>CM076577.1:587162612-587810565 GCA_034641835.2 Pinus albicaulis | reverse complement strand
TGATTGCATCCAGATTTCTTTCAAAAGCTGAAGGTTCTTCGTTCATAGGCATCCTTCTTTTAGCCCTAGCTCTAGCTCGTTTTTCTATGAGGTTAGCTTCAACACTAACCACTATGCTTTGCATCTCCTCTAGAGTTTGGGGGGCTCTTTCCCTAAGTTAATATGCTATGTCAGAGTCAAATCCATCAGGGAATTTAACCAGTACTGAATCAGGAGGGGGTCTAAGGTTCTGGGGAACAACGTTATATGCTTCGTTGAATCTAATGATGTAATCTTGCACTGTTTCATTAGGTCTTCTTCTCAATTTTTCAAATTCTGATAGGATTTGAAGAGGGTCTTTCTTCTTCTCCCATCTATTCAAAAATTCCCTATACAAAGCTGGTGAGTCAGCAATACTGTTTGGAGCAAGAGCCCTAAACCATGTCCTGACCTCACCAGTAAGACTCTGGACAAAAATTCGCATTCTCACATCATCAGTGTCAATTTCATAAAATTCAAAGTAATCAGTCATCCTTTTGGTATGTTGTTGAGCAGTATAAGTACCAGAACCATCAAAAGGGGTGATCTTACTCTGATAATCTTGAGGCAAAGCAGCAGGGTTGGTTGGAAACTGTAACAGAGCATATCTATTGGCCATTAGAAGATGTAATGGAATAACAGGTGATGGTGGTATAGAAGGAGTGGGTGGAGGAGTAGAAGGAGTGGCTTGGGTTTGGGAAGCTTGAGGAAAAGTAGCTGAACTTGGGGAAGCTTCAGTAATTATAGAAATGTTTGAAGTTTCTTCAAAGGTCTGTTCAGATTGAATGGAATTTTGTAAATGTCTGTCAAGATGATATGAAACAAATCTCAATTGTAAATATTTAAGAAATAATGGATCTGGAACTAGTCTGGATAATTCAGATTCAGAAAAATTCACAAATAAAGATGTTTCAAATCGCTCGTCAAAAGGTATTTCATCAAAATATATAATCTTCACAAGACAGGATGCTGATCTAGAAAGAGGTCGAGAACTTCCAGAACTTTCTTGACTTCCTCTTTCAGAGCTTTCTTGACTTTCTTGTCTTCTAAGAATCCTAGGAATCAGATTTGGATTATCGAATACCAGAGGTGGGTTTGGATCAGGATTTGACCTGGTATAACGAATCCTTTCTGAAGCCAGTTTTCCTAGTAATGTTTCTTTTTGGTTTTTTGTTTTAAATAAAACGAAAATACAACTTCGTAAAATTCTTTAAGAAATTTAAGATTTTTGATTAAAATTTTCTCAAAGATTTATTGAACTAGAGAGTCTGATTAAATGTTTGAAATTAAATTTCAGTTATTTAAGCTAAACCAGAGATAGACTGAAGCAACATTTATTTACTATGCAATTGCAGAGAAAAATCATTTCAAAAGCTACCTGGATGATCTTCAGACTCTGTCTATAGCTTATAAGCAAACAATATTGACAATAAATATATTCAGATCCCCAGTATGGTCGCCACTATGTTATCACTCAGATTTTCCTTGAAGTTTTAAGAAAAGGAAAGAAACCCGAGGTAACCACTAACCAACCTTCAGATACAGAATCTAGCCAATCTGTATCCAGAGAGGGCTCTCTCTTTAAAATTTAGCTTTGTTCTTAGAAAGTTTTAGGCTAGTTATAAGTCCAAGAAATTTGGTTTGAATTTGAATGGTGGAATCCGCCAACTGAGGGAAAGATTGAGTATTTAGGCCATTGGGCTATGGAGTTGAAAGGATGGCTTTACGAGATTAATCTTCTACACACAAGATGGCTTTGCAGGGCAAGATAGCCAAACAGAGAACAATTTTAGATCTTAAAATGAATGGAATGGATTTTGAAGGGATGAAAGGCAATTAAGAATCTTTCAACATGTTCAAAAGAAAGAAAGTGAATGATTACAAATAAAGAGCAGTTAAGAATTCTTTACTATAGTAATCAAAATTTTTAAACCAGCGAAACAAGAGCAATTAAGAATTCATTGTTTATAACCAGTTTAGAAGAAAACATTTAGAATAATCACAATTGAAATCAGAGTACACTTAAGCAATTTCTGATTTATTCTTTTTTGTCAATTATTCAGAAATGGAACACAGTGAAATTATAAACAGATATAAAACTTAAAACATAGGATAGAAATGACTTATTGAACTGTAGTCGGACACATGAATCCTGCAAAAAGTCTTGAGCTTCAAATCATCATCCAGCAAGCCACTAAGAAATTTCTCCAAAGCACTTTTATTCCAAAAAGTCAATGTTACAGCAAAGTAGTAGAATCCACCCTCAATACTCCTTTCGAGGGCTTATTTATACAAAAAACTATTAAAAATATCTCATAACAAAAGAGATATAATCTAGGGTGACTAATGAATAGGTTACAATACAAATGGAGACAGATGGTCTCGTAGATAGGATAAATCAGCTGATGTTGTGTGTTGTCTCCTCTTTTTTAGAATGTGCTGGAAACAGTTCCTTTGTTTTAGCTCGTTGCTGTCTTCTTGAGTAATTCTTTTCTGACTGCCTTGCTTGTCTGATACTCTTTTATTCTTACTGATACACTTTAACTGCTGAACTGATACTCTTTAACCTTTATTCACCTGTTTATCCTTTATCAAGATATACCTCAGTAAAATAGGAAAAAATTTCACCCAAGGATAAATTTTATAAAAGTTCCATCATTTCATCCCACCATTTAACTTCTGGCACTCTGGTCCTTTGTAATTTTCTCAATGTTTCATCAGCTTCAGTGTATTTGAAAAAATTAGGCTGATATGGAAACAAATGTTTTATTTCATGTTCAAGATAAAATAAACTCTCCAATTTTTCATAAAGGCTTTTCCCTGTTGGCAATGTTCCTGCTGCTGTACTGGTCGAAGAACTGGCTTGATCATCAACCTGTTTGTTTACTTTTGCTACAAAACTTTCCAAATCCATTAATCTACCTTCTTCATTAACAGGACTGGGCAAACCTTTATTTAACACAACATCAAATCTTTCTTTGAAGGTAAAAATTTCTTGCTGCATGTCTGAACACCTTCTTTCAAGATTTTGCATAAGAGTCCTTTTGGTAAAAACTCTTTTGATTTCCAAGATGGTTCCTGTCCTGTCCTGAATTCCAAATTCTGCAAGTTGCTGCTTATTCTGAGTATTCAAAAAATTGATAAGTCTATTGGCTTCTTCTGGCATATTCCCTAACTCTTCCCTTGCTTTCTCAATTTCTTCTAGAGCCAATCTGACTAAATCCTGCTGTTCATATATTATTTGAATAGAAGACCAAACGTTCTTTATTGATTGAATAATGTTATACCAAAGAATTTATTTTAATTCACTTAAAGTTCTTTCCATTGTAAGATCCTTTTCTAATGCTTTAACTAATTTTTCTAGTCTTTTGATTTCTCTTGTCTTCTCAGCAACACTTATTTTTGATTGATCATATTTATTTTCCTTTAATTGATCATATTTATTTTCCAGATTAGAAAGCTGAAATTTTAAGCTTTGGAGTTCTATCACTTGCAGTTTTAATTCATTCATTGCTTTGATTAATTCATCAGAACCCTTATCAGAAGTGTTCACCTGTGTTAGCTCTGCTTGTTGGCCTATGATTGATGTACCTGTTCCTGTGGCTGCCTGTGTTGTAGTTGCTGGAATAATGGGCTCCTTATCTTTTAATGCTTACTCAATTTCTTTTTCTGTTTCAGCAAGTCCTTCATTCATTTTTAAAAGTAAGTCCATCACCTCTTCTTCTGAATTTTTCTTCATTACTTCTTCAGTCTGAGGGTGCCTTGAAGCTGGTAGTTTCAATTGTTTCCTTAATGCAGCAATATCATCATCTTTCTTTTTAATCAATGCTTCAATACCCTTTACATCCTTTGGATTGTGACCTAATCCAATTATTATCTCTTCCAATGTTTTTATCCTGTTGTCTTTTCCTTGAGATGAGGCTCTTTCCACATGTAGTTGTGCATTTGTGTTTTCTAAACAATCTTGCAGTTTATGAGCTGCCATTGCCTTGTCAGTAAGGGTGGAATAGATCATTTCTCTAGTCTGCTTGTGTAATTCAATTTGATCTTATGGATGAATATCTTTTTCCAGGACCTCAAAATTGGTCCTGATGTAATCAGCTGCTGTCTGTGGTTGTGGCACTTTAGATTTGAAATGGCTCATTAACATTTTTCCTGGTTGAATGTCAAAAAATGACATTAGTCTTTCTTGATTCTTTGGAGCCATTTTAAGATACTGATTATACACCTGGATCCTTAGTGGATCATTCCTTGCTTTTATACTGATAAATGTATTTTTTATGTCTCCTGCATCTTTCATTGGCTGTTTGAATGAAGACATTTTAGTACTTGGCTGAATAGTAGTGATTGTCCCACTAATTGATCCTGTTAACTGACTATCCTCTATCTCTGGACTATCAATGATTTCATCAATATATTCTACTTCTGGTGGAGGATTCACTTTTCGTCTTTTGGTCTGAGGTTGTTGTGAAGATTCATTAAGAGGAGTAGTACCTTCAGCCTCTCTTTTCTTGCCCTTTTCCACTTTATATGGAGTCTGTAAGATTGATATTTCTACTAGATTAGTTTGAATAGAAGAAACCTGTACTTGATCCTGTCCCTTGGAAGTTTGAGGTTGTTCTTTCATTTTGAATGTTTCAATCACTTGTATTTCAGGCTCTTTCACTTTTCCTTTGGATTCAACTACAATTAATGGAATTTTTCCTGTAATTTCTGTTGAAAATTCCCTGCTGAAGAAGGACCAATGTCTGGTACCGGCACTTGCCCAAAAAATTCTAGGTCAAGAATTTTTCCAAGATCTTTCATTACATTGTCCATATTGACTTCTTCACTATCCTGTTCAATTAATGTTCCCTCCACCCATTCATATTTATTAGCATACTGTTCAATTTCTGGAATCCTATGATGGATGTAAGGTGCTGATTTATTTTTCATTCTTTTGTCCCAAATGAAGCTGAATGGGTCATAAGGGGCCCAGTAGAAACTCTTTTGCAATCTGAAACGATCTTCTAGTATTTTTTCAGCTTCTTGTCCAGCATCCCTAGAATTTCATATAAATGGACCTAATTGACCTTTGATTCGGAGTTGGGCTTTCTTCTTTGCATTACAAAAATGAATAATATCAGAGTTATTCATTTTCCTAAAGTACTCTAAAGCAAAAAGTCTCATAGGCACATACTTTGGCAATTTAAATGGACATAATTCACATCCATATATTCTGACTTCTGTATAATTTTGGTACAAGTACCAATCACCAATTTTGTAGTGTTTGGAAAGTTGCAGAGTTTTCTTAATTTCATTGCTGAGTCTTGGAGGAGGAACTCCAGTCAACAAGGCAGTTGCAGGGTGTATAAATAGATCAATGAATTCATTATAGGAATAAGGAGAATCTCTGGAATGATGGGTGATGGCTGACCAAAATATGACAGACCTGGGATTTCCTTGGGCATTGAGCTTTTGAACATGGAAAGGAAAGTTTTCAGACTGGTAATATATCATGAGGTGATAGATGAAAGAGGAATATTTGAAGACTTTTTCATTTTCTAATCTCATGAATTGATCATGGATTTTGCTGGCTATGTAAGATGCAAAGTCATATTTGACAGCAGGAGGCTGTCTAGGAGTGAAGATAGACAATAATACTAGAGTTAACTCATCAACATACTCACTAGTATTAAAGCCCAGGATAAAAGAAATCATATTCAGAATTATCTGGCCCATTTCAGTAAAAAAGGCACTAACATAGGGAGGTGGGCCCTTGGGCTGATGTTCAGGTAACATGAAAGTCTGACAGATGCGTTTTACCTCTTCAGGGGATAACTGAGTAGATTTTTCAAGAAATTCTCCAATGGACAAGGGAGTGAGGTTTTGACCAAGTTCAAAATGGAGCATATCATTGATAGACTGAGCAGTAATAGGGAAAAGGACATTCTGGTTTGGGGATAAAACTCCTCTCTGAATTGGATCATAATTAGCATGGCAATAATGGATAATTTCAGGAAAGATATGGACTGAGAGTAAAAGGTATCTCGGGAAATTAAATTCCCATAACCCAATAACGTCCAAGCCATTCAAATAATTATCTCTGCAACGACAATGAATTCGAAGGGGGCTTTCACTGAAAACTAAGTCTTTGATCTGAAAATCTTTATCCACTAATGACAAGTATTCCAATTCTCTATGAGGGGCGTTTAATGGGGCAACATTTAAAGCCACCGGGACTTCCATTTTTGGTTCTTGTGGATTCAAAAACGGAAATTCAAGTACAATTGCAAGTTCAGGAATATTATTTACAGTTTTTAGGATCAAGGAATGAACTAGAAATCAACTTTAACTCTGTTTTAGTGGAAAAACAAGGAAATCTGAGTTTCTTTCAGAGTTCAGGGAAAAATGGAGTAAATACCTGTTTTTAGAGGAAAAACTGTGATTAACAGATACCAGCTGGTGGCGAGTGAATACTGGAACACTGGTCTGGTAGTAGCTTTCAGTAGAATTCAGTTGAATAGTAGTTGATAGTTGATTTTTGAATTTCTTTGCATGGAGGACAAAGTCGCTTTCAGCACACAGAATAATGAAAAATGCGCAAGTTTTTGTTTTATTTACAAAGTCAAACGGGTGGGGAATATTTTATTATTTTATGGGATGACGTCAGCGTACGGGAGGCAAGTCACGAGGGAACGGTGGTAAGCAGTTTATTCTGCACCACCTTTGGAGGAGGGTGGTTTTATGTGAATTGGCAGTGATTCCACAAATTGAATGACACATGGTCGGGACATTATTTGAAAACCGCTTTGATTTCGCAAGTTATTTATCGGACGAAGGATGTGCAACGAAATGAATGAGGGCTGTGGATCTCCGAGCGGGCAATCGAACGGTGATTCAGGATGGGGAGATGGCATAGGAATTAATGAGCGGGCCCGACGCGTTTAATATCCATTAATCATTCCAGGAGGATTGCGATTGGCTGGAAAGATTATTAATTAATCCTGATGATTAATTAACCTCTTTGCTTATAATGACAGTGGGGGGTAATGAATGGGTTAATTTTCAAAGTTTGATTTGAATTTAGACTTCGGGTTTTATTTTTCCGTTTTAAACATATAAAACATATGCTTAAACCCTTTTTCGTATGTTTTTATTATATGGTAATAAATCGAGATGATTCACTTACCATAAGGGGCGGGGATAATTATATAGATATATTTTTAGCCAAAGGTCATTGTAATGTGGGATTTTTATTTAATCACATGGGTTAAATACTTTGGCTAAAAACTTATAGTAAGATGGTTTTTTGGGTTATTTATAAAAGGGAATTATATATAATAGGATAAGGTATTTCCACTAAGGATTTAATATATAAAGTTAGAAATTAACATGAAAAATGAGAGAAAGCGCTAAGTATAAAACACCATAATAATGTATTTAATTTATGCTTTGCGTGAAATGGATTTTTTATGGATAATTGCATGTTTTTCCTAAGTAAAATGGGATTTTTCTTAGGAAAATATTTTTATGAATGAATGAGTATGATGATGAATATTTTTAAATACTAAGGTTTTCTCCAATCATTGGGCCGAGGGTCCGGTCCCTCCAAAAGTCAAGGAAATGCCTTGATCCCCTTTAATCTTCAAATTCCTTAGCACTTAGGGGAAATTAGTAAATTGTTAGGGAAAAAGTGAGATGGGAAGTTAATGATTTTGACCTTGTTGTGTTCTGAAATTCTGCCAATGTAGTGTTCTTCCTTTGCACTTGGTGATGAAAGTAAAATATTACAAACATTTTAAAGCCATCATTCATCACATGAGAATTTGCAATGCCATCTACCTACCCTATCTACTTTCTCTACCATTTTCTCTTCTTTATTAGGGTGCACTTAGACTGGCAAACCCTTATCAATGTTCTTTTTTCCTTTTACATGGCAAATCTATCTATTTCTACACTTATTACATCCAAGGGCTCAGATTAAACTGTTGAGCACCTTTTATTAACTCTACCTATCTACTTATCTGCCAAGATTAAACTGTTTGGCTAGATATTTATTCTCTATTCTACAACATGAAATTGAAAATGAATGAGTCAAGTTTAAACAGTTTGACTCTTCATAAATTGTGGCAAAAGTTTGACAAACTGCACACAATTTTGTTTATTACAAAAAATGAAATAGTAGTGGCATTTGGACTTGCACACTTTCCTGGTCTATTTTTGTTTGGGGTTCATTTCTTTCACTTTTTTGACCATTTTATTCTTTTCACCCTTTAATTTTTCTTTTAGGGTATACTATTAGGGTGCACTTATACTAGCAAACCCTTATCAATATTCTTTTCCTTTTACATGGAAAATCTATCTATTTCTACACTTGTTACATCCAAGGGCTCAGATTAAACTGTTGAGCACCTTTTATTAACTCTACCTATCTACTTATCTGCCAAGATTAAACTGTTTGGTCAGATATTTATTCTCTATTCTACAACATGAAATTGAAAAATGAATGAGTCAAGTTTAAACAGTTTGACTCTTCATAAATTGTGGAAATTTTTTGACAAAATGCACACAATTTTGTTTATTACAAAAAATGAAATAGTAGTGGCATTTGGACTTGCACACTATACTGGTTTATTTTTGTTTGGGGTTCATTTCTTTCACTTTTTTGACTATTTTATTCTTTTTACCCTTTGATTTTTCTTTTAGGGTATACCCTCTTTACATTTTTTAAATTTTTTGATTTTTTTTAAGAATATGGAACACCTTTTCACAAAAAAGGTTTGAACATATTGCATAGTTCAATAAGACAATCATGAAAAATGACACCTATTGGTATAGGAGTCTAACACACATACTATCTGTGATCTTGTAAATAAACAAATTCATATTGCACCTGCTGCAGGATACATGCCATTAGGGATTTTCAAAGATAAGTAATCAGAAGATATGAGTTTCCCGTCACTCTTCTATGGCAACAAATGGCTAAGTGATATGTTACAAAACTTTACATATAAAAATATTTGTCAATGGGAGGTGCTTCAAAGAAACCATGATTTTTCTTACCATATGACTAACCTATTTTATAAAGCAATTTGCATTATCATAAATCAGGTTTTGAACACAATATGGATTATTATTAGAAAAGGCCAACTAAAGGGAAGGAAACTAGTTGCAAAAGATTTAAATTCAAAACCAAATTTGGATCGTATTTTAAAGTCTGAAATTGGGTACATGGACCTAAAGACAATTCGTACTTCACAAGACTACCATCAACAAATGTGTAACAAACTCTATTCAATGATTCGACAGCTAGGCCCACCCACTTTCTTTGTTTCATTAGTGGCCCAGAGCATCTTTGGGATCCTCTAATGAGTGCATTAAGACATATAAAACAAAATAGTAGAAGCCCAACCACAAATTAATTAGACGAAAATGAGCCACATTCATTAATAAGAAATGACCATGTTACTTGTGTACGTTATTATAGGTTTAGAAGAGATGCTTTGCACCAATTAATATCTCACAATCACCAGTACTATGGACAAATCAATGAATATTTCTATGTTATAGAATTCCAAAATAGTGGTAGTGAACATGAACATGGCTTGTTATGGATAGCCTCTGCACCGGTCTATGGTAAACAACCAAACATTTAAATCAAAAATTTTGTTGATAAATACTTATCAACTAACTCATTAGTACTTGCAAAAGAGCTTAGAGCATTACAACATCGTTCCCACAGAAAAAGTTGCCAGAAGCATAAAAATTCTAATTGTAGATTCAATTTTCTTATACCACCAATGAAGACAACCAAAATTCTGGAGCCACTAGAATTTGATAGCAGTCGAAAAAAAACACATGAAAAACTAATATTCAAAACCATTAACAATACTAGATATGATGAAAGTGATACATTTGATATCTTTTTAGACAGTATCGGACTTTCACAAGAGCAATACATACATGTTATACAATGTACACTAAATCGAACAACTTTATTGTTGCAAAGAAAGCCAGTGGATACGTGGACCAATAAATTTGCAAAACTTATTTTAGGAATTTGGATTGCAAATACTGATTCAAAATTTTTACTTGATTCATATGTACTTGAAATGTATTGTAGCTCTTACATGAAAAAAGAAGATAAAACCCTTACAAGAACATTTAGGAAAATAAGTGAAAATCATTTCAAAAAAAAAACTGACATCATGAATACCATTAGTTCATTGGGGAAGGCTTTAGTGAACTTGCAACAAATGTCTGCACATCTAGCAGTGAATATTGTATTGTCGCTTCAACTAAATTGTAGTTCACAGAAATGTATTTTCATTAACACATCTCCTGTAAACGAATGTGCATTTGTCCTCCAAAATAAAAAAGACTTGCAAAAGGAACCAGATGACTCAGAAGATATCATGTGCCCATCAATAATTGAGTACTATATATCACGTCCTATAGTTATTGATGGTGTATGTTTAGCAGAATTTTCATCTAGTTATACAAAGAGAGGACAAAAACGCAAACAAGCAAATAAACCATACATGATTTGATATGTCAGGTATAACAAATACAAGAACATTGAAAATCATTGCAGAGAACAACTAATGTTATACTATCCATATCGACTAAGTGAACTTACAATCAAACAACACCATTCAACTTGGGAATCTGCATATATTGCATTTGAGAGTACTGTTAAGAAAAATGAACAAAAGTTCAAGTTTATCACAACACCTACATGGGGTGACATAGACAATGCAATTAATACAATAGAAACAGAACCTGAAAAACTATTCAACATAAACAATTTAAAATCAAATGAAACAGAAGCTATAAGAATACCTAAATGCATAGATGAAAAATACAAAATCTATGAATTTCAAATTGATTTGTAGCATTTCCATGATACAAAGAACTTTGCTTCGCGATCTATGAGACAATACGAAATTGTAAATCAACCACATGTACTTGAAGACCAAGAGTATTATAACTATATTTGATAATTAAACACAGAACAAGAAAGAATATTCAATGATGTTGTAACAGGAAAACTATATAGGCCAGATGAACTTATCATTTTTCTATTAATAGGAGGCGGACGAACAGGAAAGACACACACAGCTAAGGCAATTTTTCAATCATTAGTATGAATACATAATCGTGAATTTCCTTATAACCCATCACAGCTAAAATGAATAATCACTGCATATACAAGAAAAGCTGCATTTAATGTTGGCGGTGTGACAATGCATTCTGCATTCTATTTGCCCTTTAACGAAGCAAATTTCCCTTCTCTAAACAATGGAAAACTAGACACATTGTCAAAGAATTTCCAACAATTGTGTGTAGTTCTCATAGACAAAGCATCACTTGTAGGTGCAAGAACACTATATCAAGTTGATAAGCGACTTCGACAAATCTTACACACACCAACTTCGTATTTGGAGAATGTCGACATGATATTCTCTGGCGATCTCTATCAGGAAAATCCGGTTAGAGACTCTCTTATATTTGAAAGTCCAAAAATAAATAAGGACACAATTCCATATCAATTTTGGAGAGAGAAAATAAAATGTCATCAACTACACAAAATAATGCGTGAAAATGATCCATTGTTCACTGATATTCTAAATAGGATGAGATTAAATATGCAAAAAGACAAAGATATCGCATACATAAATTAAAATTGCCATAGGTCCCCTCCTTTAAGTCCACTTTTCCCATACATTTTCTATCGAAACAAGTATGTCCAAAATCACAATGAAAAAATGCTTTCACGAACAATCGGACAACAAATATTACTTACTGCAATTGACAATTACGAGACTAATGGATCAAACTATTTTTCTTTTGATAAAACAATTTCATTGCCATAAATAAAACAAAACATGTTAGTTGAACTATATGTAGGAAACTATAATAGCAATGATGGATTAGTTAATGGTGCTGAAGGAATTTTCAAATTCTATTCATCTAATGATGTTTCCTAGATATAATTTTCATATACGGCCATTAGTAAAGAGCAAAGAAACAAATACAAAGAACTATATGAAACAAATATTTTTCCCTCTTGGACACCAATCTTGCGAATTGCAAAACCACTAGAAATGTCCCGTAACAAACTAGAAATAAGAATTTGAAAACAATTTCCAATACAACTAGCTTGTGTACGAACAATACATCGAACGCAATGATTCACATTGGATAAAATTTCATTCGACCCAACTGGCGTGACAAAACATGGTCTACTCTATACTGCATTATCACGTGTCAAAACTATTAACTCATTATATTTCCTTAGAAAATTAAGTCACAAAATGTTTCATGTGAAAGACAACGTAATAGACGAAATGACAAGGTTAACAACAACTGCTACATGGGAATTAGAATTTTGGAAAAAGATATCTAATAACAAAAATGTTTTATGAATTGCAGCTCTAAACACACATAGAGTATATGCAGATATTTATGATGTTATTGCATCATATAGATCTAATGGACAATATCATTCTTTGTGTTCAAGAAACTCATTTGCAGACCCCTCCAACAAATAAATAATTCTTCCCATTCAAATTTGAAATAGCACATTCTATACATGGAATACTCACTTGTATACAAAAGAAAATAACAATCCAAGCAAAAAAACATTTCGCAACAACAAAACTAAACTTACTCTAACAGACATGTACTTTGAACAACCAATCTGTTTAATTAACATCTATGCAGCCCCATTTGAACAAGTATCTATAATAATACAAATTATTAGAGACACAAAATCACAAACTACACAGATTAATTGTGTTTTCTTAGTCATTGGTGACTTGGACATTGACATCCAACAACAAACAAGTCATACGAGAACCTTTGTAGAATACATGGAAACATAAAACCTACAAGAAATAATGTAAGAAAGTTATCGCCACATCGAAACACAATAATATATCACATTTGGACAAATTTTCCTATTGAACAATGTGAAATCAATGTCTCATGGGCATACTGGTTTGACCATAGCATATTCTATGCTCTCGTACAACTTTAATCAAAACTTTATGTATACTTTGCCAAATGGACATATCAATATAATTACATACTTTTTGAAGCTCGTCAAGGTATATAAGAACACATTCAATGTTGTTATTCACGTACTTACTATTAAATACAACCTCACTTTGAAGAGCATCTTGTAGAAGCATTGTTGGAAAAAATAATAGTTCATGGATCACAAATTGCAATACTCAATATATATGCATCACCACATGCAAATTTGAACAATATTTTGAGTGTCATTACAAAATATTTATGTCATCTAGATTTAAAGGATAGGAAAATCATATTGGGCGACTTCAATATTGATATGTTACAGTGAAATTAGAAAACAAAAGAGCTAGAAAGCTACATGAACAATTACAATCTCCATTTTTTTATCAACAGAACTAATAGCGTGCATAAAGCATTCATTGACCATGTGTGGTCAAATGTAACTAATATACAATAAATAATTTTCATATTAGATACATATTGGTCTGATCATGATAAAATATCTCTAATCCTTCAGCTATGATGTACATATGAAACATGTTACAAAATTGCAAATTTTGAATGCATATTCTACCAATAAAACCCTTTTTAATTGAACAAAAACGAATGAGAAAAACGATAACCATGGAACATGAAGGAAGAAAGTATGTACTTATTGCTTTTTCTTTTATATGATTTTTATATTCTTGTTCAAATTTTCCTTCTATATGGTTTTTTAAATTGAACTAAATATATGTTACTATTTTATAATAATATGGGAACAGATGAAAACTAAAAAGAAAAAAGAATTCAAAAAAGTCAAGAACAAGGAAAAATTCATAAAAGTCAAGAACAAGGAAAAATTCATAAAAGTCAAGAACAAGGAAAAATGAGTGAGCACACCAAAGAGAAAATTGAACAAGAAGCTACCAAAAAGTATGCCAACAATCATCTCCATCATTTTTTTTTTTCAATTTTGCTAGTTACAAATTACTTACATTCTTGCAATTAAAAGATTTTATATAGCTATTTAGAATAGTAATTGTGTAATTGCAACAGGATAACTACTCAAGATGTAGAAAACATGATTCAAGTAGAGGGTGCAACCCAATCACAGAGTTTAAAGTGGTATGTCTATGATAACTATACAAATATGCTCAGATTCTGAATTTACAATGTTAATGCTCACTATATATCCATTGTCTTTTTAGAATTGACTAATATACATATGTACAACTAAATCTATATAAATTAGATTCTAAATTTACAATGTTAATGCTCACTATATATCAATTGTATTTTTACAATTTACTAATATACATATGTACACCTAAATCTGTATAAATTAGAAAATATTGGACAAGTAAAAAAACACTAGTAGCCAGTCCCTATAGGCAACCAAACAACAATATATGTATAGGATAGTTATCATAAACTCTTCATTTATTGCTTATGAAAAATATATATGATAATATTACAATATATGTGTTAGGGCCTAAATCTACCTCAGGCTGAGATAGGTAGAATCTAGGGTAACATCAAACCATGCTTAACCTGGTAGCTAGCCCTTCCAGGTCGGGAGAGGGCTCTCTCCTTGTCAATCTCAACAAAAAATGATCAATGAGGCTTGAAATGACTTGATGTGAAGACTTATTTCAGGCTAGGTATGTGTGCAAAAGATTTTTTTTGAATTTAATGATGTTTTGTTGGCTCAAATGGAAAGGCAGATTTGGGTCTGGGGAATGAGGCTTAGTTTTGCAGAGATCTCTATGGGGCGAGGTAGGCAAATGGTTTGGTACTTCAAATTGAGTGATATGGAGAGCTCTTAGACGGATGAGGAGTTGGAGAGGGCATGAAAATATTAGGGAACCTCTTCAAACAGCTAAAAACATAAATAAATAAACAAACCCTAGGTAGAGCACTGCACTTTCAATGTATTCTACCTTTATCTTTGTTTGATTTAGTTAAGATGAACTAAAGAGAGATATGGCATACATAAATCACATGTAAAATTTGAAATTACAGAGGGAAACACAATACCAAATCAAGATTCCACAAGAATCCCATAAAGTGTTGCAAACCCAGGTCTATTCCATTGCCAAACTATAGAGATGAATGTACAATAATGCTAAAAGCATTCCCAAAATTCCAACCATGATAATGACTAAAAGAAAATAAGATATAGGCAAACAAAAACTCATCCTAGCCTATAGGGGTCGATCTTATGATTTTGGGAGCTATTCCAACAAATTCTAAACTAAGAACTAAAAAGTAGGCAGTGGAACAACTTGCCTCTAAAAACTAGGAAATTGATTCATTCAGTTGTAAACTACCTTTTCATGGATGAATCTACCTCTATGAGTGAAAATTTAACATAATTACATCAAAATCCATCATGTCACATTAAATTACATCATGATTTTGACAATCATAAGGAGAAAAGTCAAACTGTGAAAAAACTAGGCGAAAAACAGAGTTTTTGACCAAAAATGAGCAACATTCCTCCAATGCACCCGCTGATTTCCCTATGCGTAACGCCTTTTTGAAACTAGTTTTGGAGGCCTTCCCGGTGTCCAAATTTTCTCCAAGTGGGCTTGTTGGAAATTTATGCCTATATACCTTCCAGATATACCTTCCAGCACAAGTGGAATTTTTGAATTTGGCCTCCATTTTCCCCTCCAAAATTGAGCTCTCCCAACACTGCTTCTTGTGTGTCAAAAAAGGGGCAGAAAGGTCATTTTTTGGGTATTTTTGACCTTTTTGGGGCCTCAAAATCTATCAAAATTTCTTGGACATTGGTAGGCATGCATATTTTTCCATGAAATATCCAAAAATTTTGAGTTTTGATCAAAAGAAGTCCCCCATTAAAAGCGAGCGCCAGGTGGCATGGTGCATTGGGCAGAAAACTCTGTTTTTTTTTAAGGCAAAATTTCAAAAATTCATCTCAATGCGTAGCGCCTTTTTGCAGGAGACTTTTGGAGTTTTTCCCAATGTCCAAATTGGCCATGGGATAGCTCGTTGGAAAAATTATTGAGTCTGATTTCCAACCCAACTTGAATTTTTTAGTTTTGAGTTCATTTTCTTTGTCAAAAATCAAATCTCCCAAGACTGGTCAAAATGTGCAAAATGAGGCTGCCTCAAGACAGAGTGTTGTTGCAGTCAACGTTTGAAGGTCTTCATCAACTCCAAATTGAGCTCATGATAGATCATTGGAAAGCTCTTTGTGTATAGCTATCATTTTACTCGTCAATAAAGTCATTTGGCCAACCAAGCTAGGATAAAGCTTGATTTTCCCAAGGTCACTTCAGAGGTGCATCAATTCTCCTGAGGTAACTGTATTTTTGACATTTCTCTAAAACGATGACACCTGTGTAAAAAGTGAAGGAGGTTTTTCTTCCTTGGCCTATTTTGGACAAAAATGTCTCTCATTTTTTCCAAAATCATCTTTTATTTCTTAGAAAAATCATTGGAGTAAAACCTATCTCGATGTGTGGAACAAGGGATTTGTCGAAATGAAGTGAAATGAAGGGGATAAGGGGCTTCTAAATTCTTGAGAAAATTTTGGGATGTAGGGAGGGATGTTAGAAAATAGGAGAGAGTGGAATTTCAGATATTTAATGAGGGGAAGAGGTCCAAAAGGGAAAAACACAGGCCTAGCCTAGAAAATTGTCAAGTTGTAGCAAGAAACTAGGGTTTGTGCGAAAATGAGGAATTTGAGGGATATCAGTGATGGGAAGTGTTTAATAAGGTACATTAAGGATAGGGGAAGGTGTATGAACATCGGGATACATGTTTTGCTGATGATTTGACCATCCAAGAGAAAATACGTTCAAAACCCTAGGAGAGGGACATGAACCTTACCTAGGCACAACTGAAGCATGAGCAAGGTCTAGAATGACCCTTTGGAATTTGGCATGATGATGAAAACCCTATGAATGATGGTACACTCAGCTGAATGGTGACATGGACTTACATTTGGACAACTTTGAAAGGAGTGTTAGCAAACCCTAGACCTAATACCTAGTGACTAAATTTTTCTTGAAGACTCGCTGAAATGACAAAATTTGACCTTGACACCTTAAAATCACTTTGCAAGAGCATGTTTAATAACTAGAGGAAGGCTGCAAAGACTGACATGAACATTGGCTCTAATGGGGTTGATAGATCCTTGGAGGTGCCAAGAACTACAGATCTTTGGAAAGCAGACAGTGCCTTCATCCATTGGGCAATGGAGTCGAAAACTCAAGCTAAAATGCATGACTGAAAACTGATGACTTGACAACACAAGTTGACTCTCACTCAACTAAAAATTGACTCGATACTTAAACAAAACCGAAAAACTGGATAATATGCTCAATATGAAGCTTATTCAATACAACCTACTCTAGTTGTTCCATTCATCACCTGATCAAGTGAAATGAAACAACCAATGCAACCAAGTAAGTATTCTGGCTGATGTTTGAATTCTCCGCAAGTTCTCGCTTATGAACAACAAGAGAGAACTACTGAAAGGCAACTCCCATGAAAACTAGGAAATAGATCCGTTGAATGATATGGATTCTCTATCCGCCTCCAAAAGCATTTCATAAGGATATTGAATTTCATGCACACTCGGACTTAGCTCATCCAATGGATTAATTATCTTCTCCTCATACCATGAATGCAAACTTTTTTTTGAGCTTTGTGATGAGACTCCTGCTAAAAATGACAAAAAAACTAGCTGCCGAATCAAGTTTATATCAACACACGTTTCAAGCTCACATGTAGTCAATGGAGAAAGACTTTGACTGCAGACATCACCCAACACATCAGCGATTGGATCGTTAAAAACTTGAAAAGACTATTGCAACCCATTTTCTATTGGTTTCGATGAGATTACATGATTTCCTACAGGCTACTCATTGGAAGATATACTATACAATTTACCCTTCAAAAACTGAAATGATTCAAAACAAAATGGTACGGAATCATCTTGTATCATTTGATCATATGTGCCAGCTTCCATGTCTTCATCTAAAACTTGAAAATCAATGGCTTTTGGGGGCTGCAAATCTGTATATGAGAAGTATTGAAAGAGGTTTTTATTTCCCTGAATATGGTCCAAATCAAGACTTGTCCACAGTTGATTTTGGATTGCATGAATGTTGTCTATGATGAACTGAAACGAGGTAAAACAAAAAGGCAAAGATCCTTAACTTACTTCAAAATTTTCTGCACTTTCCTCGTCATTTCCATAGCTGATATGCGATGGTTGAAAATTGTATTCGAGCTCCTGAAAGTGAACTTCTTCCTCCCGGAAAGTAGCTGCTGATGTGTTTGCAAGATTAGCTTATGTTTGGAGAACATAATCATCATCATACTGGTCAAACTAAGGAAAATCATCAGTATAAAACACATCATCAAGCATACATGTCATATCAACAGCTCTCTCTTCTCCAAGATGATCTATAAAACAATCATTGTCATTTATATGAAAACTGGGGTAAGAAAAAAAATGTTTTGGATCAGCAACTTGTTCTTCTTCAATCAGTGAGCCATGGGCTTGAACATTATACTCATTCCTTGTGATGATCCTTTGCATCATCTCTTCCACTGCACTTACCAAAATGTCAAGCTTTACCTCTAGAGATGTCGATTCCTCTGGATCTATGTTTTTCATCTCTTCTTCCTTCAACTTTTCCCTTCGGATCAAAAAATGATCCTCGACATCTACTGCACTATTCTGCATCTCTTCAAGTGTTGCAATATTCCTTTCTCTCAGCTAAAACTCCATTTCCGGATCAAAGCCACCCGGGTAGTGCAAGAGAGCGGATCCAAGAGGAGGTCTTATATTAACTGGCATTGAATAATAAACTTGGTTAAATCTGGCAGAAAACTATTGTACTGTCTCCCCTGGTAGTCTTTTCAGCTGGTTATACTCTTCTATAATCAAGAAAGGTTTATGTCTGACCACCCACTTGTCGAGGAAAACTTTGACGAACTGCTGGAAATCCGAGATGCTCACATCAGGCGGGGTTTTGAACCAACTCTTGACTTTGCCTTGCAAAGAAAGAGCAAAAAGAATAATACTGAAATAATCTTCATCAAATTCAAAAGGGTCAAGAAAAGACTCAAAATTCAGAACATGTCTCTCAGCAGTGATGTTCTCGTGTTCACCATCAAATCTTGGTAGATATAGGTCATGATTTTTAGGGAAAGCATGGGATATAGGAGGTAAAATCAGAGGCTTGTATCGATATATAATTTTACAAGGTATAGGGGTATGTAAAGATGCTGCAGAATCAGTCTTGGTCTCTTGAGGTTCATCAATTTGAAGATGGTCATCACAAGATTCAGAAGAAAGGTCTTCATTAAGCTCAAAAGCATGAAAATCTTTGGTATTCACAATCTTCAAAGGGAAGGAATCAAATGCAGGCTGAGGATATTTTCTCAAATACAATATACTTTGCAAATCCTTCTTGACATTCTTGGGGAAAGAGAAGAATTAATTTATGAAAAAGAACAAAATGTCTTGGATGAAATTCTAACTTGAATACCTGATCTTTCCATATTGTCCTTCCATGTTTCTGCTGGTCAGGTTCATCCTCCAGTGGAGTCCTTGGATCTGATCTAGAAACAGATTTAGAGTCTCCAGGTGAATGATTTTAGCCTTGCGGTGTCTGATCATTGTCCACCATCAACAATCAGATCTGAAATTGATTACATTTTACTGAGGAAACCAGATTTTCAGTTCATAAACTAAACTGCAGATTGACTAAAGCAGTGTTCATCTACTATGCACTTGCAGAGCAACAGTAGTTCGAAGGCTACCTGGCTAACTTCACGCTCTGTCTGTAGTTTATAAAGAAAACAAAAAAATTTTAGTCTCCCTAGTGGAGTTGCCACTATGTTAGGGCCTAAATCTACCTCAGGCTGAGAAAGGCAGAATCTAGGGTAACATCAAACTAGGGATAATTTTGAGGATGGAAAATTATCATGAAGTTTAAAAACCTGGTGAATCTCACTAGTCCCTAATATGCAAACTATAAAATTTTTATTGATGTATTTGTAAAATAATTCAAATTTATAATGATATTATATATATTGTCTATATAATGTGGGCAATTTTTAATGTAAAATAATTTTATATTGTAAAATTTGGGCGAATCATTTTTATAAAAAAATGGAAATTGGCGAATTTTTTGTTGTTGGAAAAACCATGGAAAATCAGCCCGCCTAAGAATATTAGCCCCTAAAATTCTCCATACATCAAACCATGCTTAACTTGGTAGCTAGCCCTACTAGGTCGGTAGAGGGATCTCTCCTTGTCAATCTCAGCAAAAAATGATCAATGAAGCTTGAGATGACCTCATGTGAAAACTGATTTTAGGCTAGGTATGTGTGCAAAAGAGTTTGTTTGAATTTAATGATGTTTTTTTGGCTCAAATGGAAAGGAAGATTTGGGTCTGGGGAATGAGGCTCAGTTTTGCAGAGATCTCTATGGGGCGAGGTAAGAAAATGGTTTGGTACTTCAAATTGAGTGAGATGGAGAGCTCTTAGACTGATGAGGAGTTGGAGAGGGCATGAAAATCTCAGGGATCCTCTTCAAACAGCTGAAAACATAAATAACTGAATAAACCCTAGGTAGAGCACTGCACTTTCAATGTATTCTACCTTTATCTTTGTTTGATTTATTTAAGATGAAATAAAGAGAGATATGGCATACATAAATCACATGTAAAACTTGCAATTATAGAGGGAAACACAATACCAAATCAAGATGCCACAAGAATCCTATAAAATGCTGCAAACCCTGGTCTGTTCCTTTTCCAAACTGTAGAGATGAATGTACAATAATGCTCAAATCTTTCCCAAAAGTCCAACCATGCTAATGACTGAAAGAAAATAATATATAGGCAAAAAAAAACTTATCCTAGCCTCTAGGGGTTGAGCTCATGAGTTTAGGAGTTGTTCCAAAAACCTCTAAACTGAGAATTTCAAAGTAGGCAGTGGAACAACTTGCCTCTAAAAACTAGGAAACTGATTTATTCAGTTGCAAACTACCTTTTCATGGATGAATCTACCTCTATGAATGAAAATTTAGCATAATTACATCAAAATCCATCATGTCACATTAAATTACATCATGAGTTTGAAAATTAGAAATAAAAAAGTCAAACTGTGAAAAAACTAGGCGAAAAACAGAGTTTTTGACCAAAAATGAGGAACATTCCTCCAATGCGTTGTGCTGATTTCCCTATGCGTAGCGCCTATTTGCAGCTGCTTTTGGAGGCCTTATCGGTGTCCTAATTTTCTCCAATTAAACGTTTTGGAAAGTTCTACCTATCTACTTTCCATAAAAAGTAGAATTTTTGAATTTGGCCTCCATTTTCCCCTCCAAAATTGAGTTCTCCCAACACTGCTTCCTGTGTGTCAAAAAAGGGGAAAAAGGGTCATTTTTTGGGTATTTTTGACCTTTTTGGGGGCTCAAAACCTATCAAAATTTCTTGGCCATTGTTAGGAATGCATATTTTTCCATGCAAAATCCAAAAAATTTTAGTTTTCATCAAAAGGAGTCCCCCATCAAAAGCGAGCGCCAGGTGGCGTGGCGCATTGGGCAGAAAACTCTGTCTTTTTTTTTTAAGTAAAAATTTCAAAAATTCATCTCAATGCGTAACGCCTTTTTGCAGGAGAATTTTGGAGGTCTTTCCGGTGTCCAACTTGGGTGCAGTATAGCTTTTTGGAAATATTATTGAGTCTACTTTCCAACCCAAGTATAATTTTTCAATTTGGAGTTCATTTGCCTTGTCAAAAATCAAATCTCCCAAGACTGGTCAAAATGTGCAAAATGAGGTTGCCTCAAGGAAGAGTGTTGTTTCAGTCAACTTTTGAAGGTCTTACTCAACTCCAAATTGAGCTCATGATAGCGCATTGGAAATCCCTTTGTGTCTAGTTATCATTTTACTCATCAAGCAAGTCATTTGGCCAACCAAGCTAGTATAAAGCTTGATTTTACCAAGGTCACTTCAGAGGTGCATCAATTCTCCTGAGGCAACTGTATGTTTGACATTTCTCTAAAACCATGCCACCTGTGTAACAAGTGAAGGATTTTTTTCTTCCTTGGCCTATTTTTTACAACAAACCCTCTCCGTTTTCCCAAATTCATCTTTTATTTCTTAGAAAAATCATTGGAGTAAAACCTATCTCTATGTGTGGAACAAGGGATTTGTCGAAATGAAGTGAAATGAAAGGGATAAGGGGCTTCTAAATTCTTGAGAAAATTTTTGGAAGTAGGGAGGGATTTTAGGAAGCAGGGGAAAGTGTAATTTCAGAGATTGAGTGAGGGGAAGAGGTCCAAAAGGGAAAAACACAAGCTTAGCCTAGAAAATTGTCAAGTTGTAGCAAGAAACTAGGGTTTGTGAAAAAATGAGGAATTTGAGGGATATCAGTGATGGGAAGTGTTTAATAAGGTACATTAAGGATAGGGGAAGGTGTATGAACATCAGGATACAAGTTTTGTTGATGATTTGACCATCCAAGAGAAATTACCTTCAAAACCCTAGGAGAGGGACATGAACCTTACCTAGGCACAACTGAAGCATGAACAAGGTGTAGAATAACCCTTTGGAATCCGGAATGATGATGAAAACCCTTTGAATGATGGTACACTCAGCTGAATGTTGACATGGACCGAGATTTGGACAACTTTGAAAGAAGTGTTAGCAAACCCTAGACCTAATACCTAGTGACCAAATTTTTCTTGAAGACTCACTCAAATGAAAAAAATTGACCTTGACACCTTAAAATCACTTTGTAAGAGCATGTTTGATCAATGGAGGAAGGCTGCAAAGACTGACACTAAAAATATGTATAGTTTACTTATCGTAAACTCTTCATTTATTTCTTATGCAAAATATGATAATACTCAAATTGTATTGAAATATGCAATTACTATTTTTAGTACAAGTCAGATAGAATCAACAAGAGGAGAATCAAGCATCTTACAAAATGATGCGGTAAAAATGTATGCATATGCAATGAAAAGGTGTGCATATGCATATGCAATATTATACTGTAATTTATTTATAGCTTTACAATTTCTAAAAAAACATAGAATTATAGAAATGTTTATACAAGTATCTAAATAAGAATTTTAACAGGAAAAAACAACTGCCTCCAGTTAAAGTATCAATTGAAGAATTGAAAAGTCATATTATTGGACAGTTATTTGTCGGAGAAAGCCCATCGAATATTACGGGCTGATTTGACAGATGAGAAACGAAATATGACTATAACATTAAGTATACCTACTCATTTAATTGAACAACATGAGCAGAAAATTATACAAAGTAAGAGTATATCTATAAAAAATTTCATAATACTGCCTAAAACCCTTTATGATCGTGGCAATTGTGATAAAATAATTTCGCTAAATGAATCAAACATTATAGACATTGTGCCTGAAGTCTGCAAAGAATATTGTTTCGTTCCAGATACAACCATTAAGAAATTTGCAGAAAGAATAGAAATGTACCCAATTGGTACAATTGGTGCAGCTGTTACACTTGCCAAAAGTGTTGGATTGTAGTACATATTTCATATCAAAGATGGAGATTCTGAAAATGATTCTGCAACAATATGTATTCACAGACCACTTATACTTATTTTTTAATAAATAATATCTATTAATTCAATATATAAATATTCTAATTTGTCAATTGCAGTTGAAATTGTTTGATACATATGAACAATACTTTACTTCAATTGAACAACAATTGCAGAAAGGCAAATTTCCCCTAATCCTTTTCAAAAACATAACAAAAAGGACAAATGTAAAAGATAAAATATTTCGAACAACCCAGTCAAGTTTCATAACTGAACTTAACACTGATGCAGTTAAGAATCTTGGAAAACTAATGACTTCTAAGTATGTCGTAAGTATAGAAATAATGATCTTTTTGCTAATTTTGAATTTAATATGTAATATTTCACATTAACATTTGAAGATTTTATAAACAGGTTGAAGGTATGCTAAAAACATTAAATTCTTATTCAACTCCATTCGACCCTGTTTATGAAATATGAAATTATGTAATCAACTCATCCATATCGATTAGCAATGGAACAATTTATTGTTCAAAATGAAATAATAATTTCCCTTTCGTATATAAACATTGTATAAATGCTACAATAGAATCTATCACAAAAAACATTTTTCATTGCACTATCAGGGAACCTTTAGTCCATGATTTATTTCCTCGTTCAAAACCCATGTCATATGAAAAATATTTGCAAGAAAAGGAAACCATTGTCTATATTCTACGTGATCTTAGAATCCACAGCAAGTTCCTATTGAATGAAGATAGTGAACCATTACATGTCAGCTGACAAATGAAAGGTACATTAACATGTTGACTCAAAAAAATTTCTTTCGAAATGTCCTCTACTTAATTAAAAATGTGATGATTTTCTTTTTAACTAATTCTTTGTTACACAGATGACAAAGACCAGTGACATCAGAGCTATTTGAATCCAATCTGTTTCTTTATATTATGCTCTTATTCCAAAAGAACCATTTAATTTTCAATTTATGTATATTTATCAGGAAAATGTACTTAGTACACAATAATACACAATACTCTTGTACAATATTTTTTGATCTAAGTACACAATACTACAAAATACTCTCGTAAAATATTTTTTTATTATTGTATTGTTGCATAATTTCTTCTCATTATCATTATGTTCAATGAACTGGATTAAGGACAATTTTCCAATTTTCGTGTCTAAAATGAACCCAATTTTCAATTTCTGTACATTTATCAGGAAAATGTTTTTAGTGCACAATACTGCACAATACTCTTGTAAAATATTTTTTTATTACTGTATTGTTGCATAATTTCTTTTCATGAGAATTATGTATTGTACAATATTTTTTGATTACTGTATTGTTTCATAATTTATTTTCATTATCATTATGTTCAATGAACTCGATTAAGGACAAATTTCCAATTTTATTGTGTAAACTCAACTCAATTATTGTTTCCTCATTTTCTTTAATATTTGAAAATTGCATTTAATTATGAACTGGGTACTTTATCAGTATTACTTAATTATTTACATATAAATTTGATCTCTAACAATGCTTTGAAAACTTGATAGTTTTTTCCATCTGTAAATGGAATTGTTATATCTTTGTTCTATTTTTACTCATAATTTTTACAAATGTTACTGTGAAAGTCAAATTTTCATTATTCTAATTTTTAGCATTCAATCCTCTTTTATTAGTATGCAATAAGTCAATATCCTATACATTATGAATACTTCTCTTTTATAACCAATAATAGCAAAGTATCCCACTCGTGGTACAATATCAATGGCTTTTGATAATAATATGTCTGCTAGCATGAACACATAAGCAATAAGACATAGGCAGCTGCTATATCTATTCATAGAAAAAGCCTTATAGAGTCTGTGGATATGGAATATTCTTTTTCCTCAGTTGAAACAACTATAAGAATACGTGGTATGACTACACTCCTGAACTGGTTCATTCAAAATGATTTACAAATACAGCTCACTACAATATGCATTTACTAATTCTTATTCCATTTTTCCATTTTTTAGGAACATAAAATAAAAAAGACATACTAGAATATGTCCTAGCTTGTCAAGTAATAGAGCTATAAAGATACATGGTATGAATAGAAGTAAAAGAGCTATAAAGATACATGGTATGAATAGAAGTAAAAGAGATATAAAGATACATGGTATGAATACATTCCTAAACTAGTTGATTCAAAATGGTTTAGAAATAACCTATTCTATTTTTCCATTTTTTTAGAAACAACAAATGAAAAAGACATACTAGAACTTTTCAAGTGGTTGATTCAAAATGCTTTAGAATATGTCCTAGCCTCTCAAGTGCTTGATTCAAAATGGCTTACAAATAGGCTATTCCATTTTTCCATTGTTTTAGGAACAAAAATTGGAAAAGACATACTAGAATATGTCCTACCTTGTCATGTAAGTAGAAATATTGATACTCTTCTCTTATTTTCATAAATTAGCGGATTTACTCATAGTTGTTTCTACTACACTTCTTAATTATTAACATTACTATGGAATTCCTTGAACAGTTGTGAAACAGGTAGATGTTATAAGGAAAAAGACAGGTGGAGTTGAAGGTGAGATTGAAGAAGCAGATGAACAAGAGAAGACAGGTGGAATTGAAGATGAGATTGAAAAAGCACATGAATAGGAGAACATAGGTGAAGTTAAGATGAAATTAAAGAAGCAGATGAATAGGAGGAAAGAAGGAAAGAAACATGGGGAAAGGGAAAAAAACTATATTTTAATGCCAATAATATTGATTATGAGAAGGGATAGGTAATTCAATTATTACACTCCAAAAAGTGCTTAGTTATGGGGACTGTAATGGGTACTTTCCATTTTTCATGTCTTGTTAATGAATCCACTCCATTTTTTTACCATTTGAAACTTTATTCATATTAATAACAACCAATATTCAAGGGCTCTACTATTTCCTTTTCCATTCCCGTACTTCTGTTCCATTTCACAACTTTTATCTCCTATTTTGTTTTATTGATTACGTCATTTAATGCTTGAAGGATGATTTGTTCATTCTACAATATTTAGCAATAAAGATCTGAAAAATATGATTTTGGTACCAAACTCTGTGTCCAAATGCATAATAACTTATATATTTTTGTAAACTTTTAATTGTTCCCCATGTATCTAGAAATTTGTTCATTCTACAAACCTACAACAATAAAGATCTATCAACTATTATTTTGGATCCATTTGCATATCCAAGTGTCTAAGAAAATATGTATTTTCATAGAGTTTCAATTGTTCTTATTCCAAGTTTAAAATCATTTGAATGGTAGGATTCTTGTCATTCATTATCAACAAAAGTATAAGTTTACAAACTATCCTTGAATTTACAATCTATGCTTGCAGTTTGTAAAATTTGATTCTATTGGTTTTCTGTCTTCCAAGAACTTGTTCTTTTCTCATGCAATCAACTGCAAAGATTTCACTTTTCTGACCATAAAGATTCTCCATATAAGCCCTATCCTCTGCACTCCACAACTTGATTGTACGATCAAAAGATCCTGATATAAGTTGGTATGTCCCTTGATAAAAGGCTAAACAAGACACAGCTCCTCTATGACCCCAAAAAACCTGAAATAAATGAAACATAAAACATGACTGTGAATGAAACTGGCAGAATAGTAGTACCTGAATACGTTTTCATTTGTTTTCATTTCTATATTGCAGGAACTCATTCTTTTCCCAAGCAATCAACTGCAAGGATTTCACTTTCAACTGCAATGATTTCATTTTGCTGACTATAAAGAATGTCCATATAGGCCCTATACTCTGCACTCCACAACTTCATTGTAGGATCAAAGGATCCTAATATAAGTTGTTGTGTGCCTTGATGAAAGGCTAAACGAAAATTAGCAATAACCCCATCACTTGACACTCTAGTGCAGAATCCAGCGCTAAGCAATTTCCTTCTGTTACACTAGCCCTGTACAAAAATGGTCAAAGGACAACTAATTTTGATAGGCTTCAAATCTGTATCTTGGTCCTTGAAACTCTGTGCTCAAAAAATGTGTTGCAGATGCATGTCCATGCTAAAGAATAATAAATTAAAGAACTGAATGAAAGTGCAAACTCAGGTCAAAATATTCTAAAAAAAATAAAATGGTATTTCTACAAATTAACAAAAAATTCAACTAGAAACCAATTTGTATAACTAAGAACCCAGCCTTTCATGTGAAGACAAAACATATGGATATCTAATACCATTTTTTTAGGGAGATAGTAGATGATGGAAATGTAATACTAGAGAAATTTGACACTTTACATAATGTTGTAGATGCATTAACAAAACTAGAGAGTATGATACTATACAATTTAACACTTTTCATAATGTTGCAAATGCATTGACAAAACTAGAAAGTGTAGATAAATTCAACTAGTGCTATGAGGCTATAGGCCTTATGGCCCATAGAAATTAGCGTGACACTATAGGCCTTATGGCCCATATCAATTAGCTCACTCTATGATGGATTCTCCCTTATACTCCTGCAAGTTTGATGACATGTGGGAGACGTTTGCATGGATGTGTCATATACTTTGTAGTCCTGTATTGGAGCAAGTAATGATTTTTTAGCAGTAGTAGGGAATAAATGTGTGACAATGGTCCATAATAAATGCAAATAAATATTATACTAATAGATAGTGAAAAATATTATAGTAACAGACATTGAACACTAAGTAGTAACGATTGGCTAATTACTTTTTGGTTGTTCCCAACATACAATGAATACTAAGTAGCAACAATTGGTTATTTACTTGTTCGTTGTTCTCAACCTGTAGAATTGGAAAACCATAATTAGTTTTTGTTTTTTTAAATTGGCTAATTACTTGTTCATTGTTCAATGAATACTAAGTAGCAACAATTAGCTAATTACTTGTTCGTTGTTCCCAACATGTAGAATTGGAGAACCATAATTAGTTTATGCTATAGTGTATAACATGCCTTAGGGAGACTACGTCTGACAAATTCTTGTCCTGTATCTTCAGATTTTTTCCCTAATAGGGCATCCTATTTCATGTTATTTTATTCCTGCATGCTATGCAAGCATTTTCAAACATCCAATGGCATTGCTTCCAACAATGATAAGCTCAAGCATCTTAGTTCTAGAATTACAATGTAAAACTATTATTGAAAGCATTGTTTGTATTCAATGGTTAAAATTTTGATAATAAGGCTACACCACAATGTTACCTTATGTTTATGGGAATGATACTACTACTTCATGTACAAGTTGATGATCAAGTATAATTTTGATAAGTCAATTTTTATGCTACCATTGAGAGGTATATGAGTTAATTTGGTCCGTTGTTGCCAGATGATTCACTGTAGAACCCTTTATGGTTTCGGAGGCTGAGAGATGTCGTTTTAATTATATTTATTTCAATGGTGTCTATTGGCACCACCTTCTGGTTTCTTAGAAATCCCTATTCAGATTGCTGGTTATTAAGCATGTTTCTCCTCTTGCAAGGCTGTGTAAGTGTTTGTTTTTCCTATAAATTGCTTATTACCTATATTTTCTAGGTTTTGACTTGATCAAGGGATTCAAATAATATTGCAATTGATGACTGGGTGTAATGAGCAGTTAAGTGATAGGTTAAGGTGCCCTAATTCTTGGCAAATGTATTGGAGCATTTTTTGGTAGAGACTTGTTTCAAATTATAGCTATAAAAATATAAATTTATGTCGTTGTTTTTGACGATTGAAGATTTGGATTGAATTTATTTACTTTTATCTTGATGTTCTATACATCGAAATAAAATAATCGAAAATATGACTAGAATATATAATTATTGTTGCTTGGTGGATCTTCTTGGCCTTGTCGCATGCCTGTATGAAGCTCTAGACTTTGTTAACCAAAAGCTAGTAAAACTTAATGGTGCAATGTTGGAATATTTTTTTGGTGCCTCTAGGGTCCATACGAATCTAGAGTTAGGTAAATATTTCGCAAACCGCCCTTTTGAGTTGGATCCAAATAATGCTACATAATATGTAACTTTTTCAAACTTCTCTATAGCCGATGGCCATTACGATGGCTTACAAAAGGTTAGGAAAATGATGAAAGATAGTAGACTAGAAAAGAAGGATGCAGCTGGATCGATTTGAATAACAAGGTGTATTCTTTTCTCATAGGAGATGGAACACACCTGTAAATGGACACTATTTATGCACAGTTGAACAAATTTTTCGGGAAGATAAAGGAGGCATGGTATTTTCCAGCCATGAAATTTGTTGTCCATGATGTTGAAGAGGAGAAAAAGGAACATATTATGTTTCACCACTGTGAGAAACTTGCAATTTCATTTGGGATTATAAATACATTTGGGAAAATTTGATGAACAATCCCTACTTTTTGTTAGGAACCTGTAGTCAATACATTGAGGGAGGTGGAAGAATTTTTATCCTTCAGTCCCCCAGAAATTCTTACAATCTTCATCGAGGACAACTTTTGCCTTGTACGCAGCTTTCCCTTTCCATCCAGAATGAGACACGCTTTTGAAGGTTTTAGAGACACGGGTAGAAAGAGGAGAGTTTAATTTGAAAATGAAGAAATAGTTCTCTTTTGTGCAAGTTTGATGGACAATCCTTGGTTTTTGTTAGGAACCTGCAGTCAATACATTGAGTGGTAGTGGAAGCGTTATTTATCCTTAAATCCCATAGATAATTTATTTTGTGGCTATCACTAATATCATCTTCTGACATCAAGCTTTCTCTATGTTGTTGATTAAACGAAGAATGAAAAGTTGCTTTTTTATAAGCTTAAGGACATGCTTTGCCAAGATGTGAGATCTGACCTAATAACTTTTATACATTATATTATTTTGTATGCAGATGCTAGAGGAGGTCATTACTACCTTTGAAATACATTTATGAGATTATTTCTGGTGTTACCTCTATAAATTACAGATTCCATTTCCAAATCTATGTCCAGTTGAAACTAGAGATTTTCTTGTGATCAAATTGTAGGACTGTAGCTCTCTAGTAAATTTATACTGTGCTAACCAGAATATTCAAATTCCTTTCTCCCCTTCTTCTAATTTCTTTAACTCTCGAATTCAATATCCTATTATGAAGATCATATTGTTTAACCCATATAACAAAACATTGTTGTTGGTATGATAAATAATGGTAGATATCTATGTTCCATGTTCAATATTTGTGGTCTGGTAATGTTTTAGATCATGAATCATGTCTATCTCTGAAGAAGATGATGTATAGAGCATGTAGATACAGTGTGATGTTGATCCCTGACTTATCTTCTAATTAATATGTATTTGACCTCCAGACTCTGATTCACTGTACTTTATTTGTTATCTATTATTTTCTTTTATTGGTAATTGGTACCATTCAATCTCTTAACATCACTTATGTTATATCTCTCAATGCCCTCTGGATATCCTCTTAGGCTTTGGTTGGTATTCTTTTATAAATGTAGATATATTTTGTTTTTTGAACAAGGGTTATTTTACATTACTGCATCCTTACTCTTACATATAAAAATAGGGTTTAAAATGTCATCCACTATTTGTGGTAAGCCTATATGACAAGCATAAGTGGCCTGTTATATACATTATCGAGCTATGATTTTTTTTCCTCAATTTGATATTGTTTGATATTGATTTATGAATGATGAAGTTAAGTTTCCTTATGAATGTAGCTTTGCTTTGTCATTTAAGCAAGTTAGTCATGTACTGTTGTTATATTTGTATGTCTCAAAAGGAAACTATTGTAAGTCATTGTTTGCAAGTAATTGGTCTCCCAGAATTGATCTCATAATAGCTTCTAAATCAAATCATTTGGACCTACAAGAATCTTCTACATTCTATGCATTTTGAACCATGTGACATTTTTGTAAATGATCAATCTCATTAGGAATTGGTCTCATTATCACCAGTCAATCTTACCATGTCGAACTACAAGAATATTTGTATTGTACCACCTTTGGAATAGGTTTTAAATTCCCTTGTTCCACTTATATTATATGGTAGCAGTACAAACAACCGTTGTCCTGAGTGACTGATCTAAAAAATTATCCATCTTTGTTGAATGCCCATTGGTTAAATTAGGGAAATTTGAGTATTCTGATGCACTGAATCAAATAATTGGCTTACATTTTTTAATATCTTACCGACATTGCAGAGAATTTAAAACTTTTGAAGAATTTTGTGGTTTATCTTCAGGTCACTAGCCCCAAAGACTATATGCATTTTTTTCGCAGCTCAAATTGATATTAGCATGAAATTTTTATATTTATTGAACTTACAACTCATGGATGATATATAGCACTCAAGTTTAAATTAAAAACTCACTCTAGTTACAGGGTCAAAGTTAAATATGAATGTTCTAACATGAACTGCTTTTTGTTCATGAGCAGGTTTATCAGTGACCGAATTTGCAAACTTCTGGAAACCTTTTATGGCACATGTTTTCAGTTCTTCTTTGCTTTGCACTTTTGGTCGTTCAACTAGGCTTTTCAAAATGGAAAGTCATGATGTCTTTACTCTCTTTCTTTAGAAATAGAGATAGTGAAACTTTGAAATATTAATAACATTAAATGCTAAAGATTGTGCCTGAATCTTCAAAAATAATTTTTGGATGGAATTTGAACATGGTTACAAATGCTGATACAATGTTACTTTATACTGATTTTCCTTTATGAATCTATAATTTACCAAATTAGCTATTGGACCAACTTTTCATCTTGGCTGTTCAAATTTTTTTAAATTAGTTTGATTTTTGTGTATAAGAAATTTTTGGTGTAAATTAGTTTGATTTTCATACAAGCAGATTATTATGTGATAAACAATAGCTGTTATGTTTTTTGTGGTATCGATGCTTCATGTTACTAATGTGTATTAGTATCGTCTACAAAGGTCTCTAGTTTTTTGATTTCAAAACATAACCATGTTGATGATTTTATAATCAAGTAATCATCTTGTTGCTTGAATTAGAATGCGCATAAAGGTCCTCAACACAACATGAGAATCAAATAATTAAAACACAAAATCCAAGTTGGGTACAGTAGTAGGTAGACATAGGTAGGGGAAGGTCTCATCGAATGGCGAATCACATTCTTTATTATTGTTAAATAAGTTGATTGTGTCGTACTTGGCTTTGGAATTACTCTGGCTTTATAGTCGTTATCACTCTAAAGAATTCTTCATTTCCCAATGCAAGATTTCGGTCATGTGCTCTCTAGAAGCCGTGTTTTATTCCCAAGTACTAGGCTTGGTATCAATACAAATCCGACTATCAAATTACTCAATATTTTAGGAATTATTTGGGATGTTATAGAAAAAAATTCCACGGAACCATAAATGTAAATTAACAACAAATGTACAATAATTTTTTTGAAACATAATGGCAATTTCCCCATGATTTCATACAGGAATATTTGTATTATTCATGTATCTTCTCTCTCGCTGATTTCAGCTTGTTGTCTCAATAATTTAGTGTGCAACAGCAGTAATCAGGTTTTGTAATTATGAAAGTTGTCATAATTACCTTTTTGTAGTGGTTTATGTGGCAAATTATATATTTGCTGCATCAATTTTAGGTTCTTTTTGACTGATTTCAACTTGTTGTCTCACACTAATTTAGTCTAAAACAGCACAAATCTGCCATCCATTTTAGGATATATATCACTAATTTATTGTGCAGCAACAACAATTTATTGTCGCAAAGGACAAAATCAATAAAAAAAACTTGCTATCCAACACTATTTTTTATTCAGAAATAGGTTTTCATAATTACTCTTTTTACAGTGATTTGTGTGCCAATTTATATCAAGTATTTGGTGCATCAATTTTAGGCTTTTTCTGACTGATTTATTATCCAGGTTGTTTATATCATCGGGTGGCAGCAGCTCTTTATGACATAAGAATGATTATTTAACAACCATTTGCACAATCCATTTTCGGAAAAAACACTCTTTATGGCATAAGAATAATTATCTGACAGTCATCTGCACAACCCATTATCAGCAAAAACCCTTATCACTACAGAACAATCTCTTCATTTCAACTACCTACTGCATGATTGCTTTTGGGACTTTCCATAAGTTTCAAAATTAAATGTGGTGGTTGTAGCATTTACTGTTAAGAGTTTTGTTATTGAATTTGATAGATTTAGGGATCTCTATAACATGGAAAAGGTATGTAGAATCCTGTCATCTGACAATAATTTAATGTAAAACAACACAAAATTATCATCCATCTTAGGATATATGCAAATCTTATTGATCTATATTGCACACGTATGCAATGAAACCCAATTTTCGACATCTAATTAAACTTGGCACTCATACAAACCTTGTCATTTCAACTTGCTAAAGAATTTCCAGATTTGGGTCATCTTGCTAAAGTGACATGTTGACTGCATTTTACAACATTTAGCACTAAACCATACTTTCAACACAATATAACACTCATATGACAAATGCTCTAATTCTGCATTTTTTCACCCATATTGCCCATGTTTCAATTTTCATGTTATTACTTGAATTTTTTCAAATGGATGATATATGGAAATGCAAGGAATCTGATCTGTATTCAAATGATTTTGTATCTTTGAACCTACTCTTTCAACTGCAGAAATGTCTAACATATTGACCACTGCTCATATTTTCCATTGTAAGAGCTTTGTTTGCAAGAAACGCGCACCAGTAAATAGCCACAAGTACTACTTTTATTCATCCTTAGAATGAAGCTGGTGAGCATATAGTGGTATTGGAGATGCAAGTATTGGTTGTTTAATATTTTCTAAAATATGTGTTTTTTTCATTCACAAACTGTCTCAATGCAATACCCATCGGAGTGAGGTGCTAGTCTGTGGGATTTTTAGTGCACTATGGTTGAAACAACCAAGCTTCTTGATTCATAGTATTCCTCAACTCAGTCCACATGGACAATCTTGTGCCATAAGTGGATAGAATCCTTCATTATTTCACGTGCCTGTAAAGACTTTGGTTTCCAATTCTGTTTCCGTTTGTGGCACTGCACATGATGTTGTTGCTGTTGCTTTTGTCATGTGTAATATGGATTGTTAATGGTCATTATTTTCACTGAGTCAGCATATTCACCACTACTCATGGTCTACATTGTAAGAGCTTCATTTCCAAGCAATGCGCACAAGTAAATAGCCACATTTATTGCTTTTATTGATCTTTCGAATCAAACTAGTGAGCGTTTAGTGGTCTTGGGAATGCAAGTATTGGCTCTCTAATATCTTTTGAAATATGTGTTGTTTCCATTCACAAACTGTCTCAATGCAATACCCATCAGAGTGAGGTGCTAGTCTATGGGATTTTTAGTGCACTATGGTTCCAAACTGGTCTGGAGAGGTTATTCTGATAGGGATATTCACTATAATAGAGGGAATCATTCTTGCTGCCATTGTTAAGACACAAAGTGAGGATAATTACAACCACTCAAATGCAAAAACACGGAAATAAGCTCCCGATACATGAAACAACCAAGCTTCCTGATTCACAGTATTCTTCAACTTAGTCCAGATGGACAATCTTGTGCCATAAGTGGATCGATTCCGTCATTATTTCACGTCCTTGTAAATACTTTCGTTTCCAGTTCTATTTTCAGTGGTGGCATTGCAGAGGATGTTGTCGCTGCTGTTGTTTTCATGTGTAATATGGATTGGTAATGGTCATTAGTTTCACTGAGTCACTAAAGACGTCTCTGTAAAGACTTTGGTATCCAGTTCTATTTTCAATGGTCACATTGCACATGATGTTGTTATTGCTATTATTGTGATATGTAGTATGGTTTGGTGATCGTCATTACTTTCACTCATCAATAAAGTTCCAGGTTAAATTTAGAAGAATATATGTCTACTAGTTTTTTTGTCAACTCTCTTCGCCATCCTAGTTTTCCCATTCCAGGTCAACTGTAGAAGGATATCTGTGTACTTTTTTTTCCCGATAGTACATAAGTGTTTCCAATACAATCATCTCTAACATGATATGTTGGTGATGTTTTTATCAATATGAATAATAATTACAATTGCATAAGACGTGAGTGCTAAGTCTTTATCCAGACTGTTTATATCATCGGGTGGCAATAGCTCTTTATGACAGAAGACTAATTATCTGAAAACAATCTGCAAAATACATTTTTGGAAAAAAACACTTTTTATGGCATAAGAATAATTATCTCACAATCAATTAATTACACAATCCATTTTCAGCAAAAACCCTTATCGCAACAGAAAAATATCTTGATTTCAACTACCTACTACATGATCTCTTTTGGGACTTTCCATAAGCTACAAAATTAAGTGTAGTTGTTGTAGAACTTACTGTTAAGAGTTTTTTAATTAAATTTGATAGATTTAGGGATCTTTGTAACATGGCAAAAGTATGTAGCATCCTGTCGTCTGACACCTCAGGCCATTAAACACTTATTACTTCTACATTGCCAATGGAAACGGTCCCTATGAATCAACCCACATACTGAGATGCATTTGCAATATGCTCCATCCAACATAATATACGGCAACTACAACAGCAAGAACGGAATCAGGGAATCAAAAGAAGAAAGGTATCTTTAAATCATATAAACGCTTGTTGTATATATTAAGCATATTTATTTCTTTTCATGAAAAGACTTAAAAGTACACCACAACATCCAATGTATCAATGTTATGAATAAAATTATATTCATAATATTGTGTGTGTGTTTTTTTATTATTATAAATTTATAGCTTAATTTTTATAACACCACTATATGTAGAGAAATGCATGTCTTTCTGTTGCTTGACCTTGTTTTCCAAAAATGCTAAACTGTTGCACTGATTTTGGTAACATACCTGTGTCTGGAATTTGGCCAATATTTATATATAATATTTTCAAAGTTTTTCTATTATAAGAAGCTGTTACTTGACTCTAGTCATGACAAGATTTGTAATTAAATGCCATGGTTTCATAACTTGCTTTCTTCTCTGAAAAAAATTATTAAAACCAGCTCAGTTCTTTCCAGAATTGTCCATTGAAATTTACCTCCGGTCCTCATCACATCATAGCAATGATCTACTGACATGAATTGACCAGGTGTGTTGCCAAATGTTTTGGGAAACTCTCTGAAACATAGCTGAACTAAGTGATCTTTAAGTCTTCAGCTAGGTGGATATAGTCTTGTTGTTATAGTCATAGCAGTAGCTAAGTACGTCCATTTTAATTTTTCAGAACTTATCCCTCTTGAGGGGTTTGTTTTGCTCTTGAGGTTACAAACCAGTCTGTTAGCAAGGGGGCGACAATAATTTTTGTAGGAACCATTTTAATTGTTACTTTCAAGAGCCAACGCTTGAAAAAATCTATATTTCCCAATTACTCTGTTTTCAATTACTCTATTTTTTCGAAATATCTCCATCATGATATTACTTTCCTCGATTTTTTTTAATTCTTATTATATAAATATTTTGTCCTTGTCAAACTCTGTATGGTTTTGTATCATGTTATCAATACCTCAGAAAAATGTGGACTTTTTTCCAAGGTGCCAATGGCCATTTATCCTTACAAAGTATTTGTTTGGCTATTTAAAAGCACCGCTTCATTCTCTGCAGGTTAAAAAGGAAGAAGAGGTTGTTAAAGCTATTGAAACTTCCCTCGGACCCAAAAAAATTGATTATGTTTCATTGAAGTTATTTTACATAAGGATGACACAAGCAAAGAGTTGCTTAGGTTGGGGTCCAGAATCACAATAGCAAATAGCAGCAAACAACAGGCCACTGAGAACACCAAATCCTAAGTAGAAATAGTGGTTGTCGTATTTTTGTAAGTGATTTTTTCGATGTGGTCTATTGTTTAATGTAGTGTACCGTATTTTTAACCCCAACGAGTTCTTCCATGTATGCAATTTTTATTTAGAACTAATAGTCATCCATATGACAAAAGGGAGACTATTTTTGGCATTGGTTAAAAACAACAGTTAAAAGTTTCTAGTTTCCACGGTCAAGAAAGATTGGAATTTCTTTGAGGCCCATAAAATTTTTCGTTAGAAGCTTCCGTTTGAATTGTTTACCAGACTCATGGTTTAGTCGGGGCAGGTAAAATTGGCAGGGATTTTTGTTTTTGTTTTATTTTTGAAGTAGTTTATGGAGGCGGAGGAATTGCTTGGATGCAAGTAATTTTGTAAATTTATTATGCTCATTTTGAAATGAAACTTGACCAAAATTATTCCTAATCTCAGCGATTTAATTTATATCAACATAGTGTGTTTTTATAGTCATAATTCTTCAATCTCACATCATCATTTTAATTATAGTTGGCTCATGATCACTTTTTATGGAATTACAGCACTAAAGGCAGGGACTAGCTGCCTTTAGCAGTAATCCTTGTTTAATATAGCATTTAGTAAATCAAATAATTAATAATTCAAACATAAATATTATATATGTTACATATATAAATTATTGGATAACCATAATGCCAACTTATCAAGTTACCAAGCACATTAAATGCACTACGAACTTTGTCCCATGGTTTTTGAAGACTTCACATGTCTTTTTGAAGAAGCTAGTTTGTCTTGTGGGTTTTGGAGAGTTCACCTATATTATTAAAGAAGCTACCACCATCGAAAATGTGTACATCTAGAAGCTCCGTCATCATGTATGGAAGTCCTTCTTTGGAAATGGAAAGTTCAAGTTGTTTCGTTTTTTATCTCTGATTTGGTATTAGAGGGAGGTTGTGCGATTGATACTGTGATTTCTATTAGTGGAATTTTGAGACCTAAAATGGGCCTCATAAGGAAAATGTACAATCAAATTTCGCTTCATGAGAACCAATCACATTTTATGGGATGACATCAGCCCTAATGGTTGAGGCGGGATTGTTCGAGTTAAAGGTGCTTGTCACATTCTCAATGGTGGATAAAAGCTCATGGTTAACCATGGTAGTGCTCTAAGTTATTTTAAAGTCACAAAGTAAAGCACTCATAGTAAATTTCATTCACATTTTTTGAATAAAATATTGCTATTGTCATTTCATATTTTTTGAAAGAAAGAATCCATATCCATACACAAATTTCATGTCTTTACACACTTTTCAATAAATATTATATTTTTATATTTTTATATATTTATTTTTAAATTCTATATTCATCTCATTTTATTTAATTTTAAAATTTTAAATTAATTATAACTTAATATCTATAGATATTTATTATTAATATGAAATCAAATTAAATAAAATTGTAACCTTGTAATTTTAGGATAAATCAAATCTAAAAATAATATTTTTATAATATTAATAACAATGCAAAAATATTAAAATTAGAGGAAAAAGGAATATTACATTTATTATATTATTAAATATTAATTTTATATATTCTATTATTTACATGTTATTATACAATTTAAATAATATAAATTTTAATTAATAGCATATTATATAATTAAGAATTGATGAATTTATATTTATATTTTATTTTAACTTATTTAAGTACAAAGGATAAATGCATTAGTTGTTCAATGATAATGACTTTTTCTTGAAAAGCTCATTCTTATTTATAGTCACATCAATACAAATTTTTTATTAATTTTATTTCGATACAAATTTTCAATTGAATCTAACTATGGTTACATGGATTGTGGTGCAAAAAGTGAATTGTAAATTAACAAATATTTTGCTATTGGTTTAACTATTATTTATTATTTCCTTAGGAGGTCCATTTTAGACCTCAAAATTCCCCTAATGTTTTTGTATGTGCAGCCAGTGTGAGAAATCACTGAGGGTATGGTGCAGACTTACTGAGGGTGTGGCACATAGAATATTTTTTTATTGCACATAGAATAAATGGAGCTGTTGAGAACGTGGAGTCTGTGTGAAGTTCGAGTATGTGTAAGGGTGTGTCGGTAAAAAGTTGTACATTTGTCCGTGACAGGAATTTGGCCTGAGCATCTCAAATACAAACGACATATTGGTTCTTGCTTGCATTTTGTGGGCATGGACTTGAACAAGAAGTTTGTGTGCTATTCTTGACATTGCATTCGATGGTAATTTGAGAAAATTCAAATTTTTTAAGGCAACAAATTCACATGAATTATGCTTTGTATTTTTCATTTACTCTGGTTTCATTGATTCTAGAAGCTCATATGTTTTGTCCGCCAAGACCCTATTAAGTAGATTTATATAAACAATTTGCAGTCATAGTTTAGTCGTCACAATTGTTGCATGATTAAAACTTGTTTAATTCAGGGCACTCTGAAATGAAGTTTTGGTTTATTTCGAATGAAGTTGAGGATTCAATATTTTAAAAGTGGGATATTTTAAAAACCGAGGTTATTTATGACAAAATGGTTTTTTATGAATCTCAACCTATTTATTGTCAATAAAATACTTCAAGTTAAAACTAAGTAAAATAAGTTTTTGGTCGTTGTTATGGGTCCCTAAGTTCATGAAAATTTCTAAGTAAAAAGTAAATTATGGCCGTGATACAAGTTTGTGGTCATTGTTTTTTTTTTTTCATTGTCAATATTTTAAAGAATAGGAGTCGTGTAGCTATGATGGTTTTGGAGTGGTGAAATACAATTTTTTTTTGTGCTAGAATAAATTTAAAAAAAAAAGGAGAGAGGGCCATATTCTCCAATTATTTTTAAGTTGTGAAGCTTAATATAATTCTATGACTTGTGCTTGAAGGTTTTATTATTTGTGAGTAAAGATCCATTAAAGTTATTGCTAAATCCAATGTTATTATTTAGGAATTAAAGTTATTAATTGGTATTTGAGGATTCATAAGTTTAGTATAATGGCTAATGTATTGGAAGAGTTTTATTTATCTGACTCTAAAAAGATAGACGGTAAAAAATATGGAAGTTGGAAGTTTAAGCTGGAAATTTTGATGGAAGGCTACAATATATGGATGATCGTTTCTTAAGTTGAAGTCAAGCCAGAGCCCCCTTAAGCCACAATTGCTGCAACTGAAGATTGGGACTGATGGGAGAACAAAGCGAAGGTGATTTTGCAGATATTCATTAAGGACAACATTATTCCACACATTAAAAAGTGAAAAAAATCCAAGGAGACATAGGACACTCTAAAAAATTTCTATGATATAAAGAATACTAATCGAATATTGTATTGAAAGAGAAAACTTATTTCAATTAAGATGGAAGGAAATGAAAGTATGGGTAGTTTTATTTCTAGAATTAAGGATCTAAAAGATAAATGTGGTTACATTGGTGAAACAATATCTAATACATATTTTGTTTTTGTGAGATTAAATGGAATTATTAATGAATATTCAATGTTTACCACTGGTCTTATAGTTATAGGAAGGATCCTATGTTTGATGTGTTGGAAGGTATACATATGCATGTAGAAGAGCGAAGAAGAAGTATTAATCACAAATCTCCCAATTCATATTTAGAATTGAATGCTAAAGGGAGGCAACCCTTGAAAGGAAAATAATGGTAGAAAAATATAGGAAGAAATTCACACGTAAAATCATTTCTAGGTAAAACTTCACCAAGGTCAAATTCAAAATCAAGCAGAGATGATGTATGTTATTACTACAGAAAAACTAGTCATTTTTCTAAGAATTGCGTGAAAAGAAGGTATAATCAATTTAAACAAATAATGCATACATGAAATTATGTTGATAGAGATGAGGAAATCAATCATGATTTTATCAATCTTAACTTATTTGGGTCCAATACTAATTTATCAACATAGACAGATGATGATAATGATTTGTTTAAAGAATTTGGCGCATCAATCCACATTTCATGCAAAAGAGATTGGTTTTACACTTATCATGAAGTTAATAATGGTGCACACATCTATTTAGTAGATAATAGATCATATGAAATTAAATGATATGGTGAAATAAGTGTTACGATGCCTAATGAACAAGAAAAGAAAATTCAAAATGTGGCGTATGTTTGAGGGTTAAAGAAGAACTTAATTTTTGTCTTTACTATTGCAAATAAATGTTTAAAAGTTGAATTTGTGAAACCACATTGTTTGATAAAGGATGTGTAGGACAACTACAAGGTTGTTGCAAAAGGAAAGAGAGTTGGAGGATTATACAAGTTGGATCTAAAAAATAATGGGGATCAAGCATTGGCATCAATGGGCATGTCAAATATAAATATTTGGCATCAAAGGTATGGAAAATTAAATCATAATGACCTAATGTTACTACAAAAGAAAATGATGCTAGAAGGCCTTCCAAGTATTAAGGATGAACACTTTGAATGTGAAGTTTGTGCACTAGGAAAATAAGATAGGGAATAACTTCTTGTACATGAAAATAGAATAAAATGCGAAACACTTGAATTAGTGCATAACAACATATGTGGTCTTATGTAGACTAGGTCACTTGGTGGAGCATATTACTTTCTTATATTTATTGATGAAAACACTAGATACACTTGGGTGTAATTTATAATAAATGAAAGTGTTGTGTTTGAATACTTTAAATAATTCAATAATATGGTTGAAAAGAAAACAAGAAAGAGCACTAAAAATCTTTGATAATATTAAGGTGGTGAATACACTTCAGGAACTTTTTTCAAAATATGTAAACAAACTGGAATTATGAAACAATTTACAGTACGACATACACCTCAAAAAAATGGATTAGTTGAGAGAAATAATAAAACCTTAGTTGAATGTGCTCGTATTATGTTAAAAAGTAAAGGAATTTCAAATATTTTTTTCGTTTAAGCCATTAATACATTTGTATAACTCAAACATAGAAGCCCTACAAAATATCTTCAGCACAAAAGACCATTTGAAGCATTTTATGGTTTTAAACCTCAATTTAGTCATTTAAGGATATTTTGATGCAATGCATTTGCTCAGATTCCTAAAGAGGATAGGATAAAATTAGATGCCAAAGATATCAAATTCATTTTTATTAGATATTGTACTAATAAAAAAACATATAAATTGTATGATCTAAGTACTCACAAGGTGTTTTCAAGTAGAGATGTTATAATTCATGAGCATGCAGATAAACAAATATAATAAGATGAACATAACGTATGTCATCGTCCGTACAAAATATTTAGAGAAGAAGAAGAATTTGTGGAATCATCTCAAGCTAAGGAAATAATGGACTTTCCAGAAGACATTTTAAGAAGTTAAATTCCATAAATAAGTGACGAAGGCAATCCACACAGAAGAAGGAGAGGATAATGTACTCCATAGTGTAATGAGCCTCTAAGAAGGTCAAAACGCAAAATTAAAACCCCTATCAGATATAAATATTATGCTTTAATATCTCAAGTAATGACTTTTTTTGAGCCTTTAAATTATGAACAAGCCAAAAATCATAAAGAATGGATGGAATTTATGAAAGAAGAATATGACTCTAAAATGAAAAATAAAACTTTGTAACTAATAGATTTAACTAAAAATTAAGTCCCTATAGGATCAAAATCGTGGGACAAGAAAAAATTAATGTTGATAATAGCATAGACAAGTATAAGGCAAAGATTGGTTACACAATTTTATTCACAAAAGGAAGGTATAGATTATGAAGTTAAATTTTCTCTGGTTGCAAAAATGAATACAATCAAAATAATGATAGCAATGGACAGTAAATATGATCGTAAGCTACATCAGTTAGTTGTGAAGTCAACTTTTATAAATGGGGAATTAAAAGAGGATATTTATCTTTTCAACTAGAATTATTTGTAAATGAGGGACAATAATATCTTGTATGCATGTTAAAAAGGACCTTACATGGACTAAAATAGACACCCAAATCTTGTTATGATAAAATAGATAAATTGTTCTTTGAGAAAGGATTTAACAAAAGTAAAAATGATCATGATTTGTAGATCAACTAAGATAGAAATGGTTTATAAAATTAATCTCTATATATGTTGATGATCTAATAGTAACATGGAGTGCTACTAAATTGGTTAAAGATATAAAAAGAAAGTTATCAGAAGAATTTGAGATGAAGGATCTTGGACAAATGCATTATTTTCTAGGTCTTGAAGTATGGAGAGATAATGGAAGGAATTTAATGACACAAATAAAATACACAAACGAGGTACTAAAGAGATTTCCTATGAAAGGATGTAAATAAATGAGTACTGCATTCGAACAAAATATCAAATTGAGAAATTATGATGGAACAAAAGAGGTGAATGGAACATTACATCGACAATTAATCAGAATCCAAAATTATCTGACTACCACTAGGCCAAAAATTTCTTTTGTAGTAAGCATACTTAATCAATTCATTGATAGGCCTCGTGAAAGCCATTGGATAGCTGCAAAAAGTGTCATTCGATATTTAAATGGAACTATAAATTTTGGTATTAAATATACTAAATATTATAATGTTGAATTGGGAATTCATTTTTATTCTGACTCAGCTGGAAATCCATATGAAATGAATCCACCACTGGATACATGTTCAATATAAGATCATGAACTATATCATTGAGTAGTAAGAAAAAACCAACAATTTCCCTGTCATCGACTAAAGAAGAGTATAAAGCATTATGTAGTGCCACCTGCGAAGAAATATGTCTCATAAGGATACTTGAAGATGTTGTAAAACCTCAACAGGATCCTACAATGATTAGATATGATAATCAAATCACCATCAAATTGGCAAAATGGTGCAGAGGAAAAACAATTCAAAACACACACCAAATTTTATTGATTAAATCACACTTCAAAACATTTATTTCTCCGAAAGATTACATGGTTGTTTATTTAGAGGAGACAATTCACTCGAATATCTTCAAGAGAAACTTCCTCCTATATATTTGGAGGATGTTGACAACTATCATCTCAATTTTAGGATTTTGTCCTAGCTTCCCTATCTCCTAATTAATTATACAATGACTCACTAATTCTAGAAGTTCTTCAATGCTCCTACAATCATATGTTTTTCTCCTGAAGTTCTTCAATGCTCGTACCATATTTTTAAATCGTTGTTGTTTTCATCCAAGTATCATCTTTGACTGGTTTGTTCTACCATTTGACCAAGTATTGAATATACTCTTTCTTTCTAGTCCTTTTAGCCACTCTTTGATCAATGATGGATTCAATATGCTTTGCTGGTGCTGGAGATAGATGCTTCTCCCACTGAACTTCATCATGAAGATGTGAATTTTTAGAATCATCCATTGCTTCCTTAAGTGGGTATAGATAAGAAAAAATTGATATTGGTGAAATACCAAAGTCTTTGGGTAGTTCTATTTCATAAGCATTCGAGGAAAATCACCTCAAAATTTTGCATGGTCCAATAATTTTCAGTTTTAACTTATTATATGCCCCTTTAGGAAATATTTCTTTCTGAAGATGTGCCATAACGAGCTCTCCAATGTTAAAGTCTAATCTTCTTCTTTTGGAATATTCTATTTGTTTATACTTGTTGCCCCTTTCTTGTAGTTGTTACTTGACTTTGTCCTATATTTCATGCATACTTGCTGCAAAACATTCAACATTTGAACTTCTGAGTTATTATTTTCCCAGGTTCCTCAACTAATAAATCCCTCTTGGATGCATCCCATAAATAATTTAAAATAGAATTATTCCAGTGCTTCTGTTGATTGAATCATTATATGCAAATTTTTCCTGAGCAAGAACCTGATCCCACTATTTGCGATGTTCACTTACCAAGCTTCTCGAGATATTTCCAAGGCTCTTATTTACCACATAATTCTGACCATCAATTTGGGGATGATATGCTGAGCTGAAACTCAAATTAGTTCCCAAATTTTTCCATAGAGTCCTCAATAAATGACCTACAAGCTTAGTTTCTCTATCAAAAACAACACTTTTATGTTAACCATGCAATCTAACTATTTCATGGAAGAATAAGTTTGCTATGTTTGTTGCATCATTTGTCTTCTTTCATGCCATAAAGTGTGCCATTTTTTAGAATTTATCAAAAAAACAAATAATAAATCACGTACCTTTTGTTTTTTAGGAAATCCCATTACAAAATCCATACTTATGGAGTCCCATGGTCGATTTTGTATTTTTAGGGCTTGATAGAGTTCAGTGCTATGACTTCTTCCTTTTGCATATTCAGATATCCTACATATTTCAAAAAAAAATTTTACATATGTTTTCATGTGAGTCCAATAATAAAATTCTTTTAACCATGCTAGAGTTTTATCTTGCCCAAATCGACTTGCTAAACCCCCACCATGTCTTTTTTTCAACAAATTTTCCCTCATTGAACATCTTGGAATGCATAATTGTTTTCCCTTGAACAGAAGTCCCTCTTGTATCATGTAGTCTAACCATGGAGTTCTATCTCTACTTACAAGATTTTAACAAGATTCATAAGCTTCATTAAAATCTAGATCATCTTTATACATATCTTTCAGCTCATCAAATTTTAAGACATTTACCTAGAATTCTTGCAAGATTGAATTGATACTTCTTAATGCATCTTCCACTTTGTTTGATTACCCACTTTTATACTTGATGAAAAATATAAAATTTTGTAATACTTAAACCCATTTAACATGTCTTTGACTCAATTATGTTTTATTATTCATATATTGTAAAGCATGATTATCTCTTTTGGCATAAGATAATGTTCCATTTCTTTAATGTTTGTATGATGAAATAAAATTCTTTATCATAAAAAGAGTAATTTTTCTTGGCCTCATTAATTTTTTCACTAAAGTAGGCAATTGGTTTTCTTTCTTGACTTAATAAATCTCCTATGGAATTCCCACTGGCATCAGTCTCCACCTGAAACAACTTATTAAAATCTGCAAGCACTAAAACATGTTATTTTGTGATCTTTTTGTTTAATAATTGGAAGCTTTTATTAGCTCCTTCTTTCCAATGGAATAGTTACTTTTTCTCTTTAATAGTTTCTACAATTTGAACACATATGCCACTGAATGTTTTAATAAATTTCCTGTAAAAACTTGCCAATCCATGAAAAATTCTTACCTATGAAATGATTTTGGGAGTTATCCAATTATTATGGCCTTCACTTTCTCTTGATCCATATTTAAGCCTTCTCTTTAAATTACAAAACCAAGTATAATAGTTTTGTCTTCATGAAACTACTTTTATTTAGATTTATTAGAGATTCATATTGTTGTAGTTTCTTCAAAACTATCTTAAGATGTCTTAGGTGCTCTGATTTTGATTGACTATAAATTAGGATATCATCAAGAAAAACTATAACAAATTTTCCAATGAATTCTTTTAACACTTCATTCATTAGTCTCATAAAAGTGTTGGGAGCATTGGTAAGTCCGAAGGGAATTACCAATCATTCATATAAACCATTATTAGTTTTTAATGATGGTTTCCATTCATCACCTTCTCTAATTCTGATTTGATGATCTCCACTTTTTAAATATATTTTAGGAAAACATGCTGCACCGCTTAGGAAATATATAACATCAACAATAAGGGGTAATGTAAACCTGTACTAGATTGTGATTTTGTTGATTTCTCAATAATATGTGCTTATATTCCATTCACCATCCCTCTTTGGAGTTAACATTGTTGGAACAACACACAGACTTAAAATTTCTCGAATGAGACCTTTATCCAGTGATTCCTGCACTTCATTTTTAATTTCTTCATTCTCCTTTGGAGTCATTCTGTAATATGCTTTGTTAGGAAGGCTAGAACCTGGAATGAGATCAATATGACGGATAATACTTCTAATGGGATTCAATTCATCAGTCAAGTCATCCACTACAATATCAATAAATTCATTCAACATGTTTTTAATTTGTTTCGGAAGATCATTCAAAATTGAACTTGTGAGAACTACCATTGAATTACCAATCAAGGGAAAATTTATCTCCTCATACTTGATTTCTTGGGGAAATTATTTCGCACTATGTAACATTACCTTGAATTGGTCTTCTTCTGGTTCTTTTTCATTCCTCAATGGAAAAAGTACCTCCTTTTGACCATCCTTCTCAAAAGTGTAAGTATTGTTCCTTCCATCATGCATTGATTTCATGTCATATTGCCATGGTCTTCCATGAAATATATGATACACATCCATAGACATAATCAGAAAGAAATTTATCCCTATAACATCCTATTTGAAACTCCACTTCACATTGTTCATTAACTAATATCTCATGTCAATTTTTCAACCATGAACCTTTGTAGGGAGTAGGAAGTTTAGTTTTATTTAAATTAGTATTTTCAACTATTTATGTGCATAATAAATTATCACTACTCCAACTATCAATAATTATTTGACAACACTTTCCTCCTGATTTACAAATAATTCTAAGCAATGTTTTTATTTGTGTGGGTTCCTTTAGTTCTTCAACAACCTTTAATAAAGTTCTTTTCATGATTAAAGATTCACCAGTTTTAGGTTCATTTTCATGTGTAGAGGATTGTACACTTTCTGTATCAATTTATGTTATATGTCTACTTCCTTAATTAGAAAATATTTCTCGGCACTCATTAGCTTTATGACCAACTTTGCTACATAGATAACATCTTAGCATATAATATTGTCCTCTACCTCTTTGATAAGGTCTTCATCCTCTGAAATCTCTTCTTGATGGTTCTATAGGTTGTGAACTGTTGCCTTCTCCTCTTTGAATCAGAAATATTCCACTAGAATATTCTTTGCTTGATTGTTCTCGACTTGATGATCCTCTTCTTCTTATCGTGCTTTGTCCTCTTCCTCTTTGACTCTACTTTGTTGCCAATTTTTCTTCATTTTTAAGGGATATATGGTAAGATTATTCAATAGTTTTTAGAGATTAAATATTTAATTAATATTCTATTTAGAATTTCAAGCCATTAATATACCTTGCTAAATTTTCTTCATCTTCTTCCATATGACCAGATCTTATACTCAATTTATCAAACTCTTCTGTATATTATTTTACAGACATCAATTTCTACTTGATATTGTGCATTTGGCCAAAAATATTCAATTGATAATCTCAAGGAAGAACTTTTCCTTTGAGCTTGGCCACCATTCAATCCCAGCTAGTAAAATTCCCTTTGTTTCTATTTCTCCTTTCAGCTTGCAGGCTATCCCACCATAGTACAGCATGTCACTTTAATATTATCACCATGAACTTGAATTTCTTCTCGTCGGATAATAAAAATATTTATCCATTGTGTTGATCCAATTGATCAATTCTTCAGGATTGAAATTCCCTTCATACATAGGCATGTCCAATCTTGGCTTGGTACTAATTCCCGAGATCATTTTGACCATATTTTCTTCTGGAGTTTCTTCTTGAGCTTCCTCTTCTGAGCTTTCTTCGGATTCACTAACATCACTGATGTTGACATCTATTTGACGTGTTGTCTCAAATGCATCCAATATTGTTCTAATATGTCTTACTTCATCAAGCAGTACTTGATTTGCAACTCGTATCCCTCAAGCAATTTAGACTCCTCTAGATCGTCTAATTCTATTGGTCATCTTATATAAAAATTCTTATAAATCCTTTTACTTAAGGCCTTCTTTAAAAAACAATTTATGATTTTTTAAAAATAATAATTAAATATAAAGTATTAACTTTATGTAATAACCTTCACTTTATTTAATGAATACACATGGTACTCATTTCAATGTTCATATTATTTAATAAATACACATGGAACTCATTTTTAAAGGAGCATTCACCTTATAATGATAAAAAGGGAATTCACATGTAATGAGTAAGTATGGAATTAAAATTAAATTAATTTTCTTCCAAAAATTTATGTAGAGAATGCCATAATCAAATAAAGACTTGGTTGTCTTAATATAAGGAACCTAAAGCAAAGAGAAACACACATCTTTCCATTTTGAGTGAGTTGTAATGCAAATTTTCTTAGCCAAAGGCAGATCTAACTTGTACACTCGCTGCATAAACCCAAATCTTCATGTACAATGCATAAAGTTTATTAAACATTTCACAACTACTTTCCTCACAGATTTTCAGATGCGGGTCTTAAATGTTTGCAACTCTTCAATGTCGGAAACATTCAACCCACGCAAAAAATTTAATCTTTCATCGCACATAAATCTCTTGACAGCTACGCGAACTCATAAACAATTATCTTGAAAAATATGCTTTATTCCACATTATCCAGGTCATGCATACACGGTAGCAAGCATCCCTCAATAGGTTGGTCTACAACAATATTTTTTTCTATAAGAAACGCTATTGATAGATTCCTTCTCAATGTTCTAGGAAGCCAATAAAAACATCGTCCTCCAAGGAACCACGGGATCGGTAGATGCTTCAACAATCATTTTTTTTTGGCACAACGGAGCTGCAACTAAAATTCTCAACGATGACAGAGACAAATCATTTAGGTGGTACGATATCTAAAACCTCAATTAGCAACCAATTCTAGTGATCAACAATCTCCAACCAAGCTAATCATGTCTCTTTCTGATCTCAAACAGAAAACCTTGTGGGTTGATTTCTCCATCACATGAAAGATTTTGCAGTAAAAGTGTCGCTCCTCTCAACATAAGCCTTGCACTATACATAAAATAATTTTTTGCGCTATTATGCAAAAAATGGTGTAGAGTATAAGAAATTAAAAACACACACCAAATTTTATTGATTAAATCACACTCCAAAACATTGATTTATCCAAGAAATTACACGGCTATTTATTTATAGGAGAGAAGTCTCTCGAATCTCTTCAAGAGAAACATCTTCCTAGATATTTGGTGGAAGTTGAGAGTGATCCTCTCAAATTTAGGATTTTATCCTAACTTCCCTATCTCCTAATTAATTCGATAATGACTCACTAGTTTTAGAAACTCCTAGATTCATTAATTAAATAATTACATAAAAATTAAGCATGAGATGCTCCTACATCACGGACAATACTGTATGTCATGCAAGGTCAAAGCATATTAACGCAAAACATCATTTTGTAAGGGGAAAATTCTAATCTGAAAGGAAATTGACTTGTTATATTGTAATACAAATGAAAATTTGGTTGACATATTCACTAAGCTTCTTGGGAAGGCTAAATTTGAGATTTGTAGAAGTTATGTGTTCTATAATATAGAGATTATGTTGTAAGCCTAGATGACACTTGGACCAACAAACATGTCAATTAACAGTATGTTTGTGTCTTATGCATTGTGCTATAGCACATTTTGTGCGTTTGTCCTATGGTTGGAATTAAGGGGGAGTTTTGGATAATAGTAATTCCAAGCTATGAAGTTACCAACCACATTAAATTCACCAGTAATTTTGTCTCGTGGTTTCTAGATATTTCACCTAGCTTCTTGAAGAATTTATCACCACTGATAATGCTTACAGTACAGGTGCTTCCTCATCGTTTATAAAGTTCCTTCTTTGAAAATGGAAAGTTTAGGTTGGCATTCAGTTTTCAAAATCTGATTTAAATAACATGGATCAAGATTTATGGGCATTTATATCCACTTTGTTATGGATATTATTAGACATTATTACAATACTATGGGCTATTATTTTGTATTGTGAATACCATATGCCTAAAAAAACATAACTCACTTGATATAGCACTTGTTCATATGATTTTCTTTTTGAAATTAATCAACTTCACCTCCCTCATCCAATTATAAGTAATCAAATTTATATTAAATATTTACACATTTTTTTGAGGTCGAACAATCCTTTTCCTTTCTTTTTTTCTAGAATGATGCCTAATTGTTCACTGATAATGGGTGTAACGTAACTTCCATCTAAAATTTTGGATATCATAAATCTGAATACATCGTACAATTAGGGTAAGTGACTTCGGAAACCTACATACCCAAATATTGTATAATATTATAACATAATGTATATATTTCCTATTTTGAATCATAGATCCACCTTAAATTTGGATCTACCAAGCCCGTAGAGGGATCAAATCCCACAAGATGAAAACATCTTTGTAAATGCAAAACTTTAGAAAAAGTTTTCACTTTGAGAGATTTGATTCCGCTTTGTGCTTAGTAGAGTAGGAGTTAATGTCTCTCCTATTTCTTAATGATAATATATATATCTATATAAATTTCACATGAGACACTGTTATTTTTAATTTTAGTAAGACTTGATAATACATACACTTATATAAATATGCACTTTGCAAATTTTTTTTACGGTTTTTTTAATATATTTTCAATTTAATTTCTAAACTGTGTATTTAATATATTTTCAATTTTTTTTTTAACTATCTTATACATCATATTTTTGTTTTTGTAAGATTGGTGGGACTATATCTTCATCATGTCCAATTTATCACCCCAATCGAGGCAAAGAATTGAACCAGTGACTTCACATCAAGAAGTACCTTAACAAATCACCCAATCATCGTCTATCCAACCGGCGACTTCACATCAAGGAGTACCTTAACAGAACACCCAATCAGAGTCTATCCAAGACCCTACGAAATTGTTATACATCGTATTGATTATATATAGAATTGTAAAATATCGTGGTTACTAATATGAATCATCATTATTTTAACTTAGATGGTAAAAATGATATTAATATATATATCTGTGTGTTTGTGTTTGTGAGAGAGAAATGTATATAATGTTTTTTTTTTTTAATAATAAAATAAAACTATAATATAACAATTTGAAGGAATAAAATTATTATTTTTATCATTTTTTTGGTGGGTAAATATTATTCTTTCTATTATTTGATCAAACTACTTAAAGCAACACTTTATCTAATGTATATACTTCCATAATTAATTTTATAACACTTGACACAATAATGCATAGGCATATTATATATTATAAATTATTTTCTCTATTTATTTAATAAAAAATATTTTACTATGGTTTTATCAATCTAACATATAATTGGAGATGCACAAGGAATATTTTTGCTACTCACTTCAATATATGTATCCATAAAATGGGATAATATAAATTGGTATATGCATGTATACTAGTCTACATCCATCTTAAGTCTACATATACTGTGTGCCACAAGGAATCAAAACCCCTTTCACTATAAAAGAGGCTTAGTAGATCCAAAGGTAAGATGGGTAGTTTAATTTTCGTCTTTAATTACGATATATTCCTCATGAATACTATGAGTCAATAACCATGGGTTCTCATAAACTTGGAACTCCAAGATGAAAATGTTAGGTTTCTCTTAACTACTTCACATAAATTAATAAAAATAATAATTTTATCCTTCAATTTTTGTTTTTATTATTTTAGTTTGAAGTTATTTTTATTTAAAGTAAGGTTACTTTCTTTTTTTTACTTGGTCAAATTTTTTATAGAGAATTACATTACATTACAACATCTCTACAATACTTAAATAGATAGGGTGTCCTGGTGCAATTACATTACATTACATTACAACATCTCTACAATACTTAAATAGATAGGGTGTCCTGGTGAAATTACATTACATTACATTACAACATCTCTACAATACTTAAATAGATAGGGTGTCCTGGTGCAATTACATTACATTACATTACAACCTTTCTTCAAGTTTTTCTCTCAAAAAAGAGGCTTTCACCTCGAAAGATTTGATCCCTCTCAGCATTTGATAGACTCGAAGTTAAAATGGATTAGGCTAATTGCTAATACGATCTATATTTGTTACGGTATACACTTTTACTCTACCACACATTTTGTTACATGAACTCTTCCAAATTTTGAGAGATGACTTAGTATAAAAAGAGGCATATTGCTAATTTGTAATGTAGATCATCTATATCAACGATTTAAATCCATCACTCTACTCATCTCATCGAGTTATAATCACATTTAAATTTACATTAAAATCGTTGAGGCCATTTTGCAGAAGAATTTATACCTATATTCCATATCTAAAAAGAGGGAAAAGGATCATGTACTTAGCGTGTGCCATCTTAAAACCCTTTAAAAGAAGGAAGTAATGTCTTGTTGCCCGTCTATTATCAGTGTCAACAAGAAGGAATGCACAAGTAGAAGGAAAAGCGTGTGAGAGAATGTTAGGATAGTCATCGAATAGATAGAAGCTACGGCTACGATTCATGAAGGATACTACAATAGTTTGCGAAGGAGAATTTCATATTATACAACTACCTTGAACCTGAAAAGTAAAGGAAAATGTTAATAATATAAGATAATTCAAATCACAATGTGAATAAAGCTACGATAGAAGTCACCGCTGAAAATATGTAGTTTCAGCAATTTACGTCTTCACTTCAAACGAGCAACTGTCTAACTTAACTACTCTATCAACAAACATGCAAGGAGAGGAACATATTGTTAGCCATTAATTTTTCTAAAAAGTCAAGTGTTCATGGTTCTCGCACGTCGATCATGAACTCCACTCCTAGTATAACCTTGCAACAATAGTTGCTAAATTTCCATTTGGAAATTTCCAATAATCAATAATTAGAGCAACTATTAGGGGAAATAAATATGGAATAAATATGAGTCCGTGGTTGTTAGTATTTGGGCTTGATATTATAAACCATTATTATGTAGGTAGAAAAGATTCAATCTTCATGAAATATTTTAGTAAGATAGAAATTAAAGGTTAAAATTTATCTCAAAAATAGTTATGCTATTTTTTCTTTTTAATTAAATTGATTATTTAAAAAAAAAATTATATGAACATGAGTTATGTGAGTGTGGTATTAGTAAGACATGGTATTGTAACAAAGCCTATTTACAAGCTAACAATTTCTCTGAGAAATCTCCATGGGAAAGTGAGAGTGTAAGAATCTTGTTAAATGTATATATATTTAACCCATTATTAATTATTTTGATAACTAATAATAATATTAATAATTTAAAATAAAATTTTACTTAAATTTTATGACTTTTTCTAATATTGACAATGTGAGATGTATCACAAGGTAAGCTTTTTATGGCTATGAACTCCATCCAATTTATATATTTTCCCTTGCTTATGTATCTCTCACTTTTTATAAAAAATAGTATGATAGCTGGTATGGAGTTCTTCAATGGTAGATATTGAGTTGCTATGAGTGGCACACAAAGATTTACTACTTTGACAATGAAATATGCAATGAAACCCATAGATCAAAATAGATGGGAAGATTTACTAGCTAGATATTTTGAGCATATGGAGGAGGCACAACACTAAGTGAGTAAAGCATATGGGTTCAAGAGGTTGTTTAGGTTAGAATGACGGTTAATCATAATGATCTAATGAGAGAGTGGTTGGATCTCTTTAGTGAAAATGAGGTTTGAAGACCACATCTAGGTGAAAAGAGTTTAATAGCACATTGCACATGATGTATCTCTCATGCATAGAAGGGATGGAGGACCAAATTGATGAATGAACTATTTGAATACATAAAAGAGTGGAAATGTACTCATACACTAACTTAAGGTTCGTTTGTTATAAGACTTATTATTCAGGCATACATATTGGAGTGTGGTGGTGCATGGAGTTATGTATGATCAAGTTGTGGAATGGACCACTTAGTTACAATATGGTAGGTGTACTCTTATGCTACTTTGAGGGGGAGGGGAGATTGAGCCGGTGTAATGTCTCTCCACTCAACCACAAATTTTCATTTATTTTTTGAATATGTCTAGCCTTCAATATTGTGTGCCAATATGTATTTCCCATAAACTATTATTGGTTTTATATATGGGTTTATACTTTGTAATTTTATGACACATCTCTCTCTTATTGAATTCCTTTATAACATTATTTACTATAATTCAGGGTTATTATCTTACTAACCCTTACATTATACTTATAGTGCATTTATTTGCCTTAGAATATAATATACATTTACCATACTTCGAATTTCCATATTATAATACCTTAATATAATGGGTATGAGAATATGTTTATATATATATATATATATATATATATATATCAATGAATCCAACCTTAATTTAGGATTGTGATACATATAACATTCGAATATGAATAGAACTTTATTGTAACGATGGTTTAATACTTTTTTCGTGTAGCAAGTATATCAACTCGTTGTACTTGTCTATCGTTCCAACCAAATGAACACTTCTTTCCTCATTCGGTTTGTAAATATAATGTTTAGGGTTTTAAGGATTGGAATAGTCCCTAGGCCACTACAAGTCTCCCTATCATTTATTATCTCTTTTAATGTTATGTCGTTTCATTGGTACTTCATTAAATTTCGAGTATTGTTGCAATGTGTCTCAGGAAAGTTATCATTTATGAGGATCGATGTATGTGTCATTCTTTATTTAGTTTCTTAGGGTTGTTGGTTTTGGTGAGTACTATTGTATTAATTCGTCAATCTATAGGCTTGTACTGTGAAGATTTTCTTGTTTCGAGGAGCTTTTCAATTGATATCGATTTGGTTTGGGCATCGTTCTCTATGTGGACGGTGGAGATAAGCAATGAAATAGGGTTTTGGCTCGGTATATTATGCGGGTCCTTCACTATATAGTTTCATTTGTCATATGAAAATTTTATCAGAGGACGCAGAGGTCTCTCTGTTCTTCTATGTTTAATTTCATCTATCAGGAGTGCCGTTACACTAATCTCGTGTAGACTCTATCGTGTCGAATCCTCAACGTTCCAGGTAACCTTTATACTGGTTCTTTTTATAACCTTCTAGCTTAAGGTATTCATATTTCTTCTTTCAAGATGTATATGAAGATACAGTATACTGCTAAACTCGATTTAAAGTCTGGTTCATTCGATTTCTTTTCAATTTATTTTACGCCTATGCGGTAACATTCGTATTCATAAACATATCTACTATTTGGGTAAGTTAAAGAGAAATAATAAAATTTGTTTTGTATCTCGGATTGAATTTCTCTTTCATCTGAGTATATTTCCATAATGGCAAGGCAATAGAGATGATTTTCATTTCATATGAAATTTCATTGTTAACTGAGCCATTATGAAGTAAAACCCTCATTATTATACGTTGGTTTGTTGGGAGATTCAATATATTAGTCTAGTATTGTTCATCATATGTTTATGAACATATGTTCTCACCGTCTCCTACGTATTATTCGCTGGAGAATTTTTCATCAGTTTATCCCTATTATTTTCAGTGTCTCCCTTATTATTATTATCCCGAAGTTTCCATCAGTGATTTGTTGTGATTATAACACACAGTCACGGGGATTATTTAAAATTATCTTCCTGTTTTAATTTACTCCCCTCTCGAATTTCGTTTTATAACTTGAAATGAATCTAAGTATAGCAATGATATCATCGTATCTCATGCATTTAATTTCTCAAATTGGATATATTTCTTTTGTGGGAACAGAGACTCCTTTCTCAAGTAATTACATATATTATGAAATTTTTATATAGTATTATCTATATTATTAAACTATACATTTTATATACCTAATTCGTTTCGGTTTCTCCCAGAAAATTTGCGAGCGATTTCGCCATTGACCCTGGGTACGTTTAGACTTACTCTGTCTTTGTAATTTCTTATTTGATTTTTATTTTTCTTTAAATGTAATTCTATACGGGTTTACATCAATACATAATTAATTATTTTCCCTTTGTATTTTTGCAGGTAAGTTCTCCGTTCGGTGGTTTTTTATTTTTGAAGGAAAACGTATGTATCTTTTTACATGGACCAATGATAACAATTCTCCTCTCATTTGTCACAGGCCGGCATCTAATTTCCTATTGGGAATAATTTTTCCCCAATTACTTGTTTAGCATTTTCCACAGATTTATATTAATGGCGAACCATCATAATAACCCCAGTTGATTTCTCTGGGAACAATAATGCTGGTTATTTTGTAATTTATATAACAGAGCTATAGGAGATTTTTCTAGCATAAATCTGTGAATTGAATTTAATTTTGAACATTTTTCCAGTAATATATATTCTAAACTTTTTATATATATATTTTTTCGACAGAGATGGAATACTTCTTTGCCAAGTTTATTTGAAAATATACATATGTATAATGATTAATAACTTTATCGTTGAATATTTCTTATCAATATTCTGTGGAATAAATGTTCTGATATACACTGGAATTATCTTTACGAATAACTTTAGCTAAATATTTAATTTAATTTATAGGATGATGATCAACTGTATTTTGATTTAAATTATTCTGAAAATTTTATACCTTTTTATAACAGAAGTAAATCCCACTAAAATATTTCACTTCTGATTTTCTGTACTAATTATTATAATTTTATTTATTAGTTCTAGTTGATATGCTCCTTTTTATAATATAGATTATCATTGCTTTCTGCAATGGTAATACAATATATTCCATTATGAATATTCTTTAATTTTACTGGTACTTCTGCATATACATAATTTCTATAATTTTGTTTATAAATAGTAGAGATTTCAGCTTCCCTCCATTTAATTTAATTTAAATCATACAGAGACAGATTTATTTTCTCCCTTATGCAGAATATACAGTAGCTTCTATCATTTTTCAATGTGGTTAGCCTGATTGTATTAATGACTTATCTTGATATATTTTACTTACAATATAACTATAGGATTTTGCTAGAAGTCTATATTCTGAAATTTCTCTAACACTAGTTACTCAATTAAAATCTTAGAATTTTAGACTAGTTAACTGTGCATGAATATATATATATATATATATATATATATATATATATATATATATATATATATATCACTTGTTATCATAGAAGATTTTTATGTCAATTTATACATGATAATTGGGAATACTATTTATCTTCAGATTTAAACTCATAACAGTTTAGATATTCTGATAGATATTTCCAAATATATATTCCTACCACAATACAATATATGGAAGATTATTTCTTCTGATATATTCTGTTAAAAGTATGGAATGTAAATTACACATTGGGAAAAATAAATTTTCTTCCAATATCAATACAATGTAAAATTTCTAGTTCAAATTTATAACAGAAAACTGCAGATAATCTGTGCATACCACTTATTTTTGTGACTAGTCCACCCAACCTTAGAATTTTTTTATCTCCAAAATTCACCGCCGAGCTGAGATTCTCTCCTAGAACAGACCAACCCCAATCTATTCTGGAGTAGCTTATTTAAGTTGCTCTCCCCAAAGCCTGTTTCTAATTCTACTTCCAGAATTACAGGATGCTTTTATTCCTATTTTCCTAGGCTTCCCTTATTTAGGGACTTTAAAGCTACTTTCTTCTTTTCCAGTTTTTTACCTCTTCCCAACTACTCTACACATCATTGAGGAAATTTATATTTTTCCGAAAAAATCTAGATTAGAAATAAATTATTTCAAGGCTTTTTGAAAGAGTTTTGGGGAAAGTCTTAGCCTCTTTCCACACCTCATGGATTTGGAGAGTGATCTAAAAAATCTCATTTGGTCAATATGCACAGAAATATTTTGTTTATTTTTCTCAATTAAATAATTAATTACATTCACACAATAATTATCCATTGGGGTCCACTCCCCTTTGGACTAAAGTTCAAATGTTTAATTGGAAAACATAAAACTACGAGTGTTACATATTCCCCCTCTGAAAAAAAACACCGTCCTCGGTGTTAACAACTAACTACTAGAGTTCATTTTGAAAATATATATGGATATTTTTCCATCATCTCAGCTTCTCTTTCCCATGTAGCTTCTTCAGCAGTAAAGTGCTTCCACTGCACCTTTACTCTTGCTACTATTCAGTTTCTCAATTCAATTTCTTCCCACTCCAATATTTGAAGCGGCTCTGGAAGGAACTCTCCTTCTGGTTCCACCTGTATCACATTCCAATCAACAATGTGAGAAGCATCATGTACATATCCTTTTAATAACGAAACATGAAACACATCATGAACTTTAATATGGGGCGGTAGGGCTAGCTTATAAGCCACTGGTCCCACCCTTTCTAACACCTCAAAAGGCCCACAATATCTAGGAGCCAATTTTGCACAACTTCGAGGATAAAGTGTGCTCTTTTTGGGTTTAATACGTAGGTACACATGATCACCCACTTTGAACTCTCGATGCACCCTCTTCTTATCAACATAGTTTTTCTATCGATCTTGTGCTCTCTTGATGTTTCTTTGTATTTGTTTGACAACCCTTTCCATTTCTTGTAGAGTATCTGGCCCCAGTACTAGCTTATCCTCAGGGTGGCTCCAACTTAAAGGAGTACGACACATCCTTCCATAGAGTGCTTCAAATGGACTCATTTTGATGGAGAATTGATAGCTGTTGTTGTAAGCAAATTCAACTAAATGCACGTAGTCTTCCCATTTTGATGGCCTATCCATCACATACATTCTTAGCATATCCTCAAAGATCTGATTTTTTCTCTCTGTTTGACCATCCGTCTGAGGGTGATAGGTAGTACTAAAATTCAATTTAGTGCCCATGCCCCCAAATAGACCTTTCCAAAATGCACCTGTGATCTTAGCGTCTCCATCTGAAATAATTTTTTTTGGGACCCCATGTAGCCTTACTTTTTATTTTAGGAACACATATGCTACTTGGGTTGTCCCAAAAGTAGATTTTACAGGGATGAACTGTGTAGCCTTTGTTACGGTGTCTACCACTACCATCACTGAGTCATGCTGGTACTTTTTTCTAGGTAACCCAGTTATGAAATCTATAGAAACAGTGTCCCATTTCCACTCTGCAATTGGCAAGGGATTTAAAAGACCAGTTGGATGCTGATGCTCAACTTTAACTAGTTGACATTCCACGCATCTAGCTAAATATTTTGCTACATCCTTTTTAATTCTTGGCCAAAGCAATTTCTTTTTCAAAGCTGTTAGCATTTTCTGATATCCAGGATGTCCTGAATTTGGTTGTTTATGATATTCATCTAGGATCCTTTTTTTCAAAGACTCTACATTAGGGATATACAATCTATTTTTATAACAGATCAACCCTCTCTAGTTTTGGGTGTATTCAGCCATTTCTTTCTTCAGCATTTTCATTTGTAGCTTCTCATAGTTTGGATCTTGATCTGCTACCTTTTTAACTAGTTCTTATAAATAAAAAGTAGCACTAATCCCAATGCTGCTTATGTTTTGGCAAGCATTTCTGCTTAGCACATCAACAATTTTGCTTTCTTTCCCTTTGATATGTTTTATGTCCATATTAAATTCACTCAGAAAATACAGCCATGTGGCTTGTCGAGCATTCAAATCTGTTTGAGAAAAGAAATACTTGAGACTAATATGATCTGTCATCAATGTAAATTTTTTCCCAAGAAGATAATGTCACCACATCTTCAAGGCATGAATTATAGCAACCAATTCCAGATCATATACACTGTAATTCTGTTCATGTTTCTTAAGTTTTATAGATTCATATGCAATAACAGAATTTTCATGGAACAACACTCCTCCGAATCCCTCTCTACATGCATTAGTACACACAAAAAACTCTTTGTCAGGATCTGCAATCTTCAGTATAGGCGCTGTAGTGAGTTTTAATTTTAGTTGTTCAAAACTGTTTTGGCATTTTTCAGTCCACTCAAATTTTGTGCCTTTTCTCTGTAGTGAAGTTATGGGATATGCTATTGCAGAAAATATTTCCACAAATCTTCGATAATAACCTGAAATTCCCATAAATGATCTCACTGCTGAAACATCAGTGGGCACGGACCATTCTCTAATAGCCTTTATTTTCTCAGGGTCAACAGCCAATCCTTGTTCAGAAATAATATGCCCCAAATATTGAATCTTTTCTTTATAAAATTCACATTTACTGAATTTGCATATAACTGGTTTCTTGTAAAGTTTGCAAAACTATCCTTAAGTGTTCTTTGTGCTCTTCCTCACTTTTTGAATAAACCACAATATCGTCTATGAACACTAGTATGAATTTATCCAAGTAGTTGTTTAAAACACTATTCATTAAGCACATGAAAGTGGCAGGGGAATTTGTCAAACCAAAAGGTAGGAATACAAATTTGTAGTGACCATACCTGGTTCGAAAAGTTGTTTTACTAATATCTTCGTCCTTAATTTTGAGTTCGTGATAACCAGTCCTGAGATATATCTTAGAAAATACTCAGGCCCCTCTTACCTGATCAAAAAGGTCATCAATTCTGGGCAATGGGTATCTATTTTCGATTGTCAACTTATTCAGTTGACGGTAGTCAATGCACATTCTAAAGGTTCCATCCTTATTTTTCACGAACAACACCGGTGCTCCCCAAGGAGACACACTTAGTCTGATATAACCTTTATCCAACAATTCTTGCAATTGCATTTTCAACTCCATGAGTTCAAGGGGGCTCATCCGATAAGGGGATATGGAAATGGGTGTTGCTCTAGGCACCAAATCGATTGAAAAGTCAATCTCTCTTTCGGGGGGGAGATGAGGAGTCTCATCTGGAAAAACTTCTTTGAAATCCCTTACCACTGGTAAAGTGTCTAGTAGGTTTTCTTCAGGTTGTTGTCCTAATTCTTCAACATGTACAACGTATACTTGATAACCTTTTCTAGCTGTTATTTTTAATGGCAGAGTTGATATTTGTTTTACAGATATTGGTTTTGGTTTTCCTTCGAGTATAAAGGGTCTCCCCTCCTCATCTATGCAATGCAGAGTTTTATCTGAATAGTTCATCATAGCCTTTCTCTTTTCTAACCAGACCATTCCTATCAGCAAATCATATCATCCTAAGGGAACAATGTTTAAATTTACTTCTGTCTACAACTCATTTAACCTAATTTCTGTTTGAGGTAACTTATGAGTTACTTTTATCTTGGTGCCAGTGGCTAACTGGACCAACCAAGACTGCTGAAATTTTTTAGTCTTGAGATTGCATTTCTCTACAACTTGTGGACTAATTTAACTCAAAGAAGCACCTGGATCAATCAAAACTATAACAAATTGGTCATCAATCTTACCTTCAATCTCGACCATAGTAGCCTGGTGTTCTTCTTGTCGGTTCTCCAAGGCTGCATTGATAGTGGGTATATTCCTTGTTATATCATTCACTGTGGTAGCTTCTCAATCTCTCATAATCATCTGAATATTTTGGTGTGGACAGTCCCTCAACACATGAGGTTCTCCGCAGCCCCAACATTTCAAAGGCTCCCACATTTTAACTATTCCTTCCTTCTTATTATCTCCATCTAGTTGTTTTGAACCAACTTGGGACTGAGCAGTTTGAATTTATTTTCGGTTTATTAAATTTTTTCCGCTGATGATCCCTACCAAAGTTCTTCAAGTAAGATAGTTTCTGTTACTTTCTTTTGAATTCACCCTTGTTTACCCAGATTTTCCCATGCTCACCCTTTCCGTTAAACTGCTGGTAGCATAATCTAGCTTTCCTCACCGCTTCATCCATATTTTTTGGATTATCAAACTATATTTTCTCCTTGTACACAGCAGGAAAATAGTTCAAAAACCTTTGTACCTTTGCCTTCTCTTCATGAGTGTAAGGAACATACCTTAACAGATTTGTAAACTTGGTGACAAACTCATCTATGGTGAGTTGTCCCAATCTAAGTTCATGGAACTCCTTTGCTTTATCATCATAATAACATTCATTCAAATAATGGTTTTAAACTTGACTTGGAAATCTTCCCAAGTAACTGTATTTTCATCAATGGCATGAACCATTTTTGTCTCCTCCCACCACAAGGTAGCCTTACCCTGCAGTTGGTAGATAGCTAATCTTGCCTTAAAATTGCTTTCATATTCATAGACCTGAAGACACTTAATCATATTCAATAGCCATGCCTCAGCAACTTCCTCCTTCTTCCCATCATAGGAGGGAGGTTTAATTTTTCAGAATTCACCCTGTAATTCCTTCTTCTGTTTAGACTGATGTCTAGTAGTGTCATCTTCCTTAGAATCATCTGAGAACTTTCCTTTCTTCCTCTTTCCGGAACCTTCACCTTCTTGACTATTCCGCGAAGTCAGTTCTCTTATGAGATTTTCCTGTTCTGCGCTCGCTAATGACAGCCTATCATTCTGGCTTCTTAGCTCAGCCATATCCCATTGCAACTTATGCAACATAGCCATCAAAGGAGCATTGGGATCAGGCGTGTTATCCTCATCACCCAGATCAACATAAAATTCATCTCCTTCAGCCATTAACTTTTGAGTTCCAATACCACTGTACACTAAAAAAAAACACATTAGTAACATAAAATTTTTCTTAAAAAAAAATAATTTATATAGTGAGCACACAACAATAGCCCATTGTTTCAAACATGAGCTCTGATACCATTTGTAATGTCTCTCCACTTAACCACAATTTTTTTTTTTTAAATATGTCTGGCCTTTAATATTGTATGCCAATATGTATTTCCCATAAACTATTATTGGTTTTATATATGGGTTTATAGTTTGTAATTTTATGACAAATCTCTCTCTTATTGAATTCCTTTATAACATTGTTCACTATAATTCAGGGTTATTATCTTACTAACCCTTACATTATACTTAAAGTGCATTTATTTACCTTAGAATATAATATACATTTACCATACTTCGAATTTCCATATTATAATACCTTAATATAATGGGTATGAGAATATTTTTATATATATATATATAAATGAATCCAACCTTAATTTAGGATTTTGATACATATAACATTCGAATATGAATAGACCTTTATTGTAACGATGGTTTAATACTTTTTTCGTGTAGCAAGTATATCAACTCGTTGTACTTGTCTATTGTTTCAAGAAAATGAAGACCTCTTTACTCATTCGGTTTGTAAATATAATGTTTAGGGTTTTAAGGATTGGAATACTCCCGAGGCCATTAGAAATCTGCCTATCATTTATTATCTCTTTTAATGTTATGTCATTTCATTGGTACTTCATTAAATTTTGAGTATTGTTGCGACGTGTCTCGGGAAATTTATCATTTATGAGGATCGATGTATGTGTCATTCTTTATTGACTTTCGTAGGGTTGGTGGTTTTGGTGAGTACTGTTGTATTAATTCATCAATCTATAGGCTTGTACTGTGAATATTTTCTTGTCTTTCGAGGCCCTTTTCAATTGATATCGATTTGGTTTGGGCATCGCTCTCCACGTGGACGGTGGAGATAAGCGATGAAATAGGGTTTTGGCTCGTTATATTATGTGGGTCCTTCACTCTATAGTTTAATTTTTCATATGAAAAATATATCAGAGGTCACAGAGGTCTGTCTTTTCTTCTATGTTTAATTTCATCTATCAGGAGTGCCATTACACTAATCTCGTGTAGACTCTATCGTGTTGAATGCTCAACGTTCCAGGTAACCTTTGTACTAGTTCTTTTTATAACCTTCTAGCTTAAGGTATTCGTATTTATTCTTTCAAGATGTATATGTAGATATAGTATACTGCTAAACTCGATTTAAAGTCTGGTTCATTCGATTTCTTTTCAATTTATTTTACACCTATGTGGTAACATTCATATTCATAAACATATCTACTATTTAGGTAACTTAAAGAGAAATAATAAAATTTGTTTTGTATCTCGGTTTGAATTTCTCTTTCATCTGAGTATATTTCCATAATGGCAAGGCAATAGAGCCGAATTTCATTTCATATGAAATTTCATTGTTAACTGAGTCATTATGAAGTAAAAACCTCATTATTATACGTTGGTTTGTTGGGATATTCAATATATCAGTCTAGTATTGTTCATCATATGTTTATGAACATATATTCTCAGCATCTCCTCCCTATTATTCGCTGGAGAAATTTTCATCATTTTATCCCTTTTATTTTCAGTGTCTCCCTTATTATTATTATTTCGAAGTTTCATCAGTGATTTATTGTGATCATAACACACAGTCACAGGAATGATTTAGAATTATATTCCTGTTTTAATTTACTCCCCTCTTGAATTTCGTTTTATAACTTGAAATGAATCTAAGTATATCAATGATATCATTGTATCTCATGTAGTTAATTTCTCAAATCAGATAGATTTTTTTTGTGGGAACAGAGACTCGTTTCTCAGGTAATTACGTAGATTATGAAATTTTTATATAGTATTATCTATATTATTAAACTATACATTTTATATACCTAATTCGTTTCGGTTTCTCCCAGAAAATTTGTGAGCTATTTCGCCATTGACCCTGGGTACGTTTAGACTTACTCTGTCTCTGTAATTTCTTATTTGATTTATATTTTTCTTTAAATGTAATTCTATACGGGTTTACATCAATACATAATTAATTATTTTCCCTTTGTATTTTTGTAGGTAAGTTCTCCCTTCGGTAGTTTTTTATTTGTAAAGGAAAATGTATGTATCTTTTTACATGGACCAATGTTAACGATTCTCCTCTCGTTTGTCACATGTCGGCATCTAATTTCCTATTGGGAATAATTTTTCCCCAATTACTTGTTTAGCATTTTCCACACATTCATATTAATGGCGAACCATCATAATAACCCCAGTTGATTTCTCTGGGAACAAGAATGCTGGTTATTTTGTAATTTATATAACAAAGGTATACAAGACTTTTCTAGCATAAGTCTCTGAATTGAATTTAGTTTCGAACATTTTTCCAGTAATATATATTCTGAAATTTATATATATATATATATATATATATATATATATATATATATTCAACAGAGATGGAATACTTCGATGCCAAGTTTATTTAAAAATATACATATGTATAAGGATTAATAACTTTTTAGTTGAATATTTCTTATCAATATTCTGTGGAATAAATGTTTTGATATACACTGGAATTATCTTTACAAATAACTTGAGCTGAATATTTAATTTAATTTATAGGATGATGATCAACTTTATTTTGATTTAAATTATTTTGAAAATTTTATACCTTTTTATAATAGAATTAAATCCCACTAAAATATTTCACTTCCGATTTTCTGTACTAATTATTATAATTTTATTTATTAGTTCCAGTTGATATGCTCATTTTTATAATATAGATTTTCATTGCTTTCTGCAATGGCAATACAATATATTCCATTAAGAATATTCTTTAATTTTACCTGTACTTCTTGATATACATAATTTCTATAATTTTGTTTATACAGAGTAGAGATTTCAGCTTCCCTCAATTTAATTTAATTTAAATCATACAGAGACAGATTTATTTTCTCTTATGCAGAATATACAGTAACTTCTATCATTGTTCAATGTGGTTAGCCTGATTGTATTAATGACTTACCTTGATATATTTTACTTACAATATAACTATAGGATTTTTCTAGAAGTCTATATTCTGAAATTACTCTAACACTAGTTACTCAACTAAAATCTCAGAATTTTAAACTAGTTAATTATATATATATATATATATCACTTGTTATCATAGAAGATTTTTGTGTCAATTTATACATGATAATTGGGAATACTATGTATCTTCGGATTTAAACTCATAACAGTTTAGAGATTCTAATAGATATTTCCAAATATCTATTCCTACTACAATACAGTATATGGAAGATTATTTCTTCTGATATATTCTATTAAAAGTATGGAATGTAAATTACACATTGGGAAAAATAAATTTTCTTGCAATATCAATACAATGTAAAATTTCTAATTCAACTTTATAACAGAAAACTGTGGATAATCTGTGCATACCACTTATTTTTATGACCATTCCACCCAACCTTAGAATTTTTCTATCTCCAGAATTCATCCCCGAGCTGAGATCCTCTCCCAGAACAGGCCAACCCCAATCTGTTCTCGGGTAGCTTATTTAAGTTGCTCTACCCAAAGCCTGTTTCTAATTCTGCGTCCAGAATTACAGGATTCTTTTATTCCTGTTTTCCTAGGCTTCCCTTATTTAGGGACTTTAAAGCTGCTTTCTGCTTTTCTATTTTTTTAAATCTTACCAACTACTCTCCACATCATTGGGGAAATTTATATTTTTCCTGAAAAATCTAGATTAGAAATAAATTCTTTAAAGGCTTTTTGAAAGATTTTTGGGGAAATTCTTAGCCTCTTTCCACACCTCATGTATTTGGCAAGTGATCTCAAAAATATCATTTGGTCAATATGCACAGAAATATTTTTTTTATTTTTCTTAATTAAATAATTAATTACATTCACACAAAAATTATCCATTGGGGTCCACTCCCCTTTGGACTGAAGTTCAAATGTCTAATTTGAAAACATAAAACTAGGGGTGTTACATATTCCCCCTCTGAAAATAAACACTGTCCTCGGTGTTAACAACTAACTAATAAAGTTCATTTTGAAAATAGATATGGATATTTTTTCATCATCTCAGCTTCTCTTTCCCATGTATCTTCTTTAGTAGTAAAGTGCTTCCACTGCACCTTTACTCTTACTACTGTTCGGTTTCTCAATTCAATTTCTTCCCACTCCAATATTTGAAGCAGCTATGGAAGGAACTCCCCTTTTGGTTCCACATGTATCACATTCCAATAAACAATGTGAGAAGCATCATGTACATATCCTTTTAATAAAGAAACAGGAAACACATCATGAAATTTAACATGGGGCGGTAGGGCCAACTTATAAGCCACTGGTCCCACCCTTTCTAACACCTCAAAAGGTCCACAATATCTAGGAGAAAATTTTGCACAACTTCTAGCATAAAGTGTGATCTTTTTGGGTTTAATACACAGGTACACATGATCACCCACTTTGAACTCTCGATGCAACCTCTTCTTATCATCATAGTTTTTCTGTCGATCTTGTTCTATCTTGATGTTTCTTTGTATTTGTTTGACAACCCTTTCCATTTCTTGTAGAGTATCTGGCCCCGGTACTAGCTTATCCTCAGCTTGGCTCCAACTTATAGGAGTACGACACTTCCTTCCATATAGTGCTTCAAATGGACTCATTTTGATGGAGGATTGATAGCTGTTGTTGTAAGAAAATGCAACTAAATGCACGTAGTCTTCCCATTTTGATGGCCTATCCATCACATACATTCTCAGCATATCCTCCAAGATCTGATTTTTTCTCTCTGTTTGACCATCCGTCTGAGGGTGATAGGCAGTACTAAAATTCAATTTAGTGCCCATGCCCAGAAGCAGACCTTTCCAAAAGGTAGCTGTGAACTTAGCGTCTCTATGTGAAACAATAATTTTTGGGACCCCGTGTAGCCTTACTATTTATTTTAGGAACACATATGCTACTTGGGCTGTCCCAAAAGTAGATTTTACAGGGATGAAGTGCATAGCCTTTGTTAAGGTTTCTACCACTACCATCACTGAGTCATGATGGTAATTTTTTCTGGGTAACCCGGTTATGAAATCTATAGAAACAGTGTCCCATTTCCACTCTACAATTGGAAAGGGATTTAAAAGACCAGTTGGATGTTGATGCTCAACTTTAACTAGCTAACATTCCATGCATCTAGCTAAATATTCTGCTACATCCTTTTTCATTCTTGGCCAAAACAATTTATTTTCCAATGCTGTTAGCATTTTCTGATATCCAGGATGTCCTGAATATGGCTGTTTATGATGTTCATCTAGGATATTTTTTTTCAAAGACTCTACATTCGGGATATACATTCTGTTTTTATAACAGATCAGCCCTCTCTGGTTTTGGGTGTATTCAGCCATTTCTTCTTTAGCATTTTCATTTTTAGCTTCTGATAGTTTGGATCTTGATATGCTACCTTTTTAACTAGTTCTTCTAAATCAAAACTGGCACTACTCCCAATGCTGCTTATGTTTTGGAAAGCATTTCTGCTTAGTGCGTCAGAAATTTTGTTTTATTTCCCTTTGATATGTTTTATGTCCATATCAAATTCACTCAGAAAAGACAGCCATCCAGCTTGTCGAGCATTCAAAACTGTTTGAGAAAAGAAATACTTGAGACTAATATGATATGTCATCAATGTAATTTTTTTCCCAAGAAGATAGTGTTGCCACATCTTCAAGGCATGAATTACAACAACCAATTCTAGATCATATACACTTTAATTTTGTTCATGTTTCTTAAGTTTTCTAGATTCATATGCAATAAAAAAATTTTCTTGGAACAACACTCCTCCCAATCTCTCTCTACATGCATCAGTACACACAAAAAACTCTTTGTCAGGATTTGCACTCTTCAGTATAGGGGTTGTACTAAGTTTTAATTTTAGTTGTTCAAAATTGTTTTGGCATTTTTCAGTCCACTCAAATTTTGTGCCTTTTCTCTGTAGTGAAATTATGGGATATGCTATTGCAGAAAATCTTTCCACAAATCTTCAATAATAACTTGAAATTCCCATAAATGTTCTCACTGCTGAAACATCAGTCAGCACGGACCATTCTCTAATAGCTTTTATTTTCTCAGTTCAATAGCCAATCCTTGTTCAGAAATAACATGCCCCAAGTATTGAATCTTGTCTTTATATAATTCACATTTACTGAATTTGGCATATAACTGGTTTTCTTTCAAATTTTGCAAATCTGTCCTTAAGTGTTATTTTTGCTCTTCCTCACTTTTTGAATAAACCAGAATATCATCTATGAACACTAGTACGAAGTTATCCAAGTAGTTGTTCAAAACATTGTTCATTAAGCACATAAAAGTGGCAGGGGCATTTTCCAAACCAAAAGGTAGGACTACAAATTCGTAGTGACCATACCTGGTTCGAAAGGTTGTTTTAATAATATATTCCTCAATTCTGAGTTGGTGATAACCAATCCTCAGATATATCTTAGAAAATATTCAAGCCCCTCTTACCTTATCAAAAAGGTCATCAATTCTGGGTAATGGGTATCTGTTTTTGATTTTCAACTTATTCAGTTGGCAATAGTCAATGCACATTCTAAAGGTTCCATCCTCCTTTTTTATGAACAACACCAATGCTCCCCAAGGAGACACACTCAGTCTGACGTAACCTTTATCCAACAATTCTGGCAATTGCATTTTCAACTCCATGAGTTCAGAGGGGCTCATACGATAAGGGCCTCTGGAAACGGGTGTTGCTCCATGGACCAAATTGATTGAAAATCCAATGTCTCTTTTTGGGGGGAAGATGAGGAATCTCATCTAGAAAAACTTTTTGAAATCCCTTACCACTGGTAAAGTGTCTAGTAGGTTTTCTTCATGTTGTTGTCCTAATTTTTCAACATATACAACATATAATTGATAACCTTTTCTAGCTGTTATTTTTAATTGCAGAGCTAATATTTGTCTTACAGAGATTGGTTTTGGTTTTCCTTCGAGTATAAATGGTCTCCCCTCCTCATCTATGCAATGTGGAGTTTTATCCCAACAGTTCATAATACCCTTTATCTTTTCTAACCTGTCCATTCCTATCAGCAAATCATATGAGCCGAAGGGCAGCATGTTTAAATTTACTTCTATATAAAAATCATTTAACTTAATTTTTGTTTGAGGTAACTTATGAGTTACTTTTCTCTTGGTGCTAGTGGCTAACTAGACCAACCAAGACTGCTGAAATTTTTCAGTCTTGAGATTACATTTCTCTACAACTTGTGGACTAATGTAACTCAAAGAAGCACCCGGATCAATCAAAACTGTAACATATTGGTCAGCAATCTTACATTCCATCTCGACCATAGTAGCCTGGTGTTCTGCTTGTCGGTTCTCTAAGGCTGCACTGATAGTGGGTATATTCCTTGCTATATCATTCACTGTGGTATCTTCTTAATCTCTCATAATCATCTGAATATTTTGGTGTGGATTGTCCCTCAATAGATGAGGTTCTCCACAGCCCCAACATTTCAAAGGCTTATACATTTTAACTATTGCTTCCTTCTTATTATCTCCATCTAGTTGTTTTGAACCAACTTGGGACTGAGCAGTTTGACTTTCTTTTGGTTTATTAAATTTTTTCCACTCATGATCCCTACCAAAGTTCTTCAAGTAAGCTAGTTTTTGTTTCTTTCCTTTGAATTCACCCTTGTTTACCCAGCTTTTCCCATGCTCACCCTTTCCTTTAAACTGCTGGTAGCATAATCTAGCTTTCCTCACCACTTCATCCATAGCTTTTGGATTATCGAACTCTATTGTCTCCTTGTACACAACAGGCAAACAGTTCAAAAACCTTTGTACCTTTGCCTTCTCTTCATGAGTATAAGGAACATACCTTAACAGATTTATAAACTTGGTGAAAAAATCATCTATGGTGATCTGTCCCAATCTAAGTTCATGGAACTCCTTTTCTTTGTCATCATAATAACGTTCATTCAAATAGAGGTTTTAAACTTGACTTGGAAATATTCCCAAGTCACTGTCTTTTCATCAATGGCATGAACCATTTTTGTCTCCTCCCACCACAAGGTAGCCTTACCCTGCAGCTAGTAGATAGCTAATCTGGCCTTCAAATTGCTTTCATATTCATAGACCTTAAAATACTTAATCATATTCAATAGCCATGCCTCAACATCTTCCTCCTTCTTCCCATCATATGAGGGAGGTTTAATTTTTCAGAATTCACCATGTAATTCCTTCTTTTGTTTAGACTGATGTCTAGTAGTGTCATGTTCCTTAGAATCATCTGAGAACTTGCCTTTCTTCCTCTTTCCGGAATCTTCACCTTCTTGACTATTCCGCGAAGTCAATTCTCTTATGAGCTTTTCCTGTTCTTCACTGGCTAATGACAACCTATCATTCTAGCTTCTTAGCTCAGCCATATCCCGTTGCAACTTATGCAACATAGCCATTAGAGGAGCATTGGGATCTGGTGTGTTATCCTCATCACCCAGATCAACACAAATTTCATCTCCTTCGGCCATTAACTTTTCAGTTCCAGTACCACTGTACACTAAACAAAACACATTAGTAACATAAAATTTTTCTTAAAAAAAATAATTCATATAGTGAGCACAAAACAGCAACCCAATTTTTCAAACATGAGCTCTAATACCATTTGTAATGTCTCTCCACTTAACCACAATTTTTTTTTTTTTTCAATATGTCTAGCCTTTAATATTGTGTGCCAATATGTATTTCCCATAAACTGTTATTGGTTTTATATATGGGTTTATAGTTTGTAATTTTATGACACATCTCTCTCTTATTGAATTCCTTTATAACATTATTCATTATAATTCAGGGTTATTATCTTACTAACCATTACATTATACTTATAGTGCATTTATTTAACTTAGAATATAATATACATTTACGATACGTTGAATTTCCATATTATAATACCTTAATATAATGGGTATGATAATATGTTTATATATATATATCAACGAATCCAATGTTAATTTAGGATTGTGATACATATAACATTCAAATATGAATAGAACTTTATTGTAATGATGGTTTAATACTTTTTTCGTGTAGCAAGTATATCAAATTGTTTTACTTGTATATCATTCCAACCAAATGAAGGCTTCTTTACTCATTCGGTTTGTAAATATAATGTTTAGGGTTTTAAGGATTGGAATAGTCCCGAGGCCAGTACAAGTCTGCCTATCATTTATTCTCTCTTTTAATGTTATGTCGTTTCATTGGTACTTCATAAAATTTCGAGTATTGTTGCGATGTGTCTCAGGAAAGTTATCATTTATGAGGATCGATGTATGTGTCATTATTTATTGAGTTTCGTAGGGTTGTTGGTTTTGGTGAGTACTATTGTATTAATTCGTTAATCTATAGGCTTGTACTGTGAAGATTTTATTGTCTTTCGATGCCCTTTTCAATTGATATCGATTTGGTTTAGGCATCGCTCTCCGCGTGAATGGTGGACATAAGCGATGAAATAGGGTTTTGGCTCGTTATATTATGCGGGTCCTTCACTCTATAGTTTCATTTGTCATATGAAAAAATTATCAGAGGGCGCAGAGGTCTCTCTATTCTTCTGCATTTAATTTCATCTATCAGGAGTGCCATTACACTAATCTCGTGTAGACTCTATCGTGCCGAATGCTCAACGTTCCAGGTAACCTTTATACTGGTTCCTTTTATAACCTTCTAGCTTAAGGTATTCGTATTTCTTCTTTAAAGATGTATATGAAGATACAATATACTGCTAAACTCGATTTAAAGTTTGGTTCATTCGATTTCTTTTAAATTTATTTTACACCTATGCGGTAACATTCATATTCATAAAAATATCTACTATTTAGGTAAGTTAAAGAGAAATAATAATAAAAAATTGTATCTCGGTTTGAATTTCTCTTTCGTCTGAGTATATTTCCATAATGGCAAGGCAATAGAGCTGAATTTCATTTCATATGAAATTTCATTGTTAACTGAGTCGTTATGAAGTAAAACCCTCATTATTATATGTTGGTTTTTTGGGAGATTCAATATATCAGTCTAGTATTGTTCATCATATGTTTATGAACATATATTCTTAGCATCTCCTCCCTATTATTCGCTGGAGAATTTTTCATCAGTTTATCCCTATTATTTTCAGTGTCTCCCTTATTATTATTATCCCAAAGTTTTCATCAGTGATTTATTGTGATTATAACACACAGTCATGGGAATGATTTAGAATTATGTTCTTGTTTTAATTTACTACACTCTCGAATTTTGTTTTATAACTTGAAATGAATCTAAGTATAGCAATGATATCATCGTATCTCAGGGAGTTAATTTCTCAAATCGGATAGATTTCTTTTGTGGGAACAGAGACTCGTTTCTCAGTAAATTACGTAGATTATGAAATTTTTATATAGCATTATCTATATTATTAAACTATACATTTTATATACCTAATTCGTTTCGTTTTCTCCGAGAAATTTTTCAAGCTATATCGCCATTGACCCTGGGTACGTTTAGACTTACTCTGTCTCTGTAATTTCTTATTCGATTTTTATTTTTCTTTACATGTAATTCTATATGTGATTACATAAATACATAATTAATTATTTTCCCTTTGTATTTTTGCAGGTAAGTTCTCCCTTTGGTGGTTTTTTATTTTTGAAGGAAAATGTATGTATCTTTGTACATTGACCAATGATAATGATTCTCCTCTCGTTTGTCATAGGTCAGCATCTAATTTCCTATTGGGAATAATTTTTCCCCAATTACTTGTTTAGCAATTTCCACAGATTCATATGAATGGTGAACCATCATAATAACCCCGGCTGATTTCTCTGGGAACAATAATGTTGGTTATTTTGTAATTTATATAACAGAGCTATACGAGATTTTTCTAGCATAAATCTCTGAATTGAATTTAATTTTGAACATTTTTCCAGTAATATGTATTCTGAAATTTATATATATATATATATATATATATATATATATATTTTCAACAAATATGGAATACTTCTTCCCCAAGTTTATTTGAAAATATACATATGTATAAGGATTAATAACTTTTTAGTTGAATATTGCTCATCAATATTCTGTGGAATAAATGTTCTGATATACACAGGAATTATCTTTATGGATAACGTCAGCTGAATATTTAATTTAATTTATAGGATGACGATCAAATGTATTTTGATTTAAATTATTCTAAAAATTTTATACATTTTTATAATACAAGTAAATCCCACTAAAATATTTCACTTCTGATTTTCTGTACTAATTATTATAATTTTATTTATTAGTTCGAGTTGATATTCTCCTTTTTATAATATATATTATCATTGATTTTTGCAATGGTAATACAATATATTCCATTATGAATATTCTTTAATTTTACCTGTACTTCTCCATATACATAATTTCTATAATTTTGTTTATACAAAGTAGAGATTTCAGCTTCCCTCAATTTAATTTAATTTAAATCATACAGAGACAAATTTATTTTCTCTCTTATGCAGAATATACAGTAGCTTCTATCATTGTTCAATGTGGTTAGCCTGATTGTATTAATGACTTATCTTGATATATTTTACTTACAATATAACTATAGGATTTTGCTAGAAGTCTATATTCTGAAATTTCTCTAACACTAGTTACTCAACTAAAATCTCAGAATTTTAAACTAGTTAATTCTGCATGTATATATATATATATATATATATATATATATATATATATATATATATATATATATCACTTGTTATCATACAATATTTTTATGTCAATTTATACATGATAATTGGGAATACTACGTATCTTCAGATTTAAAGTCATAACAGTTTAGAGATTCTGATAGATATTTCCAAATATCTATTCCTACTACACTACCATATATAGAAGATTATTTCTTCTGATATATTCTGTTAAAAGTATGGAATGTAAATTACACATTGGGAAAAATAAATTTTCTTGCAATATCAATACAATGTAAAATTTCTAATTCAACTTTACAACAGAAAATTGTAGATAATCTGTGCATACCACTTATTTTTATGACCAGTCCACCCAACCTTAGAATTTGTCTATCTCCAGAATTCACCCCGAGATGAGATCCTCTCCCAGAATAGACGAGCCCCAATCTGTTCTGGAGTAGCTTATTTAAGCTTCTCTCCCCCAAGCCTGTTTCTAATTCTGCACCCAGAATTACAGGATGCTTTTATTCCTATTTTCCTAGGCTTCCATTATTTAGGGACTGTAAAGTTGCTTTCTGCTTTTCCAGCTTTTTACCTCTTCCCAACTACTCTCCACATCACCGGGGAAATTTAGATTTTTCCTCAAAAATATAGATTAGAAATAAATTCTTTCAAGGCTTTTTGAAATATTTTTGGGGAAAGTCTTAGCCTCTTTCCACACCTCATGATTTTGGGAAGTGATCTCAAAAATCTCATTTGGTCAATATTCACAGAAATATTTTGTTTATTTTTATTAATTAAATAATTAATTACATTCATACAATAATTATCCATTGGGGTGCACTCCCCTTCGGAATGAAGTTCAAATGTCTAATTTGAAAACATAAAACTAGTGGTGTTGCATATTCCCCCTCTGAAAACAAACATTGTCCTTAGTGTTAACAACTAACTACTAGATTTCATTTTGAAAATAGATATGCCATCATCTCAGCTTCTCTTTCCCATGTAGCTTCTTCAGCAGTAAAGTGCTTCCACTGCACCTTTACTCTTGCTACTGTTCGGTTTCTCAATTCAATTTCTTCCCTCTCCAATATTTGAAGCGGCTCTGGAACGAACTCCCCTTCTGGTTCCACCTATATCACGTTCCAATCAAAAATGTGAGAAGCATCATGTACATATATTTTTAATAACGAAACATGAAACACATCATGAACTTTAACATGGGGCGGTAGGGCCATCTTATAAGCCACTGGTGCCACCCTTTCTAACACCTCAAAAGTTCCACAATATCTAGGAGACAATTTTGCACAACTTCCAACATAAAGTGTGCTCTTTTTGGGTTTAATACACAGGTACACATGATCACCCACTTTGAACTTTCGATGCAGCCTCTTCTTATCAGCATAGTTTTTCTATCGATCTTCTGTTGTCTTGATGTTTCTTTGTATTTTTTTGACAACCCTTTCCATTTCTTGTAGTGTATCTAGCCCCAATACTAGCTTATCCTCAGCTTGGCTCCAACTTAAAGGAGTATGAAACTTCCTTCCATAGAGTGCTTCAAATGGACTCATTTTGATGGAGGATTGATAGCTGTTGTTGTAAGGAAATTCAACTGAATGCATGTAGTCTTCCCATTTTCATGACCTATCTATCACATACATTCTCAGCATATCCTCCAAGATATAATTTTTTCTCTCTGTCTGACCATCTGTCTAAGGGTGATAGGCAATACTAAAATTCAATTTAGTGCCCATGCCCCCAAATAGACCTTTCCAAAAGGCGGCTGTGAACTTAGCGTCTCTATTTGAAATAATCTTTTTTGGGACCCCATGTAGCCTTACTATTTATTTTAGGAACACATCTGCTACTTGAGCTGTCCCAAAAGTAGATTTTACAGGGATGGAGTGTGCAGCCTTTGTTAAGGTGTCTACCACTACCATCACTGAGTCATGCTGGTACTTTGTTCTGGGTAACCCAGTTATGAAATCTATAGAAATAGTGTCCCATTTCCACTCTGCAATTGGCAAGGGATTTAAAAGACCAGTTGGATGCTGATGCTCAACTTTAACTAGTTGACATTCCATGCATCTAGCTAAATATTCTGCTACATCCTTTTTCATTCCTGGCAAAAACAATTTCTTTTTCAAAGATGTTAGCATTTTCTTGGTTGTTTATGATATTCATCTAGGATCTTTTTTTCCAAAGACTCTGCATTGGGGATATACAATCTATTTTTATAGCAGATCATCCCTCTCTGGTTTTGGGTGTATTCATCCATTTTTTTCTTCATCATTTTCATTTGTAGCTTCTCATAGTTTGGATTTTGATCTGCTACCTTTTTAACTAGTTCTTCTAAATCAAAACTAGCACTACTCCCAATGCTACTTATGTTTTGGCAAGCATTTCTGCTTAGCGCATCAACAATTTTGTTTTCATTCCCTTTGATATGTTTTCTGTCCATATCAAATTCACTCAAAAAAGACAGCCATCTAGCTTGTCGAGCATTCAAATCTGTTTGAGAAAAGAAATACTTGAGACTAATATGATCTGTCGTCAATGTAAATTTTTTCCCAAGAAGATAGTGTCGGCACATCTTCAATGCATGAATTACAGCAACCAATTCTAGATCATATACACTGTAATTCTGTTCATGTTTCTTCATTTTTCTAGATTCATATGCAATAACCGAATTTTCTTGCAACATCACTCCTCCCAATCCCTCTATACATGCATCAGTACACACAGCAAAATCTTTGTCAGGATCTGCAATATTCAGTATAGAGGCTATAGTGAGTTTTAATTTTAGTTGTTCAAAACTGTTTTGGCATTTTTTAGTCCACTAAAATTTGGTGCCTTTTCTCTGTAGTGAAGTTATGGTATATATTATTGCAGAAAATATTTCCACAAATCTTCGATAATAACCTACAATTCCCATAAATGATCTCACTGTTGAAACATTAGTCGACACCGACCATTCTCTAATAGGCCTTATTTTCTTAGGGTCAACAGCCAATCCTTGTTTATAAATAATATGCCCCAAGTATTGAATCTTGTCTTTATAAAATTCACATTTACTGAATTTGGCATATAACTGGTTTTCTTTCAAAGTTTGCAAAACTATCCTTAAGTGTTCTTTGTGCTCTTACTCACTTTTTTAATAAACCAGAATATCGTCTATGAACACTAGTATGAATTTATCCAAGTAGTTTTTCAAAACACTGTTCATTAAGCACATAAAAGTGGGAGGGGCATTTTTCAAACCAAAACGTAGGACTACAAATTCGTAGTGACCGTACCTGGTTCAAAAAGCAGTTTTACTAATATCTTCCTCCTTAATTCTGAGTTGGTGGTAACCAAGCCCCATATATATCTTAGAAAATACTGAAGCCCCTCTTACTTGATCAAAAAGGTCATGAATTCTGGGAAATGGGTATCTGTTTTTTATTGTCAACTTATTCAATTGACGGTAGTCAATGCACATTCTAAAGGTTCCATCTTTCTTTTTCAAGAACAACACCGATGCTCCCCAAGGAGACACACTTGGTCTGATATAACCTTTATCCAAAAATTCTTGCAATCACATTTTCAACTCCATGAGTTCAGGGGGGCTCATCCGATAAGGGGCTTTGGAAACGAGTGTTTCTCCAGGCACCGAATCGATTGAAAATTCAATCTTTCTTTTTGGGGGGAAGATGAGGAATCTCATCTGGAAAAACTTCTTTGAAATCCCTTAACAATGGTAAAGTGTCTACTACGTTTTCTTCAGGTTCTTTTCCTAATTCTTCAACATGTACAGTATATACTTGAGAACCTTTTCCAGCTATTCTTTTTAATTGCAGAGCTGATATTTGTCTTACAGAGATTGGTTTTGATTTTCCTTCGAGTATAAAGGGTCTCCCCTCCTCATCTATGCAATGCAGAGTTTTATCCCAACAGTTCATCATAGCCTTTCTCTTTTCTAACTAGTCCATTCCTATCAGCAAATCATATGAGCCTAAGGACATAATGTTTAAATTTACTTCTGTCTAAAAATCATTTAACTTAATTGTTGTTTGAGGTAACTTATGAGTTACTTCTCTCTTGGTGCCAGTGGCTAACTGGACCAACCAAGACTGCTGAAATTTTTCAGTCTTGAGATTGCATTTCTGTACAACTTGTGGACTAATGTAACTCAAAGAAGCACCTAGATCAATCAAAACTGTAACATATTGGTCAGCAATCTTACCTTCCATATCGACCATAGTAGCTTGGTGTTCTGCTTGTCGGTTCTCCAAGGCTGCACTGATAGTGGGTATATTCCTTGCTATATCATTCACTGTGGTAGCTTCTCAATCTCTCATAATCATCTGAATATTTCGGTGTGGCAAGTCCCTCAACAGATGAGGTTCTCCGCAGCCCCAACATTTGAAAGGCTCCCGCATTTTAACTATTCCTTCATTCTTATTATCTCCATCTAGTTGTTTTGAACCAACTTGGGACTGAGCAGTTTGACTTTCTTCTGGTTTATTAAATTTTTTCTACTGATGATCCCTACAAAAGTTCTTCAAGTAAGCTGGTTTCTGTTTATTTCCTTTGAATTCAAGCTTGTTTACCCAGCTTTTCCCATGCTCACCCTTTCCTTTAAACTGCTGGTAGAATAATCTAGCTTTCATCACTGCTTCATCCATAGTTTTTGGATTATCGAACTCTATTTTCTCCTTGTACACAGCAGGAAAACAACTCAAAAACCTTTGTACCTTTGCCTTCTCTTCACGAGTATAAGGAACATACCTTAACAGATTTGTAAACTTGGTGACAAACTCATCTATGGTGAGTTGTCCCAATCTGAGTTCGTGGAACTCCTTTTCTTTATCATCATAATAACGTTCATTCAAATAGCGGTTTTAAAATTGACTTGAAAATCTTTCCATGTCACTGTCTTTTCATCAATGGAATTAACCATTTTTGTCTCCTCCGACCACAAGGTAGCCTTACCCTGCAGCTGGTAGATAGCTAATCTGGCCTTGAAATTGAGTTCATATTCATAGACCTGAAAATACTTATCATATTCAATAGCCATGCCTCAGCATCTTCCTCCTTCTCCCCATCATAGGAGGGAGGTTTAATTTTTCAGAATTCACCCTGTAATTCCTTCTTTTGTTTACACTAATGTCTAGTAGTGTCATATTCCTCAGAATCATTTGAGAACTTGTCTTTCTTCCTATTTCTGGAACCTTCACCTTCTTGATTGTTTCGCGAAGTCAGTTCTCTTATGAGCTTTTCATGTTCTTCACTAGCTAATGATAGCCTATCATTTTGGCTTCTTAGCTCAGCCATATCCCGTTGCAACTTATGCAACATAGCCATCAGAGGAGCATTGGGATCTGGCATGTTATCCTCATTAGCCAGATCAACATAAATTTTATTTCCTTCAGCGATTAACTTTTCAGTTCCAGTACCACTGTACACTAAAAAAAACACATTAGTAACATAAAATTTTTCTAAAAAAAAAAATTTATACAGTGAGCACACAACAACAGCCCAGTTTTTCAAAAATGAGCTCTGATACCATTTGTAATGTCTCTCCACTTAACCAAAATTTTTTATTTATTTTTTCAATATGTCTAGCCTTTAATATTGTGTGCCTATATGTATTTCCCATAAACTATTGTTGGTTTTATATATGTGTTTATAGTTTGTAATTTTATGACACATCTCTCTCTTATTGAATTCCTTTATAACATTATTCACTATAATTCAGGGTTATTATCTTACCAACCCTTACATTATACTTATAGTGCATTTATTTACCTTAGAATATAATATACATATACCATACTTCAAATTTCCATATTATAATACCTTAATATAATGGGTATGAGAATATGTTTATATATATATATATATATATATATATATATATATATATATATATATATATCAATGAATCCAACCATAATTTAGGATTGTGATACATATAACATTCAAATATGAATAGAACTTTATTGTAACGATGGTTTAATACTTTTTTCGTGTAGAAAGTATATCAACTCGTTGTACTTGTCTATCGTTCCAACCAAACGAATACTTCTTTAGTCATTCGGTTTGTAAATATAATGTTTAGGGTTTTAAGGATTGGAATAGTCTCGAGGCCAGTACAAGTCTACCTATCATTTATTCTCTCCTTTAATTTTATGTCATTTCATTGGTACTTCATTAAATTTCAAGTATTGTTGTGATGTGTCTGGGGAAAGTTATCATTTATGAGGATTGATGTAGGTGTCATTCTTTATTGAGTTTTTTAGGGTTGTTGGTTTTGGTGAGTACTATTGTATTAATTCGTCAATCTATAGGCTTGTACTGTGAAGCTTTTCTTGTCTTTCGAGGTGCTTTTCAATTGATATCGATTTGGTTTGGGCATCACTCTCCACGTGGATGGTGGAGATAAGCGATGAAATAGGGTTTTGGCTCGTTATATTATACGGGTCCTTCACTCTATAGTTTCATTTGTCATATGAAAAATTTATCAGAGGGCATAGAGGTCTCTCTATTCTTCTGTGTTTAATTTCATCTATCAGGAGTGCCATTACACTAATCTCGTTTAGACTCTATCGTGCCGAATGCTCAACGTTCCAGGTAACCTTTATACTGGTTCTTTTTATAACCTTCTAGCTTAAGGTATTCATATTTCTTATTTCAAGATGTATCTGAAGACACAATATACTGCTAAACTCGATTTAAAGTCTGGTTCATTCGATTTCTTTTCAATTTATTTTATGCCTATGCGGTAACATTCGTATTCATAAACATATATACTATTTAGGTAAGTTAAAGAGAAATAATAAAATTTGTTTTCTATCTTGGTTTGAATTTCTCTTTCATCTGAGTATATTTCCATAATGGCAAGGCAATAGAGCCGAATTTCATTTCATATGAAATTTCATTGTTAACTAAGTCATTATGAGGTAAAAAACTCATTATTATACGTTGGTGTGTTGGGAGATTCAATATATCAGTCTAGTATTGTTCATCATATGTTTATGAACATATATTCTTAGCGTCTCCACCCTATTATTCGCTGGAGAATTTTTCATCAGTTTATCCCTATTATTTTCAATGTCTCCCTTATTATTATTATCCCAAAGTTTTCATCAGTGATTTATTGTGATTATAACACACAGTCATGGGAATGATTTAGAATTATGTTCTTGTTTTAATTTACTACACTCTCGAATTTTGTTTTATAACTTGAAATGAATCTAAGTATAGCAATGATATCATCATATCTCATGCAGCTAATTTCTCAAATAGGATAGATTTCTTTTGTGGGAACAGAGACTCGTTTCTCAAGTAATTACGTAGATTATGAAATTTTTATATAATATTATCTATATTATTAAACTATACATTTTATATACCTAATTCGTTTTGATTTCTCCCAGAAAACTTGCGAGCTATTACGCCATTGACCCTGGGTACGTTTAGACTTACTTTGTCTCTGTAATTTCTTATTCAATTTTTATTTTTCTTTAAATTTAATTCTATATGGGTTTACATCAATACATAATTAATTATTTTCCCTTTGTAATTTTGCAAGTAAGTTCTCCCTTTGGTGGTTTTTTATTTGTGAAGGAAAACGTATGTATCTTTTTACATGGACCAATGATAACGATTCTCCTCTCGTTTGTCACAGGTCGGCATCTAATTTCCTATTGGGAATAATTTTTCCCCAATTACTTGTTTAACATTTTCCACAGATTCATATTAATGGCGAACCATCATAATAACCCCAGCAGATTTCTCTGGGAACAATAATGTTGGTTATTTTGTAATTTATATAACAGAGCTATAGGAGAATTTTCTAGCATAAATCTCTAAATTGAATTTAATTTGGAACATTTTTCCAGTAATATATATTCTGAAATTTTTATATATATATTTTTTCAATAGGGATGGAATACTTCTCTGCCAGGTTTATTTGAAAATATACATATGTATAAGGATTAATAACTTTTTAGTTGAATATTTCTTATCAATATTCTGTGGAATAAATGTTCTGATATACACTGGAATTATCTTTACGAATAACTTCAGCTGAATATTTAATTAAATTTATAGGATGATGATCAACTGTATTTTGATTTAAATTATTCTGAAAATTTTATACCTTTTTATAACAGAAGTAAATCCCACGAAAATATTTTACTTTTGATTTTCTGTACTAATTATTATAATTTTATTTATTAGTTCTAGTTGATATGCTCCTTTTTATAATATAGATTATCATTTCTTTCTACAATGGTAATACAATATATTCCATTATGAATATTCTTTAATTTTACCTGTACTTCTGCATATACATAATTTCTATAATTTTGTTTATGCACAGTAGAGATTTCAGCTTCCCTCAATTTAATTTAATTTAAATCATAGAGAGATAGATTTATTTTCTCTCTTATGCAGAATATACAATAGCTTCTATCATTGTTCAATGTGGTTAGCTTGATTGTATAAATTACTTATCTTGATATATTTTACTTACAATATCAATATAGGATTTTTCTAGAAGTCTATATTCTGAAATTTCTCTAACACTAGTTACTCAACTAAAATCTCAGAATTTTAAACTAGTTAATTCTGCATGTATATATATATATATATATATATATATATATATATATATATATATAACTTGTTATCATTGAAGATTTTTATGTCAATTATACATGATAATTGGGAATACTTTGTATCTTCATATTTAAAATCAAAAGAGTTTAGAGATTCTCATAGATATTTCCCAATATCTATTCCTACTAGAATACAATATATAGAAGATTATGTCTTCTGATATATTTTGTTAAAAGTATGGAATGTAAATTACACATTGGGAAAAATAAATTTTCTTGCAATATCAATACAATGTAAAATTTCTAATTCAACTTTATAATAGAAAACTGCAAATAATCTGTGCATACCACTTATTTTTATGACCAGTCCACCCAACCTTAGAATTCGTCTATCTCCAGAATTCACCCCCAAGCTGAGATCCTCTCCTAGAACAGATCAACCCCAATCTGTTCTGGAGTAGCTTATTTAAGCTGCTCTCCCCAAAGCCTGTTTCTAATTCTGCATCCAGAATTATAGGATGCTTTTATTCCTGTTTGCCTAGGCTTCCCTTATTTTGGGACTTTAATGCTGCTTTATGCTTCTCCAGGTTTTTACCTCTTCCCAACTACTCTCCACATCAATGGGGAAATTTAGATTTTTCCTCAAAAATCTAGATTAGAAATAAATTCTTTCAAGGCTTTTTGAAAGATTTTTGGGGGAAAGTCTTAGCCTCTTTCCACACCTCATGGATTTGGCAAGTGATCTCAAAAATATCATTTGGTCAATATGCACATAAATATTTTGTTTATTTTTCTTAATTAAATAATTAATTACATTCACACAATAATTAGCCATTGGGGTCCACTCCCCTTTGGACTGAAGTTCAAATGTCTAATTTGAAAACATAATACTATGGGTGTTACAGCGGGAGAGCCAAGATGTGCTATTTGAGCGAAAATGTGGTATTTTTTGGTGATTGAATGATATGAGAGAGTGTAGCCTAGAAAAATGGTAGATAGTTACCCATGTCTTCTTGTAGATTGTAAGGAAAGTTTAAGAGGAGATTGTTAGTGTAATTAGTGTAAACTTGACTTAGTTAATGTCAGTTTACCATCTTGAGTTTATGGTATTTTGATGTAATGGAGCCTACTTAAGTGCATGATGGCTCCATTGTTAGTGTCTTTCAGCCTTGAGAGGGCATGGTAAAAGAGGAGAGGAGAAGACTATAAAAATGTTGAGAATTTTTCTGATGACATAATAAAAGGCCTAGCTATTTCTTTGTGGATGTAAACTAAATTAGATTAACCACTTCATTTTTTTCTCCAAAAATTGTCATGATTTGTTTGCTTATTATTACTCTGATAGGAAGGCATGCCTCTTTTGAAATAATTTTCTAAAATTTTGCATTAATTATAAATAATTATTATGTGGCTAGTAGGGATTCAGCCTCGACTAAATATTCTTAGCAGAGTCACATATAAAAGTTTGAGGTTTATCACAAAAATAGTTTTACCATTTATTTAATTTTAGTTACATTGATTAATGAAAAAAGTATATATTATATCACTTGAAATGAATTATAGTTTTTTAAATATGTAATATTGATAAACCAATATTTTCATATTATCGTGCAAAGGAACCCCACCATGTTTAATAGATGGCCGAGGAGAGTGTGACTTTAAACTGAGGGGATGGACACATGTTCAAGATTATGTCAGAGAATTTCATGAGGATAAACCTCACAATAGAAAGCCCCTTGTGTTCAAGATTATGTCAAATAATAAAAATAGAAAGCCCCTTATGTTCAAGATTATGTCAAAGAATATCATGAGGATAAACATCACAATGGAAAACCCCTTCTGCACAATTATGATATTGTAACAAAACCTATTTCAAAATTGAAAATCACTATAATTAAAAGTCTTACCTACACCTATCCTATAATTATACAACCTCATATAAATACTTGACATACACCTATCCTATAAATATACAACCTAATGTAAATGCTTGACATTGTTTTTATGAATATACAACTTGATATGAATGTTCAAGTGTTTTTAAAACTTTTACCTTGGTACTTCAAATAAATGCATATAAAAAAGGAGTTCATTTTTTGGAATTCCAGGTACCGAGCGGAATATTTTGAGGTGAAATTTTGATTTGTATTATTTAAAATGGGTTTTTTGACTATATATATGGATACAACACCCTGAAAAACCCCTAGAGAACTTAGATTGTGCAGGTGTTAGCCATCAATCTTGTGATATCAATGAATTCTTACCAAATTTTAGAAAAATTAATTTGAAAAAATCCCCATAAAAACTTCCATAAAAAATTCTCGCTACAAACCATTCTTATTAAAAAACAAAATGGGTTACTCTGCTTCCCACTTCGGAACGAAATTCAATTAGATTCCAATGGTTACGCTACTTCGCAATTCGCAATGAAATTATTAAAATTTACAATTCAATAAGCTTTTTCTACAATATTCTTGTTAATAAACTTTTTCACCCGCCAGTTTCACTACTGTAGTTAAACTCTGCGTTTTTTTCCATTCAATTTAGTTAATTTTGTGTGAAATTAAGTGGGGATTGACATTACTCGAAAGTGTAGGTTTAAATTAATTAATTTACATGACTAAAACAAAGATAACTAAGCGATTTTTTCCCTTTCAATTTAGTTAATTTTGTGTGGAATTGAGTGGGATTGAGATTTCTCGAAATTGTAGGTTCAAATTAATTAATTTACATGATTTTTTTCAATTATTAAGTCTATTTATATAAAATATTTTGTAGGATTAAAATATTTGTTTTTTTATAATACTAAATTGAATTTTACAAATATATAATTTAAACACTAAAAAAATACAATTACATTAAATATTAATCATTAAATTAAAAAATAAAAATAAAAGCGGTTTGTTTTACTTTGTCCCATAATTTAAATTTTATTTTGTTATTATAAATAAATTTTTAGTAAAATGTTACTTTTGTTATTATACTTGCCGAAAGAAAGTAGAGTATAATGTGATTATTGGGTATATTTAATTATTTTGGGTTCTTAAATTATTTTTAATATTTTTGTAAATTGAATTATTAAATTTATTTGTTAAGAAATTAAAAAAAAAATTTTGTATTTTTGTAAACAAAATTTTTAATTTTTGATTGGGAATGCTTAATTTTATGTAGTTTAAAATTTGTCAAAATTATATATATATATATGTGTTTGTGTGTGTGTGTGAGCTATGTAAGTATTTAGATAGACATAATATTGTACTTTCATTTAGAGTAAGTAATATGGATAATTTTTGCTATCTATGACTTTGGTTGTCAATTAGCTTTTATTTTACATAATAGCCAAATACTAAGCAACATAGTTGACCATGGTTGACTATGGTCGCCATAGTTGACCTTCGTAGGTTATCATAGTTGACAATAGAGACATTATTCACTGTTGGCCATATTCAACCATGATTAACCATGGTTGATCATAGTTTACCATAGACACATTGGTTGACCATTAAAAGGGAATTTTATTTGATCAAACTTGAAGAGTGTTGACTACAAAACATCTAATATATTTGTAATATATTTCTTTACCATTTTTTTTTGGTAAACTAATCTATTTCTATTAAAAGAGCATATGGTACAAGATGGATTACAAACAGTAGAGGCTAGATAATAGTGAACCGGAAATGAAGAAAATTCAACCTCGGTCCCATAGAGTAGCCAAGTGACAAGCAAGAGATACAAATAGAAAAGCAAGGGAGCCACACTAAAAACACTGGAAACTATCCCGAGTGGGTTGCTTCCTTAATACAACATTTATTTCCATTCTTTTTTTAAACTCTCACCCAACCATTGTGGGGTTGTTAGTTGAGTATCACTAGGAGTCTGTTGATGCCTGAAGGCGAGGGCTCCTTATCCAAATATGAGGAGGACGTTTCGTGAGACCATTTCTATGCAACCATGGGACAAATGGGCACATCATGGTTTTCGAAGGTCCTGTCCTTCTCTTTTCTTTGCAACCTCCACATGTGCTTGGATTTCTTCCTCATCCTCATTCGAGTTGAAGGAATTGATGTCATTAATGGGAGGTGGGACACAAGGCTTCCAACTTTCAGAGTTTTTTTGTGGATGTTCTTCTTCTTTTGGGCCAGGAAGGAGGAGCAGGAGTTCTGAAGAGGTCTTGTTTGGTGACAGTGGCAACATAGGAATGCAGTATTCTCATAGTGCAGGGTCTGTGTCTGATGGAAATCTCCCAAGATTTATTTTATTTTCCAGGCCTTTGCTAATGTCTATTTCAGTTCATATTCTATCGATGGTGTATATGCCTGATTCCCCCCTGGATGTATCCATTGCCAGAAAGTGGCCTAGAGTATTTCAGATTCCTTGAAGGAGAGAATAGTGCCATAGAGGGGTCGATAAATTTGGGAGCCTGACCCAAATAGGAAGCTTGGTGATGACGACCATGGAGGGGTCGAATTCTAGGAACCATGGTGTGAGGAACATACCACCTTTTACCCAGAACCAACGTCCTCCTGTAAAATATTTTTGATAGTCCTTCCTGAAAGAGAACAAAACTATGAAGAACCGCTTTGAGTAGAAGAAAATATGACTATTATTGGTCAAATCAGAGTGAACCCATTGATAGAGATCTACTGAGCATGACCATAATCTTCTAAATTGGCAGATTATGTCCCTTTTTTAATATTCCTGAAACTTGTCATCCACTGTTGGGTGGGATATTTCAAATGCTGGTATATCTTCCATTTTTTCCACTAAAAAATGCTTGGGAGCCTCAGGAGGAGGTGCAACTTTCTTTGGATGTTGTGCATGGAAAAAATGCTTCTACGAGAAAACTTGTCTAGGGAAGGGCTGCCCAGAAGCCCCTGCTCACAGAAAGAGGGATAAAACTAGAGTACCATTTTTCTCAATGTTATAAAAAGAGAGCGAGAGGCTGTTCTCGAACTATTTACCTCTGTAGAGGAATTGCTGCATGCTAGAAGGGATCCCTAGCTTGTGTTGTCAGACATATGTTAGGCTTGGACCCGATCTGTAGATCGCACCGAACAAAGCTGCATTTTTCCATTGAGAAGAATGATCTGGATCTCTAAGGAGGGTGTATTATCTTCCTTTTCGAGAGAGGTGTGATGGAGCAAGAGTCCAATATGGCGCAGAGGAAGGGTATGAGTGGTATATATTTCCCTGTTGTTGGCTGTGAATGGGGATTTGATCTGATACGCACAGCTATTGATCGGGTCCTTCATTCTGAAGCCCTTTTTTCTGAGGTTTGCGTAGGATTCAAGAGAATCTGCGTCGCTAGGCTTGAGCCTTGTTAGATCCCGAGGTGGAGGTGGGAGGAGCGAGGCTTCCAGCAAATCTGCGCTATTGTGAATATAGGTAGTATTGTGCTTGGGCGAAGGCATGCTAGGTTTCTGATTCTCTGTCGTAGCCAGATATATTTGGGAAGTGATGGTTACCAGAGGGTGCTCACCATTGCAGAACTGGGCCGTCGACTTCCCTCTTGCACTGCTGCATGTCCGGAGAGCTCCTACCCTATTCCTATCATGCACGTGGTTGCAATTGGAGGGTTCCATTACCGCCTTCTTGCAGGTAAAATCCATTATATTTTTGTCTTCATGGCAGAGGAGGGGCTCTGCTTCTCCCAAGAGAGACTGTTCACGAGCTGCTGGAGGTTCCAAAGCTTCATGGGCGGCATTCTGGCCATGGCGACATCCATACAAGGAAACCCTAGCACCTTCGAAGGCTACGCAACTCATTGTTCTTTTCGGGAATAGGATTTTACCAAGCCTAATATATTTCTTTACCATTACCATATCATGACATGCTTAATATTTAATACTAATCAATAATTGTTATAGACAATTATGTTTGAGAAAAGTTGAAGATTGTTGATTCTTAAACCCCACACATTAAAAAAGAAAAGGGATTATTAATATTATGAACAAAATGGATTAATATTATAAACTAAAGGGATTAATAAATTCATGGGGTTAATAAACACAAGCGCTTAATATTATAAACCCAAGGCATTTATATTACATACCCTTGTGATTATTATTATAAGCCTAAGATATTTATAAACCCAAGGAATTAATATTATAAACCTAAGATATATAACTATAGAATTAATACCCCAGATGCGGGTGATTCAATGTAAATTTAATGGGATGGGACGGAGGGCTTCTGAGCTTTGCCGCCATCTGGCTTGTGGGTACGAGGAGTTAAGCAGACAGCTGCTCCATTTATCCTCCACTCATTCCAACGCTATGGACACTGCACACCTCTGCTCTCGCATGTTTTTGACTGTCACTAACCTCCCCTCCGCATGCTTCGGCGGGATTCTCACCATGGAAGCAGTTAAGATTATTGATCGTCTGGGTATGGAAAGGACGGACTGGGCTTATGTTGAGACTTGGCGTGATGCGGGTGGGTTTCACTTGCAACAGGATATTTATCCCCGACTCATGGCTTTCCTTTAGATTTGTTCTGGAGTCTTTGTTCGCTGTGTCTACAGGTGGAAGAGAGTCGACCAGTGTATGGTGCGTTTTATGAGGAGGGACGCTCATTCTCCTGGGATTGTCAAGCCGCTGTTGAGCCCACTCTCGGTTTATCATTCGGCTTTCATTCTGGTCTTGGGCGCATTCTGGAACCCGCTGTTCAGTTCCCTTTCGGCTTTCTTTGTGGTCCTGAGCGCTTTCTGGTACCCGCTCCTTCGCACCATGCCGAGGTTACGACATCGCTTAAGGAGCCGAAGGGGAAGCTCGCGGAGCCATCCTCCCCATGCACTCTCCAGCCCTTCTCCGGACTCCTCCTTTGGGGAAGGCTCAAGCCACTATCCCAGAACTCGTTCTGGTCGGGGGCGCACGCATGATTATCACCTTTTTTGGGGTCCTCATTTTCACCCTCCTCCTGCCTCCTCGGCTCCAACTACAGGCTCGGCTCGGTTTACTTTCAACAGCAGTCTCAATCGCCCTTGGATAACAGCAATTCTCTCGGTGGTTTTCCTGGAAGACAGCGTTCAGGGGGAGGTCGGCTCTCATCCGGCTGCTCCAGTGGTGAATGTTTCTACTCCTGACACCCAATTCTTGGCTTTCAATTTGGGTGGTGGCAATTTCCCAGCGCAGCCTCAGTCTCGCCCTGCAGAACCGGTTCTGGATGAAGATATGCTCTCTGCTGATCATGTTGCCCCGACTTCTCATGACGAGCCTGCTTCTGACATGCACGCCACCGGCTGGTGCAGGATTGAGGAGGAGCCTCCGGAAGACTAATGGGCTCGTTGCTTGGTCTTTTTTCTATCTCTGTCACCCAAACTTCTGGGTTTTTTTCTGTTATGGAAGATTTGATGTTTTCTGGCCTTTTTTTGTATCTTCTGGGTCACAGTATCTCTTGGAAAACTATGGTTGTGCACCCCTGCATGGGTCTCGACAGTCTTCAACAATGTTTTTTCCTGAATTTTCTGCCTCCAAGGCAGCAGTAACTGACTTCGGTCTCGATGTAATTATACCCACTTGTTAATAGATCAAATTTACTTAGAAAAAAAAAACTATAGAATTAATATTATAATCTCAAGGTATTATAAACGCTAAGGTAAATATTATAAACCCTAAAATATTAGTTTACATATTAGGGATCAATATTATAAACATAAGGGATTATTGATACTATAAAAAAAAGTGATTATAAATCGAAGGGAATAATATTAAACCCTACGATTTATATTATAAACCCAAAATATTATAAACCCTAGGATTAACACTATAAACCTAAGAGGTTAATATTTTGAACCTTAAAATTATAAACCTTATGATTTTAAACTCCTCAACCATGGCTAACAATGGTTGATCATGCTTAACTATGGTTGACCAAACTCAACAAGAGAGACTTGTATCATGTTTGATCATGTTTAACGAATTTAAACAATGATTCAATGACTCACAATGGTTTATCATGGTTAACCGTGGTTGAACAAATTAAACAAGAGAGACCTTGGTCATGGTTGATCATGGTAAGTGAATTTCAACCATGATTAATCATGGTTAACGAATTTCAACCATGATTAATCATGGTTGACAATGGTTGACAATGCTTGACTATTGTTTACCATGGTTGACCATGGTTGATCATAGTTGACAATAGAGACATTGTCCGTGGTTGACCATATTCAACCACAATTAACCATGGTTGATTATGGTTGACCATAAAATTATTGACCAAACTTGAAGAGTGTTTACTACCAAACGTACCCCAACATAGTGAAATACATTAGTAAATGTGATTTAATAACATTAAACCCTTGAGCTTAATATTATACACCCAAGGGATGAATATCCTAAACCCAAATGATTAATAAATCCTAGGGATGAATATTATTAAACCATGGTTTAATATTATAAGCCCAAGGCATTAATATCATAACCCCTTGGGATTGATATTATAAACCCAATAGCTTAAAACACCCAATGTATTTTTAATATTATAAACCCAAGGGATTAACACTATAAACCAAAGGGTTTAATAAAACCATGGGGTTAATATACTCAAATTTTTAATACTATAAACCCAAGAAATTAATACTACAAACCTTTGGAATGAATAATATAAAGCCAAGAGTTTAATAAACCCAAGGGATTAATATTATAAACCCTTCAGATTAAAAAAGCCCAAGCAATTAATATTATAAACCCAAGGGTAATAATAAACCAAAAATATTACAAAAGTAGTAGATTAATATTTAACCCTATGATTAATGTTATAAGTCAACGGGATTATAAACCCTAAGATTAATATTGTAAACCTTAAAGTAGTATTATACATATTAGGGATCAATATTATAAACCGAAGGGATTGTTGATATGATAAAAGAAAGGGATAATTATTGATATTATAAACCTTACATATTGAAATTAGCGGTTTTCACGCCGAGAGAGACCTTGATCATGAATGAAAAAATTCAACCATGATTAATCATGGATGATCATCATTGACGATGTTTGACTATGGCTAACCATGGCTGACCTTCATTAATTTTGGTTGATCATAGTTGACAATAGAGACATTATCCATGGTTGACCATATTCGACCATGATTAATGATGGTTGATCATCGTTGAACTTAGAGACATTTTTTTACCATTAATAGGAAATTGTGTTTGACCAAACATGAGGAGTGTTGACTACCAAACATACTCCAACATAGACAAATACATTAATAAATGTGGCTCACGAATGTTAAAACATTGATATTAATATTATACAACCAAGGGATCAATAAACCCACGAGATTAATAAACCCTAGGGGTGAAAATTATTAACCCAAGGGTTTAATAGTATAAACCCAAGGAATTAATATCAGAAATACTTCGGACTAATATTATAAACCCAACAGATTAAAAACCCAAAGGGATTAAATTAATATTATAAACTCACGAGATTAATATTATAAACAAGAGGGATTAATAAGCCCATTGGGCTAGTAAAACCATGGGTTTAATATTATAAAACAAAGGTATTAATATTACAAACCCTTGGGATTAATATTATAAATGTAAGGGTATTAATAAACGCAAGGGATTAAAAACCTAATAGATTACTCTTTAACCCTAGGATTTATAGTATAATCCCAAGGGATTATGAACCCTAAAATTAATATTATAAACCCTAAAATAGTATTATACATAGTAGGGATCAATATTACAAACCCAAGATATTATTGATGTTATAAACCCAAGGGAATAATATTAAATACTTGGACTTATATTATAAACCCAAAGAGTTATAAACCCTGGGTTTAATATTATAAACTCAAGGGATTAATTATTTTGAACCCTACAATTATAAACCCTATGATTTTAAACTCCTCAACCATGATTAACAATGGTTGACCACACTCAACCATTGTTTACCAAATTCAACCAGAGACCTTGATGATGGTTGATCACGGTTAACAAATTTCAACCATGATTCCATGACTCATAATGGTTGGTTAACCAAATTCAACCAGAGATTAATATTATAAATCTAACATATTAAGTTAACCCTAGGATTAATATTATAAGCCCAAGGGATTATAAAACCTAAGGTTAATATTATCAAACCTAAAATATTATTATAGATATTAAGGATCAATATTGTAAATAGAAGGCATTATTCATATTACAAACCCAAGGGAATAATATTAAACCCCGCGATTTATATTATAAACCCAAAAGAATATAAAACCTAGGATAAACCGTACAATATTTTTAACCCTACAATTATAAACTTTATGATTTTAAACTCCTCAACCATGACTAACAATGGTTAACAATTGTTAACTATGGTTGATCAAATTCAATGAGAGAGACCTTGATCATGGTTGATCATGGTTAACAGATTTCAATTATCATTCGATGACTCGCAATGGTTGATCATGATTAACCATGGTTTACCACAGTCAACCATGGTTGACTAAATACAACCAGAGAGAACTTGATAATTTTTTATTATGGTTAACTAATTTCAACCATGATTAAACATGGTTGAAAATGGTTGACCAAGCTTGACTATGGTTTACCATGGCTCACCTTGGTTGACCATGGTTGATCATAGTTGACAATAGAGACACTGTCCATGGTTGACCATATTCAACCATGATTAGTCATGGTTCATCATGGTTGATTGTACGCCATCAAATGGGATTAGAAATCACCATCTACACTATAATCAAATTTCAATGCATTTAATGCATGAAATAAAACAGGATAAGAAATCACCTAGATTGAAATCAATGCATCTAGTGTAAGACATCAAATATAATTAGAAATCAATATCTACATTGAAATCAATGCATATAGTGAAATCAATTAAATAGGATTATAAATCACCATCTACACTGAAAGAAAATCATTTAGTGAAAGTAATAAAATAGGATTAGAAATAATCTACATTGAAGTCAATGCATATAGTGGAAGTATTCAAATAATATTATAAATTAACATCTACACTCAAATAAATGAATCTAGTGCAAGAAATCAAATAGGATTAGAAATCACCTTCTACACTAAAATCAATGCATCTAGTGTAATAAATATTCTTCCCTCTCCCCCCCCCCCCCTCCATCTATAGATATATCTATATCTCCATCAATTTATCCTTCTTTGTCTCTTTATATCAACCCGCCAAACACACATGGTCCGTCACTCCATATCTATCAATCTCACCGTTCCCCCCCCCCCCCCTTCTCTCCATCTCTCTCTTATTTATTCTCGCCTTCCATATATATCTATATCTCCCTCGGTCTCTTTATATCACCCCAAAAACATACACTCTCTTTATCCAATCTACCTATCTATCACTCCCTCATCCTCTCCCTCTCTCTCTCTCTCCCTCTCTTACCCTTCTTTCCCTCTTCATCCCTTTTATCTAGCTTCCCTCATATTTATCTCTCTCACTCTCTTTTCATATTCCTAATCACCCCCCCTCTCTCTCTCTCCACCTTTATCTCTCTATGTCTTTCGTCTTACCTCTCTCTATCTCCCCCCCCCCATCTCCATATCTCTTTCCCTACCTCTCTCCACTCTCTCACATCATTTTTCACTCCATATCTATAAATCTATATGTCCTTTCATCCATGTTTCCATCTCTCTCTTATTTATTCTCACCTTCCATCTATATCTATATCTCCCTACGTCTCTCTATATCACCCCAAAAACATAAACTCTATTTCTCCAACATATCTATCTATCACTCCCTCTTCATCTCTCTCTCTCTCTCTCTCTATCTCTCTCTTCCCCTTCTCCCCCTCTTCCCCCACGTTTACCTATCGGCCCTCATCTTTTTCTCTCTCACTCTCTCTCCATCTTCCTTATCACTTCCCCGCTCTCTCTCTACACCTTTCTCACTATGTTTCTTTCCTCTTACCTCCCTCTCTCACCCCCTCCATTTCCATCTCTCTTTCCCTATCTCTGTCTACCCTCTCACATCATCTCTCTCTTCCTTTCTCTCCTTCCTCTCTCTCTCTCTCTCTTTCTCTCTCTCTTTTCACCTTAAAACTCTATTAATACATGCCTCTCCCTCCCCTTATCTCCCCCCTTCTCTCCATATCTCCATCTCTCCCTATTTGTCTCTTTATATCACCCCCAAACATACACACTTTCTCTCCATCTCTCGATTATCACTCCCTTTCTCTCTCCATTTCTCTGTAACAGCCCTATTTTTATTCTTTTTAAGTTAGATATTTGAACTTAAGTCCAAAGGGGAGTAGACCCCAATGGATAATTATGGTGTGGATGTAGTTAATTAGTTATTTATGAAAAATAAATAAAATTTTTGTGTGCATTATGACCAAATGAGAATTTTGAGATCACTTGCCTAATCCATGAGGTTATGGAAAGAGGTTAAGACTCTACCCAAAATATTTCAAAAAGCCTTGAAAGAATTTATTTCTAATTTAAAATTTTGAGGAAAAATCTAAATTTCCCCAATGATGAGGAAAGTAGTTGGAAAGAGGTAAAAAGCTGGAAAAGTAGAAAGCAGCTTTAAAGTCCCTAAATCAGGGAAGCCTAGGAAAACAAGAATAAAATCATCTTTAAATTATGGACACACAATTAGAAGCAGGCTTTGGGGAGAGCATAAGCTTAAATAAGCTACTCTAGAACAGTTTGAGGTTGGTATGTTCTGGAGAGGGATCTCAGCTCGGGGGTGATTTCTGGAGACAGAGGAACTCTAAGGTTGGGAGGACTGGTCATCAAAAGAAGTGGTAGGCACACTAATTTTTATGGATGGTTAAAATAGATGCTGTTGTACAATATTGATCAATGTTGTAGCTGTTATTTTGAAATTAGTTTCTGAGATTGCTAGTTCTTACGTTTAACAGAAATGTTTAGAAGAAATTAATCCTCTAAATTCTGTATAGTTGTAGGAACAAAATATATGTAAAATACCTAGCAGAATCTCTAAACCATTAGTGGTCTAAATTTGAAGATATATTCTAATTCCATAGACTATCAAAGTTTATTTAAATGTAATCTGCTTCTGAATTATCAAGTTATATGCAGATTTAATGAAACTAGAAAATTGACAACTGAGTAGTTACGGTAAAATTAAAGAGCATGATAGCTAAATTCTGCTAAAGTATTTCTAAGAGAAATTAATTTATTTTAAGAAATTAATTAAAATCTGATTTCAAATGAAATATTTTTCAAAATCTTGTTCCATAGAAATTATAATACTAGAAATAAATTATAATGAGAACTTAGACTGTTCAATGTATGAAAAAGCCAGAATATTCAATGATACATAAGTTGTGTAACAAAATAAGTTGTATTTATGTTCCCACAGGAGAAATTACATGGAAGTAAACATAGATTTACTTTCAATAAGGAAATACATATATCCATAACAAGTTGGATAAATAGCCTACTAACAAATTATGAACAGGAAAAAAAATATAACGACATGATAATAGCTTCTGATATCATTACAGAAGAAAGAGTTATTATTTGAAGTAGAATCATTTAAAAGTAGTAAAGACATTATTTGTAACTGATACTATATAGAAAATAGGAATAAATTCTTTATTGACACTTGAATGTAATTATGCATTCATTCAGTGGAACCTATTGACAAACCTCAAGAAAAGAACTGTCTATATATATATATATATATATATATCTATATATATATATATATATATATATAGATATCTATATATATATATATATATATATATATATATATATATATGTATGTATATATAAATAAATTTAGAATAGAGGAAAAGCCTGCTTAAATGGCGATTTAAATCCTGTACATAAATCAATACAGTAGAAGAAGAATACCAGAAAAGGGAAACATATGATTTAACTATACATAGTCACAGTTTTAGTTGCGTATAAAGTATTAAAAGTTAAACATGAATGTTCCTGGTATAGACACCAGTGATTAAATCCTTCATAAAATACGAATTAATCTGAGTAGGATTGATATAAATATTTGTTTATTATAGTATGAAAGTCCCATAAATTCTCGTAAGGAATAGTACGAATTATCCTAATAATATTTATAGAAAAATTGCTATTTTCAAAACATAGAAGTGGGATTCGAGAAATAATAGGGCTAAAAGCCGAAACCCTTTCGGAACTTCAAAGGAAATCCAAGCGATGTTATTTCCTGAATAAGCATAGAAAACCTTAATCAGATGGCCTACCTGAGAACTCGAACAGTAGTTAAGAGAGATCCTAAATAAAATTTAAAATCTCACGATACCTATACAAAGCACAAAAGGAGAAGATGTTAATTATGTAAGGTATAAGTTCAAAATGGAAAAATTATACGTGTGAAAATCGTGAGTTGCATATGAAAGCTACCTGGACAGGACTGATAAAAATGTCAAATAGGCTGTGGTCTTGAAACAATAAGTCAACTTGAGTTGGTATAAAAACCTTATGGAATATCATTACGAAATGAAAATTAATTTATCTGAATAATATCAGAGAGGAGTTACCTCTATGCATAGCCGAGAGAAGAAGTCATCCCTACCACAGATTTGAGAGCCCTAGCTTATCAGTCTCGATAAGAAGGTCGATTTATAAAAGAATCGAATTGATTCCTTCAACAATACCGAGAAGAAGAAATTAAAATCAACGAAATGACATGGATTCCAACTCTGAATCACTATTACGACTCAGAGGTTTAAAATATTCAATAAAAAAAATACTAATGGATTTAATTGGGTATCAATAAGAAATTTGAACTGAACCATATAATATTGGCTTGGCATTCGGATAAAACTAAATCATGAGGGAAAGTTAATATCTTGAAATTAGAGTTTAAATAAAAACGAAATATTTCCATTGGTGTACTAGTATATTCGCGCCAAACCACAAAATAAAACAACTTAAATGGAGAACGATGAAACTCAGTCAATATCCAAAGGGTAAAAGTCGACAATTCCAGAAGAGATCAATATACAGTAGAAAGGAGGAAACCTCGTCGAATATATTAAGCCATGGAATTTAACATACACAAGTAACTAGTGAATACAGGTCGAATTATATAATGATTTGTATCAATAAAATATTTAAAATCTTACTGGAGATGGTTGCACTGCAAATTCGCGTGGTAGAAAACTCAGCAAATCCATTAAGAGATGTGCAAAAGTCTCTGAGAGGAAAACCAGGGCTCGAACAAAAGAACTTCGGTGAGGGAAATGAATACCTCTCTGTGAAGAAAGGAATCTTAAGAAAAAGAATTCGGATGAAACCCTAATCCACATCTGAGCGTACAAGTGGCAACCATCGAGCAAATCTCCCATAAAACAAGAAATAATCAATAGATATGAGAAAACCCTAATCACATTAATCTTATTGTGTACCATTGCAGAGAAGAACATAAATGAGAACGCAGAACTGTGGGTTGATAAATGGTGCAAATATTTAGTTTTGGGGCTCGAGAAATAGCATATGGAGAACGCATTTAAGATAAGAATACTATCCACAGTAATGAAAAGGACATAAAAATAAGTGGCGGAAACACATTTCCAAAGAGTTATAATTTGAACCAAATGATATATATGTATAGACATAAACTCGTAAGTTAATAAATGTATGGAGTTCAATTATTAATTGGGAGTCCAATATAAATCGATGCATATCGTTTTATATAATGTAAAACAAATACTATATACTTGCAAGAGCGAAATGGCCATATACTATGTCCTCCTTTAGAAACATAGACTTTAGTAATTATTAAACTGTAGAATGGGTTATGTTAGTTAAAAAAATAAACGAAAGGTCTATGTAATGAATAGGAATGCTTTTGTGAATGAAAATTTATGTCTGTGGAGTATGTATAGTCAACTTAAATAAAGTTGGAAGTTCAATACTTAAGAGTATTATTAAAGGTCACTTTTTATAATTATAAGATACACATATTTAAGTAAAATAGAGATGTGGAATGGCTTGTTAAATAGCCCAAATTTTTAGAAAAAGAAAGGAGAAAAAAAATTATAGAATGTAAAAGTTATTCGTCAAAAAGCGACGGGAAAAAAAAAAAAATAGGTATGTTACAAATGGTATCAAAGCTCGGGTTAGAAAGAACTGGGTTGTTTTTATGCTCATTGAATCAATTACGTTTTTGAAAATTTTATATTGTTACTGATGTTGTTTTGTTTTAGTGTAAAAAGGTACTGAACCGAAAAGTCAATGGTTGAAGAAGATGAACTCTATGTCGATCTGGGTGGTAGAGATAATACACCATATCCCAATGCTCCTCTAATGGCCATGTTGCATAGGTTGCAACGGGGTATGCCTGAGCTAAAAAGCCAAAATGGCAGGCTATCATTAGCCAGTGAGGAGCAGGAAAAACTGATAAGAGAAATGACTTCGCGAAACAGCCAAGAAGGTGAAGGTTCCATAAGGAGAAGGAAAGGCAGGTTCTCAAATGATTCCGAGGAAGATGACACTACTAGACATCAGTCTAAACAGAAGAAGGAATTACAGGGTGAATTCTGAAAAATTAAACATCCCTCCTATGATGGAGAGAAGGAGGAAGACGCTGAGGCATGGCTATTGAATATGATTAATTATTTTCAGGTGTACGAATATGAAAGCAATCTGAAGGCCATATTATCTATCTACCAATTGCAAGGTAAGGATACCTTATTGCGGGAAGAGACAAAAATGGTTCATGCCATTGATTAAAAAACAATGACTTGCGAAGATTTCCAAGTCAAGTTTAAAAACCGTTATTTGAATGAACATTATTATGATGATAAAGCAAAGGAGTTCCACGAAATTAGATTGGGACAACTCACCATATATGAGTTTGTGACCAAGTTTACAAATAATTTAAGGTATGTCCCTTATATTCGTGAAGAGAAAGCAAATGTACAATGGTTTTTGAACTATTTGCCTACTATGTACAAGGAGAAAATAGAGTTCGATAATCCAAAAACTATGGATGAAGTGGTGAGGAAAGCTAGATTATGCTACCAACAGTTTAAAGGAAAGAGTGCACATGGGAAAAGCTGGATAAACAAGGGTGAATTCAAAGGAAAGAAACAGAAACTAACTTACTTAAAGAACTTTGGTAGGGATCATCAGTGGAAGAAATTTAACAAACCAAAGGAAAGTCAAACTGCTCAGTCCCAAGTTGGTTCAAAGAAAATAGATGGGGATAATAAGAAGGAAGGAACAGTTAAAATGCAAGAGCCTTTGAAATGTTGGGGTTGTGGAGAACCTCATATGTTGAGGGACTGTCCACAGAGAAATATTTAGATGGTTCTGAGAGATAGAGAAGCTACCACAGTGAATGATATAGCAAGGAACATACCTACTATCAGTGCAGCCTTGGAGAACCGACAAGCAGAACATCAGTCTACTATGGTCGAGATGGAAGGTAAAATTTTTTATCAATCCGTTACTGTCTTAATTGATCTGGATGCTTCTTTGAGTTATATTAGTCCACAAGTTGTTGAAAAATGTAAACTTAGAACAAAAAAGTTTCAACAGCCTTGGTTGGTACAATTATCTACTGGAACTAAACACAAAGTAACTCATAAGCTACCTAAAATATCTATTAACTTGAATGGGTATCAAACATAAGTTGATTTAAACGTTTTTCCATTAGGTTCTTATGATTTATTGATAGGAATGGATTGGCTAGGAAAGAAAATGACCATGCTGAATTATTGGGACAAAACTTTACAATATATAAATGATGAAGGAAAACCATTCATATTAAAAGGGAAACCGAAACCTATCTTTGTAAGGAAAATATCTGCCCTTCAGCTAAAAATGACAGCTAGAAAAGGATACCAAGTATATTCTATACATGTTGAAGAATTAGGACAACAATCTGCAGAAAACTTGCTAGACACTTTACCAGTGGTAAGAGAATTTAAGGAAGTTTTTCCAGATGAGATTCCTCATCTTTCCCCCAAAAGAGAAATTTATTTTTCAATCGATTTGGTGCCAGGAGCAACACCTATTTCTAGAGCCCCTTACCGAATGAGCCCCACTGAACTCATGGAGTTAAAAATGCAATTAAAAGAATCACTGGATAAAGGTTACATCAGACCGAGTGTATCTCCTTGGGGAGCACCGGTGCTATTCATGAAAAAGAAGGATGGAACCTTCAGAATGTGCATTGAATATCGTCAACTGAATAAATTGACAATCAAAAACAGGTATCTGTTGCTCTGAATAGATGACCTTTTTGATCAGGTGAGAGGAGCTTTAGTATTCTCTAAGATTGACTTGAGGACTAGTTATCACCAACTCAAAATTAACGAGGAAGATATCAGTAAAACAACTTTTTGAACCAGGTATGGTCACTACAAATTTGTAGTCCTACCTTTTGGTTTGAAAAATGCCCCTGCCACTTTTATGTGCTTAATGAACAGTGTTTTGAACAAGTACTTAGACAAATTCGTACTAGTGTTCATAGAAGATATTCTAGTCTATTCAAAAAGTGAGACAAAACACAAAGAACACCTTAGAATTGTGCTACAAACTCTCAAAGAGAATCAGTTATATGCCAAGTTTAGGAAATGTGAATTTTATAAGGATAAAATCCAATATCTAGGCCATATCATTTCTGATCAAGGATTGGTTGTTGACCCTGAGAAAATAAAGGCTACTAGAGAGTGGCCGGTGCCGACTGATGTATCAGCAGTGAGATCATTTATGGGGATTACGGGATATTATCGACAGTTTGTAGAAATATTTTCTGCAATAGCATATCCCATAACTTCACTACAGAGAAAAGGAACCAAATTTGAGTGGACTAAAAAATGCCATAACATCTTTGAACAACTAAAATTAAAATTTACTATAGCCCCTATACTGAAGATTACAGATCCTGAAAAAGAGTTTGTCGTGTGTACAGATGCATGTAGAGAGGGATTGGGAGGAGTTCTTTTGCAAGAGAATTATGTTATTGCATATGAATCTAGAAAAATTAAGAAACGTGAACAAATTATAGTGTATATGATCTGAAATTGGTTGTTTTAATTCATGCCTTGAAGATGTGGCGACACTATCTTCTTCGAAAAAAATTTACATTGATGACGGATCATATCAGTCTTAAGTATTTCTTTTCTCAAACAGATTTGAATGCTCGACAAGCCAGATGGTTGTCTTTTCTGAGTGAATTTGATATGGACATAAAACATATCAAAGGGAAAGAAAAAAAATTGCTGATGCTCTAAGCAGAAATGCTTGCCTACACATAAGCAGCATTGGGAGTAGTGATACTTTTGACTTAGACAAACTAGTTAAAAAGGTAGCAGATCAAGATCCCAACTATGAAAATCTACAATTAAAAATGCTGAAAAAGGAAATGGCTGAATACACCCAAAATGAGAAAGGACTGATCTGCTATAGAAACAGATTATACGTCCCCAATGTGGATTCTTTGAAAAAATAAATCCTAGATGAATATCATAAATAGCCATATTCAAGACATCCTGGATGTCAGAAAATTCTTACAGCCTTGAAAAAGAAATTTTTTTGGCCAGGAATGAAAAATGATGTACCAAACTATTTAGCTAGATGCATGGAATGTCAACTAGTCAAAGTTGAACATCAGCACCCAAATGGTCTTTTAAATCCCTTGCAATTGAAGAATGGAAATGGGACATTGTTTCTATAGATTTTATAACCGGGTTACCCAGAACAAGTATCAGCATGACTCAGTGATGATAGTGGTAGATACTTTAGCAAAGGCTTCACATTTCATACCTGTAAAATCTACTTTTGGGATAGCCCAAGTAGCAAATGTGTTCATAAAAGAAATAGTAATACTTCAGAATGCTTTTATTCCTATTTGCCTAGGCTTCCCTGATTTAGGGACTTTAAAGCTGCTTTCTGCTTTTCCATCTTTTTACCTCTTCCCAACTACTTTCCTCATCATTGGGGAAATTTATATTTTTTCTCAAAAATCTAAATTAGAAATAAATTCTTTCAAGGTTTTTTGAAATATTTTGGGGCAAGTCTTAACCTCTTTCCATAACCTCATGGATTAGGCAAGTGATCTCAAAAGTCTCATTTGGTCATAGTGCACAGAAACATTTTATTTATTTTTCACAAATAATTAACTAACTACATCCACACCATAATTATACATTGGGGTCCACTACCCTTTGGACTTAAGTTCAAGTGTCTAACTTAAAAAGCATAAAACTAGGGGTGTTACATATTCCCCCTCTGAAAATAGACACCGTCCTTGGTGTTAACAGCTAACTACTAGAGTTCATTTTGAAAACAAATATGGATATTTTTCCATAATCTCAGCCTCTCTTTCCCATGTAGCCTCTTCCATAGTAAAGTGTTTCCACTGCACCTTTACTTTGGCTATTGTTCGATTTCTCAATTAAGTTTCTTTTTGCTCCAATATTTGAAGCGGCTCAGGAAGAAACTCCCCTTCTGGTTCCACCTGTATCACATTCCAATCAACAATATGAGAAAAGTCATGTACATATATTTTTAATAACAAAACATGAAACACACCATGAAATTTAACATGGGGTGGTAAGGCCAGTTTAGAAGCTAGTGTTCCCACCCTTTCAAACACCTCAAAAGGCCCACAGTATTTAGGAGCCAATTTTGCACAGATGCTAGCATAAAGTGTGCTTTTTTTGGGTTTAATACGCAGGTACACATGATCACCCACTTTGAACTCTCGATGCACCCTCTTCCTATCAGCGTAGTTTTTCTGTCAATCTTGTGCTATCTTGATGTTTCTCTGTATTTGTTTGACAATCTTTTCCATTTATTATAGAGTATCTAGCCCCAGTAATATCTTATCTTCAGGCTGGTTCCAACTTAAAGGAGTACGACACTTTCTTCCATAGAGTGCTTCAAATGGACTCATTTTGATGGAGGATTGGTAGCTGTTTTTATAAGCGAATTCAACTAAATGTATGTAGTCTTCCCATTTGGATGGCTTATCCATCACATACATTCTCAACATATCCTCCAAAATATGATTTTTTCTCTCTGTTTGACCATCTTTCTAAGGGTGATAAGCAGTGCTAAAATTGAATTTAGTGCCAATTCCCCTAAACAGACCTTTCCAGAAGGTTGCAGTGAACTTAGCATCTCTATCTAAAATAATTATCTTTGGGACCCTGTGCAGTCTTACTATTTCTTTTAGGAACACATTTGCTACTTGGGCTGTCCCAATATTCTAGACACAGAATTAGAAATAGGCTTTGGGGAGAGCATAAGCTTAAATAAGATACTCCGGAACAGATTGAGTTTGGTCTGTTCTAGAGAGGGATCTCAGCTCGGGGGTGAGTTCTAGAGACAAAGGAACTCTAAGGTTGGGAGGACTGGTCATCAGATGAAGTGGTAGGTACACTAATTTTTATGGATGGTTAAAATAGATGTTTTTGTACAATATTGATCAATGATGTAGCTGTTATTTTGAAATTAGTTTCTGAGATTGTTAGTTCTTACATTTAACATAAATGTTTAGAAGAAATTAATCCTCTAAATTATGTATAGTTGTAGGAACAAAATCTATGGAAAATACCTAGCAGAATCTCTAAACCATTAGTGGTTTAGATCTGAGGATGTATTTTCATTCCATAGACTGTGAAAGTTTATTTAAATGTAATCTGCTTCTGAATTATCAAGTTATATGCAGATTTAATGAAACTAGAAAATTGACAACTGAGTAGTTACGGTAAAATTAAAGAGCATGATTGCTAAATTCTGCTAAAGTATTTCTAAGAGAAATTAATTTATTTTAAGAAATTAATTAAAATTTTATTTCAAATGAAAGATTTTTCAAATTCCTATTCCATAGAAATTATAATACTAGAAATAAATTATCATGAGAACTTAGATTGTTCAACGTAAGAAAAAGCCAGAATATTCAATGATACAGAAGTTGTGTAAAAAAATAAGTTGTATTTATGTTCCCACAGGAGAAATTACATGGAAGTAAACAAAGATGTACTTTCAATAAGGAAATATATATATCCATAACAACTTGGACAAATAGCCTACTAACAAATTATGAACAAAAAAAAAATATAACAACATGATAATAGCTTCTGATATCATTACAGAAGAAAGAGTTATTATTTGAAATAAAATCATTTAAAAGAAGTAAAGACATTATTTGTAATTGATATTATATAGAAAATAGGAATAAATTCTTTACTGTCACTTGAATGTAATTATGCATTCATTCAGTGGAACCTATTGACAAACCCCAAGAAAAGAATTGTATATATATATATATATATATATATATATATATATATATATATATATGTATATATATATAATTTAGAATAGAGGAAAAGCCTGCTTAAACGATGATTTAAATCCTGTACATAAATCAATATAGTAGAAGCATAATACTGGAAAAGGGAAACAAATGATTTAACTATACATAGTCATAGTTTTAGTTGCGTATAAAGTATTAAAAGTTAAACATGAATGTTCCTGGTATAGACACCATTGATTAAATCCTTCATAAAATACGAATCAATCTCAGTAGCATTGATATAAATATCTATTTATTACAGTAAGAAAGTCCCATAAGTTATCGTAAGGAATAGTACGAATTACCCTAATAATATTTATAGAAAAAATTCTATTTTCAAAACATAGAAGTGGGATTCAAAAAATAAAAGGGCTAAACGCCGAAACTCTTTCGGAACTTCGAAGGAAATCCAAGCGATGTTATTTCCTCATTAACCAGAGAAAACATTAATCAGATAGCCTACGTGAGAACTCGAGCAGTAGTTAAGAGAGCTCCTAAGTAAAAGTTAAAATCTCACGATACCTATACAAACCGCAAAAGAAGAAGATGTTAATTGTGTAAGGTATAAGTTGAAAATGGAAAAATTATACGTGTGAAAATCGTGAGTTGCATATGAAAGCTACCTGGATCGGACTGATAAAAATGTCGAATAGGCTGTGGTCCTAAAAAAATAAGTCAACTCGAGTTGGTATAAAAACCTTATGGAATATCATTACAAAATGAAAATTAATTTATCTGAATAATATTACAGAGGAGTTACCTCTACGCATAGCCGAGAGAAGAAGTCATCCCTACCACAGATTTGAGAGCCCTAGCTTATCAGTCACGATAATAAAGTTGATTTAGAAATGAATCGAATTGATTCCTTCAACAATGCCGAGAATAATAAATTAAAATCAACGAAATGACATGGATTCCAACTCTGAATCACTATTACGACTCATAGGTTTAAAATATTCAATAAAAACAATAGTAATGGATTTAATTGGGTATGAATAAGAAATTTGAACTGAACCATATAATATTGGCTCGGCGTTCGGATAAAACTAAATCATGAGGGAAATTTAATATCCCAAAATTAGAGTTTAAATAAAAACGAAATATTTCCATTGGCGTATTAGTAGATTCGAGCCAAGCCACAAAAGAAAACAACTTAAATGGAGAACGATGAAACTCAGTCAATATCCGAAGGGTAAAACTTGACAACTCCAGAAGAGATCAATATACAACAGAAAGGAGGAAACCTCACTGAATATATTAAGTCTATGGAATTTAATATACACAAGTAACCAGTGAATACAGGTTGAATTATATAATGATTTGTATCAATAAAATATTTAAAATCTTACCTGGGATGGTTGCACTGCAAATCTACGTGGTAGCAAACTCAGCAAATCCATTAAGAGTTGTGTAAAAGGCTCTAAGTGTAAAACCAGGGCTCGAACACAAGAAATTCAGCGAGGGAAATGAATACCTCTCTGTGAAGAAAGGAATCTTAAGAACAAGAACTCGGATGAAACCCTAATCCACATCCGAGTGTACAAGCGGTAACCATCCAAAAAATCTCCCATAAAATGAGAAACAATCAATAGATATGATAAAACCCTAATCACATTAATCTTTTTGTGTACCATTGCAGAGAAGAACATAAATGAGAATGTAGAACCGTGGGTTGATAAACGATGCGAAGATTTAGTTGTGGGGCTCGAGAAATAGCGTATGGATAATGCATTTAAGATAAGAGTATTATCCACAGTAATGAAAAGGACATAAAAATAAGTGGCGGCAACACATTTCCAAAGAGTTATAATTTTAACCAAACGATATATATATATATATATATATATATAGACCTAAACTTGTAAGTTAATAAAATGTATGGAGTTCGATTATTAATTGGGAGTCCAATATAAATCGATGCATATCATTGTCTATAATGTAAAAAAAATACTATATAATTTCAAGAGCGAAACGGCCATATACTATGTTCTCCTTTAGAAACATAGAATTTAATAATTATTAAACCATAGAATGGGTTATGTTAGTTAAAAAAATAAAACAAAAGGTTTATGTAATGAATAGGAAGGGTTGTGTGAATGAAAATTTATGTCTGTAGAGTATGTACAGTCAACTTAAATAAAGTTGGAAGTTCAATACTTAAGAGTATTATTAAAGGTAACTTTTTATAATTATAAGATACACATCTTTAAGTAAAATATAGATGTGGAATGGCTTGCTAAATATCCCAAATTTTTAGAAAAGGAAAAGAGAAAAAAAAAATATAGAATGTCAAAGTTATTCATCAAAAAGAAACGGAAAAATAAAAAATAAAAAAAAATAGGTATGTTACTTTCTCACTCTCTATGTCTTTCTTCTTCCTCGCCTCTCCCCCCTTCCAACTCCATTTATACATCCCTCCCTCTCCACTGCTGTCTCCCTCCCACTCTCCTCCTCTCTCTCAAGTCCTCTCTCTCATCCTTCCTCTATTTCTCTTTTTCTCATACCTCCCTCTATAGTCCCCCATATCTCTCTCTCTATCTCTCTCTCTCTCTCTCTCTGAGGCAATCCTCTCTCTTCCCCCGTCAATGTCTTCCTCTCTCTCCCTTTCTCTATGGCCCCTCTCTCTCTCTCTCTCTCTCTCTCTCTCTCTCTCTCTCTCTCCTGCTCTCTTTTCCCTCCAGGCCTATCTCTTTACCCGTAACTATCTCTCTCTCCAACTATGTTAATATATCCATATTTCTCATTCTCTCCCCCCTTGTCTCCTTCTATATCTCTTTATCTGACCCCTAGGCATAGAGACTCTCCCTCCATCTCTCCACTTCTCACTCTCTTTTTCTTTCTTCTATCGTCCCTCTTCCCCCCTCCAAAACCATCTATGTTTCCCTCCCTCTCTCCTCCTCTTTCTCAAGTCCTCTATCTCCCTTTCTCTCCTACCTCCCTCGCCCTTCCCCCACATATCTATCTCTCCTCCCTCCAATCCTCTCTCCTTATCCCTCCCTCTCTCCCACCTCCATATTTATGTCTCCCTCTCCCTCTCTTACCTTCTCTACCTCTCTCATGCCCCTCCCTCTATCTCTCTCCTCCCTCCCTCTTTCGTCATTCCTCCTCTCCCATCTCCTTCATTTTATCTCCATCTCTTCATTTCTACTCCTCCTATTTCTCCACCTCTCTCACTCTATGTCTTTGTCCCCCCCCCCCCCCCCCCCATATATATCTGAATTTAATATATATAACATGATATACTAATATATATTATAATATAAAAAATTTAATATTGTACTAATTCAAATTTATTAAATTTAATAATACTAATATTAATATTAGGGTTAATAAAAAAAATTTAATGGTATTAATAATAATTTGGTCCATGGTATTTGGCCCATAGGCTTCACGTAAATAATATTTTTTGGGGTTTTTTCTACATATAAAAAGGTTTATGGATTAAATATAAAAATAGGTTTTATGTATTTATCTTTTTTTTTTGTAAACTTAGTAGATCCTTGCTATTTTCTATTCATCAAAAAAATGCAGGTCGTAAAAATTTACAGCTTTTAGCCTCAACTTGCCCGTAGGAAACCAGGTCTGTTGACCGTCTTAAATAGTTATAGGCCATCCATAACTTAAACAACTTAAAGCGGTCTCTCACTATCTTTAAGGGACTATTATCTATATTTTCTTCCATAAACATATAAGAAAAGTAAATGTTATCCATTATCATAACAAAAGAGATAACATATAAAGTCAATCATCATATGACTCTATAGGAGTGAGGGTTTTTACACTTGATCCTGGCATGTCAACTTGGTGCATGCTTTTTAGCTGTCTCCCAATTCGCCCCAGTCGGACACTCTAGTGAGGATGCTACATGTTGACCTCCTAGATGTCTCTGTGAATGTCTGCTAGAGTTGAGGCTATGTGCGGGTCATCCAATATCTCTTGGACAGAGACAATTTCCTTCAAAACGAGGCATTTAAGTATCCAATAATTGCAAATCGAGTGATGGAACAAAGAAAATTTGTTGCGGGTATTACCGTAGTCAGTTACCATAGGGCTCAATTCTTCTTCAGCCAGTTCATCTTCCACTTCTTCCTTAGCCCTTGCATCATGTTCCCACCCATGAATCAAAGACTTGATATAACAGGATGTACCATCCGAATAGGTCTGGAACAAGTTCTCCATTACCTCTTTTCCAAACTTTCGAACTCATTTGGCTGGGGAGGTTTTGGGAGCTTTGGATTTCCCCTTATCCTTTCCTTCTTTCTTAGTTGACTGGGTTTTCACCATTGTCTTCAATTCCTGGTCTTCCAACAACTCTCTTTGTAGGTGAGAATTGCTAGGAAGACCACCAATAGTAAAAATCATGGCGAGATTAAAGCTACCTGAGAAATAAAGACGATAACGGTGTTGTCTAGGAGGCAACGAAGGCTGGTTGTCTTTACCAGCTTGCACTGGACCCAACATTGACAGATAGGGAGGACTTGACCTTAAAATAATTAAAAACTCCTTAACAGATTAGCACGACACATTTGAAATATTCAATTTATTGGCCATACACAAAACATAATGGATCAGACTCCTCATTCCCACGATAACCTCGACTGCAGAGAAAACTCCCCTACATACCTAGATAATCCCATTATAACAACTAGCAATAGTACATATAACCTCAAAGATGGAAAATTTAATAAAATTAATGAAAAAAAAAGACAGAGTTTTCCCATTGACCACCCAAGCAATTGCTGGTAACCTTTACATACTCACCAACCAATCTAAAATCACTAGAGGCCATACGGTCAATTTCCCAAAGCTGGTGGCTACAATACAAATTAGAGCCATGTAGAGAGGAGGATAAAAAGGGATACCCAAATTGGTTAGAATAGAAATCGACCAAAGTGGGAGAAGAATAGTTGGGATCATATCGGTGCGATGCAAGGCCATTACAGTGCCATGCAGAACCAGTACAACACCAATACAACCATGAAAACCCTAAAATGAAATAAAAACTGAAAAAATCAATAGAGACAGCTGCAACATGAAGAAGGCGAGTCTGAATTACCCCCTTCGCTGGAAGGTAAATGGACAGGATTCCCAAAAAAACCCCATCACTGAAATATTGAACACAAAACCCACTATCTTTTCCAAAATTAGGCTATCCACGACGAAATTATCTAAAACTAGGTAATACAAAGCTATAGATTGTAGAAGAAACAGGTAATTGAAAAAGAGCAGGACCTTCATTTCCATAGAACAAAAGCTAAAAAAACGTTTCATGGCAGATGTTAGAGGAGAATTTCATGCATACCCTCTCAGACGACACGCTGGGTGGTAGAGCTCTCCCCTCATTGCTTAATTTCTTGCTACCGCTCTGTGCTCGACCGAATAATAACCACCAGAAAATGGCAAGGAATATGTACATATGTCATTTCCTCCTCTCACATCGGCTCTTTCCACCAAACATTCCCGACAACCTACCTGATGTCCCTTGTTGTTCTTCATTCCTCATTTCTAGTTTATTTATATTTATATTTGTTTATCATACATTTGGAGTAAGTATAAAAAAAATGATTTTATTTATTTACCATATCTATTTTTTAAATGTTCGTGATTCTCTTCATCTTTTAAATTTATATTGTTTTATTTATGAAAATAAGAATTTACCAATATAGTTTATGCCATAAATATAGAAATAATTTTGTTTTAAAGCCATATCAAGCTTTAACTTCAATTCATCCTTATTTGCATTTAAAGTTGGGAAATCTCCATGCTTTTGAAAAACCTCCACTAATGATCAAATACATGCGTGGAACTAAAATAATGGGAAGTATATAGATTAATTGATGTTTTTAATAAGGGAAATGATCATTGTCGTACATATGGACAACACAAGGAAAGTCACATAGCACACATTTTCTTTATTTTGAATTCGGGTAGACAATGGATGTTTACATTGAAATATTTTGTTTTTTTGGAAGTATTTCATGTTTGATCAGAACAAGTGTCATATAAGTAACTTGTCATTCTTTTAGCGTGTGGTATTGATAAGTCATTATATTGAGACATGGTATTATAACAAAGTATATTTACAAAGTAAGAGTATTATAACAAAGCCTATTTACAAAGTAAGAATATATATAGTAAAGTAATACTAAATCTCCATAATTAAAAATTTCATTTTCTTGTAAATATATGTTTTGATGCATATTATGGTTTTATGACCCTAAACATTAAGAACCATTTAATTTATATAGTTGCACTGGAATAAACATATTGAAGAAAGAGATAAAAAGGAGATAAAAAAATTGGATACTGTTCAAAATGACTTTAGAAACTGAGGGTTCTTCCTTCTGTGAATTACATCTAGAATGTTGAAATCCATATCACTATTAAAGTCCATTTAGATTCTATATGGATCTTCCTCAACATTCCCCAAAGGTGATTCGGTTGCCATGCTGTCAATAAACAAGAGGATTTAGATATACGGTATTGTAATCTTACTCTGTTGTGGGACGTTAATTTAGGTGAGTTCTCCATTCTCCAATACAAGTTTCTAGGTTCCATAACAGGGAAGCCTTGCAATTTTTGCAAGATAAATATGTGGCCGCTACATCTGGGTATTTTCCACCAGTACAAACGTATGTTTGCACGATTCGCTCGTTGCTGCAGAGGTTGTAATGATGCGAGAGCTTATTTAGTGTTTTTTTGTTAAATTTTGATGCTAAAATTAACGTCTTTGTTAAATTTTGATGCTAAACTTAACGTCAACGGTAGTAAGAGGAACGTATTAATGTGGACGAGGTTGAATAGAATCCCAATCAGGAGATGTGTTAGTGTCCAAACTTGACTTCAAAATTCTGACAACAACATTCACTGTAAAAACAATTAACATACATATTTAAGTTCGAAAAATATTAAAGAAGCTATTAAGGATAGGTTAAATAAGTAGGGATTGAGGTTGAAGTCATTTTTGACCCATTTACACTATCCCATTAAATTTCCAAAATTCTTATAGTAACACCACTACAAATGGACCGTTATTCCCTCCATTCGACCTGAACTCAACCTAATTAAATAAAAACGAATTCCACTCCTAATTTGTTTTAAAAAAGGAACATTTACCCAGAAAAAAAGCTTTTCATGCCTGATCGACATTGATCTAGTAAGATTCATCAATGAAGTCCCTGTATTCGCGCTTGTCTTTCAGCTGAGACATTGCGACTATTTAGGAAGTGTAAATTACAAGCCTAATGGATTTTGAATTTGTGCAAGCCCTTAGAATATCCAAAGTCTGAAACAAAAAAATGAAAAAAAGTTTAAAAAAGGAAAAAATAAAATAGTTAAAACCACATAATAAAAAAGATGGATGGGAACTCTAAATAATTCTTTACCTCTAGATCTTTGGTGTAATCCATGGGAGTGGCCATGTGAACCACGAAGTCACGGTCATGAATGGTAGAATCGAAGTACCTTGTTCATTAACGTCAGCCTTGAAGAGCGTAAGCGACTTTTGTTCTCGTTCGCTACAGAATCAGTCGAAGTGAGGTTTGTTGTGAAGTAAAGTGGATGATGGTAAAGGTAATAGTAAGGTGTTAGGAAAGCAGTCAATATAAACAAAATATAATGACACCAAACCTGGATCTCTAAAAGTGGCGTTCACATATCTCACAAGCCGGGAGCCGATGAATCGACACTTGTCCAGCAATATTCATCAGCGAAGTCCTTGTATTCGCCCTTGTCTTTCAACGAGACTCGGCGACTATTTACGAAGTGTAGATTATAAACCTAACGGATTTTGCCTTTGTGAAAACCCTTAGAATATCTAGAGTCTGAAACAGAAAAAGGAAAAAAAAATTAAAAAAAGGAAAAAAGAAAAAAAGAAGTTAAAACCACATAATAACAAAGTTGAATGGGGAACCTAAATAATTATTTACCTATGGACCTTTGGTGTAATCCATGGGAGTGGCTATGTGAACCACAAAGTCACAACCATGAATGGCAGAATCGAAGCTACCATTTTCATTACTGTCAGCATTGAAGAGTGTAAACCTCTCTCTACCTCCGAGGAGAGACAAAATATGGCGACTTTTGTTCTCGTTCACTGCAGAATCAGTCAGAGTGCGTTTTTTTGGGAAGTTAATTGGTTGTTGGTAATGGTAATGGTAATGTGTTAGGCAATCAGTTAATATAAATAGAATATAATGAACCTAGAATCCCTTGTGCAGAAGATCTCTCACAAGGATGTGATACAAACTCTGTAGTTTTGTCTGCCCTCGTCTGTGACCTCCAATTTTCACTTTACTAACCACACCACGATTTTGGGTTTTTTAGAATGGCTACTGATGTCGGCAGTGAAAACAATTTGTACTCTACACTCACTTACCTGTCCAGTTCTAGGACTCGTTCAGTAGTGCATCCAACCAATGAAGCAATCTTACAATCATTTACAGTTCAGTTTCAACCGATGAAAGAGGTAAGTCGATTTCAAAGGTTTGTAGATCTGATAGGAAGCGTTGTATGTAGTTTTTTCCTTTAACTATTAATGATTGTTAACTATTTTTTCCAACTACTAATATGATGGCACACAAATCTTCAATAGTCTCAGGTTGCATAGACATACATAGTGGCAGCTTGGGGAGTTGTTTTCAAAAAGGGATGACAATTTTTTCCTTAAATATTGATGTCTGTTAACTATTTTTCTAACTAATAATGTAACGACACACAAATATTCAACCATCTAACATTCAATATTATGTTGCATAGATGCACATAGTGGCAACTAAAGGAATTGTTTTCAAAGAAGAACGCTTTACGACATAATTAGGTAATTCTGATTTATAATTATTAACAATTTATTATATAAATATTTAGATTTTATTTGATCTAATAAAAATTCAATTCAATTATTAGAATGTTTTGTTGATATATACTTTTCATTTTTATTTTAAATAAAAGTTATGTGGAGTTATTTTGATTTAAAAGTATTTGGAATTTCATTAATGTAAAAAATTCAATTCTTAAAAATAAATATGTTTAGAATTTATATAATTAATTAAAAATTAAAATAATTGAGTTTGAAATATTTAAAATACGTATATAAAACATTAACACTTTCAAACATGTATATGAAAAAATTACACTTAAAACATTTATCATAAAGAACTGTATATATACTTTTTAAAAATGGAATATAATATATATATATATATATATATATATATATATATATATAAATTTGGAATTTGTTTTATAATTTAGTATTTTAATATAAATTGATATAACAAAAGTAGTATTAATTTTTAATATATTTATTAATTAAATTTAGATATATATTTTTAAAATATAATAATCAGCAATATGAATTTTAGTTTAATTTATTGACTTACAAACGTTTGTTTCTATATATTTATTTTAAATACCTAAATAAGATATATAGGTTATATGTTTTTTTAATTATAATTTATATGATTTTGTTTTCCTTTTTGTAATTTAATTTTAGTTTTAATTATTTATATAATATTTTTATTTATATTATAATTTCAATTTGTTTTTTAATTAAAAATTTAATATAAATTACAATTTGGACTTAAAAAAGTAATTATTACACTTATGGGTTTTATAATAGATGGTGATCTGACATATTGTTAAGGCACTATGTGATATGAAGATTACTAGTTCGCAATTCTTTAGACAAGAATATAGCAATAACTAACAAATGCACCAGATGTTGCAAAGGAAACGTTGTAAGGCGATTGCATATAATACTAATTAATGCTTATTTGAGAGCTCTTGAAAGATAGAAAAATATTAACAAAAGGAAAATACCATGCTACAATGAAATATTACTACAATACTACTTCCTTGAGTGTTACAAATCATGAGGCCTTTGTTCAAGTTAAAGACCTTGTCCAATTATGCCAACTTGAATGCCTCTTAAATAAAGAAATAGATCATGATTTTCTACTTTTAAATCTGAGGTCGTTTTGGTACAATTTATTTATATTTCTTCTTGATCACTTTCTTTTGTTATAGAAAATCTTAATCAGTGTGAAGAAATTTTTTATAGATTGAAATGTGTCTACGAAATATTATAACAATTTTGTAAATAAATTTTGAATTTATATGTGAATTAAGATATAATCTTGAATAAAAATACACATATATCGAATCTAGATACTGAACTCAAGAATGGCATCAACTGCATGACTTATTGAGAGAATTTCTTGTGTTTCTCCTCTAAGTGTTGAATCACCTATGTATTATTTCCTATATAATCCTTGTAACTACTCAAATTGTCACATTTCCCTTTACCACTAATATCCTTGGTGTCTTCCATGTTCTTGTTTTAAATCTAACCCATGACATGAAGTTGAAACTAATGTATAGGTCATTCAACAACATTTTAACCATTTTATCTTTAAAATAAAATGTGATCCATAAGAAGCACAATGTAAATACTTCTTTTTTAGATCAAAAGATGACACCTCATCTTGGTTTTAAAATATAGGCACCAAAATTTATATAACCTACTTATCTATTTGATTGGTAAAAACATGAAAGAGTTATTATATGCATTACAGGAAAATTGAAAAGTGGCGCAATAAATCATAGGTGACAGTACAAAGATGCTAAACCATGAAACTGGTTCAATTTCTTAATCCTCAGAACCCAAGTAAGGTCAGGAATGTGCATTTATTCTCTATTGCATGTTAATAAAATTTCATTTGAGTGGTAAATGTGTTTCATCATTAAAGAAATTAGGGCGAAATTCCTTATTTGAAAACCCCTTATATCACAGTCATGGTGGAAAGACTCAAGAGCAATACAAAAATACCCTCGAGTTAGTGCATGGATTCAATAATTCATCTGAATGGGCATTGTGTTAAAGTGAAAATATATGTTTTTGAATGTAATTTAAATTATGGAAAGTGCATTTATAATCTATTGCATGTGAATAAAATGTGATTTGAGTGGTAAATGCATTATATATTTAAAGCAGCGAGGGAGAAAGTTCTCATCGCAAAAATTCTTATTTAACTTCATAGCTAAAAGAGTCTTTGATTTTATGCCTATATAAAAATTGTCTCTTCCATTTTATTTCCTAGATTCAAGCTATTAAATATGATCATTTGTGGATTCATTTGTTTTTCTTGTCACTAGTTCCTTTTGTATAATACAGTGTGGTTACTATTTTTGTTCCACACTAACACTGAAGATTATGTCATCAATGTGTGAATGTGTGATCCAAGGAATAATAAGTGGAAAAGGATGGAATTCATGTCAACTCCTCATTTTGGTTGTGTTGTAAGAGTAATTGACAAAAAACTATATGTATGTTGAGGGTATGGTATGTTCCATCTGACAAGTTATTCCCTCCCTTACTTGGAATTTTGTGATCCCATTGCAAACACATGGAGGTATGTAGCAAGTGCATGGGATCCCGTTGTTGGAAATACATCTAATCCTCTTAAACATGTAGCAGTGGTAGATGGGAATTTATGTGTAGCAAGAGCGCAACGCATTAGAGGTCAGATGAATGGGGGTATGTACGATCTTGTTACATATACATGGTCTGAAACAAAGTTGGGCTTAGATGGAGGATGGGGGAAGCCAAGAACAGTTATGTTTGGTCAGCTATATATTATTGATATTAGTGGATATGAGAAATATTTTACAAAATATTATCGTTGGGTTCATGTAAAGTGTCATCCTGAAGGTTTTCTCTTGGCTTAGGCTCCAAGATTGATTTCAAGAATGTGAAGCAACAAAGAAAGATATACCTGGTGGGTACTATGGGGTCTACACTAATTGCCATGATTTTTCCTCTAAATAATGGGAATATCAACCAAAATATCATATGTCATACATTGAAGCTTCTAAACGGTATAGATTTTTAGGTAGATTGGGGAATTGTACCTACCATATTCTTGGTTGTTAGTCTCCATCAAATGAAATACTCATTATTATGTGCATACTGATTTGTAATAATTGTAAATTAATTTTGTAGGTACTTGTTTGATATTAGTAAAAGCACACTGTCTCTCAACCCCCTCTTTCTCATTCTTTATTTTCAAATTAAGTGCCCTTCATAATTGAAGAGAGAACTCTTAATTTGTAAGTCACATTTTGAATTCACTTGGAAAACAAGGCCAATTAGATAAAAAAAGAGAAGTTTAACCATATAAAAACTTTGAAGAGAATTCCTATGTTTCCCAATTCTAATCATTGACATGGCATTAACATTTTCAAAAACAAAAAATTAAAAAAATTCACAATTTAACAGAGAAACTCTTAATTTGTAAGTCACATTTCAAATCCACTTTGGCCAACAAGGTCCATTGAATCAAAACAACAGAACACTAACCATGTAAAAAATCTGAAGAGAACTCCCATGTTGCCCAATTCTAATCATTCACATGCCATTAAAATTTTCAAAATCAAACATGCTATGTTGTCCCACTAAATTCCAATCCCTCACAATATCCATGGAAACTACATATGAATCATATAATTTATCTTCCTCTTGAGAAATATAATCTAAATAAACACTAGTATGGTCCCACACTACTCTACTCATCTACAACCAAATCCTAGCTATTTCAAGTCAGTCAATATCCAACAAAACTCAATACAAAAAAAAAAACAACTACCAAAAATTTCCATAGTTTGTACTATGATTTGCCTTTTCATATGGATTGTTCCTAGTTGCACCTTGTGACTAGAATGAAATGAACCAAGTCTAGAAGCGCAAACCCTTTTCACCACATCAAGCTTTGCAGGAGAAGCAGGTTGAAATTTAGTGAGTCTTTGAGGTAAATGATACCAACAAAACATGTCTAAGATGAATCAGATCCATGTGCATCATACAAACAAGTTCAAATAATTTCAAAATTTTAAATCAAATCCTCATGCATCATACAAATAATTTTAATCCTTTCAAATTTTTTACTCTTTAGACTAATTTATTATTGTATGAATCAAATCTTTGTGCATTACATAAACATGTTCTAGTACTTTCGAAAAATTTAATCAAATCCTGATGCATCATAGAGAGAATTTGAATCCTTTCAACTTTTTCATCCTTCATACTAATTTGTTGTTGTTAATCATTTTAATTTAAGTAGGTTGGTTGTAGTTTCATCCACCTATGTAGAGTTCAAAATATACATAGAAATACTAACTTTCTATTTATCTATCTATATAACAGTTTTCATATAAGATATACATGTTAAATATCTCCCTTTCATGTGCTTAGAGATATATTTGATTTCTAATTGTATTTATATTTCTTAAATTTAGTATTATTACTAGCATTATTATTATTATTATTATTTAGAGATACCATCTTTCTTATCATCTCTCTATATAATAGTTTTTATATTAGATATATATGTTAAATAACTCTCTTTCATGTACTTGGAGATATCTTTTATTTCTATATTTATCTATATTTGTTAAAATTTAGTATTACTATTACCAATATCATTATTATTTGTTATCAATATTACACTTTTTTCTGACACATGATGATGCAGGTATGCAAGATCACGTGAGGTGACACTCATGAGGGGTGATATATACATGTTAAATATCTCTCTTTCATGTACTTAGGAAATATCTTGTATTTCTATTTTTATCTATATTTGTTAAAATTTAGTATTATTATTAGTACTTACTTACTAATATCATCCTTATAATGTTATCAAGAGATAATCCTCCTAATTTCATCCTTATAAGGTTATGAAAATTGCATGCAATGGATCCACTCAAGCTATTTTTTTAGGTTTTATGTTCAGCTCTCTAAGGTAAACATATGTTGACCTGTGTGGGCATTGAGAAAAGAAGAAAGAGACAATTCAAGTGACCTCGAATCAGATGAGATGATACCTTGTTCTTATAGATCACCAAACAACCAAACAGGGTGCATGTACCACTAACAATATGTCTAGTTGAAAAAAATAATAAGCTAAAAAAAAAGAATACCAGAAATAATTGAGCAAACGAAAATAATTTTCGAACAATAAAAATAACAGGCCATACTAGACCATGCAATATGTCTAGTTAAAAAAAAAAAATTAACATAAATAATTGAGCAATCAAAAGAATTATTGGATATGTAAGCATTTTTTTTGCACGTATGCCCAAAAAGCGACATATGAAGTTTTTTTCATTCATGATATGACCTTATTGTACTTGATTTCATCCTAAAATCATCAATCTTGGCAGAAAACAGATGCCTTTCATTTTAGATTTTGTACTCTGAATCCTACTATTATAAACCATATTTTGATTTTAAAAGTTTGACAATTTTAATAGTTTATCAGTTTTCCTCTAAGTAAAATCAATAACAATGAAATTTAAGACATAATTTTTTTTTAGAGAAGAAATTCGATCATAAATAGAAAGAAGGGAAAATCTTCATTGTATTAAAAAATATAGAAAATACCAGTTTATAATTCTACCAAATCTTTTGAAACAACTAGTATTCTGTATAGGTACTTATATCGTTATGATTCTGCCATTAATTGAATGCACAACATCTTGTTGTTTTAGCTGTAATTCATGTGTTTACAACAGCCCTGATCACGGAGTTCGAGCCAGTCTTCTGATCAGGTGGTGTGTTTTCCTTTCTTGTTATTGTTTGTATGTTTTAGTTTGATTTCACTTTTGTTACAGTGTACTATTTCAATTGCTGTGAATGTCTTTTTAATTCTGCAATTTTATTTAATCGTTGTTACAGTAGTCTATGTGTTTATGGATTTAATCCAGTGATCTACAATAGGTCATGTGATTGCTCCTGCAGATACTGTGTCGTTATTCTTGAAATAACTGACGCCCTCGGGTTGATAATTTATATGGAAAAAGGGTTGAACTTTGTTCATAACCGGACACCAACATTTTGGCGTCGTTTCCAAGGAAGGCTAACAGGTGCAAGAACAGGATCTACAATTGGTCTAAGGGTCAATCTCTCGTCTTCGAGAGGGAATTTATTGCCCTACTTCAAGTCTTGAGCATAGTGATTTGTGTTTTCTTTCCTTATTTTTATTGTCTTTCTTCAAAATTTATCTCTCGTCTTGGGGAGGTCATCTATTACCCTCCTCCAAGCCCTAAGCATAACATGATGTTTTTCTTTTTCTTTATTTTTCATTATAATTGATCCCTCATCTTGGGGAGGGAATTTTGCTAGCCAACCCTAAGTCATGGGCAGAGTTTCCAACTTTCCGTTTTGTTTGATTCTTTTCTAAAGGGTCAACTTATTGTCATCAGGAGGGTATTTGATTACCCTACTTCATGTCCTAAACTTAGATTTTTCTTTTCTTTTGGTATATTATCTACTCAAACCTACTCTCTAGTCCCACGGAGGAAGCTATCCGTCCTGCTCTCTGTCCTGAGCAATTTTCTTACTTTGATGAACCCTTTTCACAATTTGTATGAACAAGGATCTAAATAAGAGGGGAAGAGGAAAACCCCTAAAGAAAGGAAAGGATCTATGAAGGAAGACATATATTCAGGAGATCATTGAAAAATCTAGATCTGAGGCATCCTCCTATGCTGCTGTCAGGGTAAGAGTTCAGACGAAGTTCAAAGTGGAGTCTGTGGAGCAACTAGTGACATCCACGGCATGAGAAGGTATTGTTTCGACGATGAAAGATTTAATAAACACGGTATCAGTGGGAGAAACATCCTTACCATCATTCAACCATATCTCAACCATCCTTACCATAAGTCAACCATCCTTACAATATGGTAAAATTCCCTATTAATGGTTAATGCATATCTCTACAGTCAACCATGGTAAATCATGGTTAATCTTGGCTAAATTTAGTCAACTATGGACAACATCTCTAGTGTTAACCATGATCAATCACAATTAATAAAAGTCAATGATGATCGACCATATTCATCCATTTTCAGTGATGGTCACCGATGATTTTACCCACGGTTAAATTTTTTCAACCATTATCGACCATGATTAAGGTCTCTCTCATTGAACTTCATAAACCATGCTTGAGTGTGGTAAAAAGTGATTTTAGACCATGATAAAACATGGCTATACATGGTTTATTAATTATTAGGGTTTATTAATTTCTTGGTTTATAATATTAATATTTATCCCTTGGGTTCACCAATTACTTTGGTTTATAATATTAAACCCTTGGGTTTATTACTTCTTTTGGTTTATAATATTTATAATGTCTTGGGTTTCCTAGGTTGTTGAGTTTAAAATTTTTATTCTTAGGGTTTATTAATCTTTTGTGTTTTTAATATTGACCCCTTGGCTTTATTTATCATGTAGGTTTTTAATATTTATCTCCTAGGTTCACCAATTCCTTTGGTTTATAATATTAAACCCTTGTTTTTATTAGTTCCTTTGGTTTATAATATTAGTATCCTTTGGGTTTATTAATCTTTTGAGTTTTAATATTATGATTTAGATTATGGCATAATATGTTTGGTTATAATATAGTTTCTAATATATAGGGTTTATAATTAAGGATTAATATTGGGTTTATAATATTTGGGTTTAATATTAGGGTTTATAATATTGTGTTTAATATTTAGAGTTTATAACATTGGGATTATAATATTTAAATTCATAATATTGATTCATAGGGTTTATTGATATCTTATGTTTTTAATATTGATCCCTTGGCCTTATTTATCCCTTAGGTCTTTAATATTTATCCCTTGGGTTCACCAATTCCTTTGTTTTGTACTATTAAACCCTTGAGTTTATTAGTTATTTTCGTTTATAATATTATTAACCCCTTGGGTTTATTAATCTCTTGCGTTTAAAATACTAATTCTTATGCTTTATAAATTTCTTGGTTTATAATATTAATATTTATCCCTTGGGTTCACAAATTCCTTTGGTTTATAATATTAAATCCTTGGGTTTATTAGTTATTTTGGTTTATAATAATAATAGTCCCTTTGGTTTATTAACCTCTTCAGTTTAAATTATTAATTCTTAGGGTTTATTCATTTCTTAGGTTTTGAATTTAAGATATTAGTTATCAGCATTTATTAATCCCTTGAGTTTCCTAATTCTTTGGGTTGGTAATATTAGCCGCTGAATATTAGTCATACATTTTAATATTAATGCATGGTCCAATGTCACATTATGAAAAACATTGTCTCAATATGAAAATCAACCATGGGCTACCATTGTTAATCATAGTTAGTCATAGTCAATCAAGTTCTTCCATGGTCGAATGTCACATTGTGTCAAATATTGTCTTAATAGAAAATCAAGCACAACAAACCATGGTCATTCTTCATCCAACGTCGCATTATGACAACAATTGTCTCAATGTTTGAGTTAAGCATGCTCAACCATGTTTATTTTACGGTTTATAGTATTTATCAAAAGGTTTTTATATACTTGAGGTTTATAATATTAATCTCTTAGGTTTAATATTATTCCCTTGACTTTATAATATTAATAATCATGTGAATTTATCAAAACATTTTGTTTAGGATATTATTTTTTATGATTTATTAATCTCTTATGTTTTTCATATTGATCCCTTCACCTTATTTATCGCTTTCGTTTTTAATATTTATCCCTTGGGTTTACCAATTCCTTGGTTTTATTAGTTCTTTTCAGTTATAATATTAAACCACACTTGGGTATTAGAATCTCTTCTGTTAAAAATATTAATTCTTAGGCTTTATTAATTTCTTAGGTTTTTGAGTTAAAATTATTAATTCTTAGGATTTTTTAATCTCATGTGCTTTTAATATTGATCCCTCGGGCCTTTAATATTTATCCCCCAGATTCACCAATTTCTTTGGCTTGTAATATCAAAACCCTGGTTTTATTAGTTTTTTTTATTTATAATATTAATAACCCCTTGGGTTTATTAATGTCTTGAGTTTAAAATATTAATTCTTAGGGTTTATTAATCTCTTGAGATTAAAATATTAATTATTAGGGTTTATTAACCTTTTGTGTTTTTAATATTGATACCTTGGCCTTATTGATCCTGTATGATTTTAATATTTGTCCCTTGGGTTCACCGATTCCTTTCATTTATAATAATAAACCCTTGCATTTATTGGTTATTTTGGCTTATAATATTAAACCCTTGCATTTATTGGTTCTTTTGGTTTATAATATTAATAATCCATTTGGTTTATTAATCTTTTGAGTTTAAAATATTGATCATTACGATTTATTAATATCGTAGGGTTTTAGTTTAAAATATTAATTCTTAGGGTTTACTAATTTCCTGTCTTTTTAATATTAATCCCTTGGAATTACTGATCCCCTGTGTTTATTATTTCCTTGATTTTTTAATATCAATCCATTGTGTTTATTAATCCTTCATATTTTTAATTCATTGGGTTTATAATATTAAAAATCCATAAAGTTGATTGTTCTTTTCGGTTTATAATATTAATAATCATATGAGTTTATCATTCATTTTTATTTTAAATATTAATCCTAGGATTTATTAATATGGATCCCTTGGGCTTCCTGATCTCTTAGCCTTTTAATATTTTTCCCTTGGGTTCACCAATTCCTTGGGTTTATAATATTAGACCCTTGGACTTATTAGTTATTTTGGATTATAATATTAATAATCCCTTCGTATGTTTGTAAGAGATATACACTTATTATAAATAGTAATAGAATACTAGTATTATGTTATATTTTAATTTTAGTATAGTTTAAATTATAAGTTTTAGTGTATTGAAAATTTTCTAATAATATTATATATATATATTAGTTTAATATATAGTATCAATATAGTTTATATTACTAATATATTACAAGTAGATATATAAAATATATTGGTAATATATTCATAAATATTTAATGATTATTTTGGTAAAATACATGTGGTGGGTGGTGGATATAGGCCTATCAGCCTATATCAAACACATTAGTGAATGTAGTTGTAAATATATTTCATATACGCCTATCAGTTTATATCAACCACATTGGTAAATGTGATTGTGCTAGTATTATACCAATCAGCTGAAAATAATTTAGGAGAAGTAGATTTAATCTCTGTCGAAAAAACCATAGAAAATTATTTTTTTGTGTTCATATGGTTTTTTTCATAACATACCCATAAAGTGAGAACATTAGAAACACAGATTCCATATATTTTTAAAATATTCTAAGGGTTTTTTGAATTTATATCTATCAAAGTAGCTATGGATTTCCCAGAATAGGACACAATAGAACATAGAACTGAAGTGATTTCATTGTTATCGATTGAAGGATTGGTGGAAATATAATTTCCAGCACTATCTTCATTTTTTGTTACAATGTAATAGACTCTGTTTCACACCAGTGTTATTTCAACCCTTTTTATGGTTTCTTTCTAGGAAAATAGGTTGTCGTTTTAATAAAGTATATTTTTGTAAATATTCTGTTGCTGAAGGGAATCAGGGATTTCCAGAACATTTTTATAAAGAGGTTATGTGGGTTGTGAATTGGGGCTAAGCCCAATTAAATACATATTTTGTAACAATATATTCTGCCATTAATTGAATGCACATCATCTTGTTGTTTCACCTGTAATTCGTGAGTTTACCGCAGCCCTGATCAGGGAGTTGGGTCCACTCTTACGATCAAGTGATGTGTTTTCCTTTCTTGTTATTGTTTGTATGTTTTATTTTGATTTCAATTCTATTACAGTGAAATATTACAATTGTTGTGAATGTCTTTTTAATTCTACAATTTACTTTAATTGTTGTTACAGTAGTCTATGTGTTTATGGATTGAAGCCTGTGATCTACAACACGCCATATGATTGCTCCTACATATACTGTGTCATTAGAATTTAAATAAATAATGCCCTTGGGTTGATAATTTATGTGGAAAAAGGGTTGAACATTGTTCATATCCGGCCACCAACATTTTGGCACCGTTGCCGGGGAAGGCTAACATGTGCAAGAAAAGGATCTGCAATTGATCTAAGGGTCAATATCTTGTCTTGGGGAGGGAATTTATTTCCCTACTTCGAGTCTTGAGCATAATGCTTCATGTTTTCTTTCCTAGTTTTTATTGTTTTTCTTCAAGCTTGACCTCTCGTCCTAGGGAGGTAATTTATTACCCTCCTCCAAGCCCTAAGCATAGCATGATGTTTTTATTTTTATTTATTTCTCATTAAAATTGATCCATTCTCTTGGGGAGGGAATTTTTCTACCCGGGCCTAAGTCGTCGGCACAGTTTCCAAGTTTCTATTTTGTTCGATTCTTTTCTGAAGGGTCAACTTCTCATCCTCAAGAGGGTATTTGATTACCCTACTTCAGGTCCTAAACTTAGATTTTTCTTTTATTTTTGTATATTTTATGTTAAAACCCACTCTCTAGTCCCAGGGAGGAAGCTATATGTCCTGCTCTGGGTCATGAGTGATTTTGTTACTTTGATGAACCATTTTCACAATTTGTGTGAAAAAGCATCTAAATAAGAGGGGTAGGGGAAGACCCTCAAAGAAAGGAAAGGATCTGGGAAGGAAGACATATATCTAGGAGATCATTGAAAAATATAGAACTGAGGCATCGTCCTGTGCTACTGTTAGGGTAAGAGTTCAGACGAAGTCCGAAGTGGAGTCTATGGAGCAAATAATGACATCCATGGCATCGGAAGGTATTCTTTCAATGATGGAAGATTTAATAAATAGGGTATCGGTGTGAGAAACATCCTTACCATCAGTCAACCATCCTTACAACATGGTGCAATTCCATATTGATGGTTAATGCATATCTCTACAGTCAAGCATGGTAAATCATGGTTAATCTTGGCCAAATTTAGTCAACTATGGACAATGTCTCTAGTGTCAACCATTAGCAATCACAATTAATAAAAGTCAACGATGATCGACCATATTCATCCATTTTCAATGATAATCACCCATGATTACCCATGGTTAAATTTTTTCCACAGTTATCGACCATGATTAAGGTCTCTCTCATTGAACTTCGTAAACCATGCTTCAGTGTGGTAAACAATGATTTTAGACCATGATCAACCATGGATATACATGGTTTATTAATTATTAGGGTTTATTAATTTATTGGTTTATAATATTAATATTTATCCCTTGGGTTCACCAATTACTTTCGTTTATAATATTAAACCCTTGGGTTTATTACTTCTTTTGATTTATAATATTTATAATGTCTTGGGTTTATTAATATATTTAATTTAAAATATTAATTATTAGGTTTTATTAATTTCTTATGTTTTTGAGTCTAAAAATTTTATTCTTAGGGTTTATTAATCTTTTGTGTTTTTAATATTCACCCCTTGGCCTTATTTATTCCGTAGATTTTTAATATTTATCTCATAGGTTCACCAATTCCTTAGGTTTATAATATTAATCCCTTGCGTTTATTAGTCCCTTTGGTTTATAATATTAGTATCCATTGGGTTTATTGATCTTTTGAGTTTTAATAGTATGATTTAGATTATGGCATAATATGTTGGGTTATAATATAGTTTCTAATATACAGGGTTTATAATTAAGGATTAATATTGGGTTTATAATATTTGGGTTTAATATTAGGGTTTACAATATTGCGTTTAATATTTAGAGTTTATAACATCGGGATTATAATATTTCGGTTCATAATATTGATTCATAGGGTTTATTGATCTCTTATGTTTTTAATATTGATCCGTTGGCCTTATTGATCCCTTAGGTCTTTAATATTTATCCCTTGGGTTCACCAATTCCTTTGGTTTGTAATATTAAACCCTTGAGACTATTAGTTGTTTTGGTTTATAATATTAATAACCCCTTGGGTTTATTAATATCTTGAGTTTAAAATATTAATTTTCTTATGCCTTATAAATTTCTTGGTTTATAATATTAATATTTATCCCTTGGGTTCACGAATTCTTTTGGTTTATAATATTAAACCCTTGGGTTTATTAGTTATTTTGGTTTATAATAATAATATTCCCTTTGGTTTATTAATCTCTTTAGCTTAAATTATTAATTCTTAGGGTTTCTTCATTTCTTAGGTTTTAAATTTAAGATATTAATTCTTACCGTTTATTAATCCCTTGAGCTTCCTAATTCTTTGGGTTGGTAATATTAGGCGATAAATATTAGTCATACATTTCAATATTAATGCATCGTCCACTGTCACATTATGAAAAACATTGTCTCAATAGGAAAATCAACCATGGGCTACTAATGTTAATCATAGTTAGTCATAGTCAATCAAGGTCTTCCATGGTCGAATGTCACATTGCGACAAATATTGTCTCAATTTGAAAATAAACCACAACAAACCATGGTAATTCTTAATCCAACGTTGCATTATGACAACAATTGTCTCAATGTTTGAGTCAGGCATGCTCAACCATGTTTATTTTACAGTTTATAGTATTTATCAAAAGGTTTTTATATACTTTAGGTTTATAATATTAATCTCTTAGGTATAATATTATTCCTTTGAACTTATAATATTAACAATCATGTGCATTTATCAAAACTTTTTGTTTAGGATATTATTTTGAAGGCTTTATTAATCTCTTATGTTTTTCATATTGATCCCTTTGCCTTATTTATCCCTTTGGTTTTTAATATTATCCCTTGGGTTCACCAATTCCTTGGGTTTATAGTATAAAACCCTTGGGTTTATTATTTCTTTTGATTTATAATATTATACCACACTTGGGTATTAGAATCTCTTTTGTTAAAAATATTAATTCTTAGGCTTGATTGATTTCTTAGGTTTTTGAGTTAAAAATATTAATTCTTAGGATTTTTTAATATCTTGTGTTTTTAATATTGATCCCTTGGCCATATTGATCCCTCATGTCTATAATATTTATCCCTCAAATTCACCAATTGCTTTGGCTTGTAATATCAAACCGTTGGGTTTATTAGTTCTTTTTGTTTATAATATTAATAACCCCTTGGGTTTATTAATCTCTTGAGTTTAAAATATTAATTGTTAGGGTTTATTAATCTCTTGAGTTAAAAATATTAAATATTAGGGTTTATTAACCTTTTGTGTTTTTAATATTGATACCTTGGACTTATTGATCCTCTATGATTTTAATATTTATCCTTTTGGGTTCATCGATTCATTTGGTTTATAATATTAAACCCTTGCATTTATCGGTTCTTTTGGTTTATAATATTAATAATCCATTGGGTTTATTAATCTTTTGAGTTTAAAATATTGATCATTACAGTTTATTAATATCCTAGGTTTTTTAGTTTAAAATATTAATCGTTAGGGTTTATTAATTTCCTGTCTTTTTAATATTAATCCTTTGGCCTATTGATCCCTTGGGTTTATTGTTTCCTTGGGTTTTTAATATCAATCCATTGGGTTATTAATCAGTCATATTTTTAATTCATTGGGTTTATAATATTAACAATCCCTAAAGTTGATTGTTCTTTTCGGTTTATAATATTAATAATCATATGAGTTTATCATGCATTTGTATTTAAAATATTAATTCCTAGGCTTTATTAATATGAATCGCTTGGGCTTCTTGATCTCTTTGCTTTTTAATATTTTTCCCTTGGGTTCACCAACTCCTTGGGTTTGTAATATTAGACCCTTGGACTTATTACTTCTTTTGGATTATAATATTAATAATCCCTTGGTATATTTGCTAGAGATACACACTTATTATAAATAGTAATGAAGTACTAGTATTATGTTATATTTTAATTTTACTATAGCTTAAATTATAAGTATTAATGTATTGAAATTTTTTAATAATATTTTATAATAATATATTTTTTTATCAAATAATAAAATATTATATATTTTAATATATTATATATATTATTTTAATATATAGTATCAATATAGTTTATATTACTAATATATTACAAGTAGATATATAGAATATATTAGTAATTATTTTCATAAGTATATAATGATTATTTTGGTAAAATACATGTGGTGGGTGGTGGATATAGGCCTATCGGCGTATATCAAACACATTAGTGAATGTGGTTGTAAATCTATTTCGTATACGCCTATCGATGTATATCAACCACATTGGTAAATGTGATTGTGCTAGTATTATATCAATCAGCTGAAAAAAATATAGGAGAAGTAAATTTAATGTCTGTCGAAAAAACCATAGAAATTTTTTTTTTTTGTTGATATGGTTTTTTTCATAGCATACCCATTAATTGATAACATTAGAAACATAGATTCCATATATTTTGAAAATATGCTAAGGGTCTTTTGAATTCAGATTTATCAAAGTAGCTATGGAAGACACAGTAGAACATAGAACTGTGATTTCATTTTAATCGACCGAATCATTGAGGAAATATAATAAAAGAGAAAAAAAAATATAGAAAAATATATGTACGCATTGATAAAAATATGAGGTGCAGATAGTTGAATGCAAGTATAAATTTCTATGGACTAACATTTCTATCCATGAATCCCAATATCCAATAGACACAGTTGTAGATAACATTGAAAAAATAAATGCAAACAATATGAACAATGTAGAAATTGCATTAGATATTTATTCACAAAAACCAAAAATTGTCTAAATAATAAAATAGTAGCAATATGTTGATGAACAAGAACAAAATACATTTTTTTTTACTATTTGATATTTTTGCTAAAGTATCTATATTCAAAAGCATAATTGGACCAAAACTGTTTTTCAATGACACTTTGGAATAAATAAAAATATGACTCGTAATGTCCCTATGAAAGTGGCTTCAATCGTCTGGGTGGAAGTGCAAAAAAACCCGTGATAGAAAACAATTGAGGATTTATTTGTACAAGAAAAGAAAAAACAATAGTATAACAACGATAGTGTGCAAAAAATATGAGAAAAAGAGGTTTTTGTCGCAGAGTGGTTTATTTTTTTTTTGTAAATTCGGTGTGACCATGCCATTTCTATTTATATTTTAAGACAGGTTACAAAAAATATAAAGTCATTCTTGGCCTCAACCTGCCCAAGAGGGAAACCAGGTTTATTGGCCTTCTAAAAACATGATTTGCATCACAAAATTGAAATTGTCTCTTGCGTCTATGACTTGCTTGCACTACCTGATTCTCTACTTTAATATTTACAAACATAACAGTATTTAAAAGTTCAAAATTAACAAGAAAACCATCAAATCAGACATCTTATAATCCTCAGATGAGGAGACTGGGGCAGGGTCTTTGACATTAGACCCTGGCATTTCTGCTTGGTTAAGTTGCTGAAAAATCTGCTGAAGGATTTTCTCCATGCGTCCCACTTTTTCATCTAATCTGCTAACCCTGTCTGCAGTCTGGTATTGAGTGATCTTTAGATGCTGCTGATTGTCCTGAATCTCCAAGAGTTGAGCCTGGGTACGTAGGTCTGGTTGCATTGCTTTCGTCTTTACTTGAACTGGGTGATTACTCTGGATTGCTTTTGCTAGCAGACATTTTACAATCCAATATGTATGGACTGTCTGATTAAACAATGTAAGCCTGCCCCTTGTATGCCCTGGATCAGTAATAAAATCCAGGATCTCTGCCTCTGTCTCATTATCCTCTGGTTCCTGGTGGATTTCTTGTTCCCAACCACGAATATCATTTCTGGCTGCCGAGGGATTACTCATGACATAATTAACTGCCAGTGTTTCCAGGTGTTCCAAATACGTTTTCCGCCCCCTTTTCTTTGGAACAGGTTCAGTCTGAGCAGGTTGCTTTCTCTTATCCGATGCCCGGTAGTGTCGCTTTCCCATTGTTGGGTGTGAATTTTGAACTAACACTGGCATGCATAAGTAAACAAAATAAGAAAAGGTATTAAAACACAGCATGCACCTCGTGGTGCCCTGGGACCTAAGTTGAGACGGAAAATCTGCCAACTTCTTACGACTGGGATAGTTGGTTTGACTGTGGGGAATGTCCTGAGGATAAAATGAGAAATGGATAAGCAGGCTCAGTTCCTGCGCGGGTGACCATAACCACTCTCTCCTCCTCTTCATATGGTAAACATTGACATTCATAGAATTTATATTTGCTACGCCCAGATAAGAAAATAACATTGTATGGCTGAGGTTCTCTACAAATAGGTAGTTGAGACCATGACTACGACTGAGGAAATCAAGCCTTCTGTTATTGCTATGACTCTTCATATTACCTTTGCTCTTACCAGGAATGAACAGAAGGGGGTTTATATTTAGGATTTGTCGCCCTATATGAACCTGGCTATCATAGTGATTACACAGAAAAATGAGGGTTTTACTCCCATAGCTTCGCACAGAGCTTGCTTCAGGTGCTTGGGAGTAACAATGGTCGCAGAAAGAAAGAGGGATCGGTTTCGATTCAGGTTCCAGACAGTTAACAAACGACAGAAACAACAGAAACGACCACAAATCTAAACTATCCTCTTCACTATAGACCACATCTGCCGCATTTAACATCAGAACTTGGGAGTAACAAGGGTCGCGGAAACAAGGAGGGACCGAGTTCAGTTCTGGTTCCAGACATTTAACAAACGACAGAAACGATAGAAATCCTAAACTATCATCTTCACTGTAGACCATATCTGATGAAATTAACATCAAAAGCACTGAGGTTATTGTCAAAACATACCCGGACAGAGTCACGCTATATCCTGGTTGCAGGGCTGTAGTTTGCCTTCACTGCCTCCTCCAGTCTTTCGCATGCAAGGGATAATGCATGCAAGAATTAAAGGGCGGGTTTAATAAACTTACCAAGTTTTCACCTGCTTTTCTGGTTGTCTGACACACACCCTGGCCATCATGCGCCATCAAACCTTTGCCGGCGCTCGCACATTCCACTTCGCTGGTCTGACAAGTCATTTAAATGATCTTGATTGTTATTTACGGGAGCGCTTGCCAAGTTGCCGCCTCCCCTTGTCATGATGGCAAGTGTACACCCCGATCGGGGGTCGCACAGTGGTTTAAAAAACACGTACATTGAAAGAAAGAGAGTTGGTTGAGTTTATGTTGCATGTTCTCTTGTCTAATGTAGATCTACATTAGTAATGATTTCTTTGAGTGTCAAAGCGAAGATCGCATGTACATATACTTTTCGCAATTCAAGGACTGTAAACGAAATGTCTTCCATGTATTGTTTGAAACTTGTCTCTGCAATTTTTAGGAAGTATTGTTGCAGTTATGACATTTGAAAAGTGAATTTTAGCTTGCTGTCATTTAGCTCTAGTGTGCATTCAATGTTGAGATGATAGCGAGTATTTATGCGTTCTTTGCACTGTGTGGAAATTGATGAGTTTAGAAACATGGGATGTGAAATCATTCGACAGAAGATCAATGCTACCTATTTAAAATGAGTTTTTCATTTCCACTACGATCTTTAATTCCCCCACACTTGGACCATAGTAAGGAATGTTGAAAGATTCTAGTTTCTCCTCGTCAATCAAACCCTGCCAAAAAATTTCGATAACATATTGAATGTATTTAAACCAAATTATCAGATAATAATATTGAATTGTATAATTAACGTCCTTCACTAGCTCTTCATATGCATCTTCCAAGCGAAAAGCATAAGCTCCCAACTAGCTTTGTTCCTTTATGTTGGTAGAGTTACGGGCCAAGAGTGTGATGAACATTCATCCTCCAAGAATAATCTCCTCCACTCTAGAACCTAAGAATGTTGTAAAGTATTATTTGAATTGGTTGAGATAGGAATCATCTAATACATCATTGGATATGTATGCATGCCCACATTTCTATGTTAGGGAACATCTGTCCTCAAAGCTGGCAGGAACCTGAAATTGAAAACGGTTAATATTCCATATTCATTAGTAATAGGTAAAAATAAATGGAATAACTATATAAATTAATGTATTTATCAATCACTTGTTAAAAGCAATGGAGGTCGGTGGAGGAATGGAATAAATGGAGGCTTTTCCTTGGGAAACTTCATCTGTATTGTGATCCTAACACCACTTATGTGAATAAAGATGTAGTTGCGGGAGTCTTAACTTCATCGTGAATTGTTTCTGGTGTTGGAAGTCCTGTTAGAAACAATGTATTGCGATCATTTCATGGAAGATTGACGAAGTCAACCTCGAATTTTGGTGCATTCCTGCAATGACAAATGAAAATGGATTTGACAGTTGTTACGATGGTGTCGTATGTGAGAAGATTATTCATTCCACTTGAATACCTAAAGTTTGCAATGTGAACCACACCATTTACTACCTTTATGAAATATGTGATGTTCTCGTATATTTGAGCTCTAAACCGGGATTAAGAGAGAGAATAGTTTTTAACTGCACATCTATATTGGAATTGAGATTGAGAAATTTCAATTCTTTATAAATTAAAACATATTTTGGAATTGGTGTTAAGGAATTTTGATTTTTTGTATTTTAAAATGTATTTGGATGGTATACTCCGAATATTCTTTCTCCCAATCACAATTAGAAGAATTAAATTGAGGACTTGAGAAATAGAAGATCACCATTTTCAGTTTCAAAACCAAAGATATGGAATTAAAAATATTTTGGGCCACTTGTTAATAGGTAGCCATTTAACTTCCACTGTCACTAGTAACTCAGATTTCAATCCACAGTTTCAATTTAACTTCAATGCATGATTATTTTCAATTGGGCTACAATGTTTGATCATTTATTCTGATTTCGTATTCTCTAAGATGGTGTTCATCTTGTTATAGGGTCACCAATCTGTATCTATGATATGTTGTGACATCATGCCTTGCATCCTAGTCGAATTAGAATGTAAGATTTGAAGAAGTAGATGAAATGTTATGACTTCCATTTAATGACCATATTTATTGTGTATTCATTGTGGATAGATGTTATCATGAGATAATTAATAATAATATGTTTTGATATATAAAAAAATATCTTATAATATTAAGTTTTACAATATTAAATTAATAATATTAAGTTTTATAATATTAAATATATAGAAAATATAAAATAATACTAAAGCATATATCAACCATTTTTATTATTGTAATTTTGCTAGCAAAATAACGATATAAAAAATTCATGACGACATATGAAATATGAAAGATTATTACTAGGATGACATAATATGGGTCATAGTATGACTTTTCAATATTTTAAAATTTTCTTTTATTTCGAAGAATCTTCTAACTAATAGGTTGATAAATTTAATATTTTTAATGATATTTTTATATCTTTCGTAATTAGTAAACAATGTCAATGCAGGAAAATTATACATAGTAATGATGTTAACGTCTAAACCTTCAAACGTCATGAGGGGACTGCATTTTCAGATTTTATGTAGAAATTTTTTGCTACACTTGAAAAATCTATGATGTGAGGTTGAGATAGAATTTTACCAAAAAATTAATACGCACAAGAACATTTAACACTAAATTCCACCAATATTCCAATAGATCCTCTTACACATTAAAATGCATAGAATTTGTTTATAGATGGTGATTGCCAATTTTTTTCACTAAATCTGTAGACTTTAATTTCAAATATGGATGGGGGACAAAACTGGGTATCATAATTGGGTAATAAATTAAGAATCCAATCGTTAATGAATTGAAATGTGATTGAAAAGTGTATGACCACGATAAATAATATTATAAAAATGTAAAACGTGAGTGTCATTTCATCACCTTCGTGATATAATTTTTATTAGACACTCAAACTTTATTTTTATTCCATTTTCAAAAAGTCATCAAGAAATGGAGAAAGTTGTCCATAACACAGAGCCACAGGGTTGGCAAATGGATAAAATTGTCCTTAAAAAATTTTAGAGGTGGAAAAAGTTCTCCATAATATATAAAAATAATGGGAGACGAGAGAAACCTTCCATATAAGTTAGTGAGGATATACAAATAACTTATTTATTATAGAACTTAATAAATTAAATAATTAATAATTCAAACATAAACCTTGTAGATGCTACATATATAAATTTTTGGATAACTGTAATTCCAACTTAGAAAATTACCAAGCGCATTAAATGCACTGGAAAGTTTGTCTTGTGGTTTTTGAATAATTTACAATTCTTCTTGAAGAAGCTAGTTTGTCTCGTGGGTTTTGGAGAGTTCAACTATTTTCTTGAAGAAGCTACCACCATCGACAATGCACACAGTCCAGAAGCTTCCTCATCATATATGAAAGTCTTTTTTTGGAAATGGAAAGTTCAAGGTGTTCTTCCGTTTTCAAACTCTGATTTGGAATTAGAGGGAGGTTGAGCAATTGATACTGTGAGTTCTATTAGGGGAATTTTTAGGTCTAAAATGGGCCTCTTAAGGAAAATGTATAATCAAAATTCACTTTATGACAACCAATCACATTTTATGGGATGACATCATCCTTAATGTTTGACGCGACATTTCTTGAGTTAAAGGTACTTACATGTCACATTCTCAATGGTAGATAAAATATCATGGTTAACCATGGTAGTGCTCTAAGTACTTTTAATTTCATAAAGTACAGTACTCCTAATAAATGTCATTTCACATTTTGTGAATACAATATTATTATTGTCATTTCATATTTTTTGAAAGAAACAATGCATATCCTTACACAATATTCATATCTTTACACACTTTTCAATAAATATAAGATTCTTATATTTTTTTATATATATTTTTAAATTATATATTCGTCTCATTTTATTTAAAATTAAATTTTAAAACTAATTATAAGTTAATATCTATGCATATTTTTTATTAATATGAATTCAAATTAAATAAAAATGTAACCTTGTAATTTTAGGATAAATCAAATCTATAAATTAGATATTTATAATATTAATAGAAATGCAAAAATATTAAAACTAAAGAATAAATAATATTACTTTTACTATATTATTTTATATTAATTTTATATAGTATATTAATTACATGTTATTATAAAATTTAAATAATATAAATTTTAATTAATAGCATATTACCTAATTAAGAATTTATGAATTTATATTTATATTTTATTTTAAGTTATTGAAGAACAAAGTACAAATGCATTAGTTGTTCAATGATAATGACTTTTTCTTGAAAAAATCATTCTTATTTATAGCCACATCAGTACAATTTTTTTACTAATTTTATTTTGGTACAACTTTTCAATTGAATTTAACTATGGTTACATGGATTGTGGTGCAAAAAGTGAATTGCAAATTCATAAATATTACTTTATTGGTTTAACTATTATTTTATTATTTCCCTAGGAGGCCCATTTCAGACCTCAAAATTCCCGTAATGTTTTTATATGTGTAGTGAGTGTGAGAAATCACTGACGGTATGGTGCAAAATTACTAAGGGTATGGCACATAGAATATTTTGTGTACTGCACATAGAATAACTTGAGCTGTTGAGAACGTGCAGTCTATGTGAAGTTCTAGTATGTCTAAGGGTCTGTCGGTGGAGAGCTGTGCGTTTTTCGGTGACAGGAATTTGGCGCTGAGCATCTCAAATCCAAACAACATATTGATTCTTGCTTGCATTTTGTCGGCATGGATCTAAACAAGAAGTTTTTGTAGTATTCTTTACATTGAATTCGATAGTAATTTGAGATAATTCCAATTTTTTAAGGCAACAAAGTCGCATGAATTATGCTTTGTATTTTTCATTTAATCTGGTTTCATTGATTCCATAAACTCATATTTTTTTTCACCAAGGCCCTATTAAGTAGATTTATATAAAACATTTGCAGTGATACGTTAGTCACTACAATTGTTGCATGATTAAAACTTGTTTAATTTAGGGCACTTTTAAATGAAGTTTTGGTTTATTTCGAATATGGTTGTGGATTCAATATTTCAAAAGTAGGATAGTTTAAAAACTAGTGTTATTTACAAAAAAATGTTTTTTTATGAATCTCAACCTCTTTATTTTCAATACACTACTCCAAGTTAAAAATAAGTGAAATAAGTTTGTGTTCATTGTTATGGGTTCCTATGTTCATGGAAATTTCTAAGTCAAAAGAAAATTATGGTCGTGACATAAGTTTGTGGTCGTTGTTTTTTTTTTTTCACTTTCAATATTTTAAAGAATAGGAGTCATGTAGCCATGATGGTTTTGGAGTGGTGAAATACGAAAATTTATTTTGTGCTAGAATAAATTAAAAAAAAGAAAAAAGGAGAGAGGGCCATATTGTCCAATGATTTTCTAGTTGTGAAGCTTAATATAATTTTATGACTTGTGCTTGGAGGTGTTATTATTTGTGAGCAAAGAGCTATCAAATTTATTTCTAAATAAAGTGTTATTATTTATGCCTTAAAGTTATTAATTAGTACTTGAGGATTCATAAGTTTAGTATAATGGCTAGTATATTGGCATAATTTTATTTATCTAACTATAACAAGCTAGACAGTAAAAACTATGCAAGTAGGAAGTTTAAGCTGAAAATTTTGATGGAAGGCTACAATATATGGATGATCATGTTTTGAGCTGAAGTCAAGCCAGAGCTCCCTTAAGCCAGAACTACTGCAATTGAAGATTGTGAGTGACAACAGAAAAAAGAGAAGGTGATTTTGTGGATATCAGTTAAGGACAACATTATTCCACACATTAGAGAGTGCAAAAAATATAAGGAGACATAGGACACTCTAGAAAAATTCTATGATAGAAAGACTACAAATCGAATATTGTATTGAAAGAGTAAAATTATTTCAATTATGATGGAAGGAAATGAAAGTATGGGTAATTTTATTTCTAGAATTAAGGATATAAAAGATTAAATGGAATTCTTAATAAATATCCAATGTTTATCACTGGTCTTACAGCTATAGGAAGGCTCCTATGTTTGATGAGTTGACAGATATACTTATGCATGTAGAAGAGCGATGAAGAAGTCTTAATCAAAAATCTCCCAATTCATATTTAGAATTGACGGCGAAAGGGAAGCAATCCTTCAAATGAAAACAATGGTAAAAAAATAAAGGCAAAATGACACAGGTAAAATCGTTTTTTTGTAAAAATTCACCAAGGTCAAATTCAAAATGTAGAGATGATGCATGTTATTACTGTGGAAAACGTGGTCATTTTTTTAAGAATTTCATGAAAATAAGGTCTAATCAGTTTAAAAAAATAAGGCATACAATAAATTATGTTGATAGAGATGAGTAAATCAATCATGATTTTAGCAATCCTAACTTATTTCTGTCCAATGCCGCCTTATCAGCATAAACAGATGCTGATAATGATTTGTTTATATATTTTGGTGCATCAATCCACATGTCATGCAAAAGGTATTGGTTTTATACTTGTCATGAAGTTAATAATGGAGCACACATATATTTAGGAGATAATAGATCATATGAAATTAAAGGATATGGTGAAATAAGTGTTACGATGCCTAATGGACAAGAAAGGAAAATTTAAAATGTGGCATATGTTCGAGGATTAAAGAATAACTTAATTTTTATCTCTACTATTACAAATAAACATTTAAAAGTTGAATTTTTGAAACCACATTGTTTGATAAAGGATATGTAGGACAACAACAAGGTTTTAGCAAAAGGAAAGAGAGTTGGACGATTATACAAGTTGGATCTAAAAAATAATGAGGATCAAGCATTGGCATCAATGGGCATGTCAAATATAGAGCTTTGGCATCAAAGGTATGAAAAATTAAATCATAATGACATAATGTTACTACAAAAGAAAATGATGGTATAAGGCCCTACAAATATTAAGGATGAACACTTTGAATGTGAAGGTTGTGCACTAGGAAAACAATATAGGGAAGAATTTCTTGAACGTGAAGATATAATAAAATGTGAAACAATTGAATTAGTGTATAACAACATATATGGTCCTATGCAGACTAGGTCACTTGGTGGACCATATTACGTTCTTATATTTATTGATGATAACACTAGATACACTTGGGTGTAATTTATAATAAATAAAAGTGTTGTGTTTCAATACTTTAAGGAATTCAAGAATATGGTTGAAAATAAAACAAGAAAGAGCACTAAAATTCCTTGATCATATAAAGGTGGTGAGTACAATTCAGGAACTTTTTTCGAAATATGTAAACAAAATGGAATTATGAAACAATTTACATAACCACATAGACCTCAAAAATATGGAGTAGCTGAGAGAAATAATAAAACCTTATTTGAATGTGCTCATAATATGCTAAAAAATAAAGGAATTTCTAATATTTTTTCGGTTGAAGCCATTAATACAGTTGTATACCTCAAACATAGAAGCCCTACAAAATATCTTGAGCACAAAGACTATTTGAAGAATTTTGTGGTTTTAAACCTAAATTTAATCATTTAAGGATATTTGGATGCAACGCCTTTGCTCATATTCCTAAAGAGGATAGGATAAAATTAGATCCCGAATCTATGAAATTTATTTTTATTGGATATTGTACTAATAAAAAAGACATATAAAATGTATGATCCAAGTACTGACAAGGAATTTTCAAGTCAAGATGCTATAATTCATGAGAATGAAGATAAAAAAATAAAATAAGATAAACATAACATATGTGATCATACTTATGAAATATTTAAAGAAGAAGGAGTTTTGGAATCATCTCAAGCTAAGGAAAGAATGGACATTCCAGAAGACATTTCAAGAAGTTAAATTCCATAAATACATGATGAAGGAAATCCACACAGAAGAAGGACAAGATAATGTACTCCATAGTGTAATGAACCTCTAAGAAGGTCAACACGCAAAATTCAAACCCCTATTAGGTATAAATAGTATGCTTTAATGTCTCAAGTAATGACTATTTTTGAGCCTTTAAATTATGAGGAAGCCAAAAATCATAAAGAATGGATGGAAGTTACGAAAGAAGAATATAACTCTAAAATGAAAAATAAAACTTGTGAATTAATAGATTTAACTAAAAATAAAGTCTCTATAGGATCAAAATCGTTGTAAAATAAGAAATTAACGTTGATAATAGCATAGAAAAATATAAGGCAAAGATTGGTTACACAATTCTATTCACCAAAGGAAGGTATAAATTATAAATATACCTTTTCTCTGGTTGAAAAAAATGAATAAAATCAGAATAACGATAGCAATGGACACTAAATATGATCATAAGCTACATCAAATAGTTGTGAAGTCACCTTTTATAAATGGGGAATTAAAAGAGGATATTTATCTTTACAACTAAAGGATTTTTAAATGAGGGACAATAATATCTTGCATCCATGTTAGAAAAGGCCTTATATGGACTAAAACAAGCACCATAATCTTGTAATGATGAAATCGATAAATTCTTCTTTCAGCAAGGATTTAAAAAAAAGTAAAAATGACTATAATTTTATATCAAGTGAGATAGAAATGGAGATATAAAATTAATCTCTATATATGTTGATGATCTAATAATAACATGGAGTGCTACTAAATTGATTAAAGATATAAGAAGAAAGTGATGAAAATAATTTGAGATGAAGGATCTGGGACAAATGTACTATTGTGTAGCTCTTGAAGTATGGAGAGATAATGGAAGGAATTTAATCAAAAATATAAAATAAACAAACGAGGTACTAAAGAGATTTCCTATGAAATGATGTAAATAAATGAGTGCTCCATTGGAAAAAAATATCAAATTGAGAAATGGTGATGGAACAAAAGAGGTGAATGGAACATTGCATCGACAATTAATCAGAATCCAAAATTATCTCACTACCACTAGACCAAACATTGCTTGTGCAGTAAGCATACTTAGTAAATTCATTGATAAGCCTCGTGAAAGCCATTGGATAGATACAAAAAGGTCCTTCGATACTTAAATAGAACTATCAATTTTATATTGAATATATTAAATATTATAATGTTGAATTGGAAATTCATTTTGATTCTGACTCGGCCGGAAATCCAGATGAAAAGAAATCCACCACTGGATACGTGTTCAGTATAGGATCATGACCTATATCATGGAGTAGTAAGAAACAACCGACGATTTCCTTGTCATCAGCTAAAGAAGAGTATAAAACATTACGTAGTGCCACCTGTGAAGAAATATGTCTCATAAGGATACTTGAAAATGTTGTATAACCTCAAAAAGAACCTACAATGATTAGATCTGATAATGAAATCGCCATCTAATTGGAAAACTGGTGCAGAGGACAAACAATTCAAAACACACACCATTTTTTATTGATTAAATCACACTCCAAAACACTAATTTCTCCAAAAAATTAGATGGCTATTTATTTAGAGGAGACAAATCTCTAGAATCTCTTCAAGAGAAACTTCCTCCTAGATTTTTGGAGGAACTTGATAGCTATCCTCAAAATTTTAGGATTTTATCCTAACTTCCCTATCTCCTAATTAATTCTATAATGACTCACTAATTCTAGAAAGAACTAGATTCATTAATTAAATAATTACATAAAAATTAAACATGAGATGCTTCTACATCATACTACTCAGGAAGAAAAATATACATTCATATGTTTTTCTCCTGAAGTTCTTTAGTGCTCGTACCATATTTTGAAATATTTGTTATTGTCAGCCAAGTAGAATCTTTGACTGGTTGAGTCTTCCATTTGACCAAGTATTGAAGATACTCTTTCTTTCTTGTCCTTTTAGCCACTCTTTGATCAATGATGGATTCAATCTGCTTTGCTGGTGCTGAAGATAACTGTTTCTCCCACTGAAATTCATCATGAACATGTGAATTTGTAGAATCATCCATTGGTTCCTTAAAGGGGTATATATTGTGTTGGGTACCGGATTTGTATACTTTTCTCTCCCATTTTATCCCATCTTTCTATCTCTTTGTACCATTGTTGTTCTTAAATGCATGAGGTAAACCCATTTCTTTTATCTTTGATGGGATATTTTATTAATGAAGTAATTGTCATGGAGGTTTTACCTTTTTGCAATATTAACTCTAATATTTCTATAGATTTGGCCAAAGTGGCAAAGTTACAACCGTGAGTCATGGAACAACCCATAATTTCCAGCACTATCTTCATTTGTCGCTACATCGTAATAGACTCTATTTCACACCAGCATTATTTTAACCCTTTTTGTGGTTTCTTTCTGGGAAAATATGTTTCCGTTGTAATAAAGTATATTTTTGTAAATATTGAGTTGTTGAAGGGAATTAGGAATTTCCAGAACATTTCTGTAAAGAGGGTCTGCGGGATGTGAATCAGGGCTAAGCCCAATTACATACATATTTTGTAACAGTATATTCTGCCATTAATTGAATGCACAACATCTTGTTGTTTCACCTATAATTCGTGAGTTTACTGCAGCCCTAATTAGAGAGTTCGGCCTACTTTTCTGATCAGGTGTTGTGTTTTCCTTTCTTGTTATTGTTTCTATGTTTTAGTTTTATTTCATTACTTCTATTACAATGTAATATTTTAATTGTTGTGAATGTCTTTTTAATTCTGCAATTTATTTTAATTGTTGTTACAGTAGTCTGTGTGTTTATGGATTTAAGCCTGTGATCTATAGCAGGTCATGTGATTGCTCTTGCATATACTGTGTCGTTAGCCTTGAAATAACTAATGCCCTCAGGTTGATAATTTATGTGGAAAAAGGGTTGAACATTGTTCATATCCGGACACCAACATTTTGGCACCGTTGTTGGGGAAGGCTAACAGGTGCTAGAACAGGATCTGCAATTAATCTAAGGGTCAATATCTCATCTTAGGGAGGGAATTTATTGCCCTAATTCAAGTCCTGAGTGTAGTACTTAATGTTTTCTTTCCTGATTTTATTGTTTTTTGTAGGAATTTATAGGGTAAGTTCCATATATCAAGAAACAAAGGTCATCTCTCACAACCAGATCATAAATAAATACTCCAGTATAATCACGTGGTTAAAAACCTTGAAGAGGGAAACAGTCCATGGCCTGAGCCAACGTGGCCACTTCAGGAAATTTATTAATATAAAAACAAAGGTTACATATGTTTCTCTCATAAACGGTTAACCTACAAATGACCCTCCCTGCTCTTTAAATAGAGTTCACGGACCAATCAGATGTTAAGTCATAGATCAAGTGTTGTTGATGCCGAGAAGAGAGATAACCTTCGGATCACTATGAATTGTGACCATCATATTATAAGTTACAAATGTACGTGGCAAAGAAACACACTTTACCTAACTCCACACTACACTAAGTTATTCTTAACTATTTCCTATGTGTCGAAATATCCTAATATTTTTCTTTAGAAATGATCTCTCATCTTGGTGAGGGAATCTATTACCTTGCTCCAAGCCCTAAGCATAGCATGCTATTTTTATTTTTCTTTATTTTTCATTAAAATTGATCCCTCGTCTTGGGGAGGGAATTTTGCTACCTGGCCCTTAATCCTGGGCATAGTTTCCAAATTTATTTTTTGTTTGATTCTTTCCTGAAGGGTCAACTTCTCATCCTCAGGAGGGTATTTGATTACCCTAATTCAAGTCCTAAACTTTGATTTTTCTTTTCTTTTGGTATATTTTCTGTTAAAACCTACTCTCTCATCCTGAGGAGGAAGCTATCCGTCCTACTCTGGGTCCTGAGCGATTTTGTTACTTTCATGAACCCTTTTCACAATTTGCATGAACAAGGATCTCAACAAGAGGGGCAGAGGAAGACCCCCAAAGAAAGGAAAGGATCTGGGAAGGAAGACATATATTCAGGAGATCATTGAAAAATCTAGATTTGAGGCATCATCCAATGTTGTTGTCAGGGTAAGACTTCAGACAAAGTCCTAAGTGCAGTCTGTGGAGCAACTAGTGACATCCAAGGTATCAAAAGGTATTCTTTAGATGACAGAAGATTTAATAACTAGGGTATCAGTGGGAGAAAAATGCTTACCATCAGCAGAGGCGGAAGAAATAGCAAGTAGAGGATCAGAAGAACTGAGCAAATCTAATTGGGAAGGATAACCCCCAAAAGGGTTTTCATCACCACGAGACCAAGGAAGTGTTATAAAACCTTCTGCAATCGAATTAAGCAATTTCGATTTGGAGAGAGAAATCCTGAAGGATTTTGAGTCGCCAAGGAACCAGTGAAGTGCGGTGAAATCTCCTACAGTTGAATCACTCCAAGTACCAGTTGCAGTACCAGTCGAAATTCTAAGTGAGTATTGGAGGGTGTTTATGGCATCTATAAGTTCCTCTATTGATTTTCCGATCGGAAACATTGCAGGTGATGCACTAATGAAACCCATCCCTTTAACAACTCTTCCTAGTTTCCATGGGCTTTCTTCTGAAGACCCTAATACGTTCCTCTTCGAAATTGACATTGTTTGTCGAGGATAGGATTATATTGTTGATACTCAGAAATTAAAAATATTTCCTGCTGCCCTAAAGGGGACAACCTTGAGATGGTTCATGGACTTAGGAGGGAGCACAATTACCTCATGGGAAGGGATGAAAGAAACCTTCTTGGGGATATGCCAAGATTATTGTAAATCCCATGACATTAAGGAGGAAATATTTAAGCTTTCACTGAAAGAGGACGAAAACATGGAGGACTATGTGTAACGATTCAAGTACATATTGCAGAGGTTTGGCCATAGTGACCTGGACAAGGACATTCTAAAGATCATTCTTCTCCGAGCACTTAGGGAAGACTCCTTGCAACTTTTGAACATATTTTGAAAAGGGGATATTTCAAAAGAAGACTTCGACACCATCTGTGACTATTGCATTAAATGTTCATGGGGGCCTGCAAGGAATGGACAAGGAATTCAGTCATCAAAGACTTTCGGAGGAGGGGTTACAAAGGTAGAAATTGGAAACCTACTGGATAACCTAAGGACTGATATCCTGAGAAAATTATCTGCCCAGATGAACAATATACAAGCAAAGAAGAAACAAATGGAGTTGTAAAATATTATGGCTATATTCTGCCCACAGTGCAGAAATAAGCATCCTTTGAAGGAATGTCGGTTAAACACAGTGAAAGCTTACGCAATATGTGAATAGACTCATGTGACCAGCTCGTGTCCTTAATTTCCTAGACTGAAGGCAAATTTTCAAGGGGCATGTGAAGAAAGTGTGGTAGACCAAATGTACTTCATGGGGCAGAAGAAGCCATGGCAACCTCGATCACGAGCTATGAATCCAGGTATCTTTCAGGACCCACCTAATTATTTAAATAATTTTAGTATGGGTCCCTAATCTGTGCCTTTTTCAGCTATGTGGTCTCAATATCAGTATCCCCCTTGGCAACAAGGGGCTCCCCATGCTAGTCTGAATCCTTTATGGAATCAGAATTGGCGTGGACCTTCTCCTACTAGTTATTTTCCTCAGTCTATGCCTCAACAAAAACTTCAGTTTCCCTTAGATGTACCTCTAAGAAACCCAGCCATTAGAGCCCAGCTTCCTATCCAGCCTAACCCAAATCCTAATAATAAAGGGGTCCAATAAACAAGCACTCTTAACCTTCCATATTACAACATTTATACACTCAGACTTAATGAGATAAACCTAAAATTTGGGCGAGTAGTAAATGCACACACTTCACCTATTATTATAGAACATATTGAAAGTGAAGATACCGAACCAGAACAGAGGACAGTTGGGGAAAAATCTGACCAAAGCATAATGAAACAGACACCTCCCTAATCTATTCCTAATCAAGGTCATTCAAATTCTCCTCCATATCCTGAAAGACTGACCTTGAATAAACCAAACCGTCAAGTAGAGTTTGATTTCCTAGGGGAACTGCAGAATATTTTTATTAAAATACCCCTGATAAAGGTTATGAGGGATGTACCTATATATGCAAAGCCCCTTAAAGAGTATATCTCTAAGAAACCATGGAAGAAACCTAAGGATCCATTAACCATTCATGTGATGGGAAGATTATCCAACATTATTTTAGGAAAGATCGTGCCTGTAAAATAAAGAGACCCAGGAAACCCGATTTTGATAGTACAAATCAATGGGGTTGAAATCCCAAACGTACTGGTAGATTTGGGAGCTTCCCTCAACATTATAACCTCCGAAAAAATGAACACATTAGGTCTTGGAAACATTAAACCAACCCCTAATATCGTGGAACTAGCAGATAGGTCTCCAATTAAACCAGTAGGGAAATTGGAGGATGTGATTATTTCAGTAGATTCATGGCATTACCCTGTGGACCTCCTCGTATTACAGATTCGATCTTCAGTTGGCGGTCACCTATTGATCCTGGGAATACCTTGGCTTGAACCTACAGACACCTACATAGGGTGCCGATTTGGGCATATAATCATATCATATAGGACAATTACAAAGAATATTACTCTTTATCCTCGTGTAGAACCTAGCTCATCTAAAAAAATATTAAAAAATCATAAATCTCTACCTGTAGCAGAGCCTGAACCTAAAAATGAAGATGTTAGATCAGTCCTCACTATTGGGTAGGCCCTTCAATTAAAAGTAGAAACCGAGGATGATGCCGATAATGCTTTTATTGATGATTCCAGTTCTATTTCCGATTCAACTTGACAGATTGTAGAATCTTCTATGAGCTGTGAAACGCAAGAAAAAATTGAACCAAAAGATGACATTTAAGACATTCCTATAACCTCACCCCATGATAGTATTCTAATTGAGAATGACCTGGAGAAAACACTTGATATCAACCCAAACCTATCTGAATCCTAGACAAAACAACTTTTGAAAATCCTTCAAGATCATGAGGAAGCTTATGCCTGGGATTATACTGACATGAAGGGGATCCCTGATAACTTATGCACTCATCATAGTTATATTAAGGAATATTGTTTCCCTATAAGACAACCCCAATGGAGAATGAACCCTGCTCTCAAAGACATTGTTATGGAAGAATTAAAAAATTTATTGGATGTAGGATTCATTTATCCCATCTCAGATAGCCAATGGGTATCTCCACTAGTTATTTTTCTCAAAAAGAGTGGTAAATGGCGGATCTGCATAAATTACAGTGAACTATATAAGGAAACGCAAAAATACCATTTCCATTTTCCATTCATTGACCAAGTCCTAAATACTTTGGCTGGGAAGAAGTTATTTTCCTTCCTAGACAGATTCAATCGATATAACTGGATCTAGATAGCCCTAGAAGACTAGGATAAAAAAAATTTCACATGGCCATGGGGAACCTTTGCATACAGGGTCCTCCCATTTGGCCTGTGTAATGCTCCTACTACCTTCCAGAGGGAAAACTTGGGAATCTTTTCTGATTTGGTCGATGAGACCGTTGAAATCAATATGGATTGTTTTACTCCATATGGAAACTCGTTTGAGGAAGGATTGGAAAATCTAGAGAAATTACTCAAAATTTGTAAGCAAACCCATGTATCTCTCAGTGCAGTGAAATGCCATATGATGAGCGAAGAAGGAGTAGTATTGGGAAATTTTCTCTCAACTGCTAGAATTCAAGTTGATCTGGCTAAAGTAGAGGTAATATTACACTTTCGGGTACCCAAAACACCCACACAGGTACGTAGCTTTATTGGTTGTGATGGCTATTATAGACGCTTTTAGAAACTTTTTCTAAAATAACACATCCACTATTTGAATTGCTAACAAAAGATGTAGAATTATTGTGGACTAAAGACTGTGAGACAACTTTCATAAAAATTAAAGGGCTAGTTTGCACGGATCCAATCCTCCGAGGACCAGATTGGGCATTACCATTTCACATACATACTGATCCTTTTTAGACAACAGTAGGGGTTGTTTTAGGACAGCTAGTAGACAAAACACCATATGCAATTTACTATGTCAACAAGAATTTAATTCCTACTGAACTAAATTACACAGTGACAAAAAAAGACTTCTTAGCTATCATTTATGTTGTCAATAAGTTTTTACACTACATCACCGGGTATTCTACTGTTGTCCATACTGATCATGCAGAAATAAGGTATTTGATGAATAAACCTATTTCTCCTAGCCGTGTTACAAGATGGTTTCTATTTCTTCAAGAATTTGATATCACAATAGTAGATAAACTAGGAAAAGACACTAGTACATTTGGCAGAAATTCCGACACTTTAGTTCAGACACTTTTGACCAAATGTCAAAAATATCCCCAAATTTTATCAATTTTTCAAATTCTGCCCACAACTATCGCTATATCGACATTTGGAGACAAGTGTCGGTATTGCGACACTTAGAGGTAATTGTCGGTCTTGCAACGTTTGTATAGAAGTGTTGGAATTGTGATGGATTTGAGGAAAGCGTCGGTCTTGCAACACTTAGAGGTAAGTGTCGCTATTGCAATGTTTGCAGCAAAGCGTAGGAATTGTGATGGATTGGTGGAAAGTGTCGGTCTTGCGACGGATTGGTAGGAAGTGTCACTATTGCGATGTTTGGATAAGGCGTCGATCTTGTGACACTTAGAGCTAAGTGTCACTATTGCGACGTTTGGATAAGACATTTTTTAAGGTGTCAGTCATTCGATGCTTGGATAAAAATATCTAAAAAAAAATCTGCTAAATCTACTAGTTTGAATGTATATCCTCTGCCTTGAGTCAATTTTTCATTTAGAGCAGAATTCGAAGTTCCATATAAAATATTTATTCTTGAAAGTCTTAGATAATTCTCATTCGTTTTGGAAGAAGTATGCATTTTATACAAATGATAACTCTTCACACTAACTCTTTTTCTTTACTTATTTTAGTGTTTTTGTTGCGCCGTGTGAGGTCGCCTGATCGGGCGTGTTCGGGTTGGGCCGTTTCATTCAATGGTGCCCGTATCATTTTTGCTAAGTTGTGACCACCCGAGTGCCTTGTGCACGTTTGGGCAACCTGTTTGCCATTTTCTCCCTTGTGGCATCGTTCGGTCAGGCGCGCCGTGTGAGGTCGCTCAACCGGGCGCGTTCGGGTCGGGTCATTTCGTTAGAGGGCACCCGTATCAGTTTTGCTAAGTTGTAACCACCCGGGTGCCTTGTGCATGTTCGAGCAACCCATTTTCTGTTTGCTCCCTTGTGGCATCATTCGTTCGGGCACGCCGTCTTGCGCCGTGTGAGGTCACTAGACCGAGCGCGTTCAGGTTGGGTCATTTTGTTCGAGGGCACCCGTATCAGTTTTGTAAGTTATGACCACCCGGGTGCCTTGAGCATGTTCAGGCGGCCCATTTTCCATTTACTCCCTTGTGGCATTGTTCAGTCAGGCATGTCGTGTCGCGCCGTGTGAGGTCGCTTGACCGGGTGTGTTCGGGTCGGGTCGTTTCTATCGAGGGCACCCATATCATTTTTGCTAAGTTGTGACTACCCGGGTGCCTTGTGCACATTCGGGGGGCCCGTTTTTCATTTTCTCCCTTGTGGCATCGTTCAGTCAGGCGCGCCGTGTCGCGCCGTGTGAGGTCACCCGACCGAGCGCGTTCGGGTCGAGTTGTTTCGTTCGAGGGTGCACGTATCACTTTTTCTAAGTTGTGACCACTTGGGTGCGTTATGCACATTCGGGCGGCCCATTTTCCATTTTCTCCCTTGTGGCATCGTTCGGTTGGGGGCACCGTGTCGTGCCGTGTGAGGTTGCCCGACCGAGCGCATTCGGGTTGGGCCATTTTGTTCAAGGAAGCCTGTATCAGTTTTGCTAAGTTATGACTGCCTAGGTCTCTTGTGCATGTTCAAGTGGCCCATTTACTATTTTTTCCCTTGTGGCATCGTTCGTTCAGGCGCGCCATGTTGTTCCTTGTGAGGTCGCCTGACCTGGTGTGTTTGGGTCGGGCTATTTTGTTCGAGGGCACCCATATCATTTTTTCTAAGTTGTGACTACCCATGTGGCTTATGCACGTTCGGGTGGCCCATTTTCCATTCTTTCCCTTGTAGTATCATTTGGTCGGGCACAAGTATGCATCGTATGAGAATCACAGCAAGACACATGATTGAGTGAACGTTTTATTCGGCGCCGTATCGATTTTGCTAAATGTTGATCGATTCTGTCGCGCCATGTGAGGTCACTGGACGAGGCGCATTCGGGCCAAGCCATTTCATTCAAGGGTGCCCATATCAGTTTTGTTAAGTTGTGACCACTCGAGTGCCTTGTGCACGTTCGGGTGACCCGTTTGCCATTTTATCCCTTGTGGCATCGTTCAGTCAGGTGCGCCGTGTCGCGCCATGTGAGGGTGCTCGACAAAGCGCGTTTGGGTCGGGCCTTTTCGTTCGAGGGCACCCGTATCAATTTTGCTAAGTTGTGACTGCTCGGGTGCCTTGTGCATGTTTGGGAGGCCTGATAACTATTTTCTCCCTTGTGCATGTTCGGGTAGCCTGTTTTTCATTTTCTCCCTTATGGCATCATTTGGTCGGGTGTCCCATGTCGCGCTATGTGAGGTTGCCCGACCAGGCACGTTTGGGTTGGGCCGTTTTGGTCGAGGGCGCCCGTATCAGTTTTGCTAAGTTGCGACCACCCGGGTGGCTTGTGCACGTTCGAATGGCCCATTTGCCATTTTCTCCCTTGTGGCATCATTCGGTCGGGTGCACTGTGTTACGTCCTGTGAGGTCACCCGACTTGGCACGTTCAGGTCGAGCCATCTCGTGAGAGGGTGCTCGTATCAGTTTTGCCAAGTTGTGACCGCCTGAGTGCCTTGTGCACATTCAGGCGACCCATTTTTCGTTTGCTTCCTTGTCGCATCGTTAGGTCGAGTGGGCCGTGTCGCGCTGTGTGAGGTTGCCTGACTGGGCGCGTTCGGGTTGGGTCGAGCCATTTCGTTCGAGGATGCCCGTATTAGTTTTTCTAATTTGTGACCACCCGGGTGCCTTGTGCATGTTCAAGCAGCCCGTTTTCCATTTTCTCCCTTGTGGGATCGTTCGGTCGGGCGTGCCGTGTCATGCCATGTGAGGTCACCCGAATGGGCGCGTTTGGGTTTGGCCATTTCGTCTGAGGGCGCCCATATCAATTTTTCTAAGTTGTGACTGCCCGAGTGCCTTGTGCACGTTTTGGCAGCATGTTTTCCATTTTCTCCCTTATGCACATTCAGGCAGTCCATTTTTCGCTTGCTCCCTTGTGGCATCGTTTGCCAGTGCGCGTTGTGTCGCGCCATGTGAGGTCACCCGATCGGGCACATTCAGGCTGAGCCGTTTCGTTCGAGGGCACCCGTATCATTTTTGTTAAGTTGTGAAAGCTAGGGTGTCTTGTGCACGTTTGGGGAGCCTATTTGCCATTTGTTTCCTTGTGGCATTGTTTGGTCGGGCCCGCCATGTCACGTCGTGTCAGGTTTCCCGACTAGGCGCGTTCGTGTCAGGCCATTTTGTTCAAGGGCACCCATATTGGTTTTGCTAAGTTGTGACCGCCCAGGTGCATTGTGCACATTCGGTCAGCCCATTTGTCATTTTCTCCCTTGTGGCATCGTTCGGTTGGGCGTGCTGTGTCGCGGTGTGTGAGGTCGCCTGACCAGGCACGTTTGGGTTGGGTCATTTCATTCAAGGGCACCCGTATCATTTTTGCTAAGTTGTGACTACCTGGGTGCCTTGTGCACATTCGAGTGGCCCATTTGCCATTTTTTTCCTTGTGGCATCATTCATTCGGGCGCGCCGTGTTGCGCCGTTTGAGGTCGCCTAATCGGGCGCGTTCGAGTCAGGTTGTTTCATTCGAGGGTGCCTGTATCAATTTTTCTAAGTTGTGACCGCCTGAGTGCCTTGTGCACGTTCGGGTCATTTAGGTTGAGGGCACTTGCCCAAACGCAATTGGGTCAGGTCGGTTCGGTTGAGGGTGGTTGTATCAAATTTGCTAAGTCCTTGTGACTGCACGGGTGCCCTGTGCATGTTCATGCAACCTGTTTTCTGGTTGCTGCCTTGTGCCTTCATTCGATCGTGCACACCATATCGCACCATGTGATGGTGCCCGTCCAAATGCATTCGGGTTGGGTCGTTTCTTTTGATGGCGACTATATCAAATTTGCTAAGTTGTGACCGCACTAGTGCCTTATGCACATTCGTGCAGCCCATTTGTCATTTTCTCCATTGTGCCTTCATTCGATCAGGCACGTCATGTTGTTTCATTTGAGGGCACCAGCCCAAACCCGTTCGAGTAGGGTCGTTTTGGTTGAGGGCACCCACCCAAACGCGTTCGTGTCAGGTCATTTCAGTTGAGCGCACCCGCCCAAACGCGTTTAGGTTGGGTCGTTTCGGTTGAGGGCGGCTATGTTAAATTTGCTAAGTACTTGTACTGAACCCATTGGTGCTCTATGTGCGTTCATGTGGCCCATTTGCTGGCTACTCCCTTGTCCCTTCATTCGGTCGTGCATGCTATCTGAGGACGCCTGCCCAAATGCGTTCGAGTCGGATCGTTTCGATTGATGGCGGTTGTATCAAATTTGCTAAGTTGTGACCACATAGCTACCTTATTCATGTTCGTGCGGTCCGTTTACCGTTTTCTCCATTGTGCCTTTATTCAGTAGGGTGCACCATGTCATTTCATTTGATGACACTTGCCCAAACCCATTCGGGTTAGGTTGTTCCGGTTGAGGGCACCCACCCAAATGTGTTCGGGTTGGGTCGTTTTGGTTGAGGGCTTCCGCCACCCCAAACATGTTTGGGTCGTGTCGTTGCGGTTGAGGGATTCCGCCAGCCCAAATGCGTTTGGGTTGGGTCGTTGCGGTTGAGGGAAATCGCATCAACTATGCTAAGTTGTGATCGTACGGGTACCCTGTGCACATTCGTGCACCCTGTTTGCTGATTTCTCCCTTGTGCCTTCGTTCAGTCGTGCACGTCATGCCGCTCTGTGTGAGGGCAATCACCCAAATGTGTTCAGGTCGGGTCGTTTCGTTTGAGGGCGGTGGTATCAAATTTGCTAAGTTGTGACCACACAGGTGCCTTATGCACGTTCGTAAGGCCCATTTTCCCTTTGCTCCCTTGCGCCTTCGTTTGGTAGCCTGCTGTTTCATTTTGTTTTGAGGGCGCTCACCGAAAACCGTTCGGGTAGGGTCGTTTCATTTGAGGGAGCCCACCCAAACCCATTTCAGTAGGGTCGTTTCAGTTGAGGGCGTCCGCCCAATTGCATTAGGGTAAGGTTGTTTCGGTTGAGGGCACCCACCCAAATGCGTTTGGGTTAGGTCGTGTGAGGTAACCTAAGGAAATGCATTCAGGTGGGTCAGGTCGGGTTGTGCCGTGTGAAGGCGCCCAAGGAAACGTGTTCGAGCGGGTTAGGGTGGGTCGGGTCGACTCGTGTGAGGGCACCTAGCGAAATATTAACTCAAATTTAAACCAACTAAGAAAAAAATCTAATAATTTCATGAATATCATCTAAAAAATTATTGAAATATCAAACTTGACAGTAGACCAATATAGGTTTAGATAGTTTTATGAGGATCATGTTGGAAGTCATGTTGTTAATTTACATAGAACACCACATTTTTTGTATAATTTTTTTAGTTTATATTTTTTTATCTTTATCTTCATGATTCTAATATGTTAAGTTTTTTTTATACCATATACATTTAAATTATATAGATTTATACATTTATAAAGAGTTATAATAGAAGAATATTAGTTCAATAAAATATAAAAGTTAAATAGTTGGGGTGGCAGGAGGGGGAGGGGGAGAGATTCTCCTAAATCCCGATGGAATATGAAAAATAAAGTACTTATGGGGGCTAGTCTAAAGAATGAACAATCTGACATAAATGTATGGGCTTCTTTCAGGTCTCCAATTGGCTAATGATCGAGATGTCTCTAAGTTAGTGATCTTGGAGGATTCCCTTATCACTATTCAACACCTTCAAAAAGGTTTTCTCTTGAATAACAACAATTTATCCCTCCTCCTTAGAAAAATCAATAGTACCCTAAAATTATTCTCTTAAAAGGCTTATTACCACATTTTAAGAATCCAAAAAAAAGAGGCGGATACTCAAACGAATCAAGCCTTCCTTCTTGAAGGAAGCAGGTTAGTATGAGATCAATGACATGTCAGGTTGGAAAGATATTCCATGAATAATTCCACTCAATATAATTTTCCCTCTCTCTTGTTTTTCTAGTTGGATATATGCACCATGAGAATTATTTTTTGAATATTTCCAAAGCCCTCCTTTCTATGCCCCCCCTATCTCCTCCTATATATGAACATATTCGCATCATGCATAACATTTGGCATCAAGATCTCGTCATTATGGTTCAGGTGGTGGTTTTTGGGGGTGTTGGCCACGTGCCCATTTAACCCTCACATGTGGAGTCTTATGAAGTTGGACAACCCTTAATTTATCCCTCCTTTTCCTTCGTACCAAGCTCATTGATGGATACAGGGTGGGGAGAGTTAATGAATTTCATGGTTTATTCGATCCCTCGGGCATGGGAGTTCACCAGTCTAAAGGTGGAATTCATGGTTGGTGTTAATATGATAAGGAAAAAAGTATATGTTCAACGGTGTGCCCTTGAGAGTCAAAACAACCCTTCTACTAGTTGTTGGGCTCTCCACACCTTTGTAAACTCCATGGATGCTAGGAATTATTTCAATATTATGTGTCTCGTGTTCGGTGTTGTGAATGTTGTCTCGATCATATCATTCAAAGGGAAAACATGGGGAATTATCTTGTATTTTCTTGGCTTAGTTTCCTCCTATGCATTAAGAAGTTGGGAATATTTCCCCTCCAGGTTGCCAATGGATTTTTGTAAATCTCAAGAAGTCAAGTTGGAATTTTTTCCAGTGGGTGCTGAATTTCTCATCTTTGAATTTAAAGCTTCTTCACCACCATGTGCGCATCTTGCAACCTTTTCCATGGAAATATGTGTTACTGTGTTGAGGGAAACATCACTGGTGTAGCTTTCAGAAGAGCGACATTTATTTTTCAAATATTTTTACTTTTTCATCGAAAGAACAATGCCTTACATGTCGGAAGAGCGACGTTTCTTTTTCAAATATTTTTACTTTTTTGTCAGACAAGTGAAGTTAAATAAGCATCGGAAGAGCGACGTTTCTTTTTTCAAAAAATTTTACTTTTTTTTGGTAAAGCAATGTTACATAAGCGTCGGAAGAGTGACGTTCTAAAAGTCAGATGACATATCGTCAGAATTGTGACAGTTGAAAAACATCAGAGGAGCAACGGTTTGGAAAACGTCGACAGAGTGACAACTTGTAAAACATCGAAAGAGCGATGATTTGGGAAATGTCGGAAGAGCGACAGTTTGGAAAGCTGGAAGAACGATAGTTTGGAAAATGTCGGAAGAGCAACATTTTTTTGGAAACGTCAGAAAAAGTGTTGCTCTTCCTACACTTTATTGAAGTGTCAGAATTGCGATGTAATCGCTAACCACGTTTTTCTCGGCCTCAAACTGTCACTCTTGCGGTGCCTGTGTGTCGAAATAGCGACGAATTGGCCATCGAAAATTGGGCCAAATGTGCTAGTGAGATAACGTAGTTGTCGATTTCCTATCTATAATGGATAACAATGATGAATGCACACCTATAGAAGCTAGTTTTCTCGGTGAGAATATTTTTGCATCTTCTACTAAACCTTCGTGGTATGCAGATATTGCTAATTATCTTGCTACAGGGAAAGTGCCTCCTCATTTTTCATACATGGAACAGTGAAAAATTATTCATCATGTTGGAGTTCCAGTGTTTTGGCCAAACTGGCAAGACCAAAAGACCGGACAACATCAAAAATGCTTTGGGGCCCTAGGATCTAGCACTCCTGGACCCGGAGAGGGATATCTCCAATAAAGCAAAGAATGATATATATTCGAAGCTCAAAATGAGGTATTAGGCTAGGTATGAAGCACAAAGGGGCGTTTTAAATGATTTGGCTGGTTTTTGGGTTGTTCATGAGATCATTAACTGAGAAGGTAATGGAAGTAGAGGAGTAGAGGAATAGGATGTTTTGGTAAAAGAGGATAGGGGAGGAATGTGCCATCCATTGGGCTATGGAGTCATGATAAGAGATTAATTGTAAACAACTAAGCAAGGATTTCCATAGGGAAATTCATCTATACTAAAGGATCTTTAAGATAGATGGTGGAATGGAACAATAAGGAGAGAAGGAGAGACACAAAGAGCAGCTTGAGATCAGACCAGAGGTCATCTAACTCCAGATCTGCTTCGGCATACTCTGAAAAGGGAAAAAACTTAAGATTTAAACATATAACTAGGCCTAAGGTCAGAGAAGGACTTTTAACCTTCAATGCTTTGACACTAGTTGTTACACATCAATTTGTCACCATCCCTGCAATCCCATGTCCCGTACATTGGAGGGATTATTCCATGACCTATGAGCAATGACATGACCTAAAACCACTTTCATGGCATCCCCCTGGAAAAGGAAAATCATTTCCTTGAAGAAAATTCCTTGTGAAAAACCCTAAAAATAGCCTTTTTGTCCTTAGCGTGACTAGCCAGTTCAGCCCTCGCGCCAATGGGGGAAATCCTGCAAAGAGGGTGCGTGAGTTGGCGCACTGTCACAGTGTTATACCTGTGCCAGGCTTATTAAGGAGTGTTTTTTAAAAATAAATGGCGGAATATTGACTCCAACCAATTCTTGAACTGGTCTCTAAATTGATTTGGGAGGTTTGCCTCCAGATCTCCATGTAGAGGATGTGGTTTTCCACCTCTCATGGAAGATTCCTTGAGGATAGGGCTAATCCCATGATTATAGGGATCCCAACTCCCCTTCCACCAACTATATAAGCTTTCCATTTTCCTTTTGTAAGCTAGCCTTCAAGAGCCCTCAATAGCCTAAAGAATGCTGAAAGAGCCTTGATATTCATCATAGAGCCAAATCAGTAGCAAGGAGATTATTGTCAAGACAACCTAAGAGAGAGGCTTGTCCCATTCCCGACGAGATTTATTGACACGTACTCCGCTGTCGACCCGCTGAAGGAAGATCCAGCGTCAGAGCGCAGGTTGTATCTTTCTTTGCATTGATTAATGATAAGCGACTTTGGTTATGGTTCCACTCGTATTGTTCATACTTTGTGATCATGAGTTGTATCTTCTCTGACTGATACATAATTGCATATATTGGGTTTTACGCTTGTGTGTTCGTCGTGTTTCTTGTATGTGGAGGTGTTCGATCGTGCCAAGCAGGAGAATTGTGATCTGCCAAAGTAAGCAAATGGGAGCGCTATCTTCTCCGCAAACGACAACAGCGTTGGACTTAAGGTAGGCATTTCTCGCAATTTGGTCTATTGCAATTAGGAACTTGCGTCTTAGCGTGATACGATTGTTGCTAGTCCTGATCTAGGCTAGTAGGGATCGCATCTATCTGTAGAGGGGATTTACCTCTACAAAAAATCGGTGACTCCGCTGGGGAGACGTTGATTTGGAGTATTGTCTTGTCTTTTCGGTCAGTTCTTGACTTTTCTTGCTTGATCAGCTCTTTTCGCTGGCTCTTTTCGTGTGTTTGGGTTTTGCTTAGCTTCACCATCAATAGTTTGTTTCTTGGATTACTATTTTTTATTTTTACTTAGTAAACTCGATTTGCGCGCTTATTATTCTGACAGTCATGCCAATTGGCACATGTTGCTAGTTTATTACCCGCGCCAATCCTGTTCTGGTGCTACATTCAGCTTGACAGTCATGCCAATTCTAGAAGGTGCTAGAGTTTGCTCTATCTTGAGCTTTCTGAGCTTGATCTGTGATTTTGGTTTCATTTTTATGACTACTTGAGTGCTCTGGAGCCTTGTTTGACTGATTGTGACCTTCATCCTTTGGTTGTTTGCCCTCTTCTATCGATTTTACATTCCAGCCCTAGGGCATCCAAGTGCTATAGTGTGTCAAGCCTCCCATGGGAGTTTTTGGTTTTTATCTATTCAGTCAACTTTGTGATCACTTCTCTGCATTCATTTGGTGGTTGGCTATCATTTTGTTGTGTTTTTTGAGTGATTGGTTTCTTCCTCATTCGAATTCTGCCTTGCATCGTTTTGGGCCTAGATTACATGGTTCATTTGAGTCTTTGGGATTCTTTTTGTTTTGAGGGATTTGTTTGTCAATTTGATGTGTGTTTGCATTGAGTGAAACTTGCTTGTTTTTACTCCTTTGCTATCGCTTCTCAAATTTCTCGTTTCATTAGTTTTCATTTGTTTAGTGCACTTTGCTCTCAAACACTGAAAATATAAAAAAAATCCCTTTTGCTCTTGATTAGTTAAAGCAAATGGAATATTTTTTGTGTTATTTGTGATTTATAACTCTGAAAGAAAATCTTTTTAGTTTTCATTAGCTTGCATTAGAGACATTAGTGATTGTTTTCTGGCCATTTTTTTATTGTATGAAAAGCTCTTAACTCTCTCATAGTTAGCCTTCATCGAATGAAATGATATAATGTGGCATGTAGTGTGCATTTAGGAGGTTTTGAGACATAACACTCGCTAGGGCCTGAAAATTGAAACATAATTGAAGATCAACATTAAAATTTATTCAATTAACCTAAGGAAGCATTGAAACCTAACAAGACATTTTTAGAGGTCTAGGCTAGTGACGTGTTCCGACGTCGTTAAACCTAGTAGCTGTCGTTCGCCTTTTGGCTTTGGATAGCACTAGTACGGAATTGTGCTCTCCATACCATTGCATATATGAAGGGAGACCCCACTAGGTTGCTATCCTTTATCCGTAGGAAGCCAATTCTATCGCCTTATACCCGTGATACACTGGACACAGCATTCAGGGAGATTTCCTGCACGTAATTCAAGTCCTTGGTTGATTTATTTTTCATTTTTAAACCAAGGTGTATATTGCAGTTCACGGATATCTGGTACACCCTCTTGCCTAGAGTTCCAGAGCAGTCAGTTTGATCTTTACTAACTCCCTAAATTTGAAACAATCGTCAAATGCTTGTCCTTTCACGCTTGTTTCCAAACTGAAAGTCATAGAGTCACATTTTGCCTATTTCTTGACTCGTAAAATATGAAACGGTAGAGTTTTGTTTGAATGTTTTAAAATTAACTGCCCACGAAATATTCCAGGTTAAAGTTATTTTCCTTAGGGTGTTGTTCTAAATTTTTTTCCGATGGCGACTTTTCCAGAGTTCACCAACCAAGGAATCCCCTCTGAAGGGAATCCTGGTCCTTTTCCTCCTTTTGGAAATGTTGGCGCTCCTTATATGGCAACGCTGTCCCTTCCTGGGTTAACTTTTGGGTTGCCCATTTGGTTGTTTAAAACCTTTGTGGTTCCAAATGTCCCGCCTAATATTCAATCAGTTCCTTCACCTGAACAACGTCATGTTGATTCCAAAGTGGACCTCTCCCCTTCTTCACCTCTTTCTGCGTCCTCCTCTTCTACTTCGCTTGGTGAAAGTCTCGATTCAAGTAACCAGGTGGCTAAGAAGAAGAAGAAGAAGACAAAGAAGAAGAAGTCTGATAAGAGAGAGGCTAAGGCTACAGCTACTGCTTCTGAAGCCTCCTCTTGACAAACCTCCCAACCCTCCACGAAAATTAAAATTCCCTTGCATGTTGTGCATGGGAGACCATCTTCTTCGATACTGCCCTGGCATTCCTGAGGTGCTCGAAGCATGGTACAATGGTCGTCTGCCGTTGCCTTTGGCTTCTGGGAGTCACGTTGGGGGCACATCTTCAGCTAGTGCTCATAAGGCTCCTAAGAAGCAAGGTAAGATCACCAATCCCTATAGGTTGTGTGAAGGGCACCATGCCTTCACCTTTTTCCATATATGGATGAAGCCAAGGAAGTATTCGACAACCCGACTGTTTCTACACCATGCCTTCTGGCTGGTTACAAATAGCTTTCTTTGAGTCTTCCACCAGTTGATGCCATGATTGGTCAAGAGTCATCCTTGGTCAATCCCACTCCCTCGAAAATTCAAATTCAGGAATCCATCCCTGACCAGCCATTAGTCATGGGATCGGTTGAGCTGGCCCCGTCAGCTGTGCGCCAAGTCTTTTCCATTGAGAGTGGACCTCACATCCCTAAGGTTCTTCTTGTTTCTTCAGATTCCTTGGACTTGGAGAAATATTCTCCTATCCCTATATCTCAAGAAGTTTCTCCTCTGCCTCCTGTGATGGAGGTCCCAGAGGATACTCATCCCGCCTTTGAGATAGAGGTCGTGGAGGATGCTCCTTCTTATTCTTTAACACCAGGGGAAGACCATCTCGGTTCGATAGTGGCCCCTTCAAGTAGTTTGGTCGCTTCCTTTGATTGGAATCGATTTCCGGGATATCGCCTTCCATCTTATGTGACTTTCGAGACAACGGTACATGCCTTTGGTCTTCTCGTACCTAGCACCATTATATATGAAGGCATGTATGTTAGTATTTTATCCTCAAATACCTGGTAAGATTTCAGTTCGCCACCGCTTGCACCTGTTACACACAATCTGCTGACGTTCAACAGAAGAACTAGTCAACCGTTCAGAGGCACTCGTCATTGACCTCTGCAAGTTTCAAAATTCCTCTGATTCTCATCTGATCCTGATTCCCAAAAAATGTGTTCCTCTGTCTCACTTTGATGATGTGGGAAACAATATGGCCCACCTTCGATCAAGGTCACTTCTTGTCAAATTCAGCTCATTATCCAGGAAGATTGATCTAGAGACTCCCTTCTGGTACCTTGGAGCTTGCATGCCTCAATGGCAGGTTCTTCGTGTTTGATGTGAGGTTTTCATAAGAAGCAAACACCAAATTCACACATTAGCTAGCAGTGTAAAGAAGCTATTACACTAGTTAAATTACATGAATTTTCCCTTAGATTCACTATCAACAAAAAACATCAAAGGTAGGGAGAGCAGAAACATAGGGTACCATGCAAGGGTATATCCTATGCCAGATTTCTGATGCATACCAGAAGACCAATGAACAACATGAAAAATGTAATAAAACAATGCAATAAGAGAAACATCACCCGTAATAATAGATCAGGATCCTGTGAAATTAACTTGATTAATTGATGTGCAAAACTAGTCACATACACTGAACTCAATGGCTGATTACAGTCCAAACATTCTCCTCCCAGCCTACCACATTACAAACTACTCTAATACTCTCTCCCGAAACTGTTCTAACAGTAAAAAATGAATCCCTACAACTACAACTACAACAACCACAACAACCTTTACAAATGTTCTTCGGGAGTTATTATAGGAGAATGAATAGTAGGAGTAGATGATATACATTAAATTGATTCATTAAGACAGAGTCGAGGAATTTTCTACGCCACTCTGATTTATAGCTCTGCGCTGTACTCTATAGTTTGGTTTGGAGCCTTTATCAGCTCGATATTGACCTCATATGTTTCTTTGGAGTCCTTTCTGGCTGTAAGGCACTCTGTTCTTTCTTGTGAAGCAAGTAAGGTGACTGAAGGTATTCTGGGTTTCCATACCTCAATTATTGCTGCCCTAATAGTCTTTGGAAGCTTTCTGTTAGAGAAATGGCCTTTGGGTGCTTGGGGAGGCATGGAGGCTTCTGTTGGAGGTGTACTGTCTGAGAAATGCACTGCTGATGCTGAAAGCAGATCTAGTTTGTTTCATGTGCTCCTTTAATCTTGAAATTGTGCCTTAATTCTTTGAATACGGGATTAGGTGCTAAATATGAAATTAACATGCCTGAATCCATCTAATCCATCTCTGTTGTTACAATGGCTTCTTCTGTGATGGCCTCTCTGTATTCTGAATCACAGTGAATGCGATTATGGAAAACAGAGAAAATTCGTCACTCTGTGAACACCCTGCACAATAAAATGAAACAATTATGAAATCCAGGGGATGGAAAATGGAATGTTGTGGAGGCTTGGAGGAATGGTGGCGCAACTATGGAAACCATGGCTGCAGGGAAAACAGGTGAAAAATGGAGTGAAATGGAGGCTTGGTGGGGAAATTCATGTGGACAGTTCGATTAGGTCTAGAGGCGATGATCGATGGTGGACAATGATTAATGAAATGACTTTGGATGGTCGGGCGAAATGCAATAAATTTTAACGTAAAACATTAAAGTTTTAATGTTGGCGGAATGATATAGCCTTCAATGTAAAACATTAAAATTTCAATGTTATATCACCGAAGTCTGATGCTGGGTGGAAAAATTATGTGTTAATGCGAAACATAAGGTTAGGACCTTTGAATGCAATACACGAGAAATGCAGTGAAAACATACGAAACGGGTTGATATGGTGGGACTCGGTCATGGGTGGAGGGTGATTTAATATGGGTCGTTGGATCTCAGGAGGAGATCGACGGTGGAGATGGTGCGATGAAGTTATACAGTCACGTGATGAACAAATATGAAGGGAACGTGAGATGAGCTGAGAGTCATTGATCTGAATAGATCAATGGTCAAGATCTATTAATTGACTTTCGGGCGATAATGTGGGGAAGTTTTTTGGGATACAAAACCGTTATTTTAATGCAGCCAGAAGGCTAGAAGGTATTTTTCACTTTCTCAACGCGATATGGGTCTTTAGCTAACACGTGGATTTCAGAAACCACCCATATCGCGTAAATCTGAACTGTTAAAAAATGGACACAAAAACTATGTGATATTACTGTGGGCCATTAGATCTGGGCCCGCGAGATCCGATGGTGGTGGAGGAGCACAATACGGAGAACTTGCCTGGATAGTACAGTGGGGGCCAATGGACGGCGGCTTAGTTCTAGACCGTCCGATCTATGAATGAACGGTTGAGATCTGGAGAGTGAGATCAAAGTGGAGGATGTGGTTAGTGGGTAGGAGTAACATGAGCCATCAGATCAAACAGGATGGATGGATAAGATTTAATCGAAACTGGGGGAGGTAGGGGCACAAATCTCTAATGGGCGATGAAGGGATTGGTTTCAGACCGTTGGATTATCTGCAAATCAATGGCTACGATTCGGTCGGGATCGACCAATCAGGGAAAACAGGGTGGAATGATAAGAAATTTGGGTCGTTGGATCTGAGAGATTAAACGACGGGGATTCAGTTGGGGCTTGCCAATTGGAAGGGATCGGTAGTGCGGGATTGGGCGATTGCGATGGTGCGATTAAGCGATCACCGTCCGATCTAGGGATAGATCAATGGATCTCGTGTAATCGGAGGGTGTGAGGAGAGGGGAAATAGGCATGCCTCAGGATAAGCGCTGACCGTGCGATCTTTAAGAGGTCGATGACTGGAAAGAAAGCGAAGGTCGACAGTGTAAACTTTCTCGCATCGAGAATTTTTTTTTTAACAAGAACGCGCTCCCCATGGAAATTCCGATTGCGATAAATGCCCTGAGCTTAAGAGTTTGGTCTTGGGCATAGAACATATGGGGAAGTGGTTAAGGGGGCTGGCCGAAAGGGTCTTATCCTGTCATAAAGGAAAAATTGGGTTTTCAAGCCAAAAGAGAGAATCTTAAAGGATGAAAAGTGATTTGGTAAAGGGAATAAGGAGTTTTGAAGCCAAGCAAAGGTATTTGAAATGTTTAGAAGGGGAGTTAGGATGATTTGAAGGGTAAGTGGGGAATTTGGAGGACTTTGCAGAAGTGAGAAAAGGGATGAAGACTGAGGATTAATGGGGATAAAATGAGAGAAATGGTGGCCTTTTGGGAATTTTCTTCACAAACAGAGAGGCTTTAAGACTGGAAACAGTAGTGAAGATTTATCAAAGGACGGAGGCGCAATGAGGCTTCAAGGATGATGTTTTTCCAGAGGAAGTGCATTCCTTGAAGGCTCAAGAAACAATTTAGCCCCATGTTCGCTTGTCAGAAAATTCATAGGGGGCTAACAGTCGCTCCACATCAGGATGGCTTCTTCTTAAAGGAGTCAAGAATTCAGAAAATAAATCTTTGGAGTAGGCTAGATTCGTAGTACTTGACACATCCATTTCCTTCTTTGATTCGGCTGCCACAAATCATGAAGACATCATATCAGTAGTAAACATTCTCCCCAACAACTACCTACCTAGAATAAAGTCCTAATATTTTTTCTTCTGGGTGAATTTGGACTTGCAGACCCTTTACATCATCAATTTTTATAACAGAAAAATAAACCTACTCTATTTGGAAATCTTTGATGTTGTAGGCGATACAATAATTCCAATGCAGCCAGTCAAGTAATAGCGAAAAAGGGCAGAAAAACTGATTGTTCATTAGAGACAACCATAGGGTGCTCTGTGTATGGGTCTTCCAAACTGAGGCCACCACCAGTGGTGACCTCTTCTGATGTATCTGGCTCTTGCAAAGCATTAACGCTTGAGGGGCTGAGTCGGTCAGGGCCTCCATGCACTCTGCCATAGGATCAATCAGAAAATGATACAAAATTTATTCTTTAAGACCTCCCATGCCTGGTAGGCTGTCTATATCTCAGGCAGTTTTGATCACTACATATGCAGTGTGGCCTCTGTAATCACAGTCCACTTTTTCCTAGTTAGAGATATTTGGCATGTAAGTGTCAACCAGGCATACCTCTTCTTTCACTGGAACAAGACAAATATGTCTGTGGGAAAGAAGGTCTTCCTCATATTCACTGCAGCTTGAACTGGAGGGCTCGTTATATATGGTAGGGCTGTCCTATTATGACCTTGGCAGGTTCTACTGGAGTGAACTAAACTCTGTGAAAAAATTAACATATTCTTGAGCACAGGTTTCTTTTATTACTTTGGCCTTTTCAGGAGAAGGCTTTGGATATTCATCTTGCTCAAGATTTTCTTCATTTCTTTCTTCCTTATCCTTCGCGCTGAAGAGCTGCTGGCTTCCATCTTCTTTAAAATTATCACCGATGATCTGATATATAATAGAGTGAGGATCCAATGGATCTTCGTCTGCTATCATGCTTTCGACACCTTCTTCATCAGTATCATGGATAGCCTGCATCGGCTCATCATTTTCTTTCTTTTGATGGCCACGATCTTCCTTTAATGATTCTATTGTTGATGGCCCTGCGAGCTCAGCTTCCCTTTGGAAAAAATCATCATCAGACATATCATCATTAGATAAATCATAATTATAAGCAATTTTATCCATCAAACCTTCTCGAAGCTCAACGATTATTTCTTTAAAATAATCTGCGAGTTCATTTTCTGATTCAAACTCTTGTTCATCATACATGCTTTGCATGAAACTCATGTCTTGCAGTGGTCTGGTTTGTTTTTCTTGAGGACAAGGTGTAGGTCTCTTCCACTCATAATTTCTGGTTTCAACCTCATATTCTTCCTCTTCTATGTTCAGTAGGGTGTCGGCAGTCTCTATCAATCTTTCGAGCTTGTTTTCTAAGTAGATATGTGCTTTTTTCTCTTCTCGATCTTTCTTTGTTACTTTCAGCCTTTCCTCCCTGCACTTTATGTTGTATTCGATAGTAATTTGAATGCTCTGAATTTCCTCCAGGCTCGAAGACTCTCTTTCTCTTATATGGAACTCCACCTCGGGGTCAAAAGAACAAGGATAGTGTAGCAGAGCCCATCCCAAAGGAGGTTTTACATCGGAAGGTATTGCATTGTATACCTTATTAAACCTGTCTAAAAAATTTTGTACTGTCTCTCCTGGCTACCTTCCCAACTTCTGATACTCTTCTAGGATGAGGAAAACATTTCTCAAGAATGCCCATTTATCAAGGAAAAGTTGAGAAAATTAATGAAAGCTGAAAATGCTTGTTGCCAGAATGCTTTTAAACCAACCCTTAACATTTCCTTCTAATGAAAAAGAAAACATTCTAATGCATACATCATATTTTTCTATTTCATACAATTTAAGTAAATCCTCAAGATGTTGAACATGTTCCTCAGTTGTGGCCCTTTTATTTTCTCCATCAAAAAGAGGCAACTAGTTTATAAACTCTACAGGAAGGGGTTGAAAGATAGGAGGAAAAACCAGAGGCTTATACCTTTCTATGACCTTTGTGGGTGTGGGTGGTGCAATAGGAGGCTCATGGCTTCTTGAAGCTTCTTTAGGAGTAGGAGATACAACATGAGGCTCTTGTTCCACCAGGTTTTTCACAGGAGTATAGGTTTGCTCATGGTCTGAAGATTGAGGTCTGAGGTCTTTCCCATACTCAATATGGGTTTCATCTTTGTTCACTTGATCAGGCTTAAATTAGGACAGAACATAGTGATATATAAAAAAAATGAATTCTTTAAACCAAATCGAACCTAGATGTTCTACCCTTCTATGAGGCCCGACCATATTTCAGGTTCCTCCTCCAGTGGAGTCTTTGAGAATTATGGAGTGTAGAGTCGCCAGGTGGATGAATTTATTTTTTGAAGTGTACTGATGTCCACCATTAGCATTAAAATACCAATCTAACCAGAGATTCTGGGTCTTTTGAGCACCTAAGGGTGTTTTAAGATGGAATGCACTCATTCCCCAGCAGAGTCGCCATTATGTTGGAGTTCTAGTTTTTTGGCCAGATTAGCAAGACCAAAAGACCAGACAACATCAAAAGTGTTTTGGGGCCCTAAGATCTAGCCCTCCTGGACCCAGAGAGGGATCTCTCCAATAAAGCAAAGAATGATATAACTTTGAAGCTCAAAATGAGGTATTAGGCTAGGTATGAAGCACAAAGGGGGGTTTTAAGTGGTTTGGTTGGTTGTTGGGTTTGTAATGAGATCATTAACCGAGAAGGTAATGGAAGTAGAGAAGCAGAGCAATAGGATGTTTTGGTAAAAGAGGATAGGTCAGAAATGTGCCATCCATTGGGCTATGAAGTAATGAAAGGAGATTACTTGCAAACAACTAAGTAAGGCTTTCCATAGGGAAATTCATCTATACTAAATCATCTTTAAGATAGATGGTGGAATGGAACAATAAGGAGAGAAGGAGAGACACAAAGGGCAGCTTGAGATCAGACCAGAGGTCATCTATCTCCAGATGTGTTTCAACATACTCTCAAAGGGAAAACACTTAAGATTTAAACATAGAACTAGGCCTAAGGTCAGAGAAGGACTTTTAACCTTCCATGATTTGACACTAGTTCAAGAGATATTTGAAAGGCCAATCTGTTCGAAAAGGACCCCAGTGGACAAGGATTACACTAAATCCCTGGTATCCCAATTCTTGCAGCTCAAACCCAACAAGAACAAATAAGCAACAAACACCGAATTCACACATTAGCTAGCAGTGTAAAGCAGCTACTACACTGGTTAAATTACATGAATTTTCCCTTAGATTCACTATCAGCAGAAAACATCAAAGGTAGGAAGAGCAGAAACATAGGGTACCATGCAAGGGTATATCCTATGCCATATTTTTGATGCATACTAGAAGACCGATGAACAACATGAAAAATGTAATAAAACAATGTAATAAGAGAAACATCACCCATAATAACAGACTAGGATCCTCTGAAATTCAGTTAATTAATTGATGTGCAAAACCAGTCACATAAAATTAGCTCAATGGCTGATTATAGTCTAAACTTTCTCCTCCCAGCCTACTACATTACAAACTACTATGCTACTCTCTCCCAAAACTGTTCTAACAGTCAAAAATAAATCCCTACAACTGCAACTACAACAACCACAACAACTTTACAAATGTTCTTCGAGAGTTCTTATAGGAGAATGAATAGCACGAGTAGATGATATACATTAAATCGATTCATTAGGACAGAGTGGAGGAAGTGTACATGCCCACTCTGCTTAATAGCTCTGTGCTATACTCTGTAGTCTGGCTCAGAGTCTTTGTCAGGTCGATATTGAACTTAGATGTTTCTTTGGAGTCCTTTATGGCTGTAAGGCACTCTATTCTGTCTTCTGAAGCAAGTAAGGTGACTGAAGGTATTCTGGGTTTCCATACCTCCATTATTGTTGTCCTGGTAGTATTTGGAAGCTTTCTGTCAGAGAAATGGCCTTTGGGTGCTTGGGGAGGCATGGAGGCTTCTGTTGGAGGTGTACTTTCTGAGAAATGTACTATTGATGCTGAAAGAAGATATGGTTTGTTTCATGTGCTCCTTTAATCTTCAAACTGTGCCTTAATTCTTCGAATACGGGATTAGGTGCTAAATATGCAATTAACATGCCCAAATCCCTCTAATCCATCTCTGTTGTTACACTAGATGCTGCCATAATTTCCTCCCTGTACTCTGAATCATAGTGAATGCGATTATGGAAAATAGAGAAAATTCGTCACTCTGTGAACACCTTGCACAATAAAATGAAACAATTATGAAATCCAGGGGATTGTGAAAGGAATGATGTGGAGGCTTCGAGGAATGGTGGCGCAACTGTGGAAACCATGGTTGCAGGGAAAACAGGTGAAAAATGCATTGAAATGGAGGCTTGGTGGGGAAATGCATGTGGACCATTCGATCAGGTCTAGAACCAATGATCGATGGTGCAGAATGATTAATGAAATGACTTTGGATGGTCGGGTAAAATGAAATAAATTTTAACGTAAAACATTAAAGTTTTAATGTTGGCGGAATGATATAGGCTTCAATGTAAAACATTAAAACTTCAATTTTATATCACCGAAGTCTAATGTTGGGTGGAAAAATTACGTTTTAATGCGAAACATAAGGTTAGGACCTTTGAATGAAATACACGGGAAATGCAATGGAAACATACAAAACGGGCTGATATGGTGGGACCTTGTCATGGGCAGAGGGTGATTTAATATGGGCCGTCAGATCTCAGGAGGAGATTGACGGTGGAGATGGTTCGATAAAGTAATACGGTCGCACGATGAAAAAATATGAAGGGAAAATGATATGAGATGGGAGCCGTTGATCTAAACAGATCAACAGTTGGAATCTGTTAATAGAATTTTGGGCGATAAAGTGGGGAAGTGGTTTGGGATACAAAACCACTGTTTTCGCTCGGCCAAAAGGTTGGAAAGTGGTTTTCACTTTTTCAACATGATATGGGTCTTTAGCTGACCCGTGGCTTTCAGAAACCACCCATATCATGTAAATCTCAATTGTTAAAAACTGGACACATAAACTGCACAATATTTCTGTGGGCCGTTGGATCTAGGCTCGCGAGATCCGACGGTGGTGGAGCAGTGCGATACGGAGAACATGCGCGGATAGTAGAGTGGTGGCCAACGGATGACAACTTAGTTGTGGACTGTCTGATCTGTGAATGAACGACTGATATCTGGAGAGAGAGATCAAAGGCGGAGGATGTGGTTAGTGCGTGGGAGTAACACAAGACATCATATAAAACAGGATGGACGGCTAAGATTTAATCGGAACCGAAGGAGGAAAGTGCACAAATATCTGATGGGCGATGAAGCGATTGGTTTTGGACTGTTGGATTATCTATAGATCAATGGTTGCAATTGGGTCGGGATCGACCAATCAGGGAAAAAAAGGTGGAATGACAAGAAATCTGGGTCATTGGATCTGAGAGATTGAATGGAGGGGATTTATTCGGGGCTCGCCAATCGGGAGGGATTGGTAGCACGGGATTGGGAGATTGTGATGGTGCGATTGAGCGATCACCATCCGATCTGGGGATAGATTGATGGCTCTCATGTAATCAGAGGGTGTGAGGAGAGAGGAAACAGGTGTGCCACGGGGTAAGTGCTGACCATCAGATATTTAAGAGGTCGATGGCTGGAAACAAAGTGGAGGCTGACAGTGTAAACTTTCTCGCATCGAGAATTTTTTGTTTAACAAGAAATGCGCTCCCTGTGGAGCTTATTATTGCGATAAGTGCGCCGAGCTTAAGCGTTTGGTCTCGAGCGCATGGCATATGGGGAAGTGGTTAAGGGGGCTGGCCGAAAGGGGCTTAACCTATCATAAAGTAAAAAGTGGGTTTTCAAGCCAAAACAGAGAGTTTTAAAGGCTGAAAAGGGATTCGGTAAAGGGAATAAGGAGTTTTAAAGCCAAGAAAAGGTATTTTAAAGGTTTAAAAGGGGATTTAGGATGATTTAAAGGGTAAGTGGGGAATTTGGAGGACTTTGCAGAAGGGAGAAAAGGGATGAAGGTTGAGGATTAATGGGGATAAAATGAGGGAAATGGAGGCCTTTTGGGCATTTTCTTCACAAACAGAGGGGCTTTAAAAATGGGAAGAGCAGTGAGGATTTATCAAATGACAGAGGCACGAGGAGGCTTCAAGGATGATGTTTTTTTAGAGGAAGTGCATTCCTTGAAGGCTCAAGAAAAAATTTAGCCCCATGTTTGCTTGTCAAAAAATTCATAGGGGGCTAACACATCATAGTGCCCGATGTTCTTGGATGGTAAGATATATTTTTCATACAGGAGAGGATAAGCGAATTCAACGCTGTGTGTCTGAAGATGATGTTTATGGGGTATTGAAATTTTCCCATGATGGCCCTTGTGGAGGGCATTTTGGAGATAAAATAACAGGCCATAAGGTGCTACAAATGGGATATTATTCGCCTTCTATCTTTCACGATGCACATAATTATGTCATGAGGTGTGATAGTTTCCAACGAATGGGGCAGACTGGCTGGGCTGATGAAATGCCTTTGCTGACATAGGTATTCCTCGAGCCTTTTGAGAAATGGGCTATCGACTATGTTGGACCCCTTAACCCACCCTCCCAGCAAAAATTCCTCATCTTCGTATGTATTGATTACGTGACTAAGGGGGTAGAATCCAAGGATATTGTAAAAGCAACAGAGTAGGTGGTCTTAGATTTTCTATTTGAAGAAATTTTTTCTCGTTACGGTACTCCAAGAGAGATTGTTTCAGATGGAGGATCACAGTTCACATCAAACATGATAAAAAATATTATGTAGAAATATGGGGTCAAGCACAGGGTGACATATCCATACCACCCCAAGGCAAATGAAAAAGTGGAAAGCATGAATAATACATTGGAAAATATCTTGACAAAAACTGTGGCATACCATCATCAGGATTGGGCTCAGAAGATCCCTGAAACTCTCTTGGCATAAAAAACAACTTGGCGTAATACAACTGGGTTCTCCCCATTTGAGTTATTTTATGGGAAATCCCCATTGTTTCCAATAGAATTTCAAATCAGTACGCTCATAACATCTCTTGAAGTTGGATTGGATCTGTCAGTTGCCCAGAAACATCGACTGGCCCAATTCAATGAACTAGATGAAATCTGTTGAATGGTTGTTGAGAGAACTACTGTTATTCTGTAGCAGAGAATGAAATAGAATGATAATTTTATTAATAATAAGGTGTTTCAGAGTGGATATTGGGAACTACTCTATGACTCCTTCTTCAAGGATTTTAAAGGAAAGCTTTGCATTCGCTGGATGGGACCTTTGGAGGTGTACGTTGTATTTGATAATGGAACAGTCAGGCTAGTCACAATTGATGATACACGTGCTTCATTTATAGTCAATGGACATCGCCTGAGATTATACCACCGCCCAGCCTTTAAGGATTATTTTTTCAAACACGTCTCTGAGAAATCTAATTTGAAGGTTATCAATGTAGATAACTCTTCCTCTGCATCCTTTCCTTAATATATATATATATATATATATAATTAATAATAATAATAATAATAATAATAATAATAATAATAATAAAAGAATAAAGAATTATATTTTTTATCTTTTTCTCTTTTTGTAGGAGTTATTGCTAAGGAGTAAAAATCAAAGAAATTTTTTTCTAAGTATTGGTTGCTACTACTCATGGTGTTGTACTCGGTTCCTACTACTCATGGTGTTGTTACTCAGTTGCTACCACTCATGGTGTTGTTACTTGGTTGCTGATACTCATGGTGATGTTACTCAGTTGGTGATACTCATGATGTTGTTACTTGGTTGCTGCTACCATGATGATGTTACTCAATTTCTTCCACTCATGATGCTGTTACACTAGATGCTACTACACCGGATGCTGCAACTTTATGTTGTTACATCGGATGTTGTTACTTGAATTTTTGTTACTCCGATGCTACTACTCGTATTTCTATTACTCCAGATGCTATTACATTGGATGTGGTTACTCGCACTATTGTTACTTTGATGCTGCTACTCACACTGTTGTTACTCCAAATGTTGTTACACCGGATTCTATTATTCACACTGCTGTTACTCCGGATGGTACTACTCTCTCTGCTGTTACTACAGATGTTGTTACACCAGATGCTGTTATTCCGATGTTGCTACTCACACTACTGTTACTCCAGAGGTTGTTACACCAGATGTTGTTACTTCGTATGCTGTTACTCATACTGTTGTTATTCCCTTTGCATCATTACTGCGTCGTCATCTTACCAACCATCACTTCGACTAGGTAGGCCACCAAGTACGCCTCCACGTGACTTATACCGATTTAATTAAATATCCCATGTGAAGACTTTAATGCTGTGGATGGAAAAAAATGAAGTTGGGGGGGGGGGGGGGGGGGGGTTGCCGTCATAATTCAAGGACAACGTAATAATGACCTCATAAATCATTATTAATATCCATGCGTGGTACACCTTACGATCCCTATCAACATTTTGTATAATCATTCAGTATGTATGGGGATCCGTAATATGTCTTTTCCACTCCATACGAAATAATTATTTTTTTTATTCTTTACACTTACAATATTATTTTATGAATTTTCTCAGTTTATGAGAATTACCATCCGTATTTACCATTACCACCTTTTATTTTCACCATGATGTTCTTCCAAATTTTGTATCCACCATTTTTCCCAACTGTGTGTTGTTGCAAGAAGTGCTGCTACAAGTCCCCACAGTATGGGTGGGTTGGTTGTGCGGCATGAGCCTGAAAACATAGCTTCTGTCTGTAGCAATCCAGAGGTATGGCAAATATTTTTCGATGCAAGGTGGGATACCTACTTCGATAGATTGCAGGGGTTTGACACGGGAATCATGAAAATGGAATTTGCACTTAATTTAGACGAGAATTTCTCAGTCGTTAGAGGATTGGAATTTCCTGTCTCAGAAGGGGTAATTGCATAGGTTAGCGGGTTGAAACATAAAGGGAAGAAATGGTTTTCACACAAATTTTCTCTCTCGAAATTTCCCGAATTATTCTTACAGGTAAGGGAAAGTGTCCTTCAAATGGGAAGAGGATATGAGTGCAAGACTGTGCCATATCCTTGGAACAAAATCACAGGTTTTGTAATAAAATACATATCTTATGAAGGCCGATCCACAACTCTGTTTAAGTATCATTTTAAAATTCTAACGCACCTTCAATTTTCGCAGGCTCAGGTGCATGCCTTAAATATGCCTTTCTTCCTATTGAAACAACTGCAGCACATGGCACAGTCCGCTCGACATTCACACCGTATGCCGATAATTCTCTCCAACCATAGATTGGTGCGTTTATTGGTCATGCATGCAATAAACAGGCTTCAGGTCTCCTGGAAGGAACTCTGTGGATCCTCAAAACAATAGATAACAAACGTTATTTCTGCTAGAGAAGAGGAACAAGTCTCTCTAGCTGGTTTAGCAGAAGAAGAACATTCAGAAGGAATTGATCAAGAGAAGCCCAAAGACATGTAAATGCAGGTTGATTAGGAGGAACCTAAAGAAGTGGAAATGGAGGTTGATTAGGAAGAATATGACGAAATGAGAATGGAGGAGATAATTGGCAACACAGCCAAGGCTACCACACAAGAACCAGCCTCGCCTGAGGAGACCACAGATGAAGGAATTATGGATATTGTACAGGAATTCGAGACTATCATATAGTCATCGACTTTGGTCAATGAAGAATAGGGGAGTGAAATGGTCGACAAAGGAATGGCAAGTGATGTTGTTTTGCAAGAAACAACATCACCTACCCAAGAAGATCTGGATGTTGAAACAAGTGGGGGTGCTACAAAAGAACCACCCCTGATTCGGCTAGAACATGGAAATAAGGAGGAGTCATCCTATGAAATCGATGTTGTCCCTCAATGAATAGTATAAACTATGGAAAAAGAAGCAATTCATGAGGAAAAATAAGGTAGAGAAGGAATAAACCACGAGGTCGATAATGTCCCACAAGAACTAGTATCGACCCTAGAAGAAGAAACGATGAACAAAGAGCGAGAGGATAGAAGGGAAACAAGCTTCAGAATTGAGGCTACCCCACAAGAATGAGCATCAACCCCAGATGAGGTAGTAATGTGTGAAGATTTGGCTCCAGCTGGAAATGAGGATGATGAGTCTCTACCTCATTCTCCGTTCCAGTCCATGATGCCTAGAGGAGTGAGGGGATTGTGCTTGCCCAAATGATTAATGGAGGAAGTAGTTGTTCCATCAGTGGTTAAACTTATTGACATAGCCAAAATCAGCCCAGTCACCACCGAATCTTTGTTGGAACACTTAGAGGCTTGTAAAGAAGATAGGATTCCTTTGGAAACACTGGAACACAAAGTGGTCGATGGAAATGTTGACCAGACGATAGGAGTCCCTGAAAGGAATACATAGGAAGAAGCCCCTGAGGATAGTCAGACGAGCCAGAAAGGATTAAAAAAATAACCCACTGAGAATACCGACAACATTCTGCCACCTCCTCAGCTTGTTATAGGCACATAAACTAAATTTATTGTCAAACAAGAATGGATTGAAAAGTGTGAGAAAAGAAGGTTACCTCTCAAGAATAGGTATGAGTTGCAGTTTAGTGAAACCATGAGACTGAAAAGCAAGTTTCAGGATTTGAAAAGGAAATTTTTCAGGCTGAAAAAGAAGGTAAAAATCTACAAATGGAGGGTAGTAAAGCCAAAAATTATGGTCTCCTCTATGACCACCCACACTGGACCGATTGAAGAGTTATTTGAAGGCCGAGAATTTTTATTGGCCACTGAGATCCAGAAGTGGCAGTCTGCTACGAGTGAACATAAGAAAGAAATAGTTCAGGTTTGAGAACAGGATACCAGAGTTGTCACAGGATACATAGATCAGTTATATAAATCGCGGCTAAAACAAGCTAAATAGAAGGCCAGAATAGATGAATTGGAAGAACAAGTGCAGTTGCTGCAATCAGATAAGGAGAAGATGTTCTTCCTGGCACAGTAGGTAATGGCCTGCAGACCTCCTGGACGTAGCTATGCCCTATTCCTTCATGAGAAATTTCTTTTCTTTTGTATCGAAAGTACATATAAGGATATTTGGTACGATATTGAGGACCCCGTTCAATTTCTCCATATTTTCAAAATTCATGATATCATAGGACATCACATAATGTGCGAGCTCTACATGCACAGGTATTTCTTGAGGCATGATCAGTCCTTTAACCCTGTTCCATTCATGGGGGACATTCATTTAAGATATTTTACCTCCTATGCCATCAATCAAATTAAGTGGAGAAAGGCTTGGGATACATTTGAAGAAAACCAAGTTGGAAGGTCGTTAATGATGGGGAAGGAGCATGGCTAGTCCTCAAAAATTTATAATAAGAATTACACATTCCTATAGATTGAGGGTCATAGAGAACACATGTTGGAAACCTAGAAATGGTGTGCTAACCTATGTGTCGAATAGATTATGACATTATGTAAAGAAGCACTGGACAGTTGTCAGAAAAGGTGGATGTTGTCATCCTCACTAGTGAAAGGACGAGAACAATCTGGGGCACTTAACTTTGCACGGGCTCTACATAGGATGCCAAATTTTGTAGCATGTATTCATACCTATGGGGTCAGATGTATGGGACTGAGGTTTTAGTTTCCCCTTATCTGGTTACCAGCTGATCGATACACTCATGCGTACAATGTTGATCCATATTGGTGGAAGGACGTTGTTTTGACAGAAGGATATAAACAACTAGGTATGGAAATGGTTGAGGAATATGACCTCACACAGCTTCATGCCAATCAGAGATAGTCCAATCTAGATTGGAGGAGACGATGAGTTGCATGAGGACATGTAGATACATTAGTTGGGGGGAGATGTTGGGTACCAGATTTGTATACTTTTCTCTCTCGTTTTATCCCATCTTTCTATCTCTTTGTACCATTGTTGTTCTTAAATCCATGAGGTAAACCCATTTATTTTATATTTCACCGTATATTTGATTAATGAAGTAATTTTCATGGAGGTTTTAGCTTTTTGCAATATTAAATCCAACATTTCTACAGATTCGGTCAAAACGGGAAAGTTACGGCTGTGAGTCGTGGAACAACCCAAAATTTCTAGCACTATCTTCATTTGTTGTTACAGCGTAACAAACTCTATTTCACATCAGCATTACTTCAACGCTTTTTATGGTTTCTTTCTAGGCAACTAGGTTGTTGTTGTAACAAAGTATATTTTTGTAAATATTGAATTCTTGAAGGGAATCAGGGATTTCTAGAATATTTGTATAAAGAGGGCCTGTGGGCTATGAATAGGGGCTAAGCCCAATTACATACGTATTTTTTAGCAATATATTATGCCATTAATTGAATGCACACCATCGTGCCTTTTCACCTGTAATTCGTGAGTTTACCGTAGCCCTGATTAGAGAGTCGGGCCCACTCTTCTGATCAGGTGTTGCATTTTCCTTTCTTGTTATTAATTCTATGTTTTAGTTTGATTTCATTACAGTTGTTACAGTGTAATATTTCAATTGCTTTGAATGTCTTTTTAATTCTGCAATTTATTTTAATTATCGTTACAGTAGTCTATGTGTTTATCGATTTAATCTTGTGATCTACAACAAGTCATCTGATTTCTCGTGCCTATACTATGTCGTTAGTATTAAAATAACTGATGCCCTCGGGTTGACAATTTATATGGAAAAATGGTTGAACATGGTTCATATCCGGATACCAATAGATTGGAAGAATTAAATATTGGTGAAATACCAAAGTCTTTGGGTAGTTCTATTTCATAAGCATTCGAGGAAAATTTCCTCAGAATTTTTCATGGTCCAATATTTTTTAGTTTTAATTTATTATATGCCTCTTTAGGAAATATTTCTTTTAGAATATTTGCCATAACTAGGTCTCCAACATTAAAGTATAATTCTCTTCTTTTGGACTATTCTCTGCATTTATACTTTTTGCTTCTTTCTTTTGGTTGTTGTTTGACTTCGTCCTCTATTTCATGCGTACTTGATGCAAAATATTCACCATCTGAACTTCTGAGTTGTTGTTTTCCTAGGTTCCTCAGCTCATAAATACCTCTTGGATGCATCCCATAAATAATTTGAAATAGAATTGTTCCAGTGCTTCTGTTGGGTGAATCGTTATATGGAAATTCTTCCTGAGAAATACCTTGACCCCACTGTTTGGGATGTTCACTTACCAAGTTTCTCAAGATATTTCCAAGGCTACTATTTACCACATCATTCTGACCATCAACCTCGGGATGATACACTAAGCTGAAACTCAGATTAGTTCCCAATGTTTTCCATAGAGTTCTCTAGAAATGACCTACAAGCTTAGTTTCTTTGTCAGAAATGATTCTTGTAGGTAATCCATGAAATCTAACTATCTCTTGGAAGAAAAAGTTTGTTATATTTGTTGCATCATTTATCTTTTTAGATGCCATAAAGTGTGCCATTTTTTAGAATCTATCAACAAGAACAAATATTGAATCACGTCCCTTTTGTGTTTTAGCAAATCCCAGTACAAAATCCATACTTCTGGAGTCTTGTGGTCGATTTAGTATTAGTCGGAGATTATAGAGTCAAGTGTTATGACTTCTTCTTTTTCATATTGACATATCCTACATCTTTCAACAAATTCCTTTACATCTGTTTTCATGTGAGGCCAATAATAAAATTCTTTTAACCGTTCTAGAGTTTTGTCTTGCCCAAAATGAATTGCTAAACCCCCACCATGTTTTTATTTCAACAAAATTTCCCCTGTTGAACATCTTGAGATGCATAACTATTTTCCCTTGAACAAAAGTCCCTCCTGTATCATGTAGTCTAAGCATGGAGTTTTGTCTCTACTTACAATATTTTCAGAAGATTCATAAGCTTCTTTAAAATATGGATCGTCTTTATACATATATTTCAGCTAATCAAATCCTAATACATTTACCTGGAATTCTCTCAAAATTGAATTGATTCTTCTTAATGCATCTGCCACGTTGTTTGATTGCCGACATTTATGCTTGATGAAAAATGTAAAATTTTATAATAATTAAACCCATTTAACATGTGTTTGACTCAATTTTGTTTGATTATTTATATATTATAACACATGATGATCTGTGTAGAGGATGAACTCTTTTGGCATAAGATAATGTCTCCATTTCTTTAATGTTTGTATGATGGCATAAAATTATTTATCATAAGAAGAGTAATTTTTCTTGCCCTCTTTAAGTTTTTCACTAAAGTAGGAAATTGGTTTTCCTTTTTGACTTAAGACATCTCCTATTGCAGTCCCACTGGCATTAGTCTCCACCTGAAACAGCTTATTAAAATATGGCAGTGCTAAAACAGGTTGTTCTGTGATCATTTCCTTTAATAATTGGAATATTTTATTGGCTCCTTATGTCCAATGGAATGATTATTTTTCCTCTTTAATAGTTCCCACAATTTTAACACATATGCCACTAAATTTTTTAACAAATTTCCTATAAAAACTTTCTAATCCATGAAAACTTCTTACCTTTGAAATGCTTTTGGGAGTTAGCCAATTTATTATGCCCTTCACTTTCTCCTGCTCCATATTTAAGCCTTCTCTTGAAATTACAAGGCCCAAGTATAATAGTTATATCTTCATGAGACTACTTTTCTTTAGATTGATTAGAAATTTCTCTTCTTTTATTTTCTTCAAAACCATCTTAAGATGTCTTAGGTGCTCTACTTTTGATTGACTATAAATTAGGATATCATCAAGATAAACTATAACAATTTTTCTAATGAATTATTTTAATAGTTCATTCATTAGTCTCATAAAAGTGTTCAGAGCATTGGTAAGTCCGAAGGGCATTACCAACTATTCATATAAACCATTATTAGTTTTGAATGATGTTTTCCATTCATCACCTGCTCTGATTTTGATTTGATGATCTCCACTTTTTAAATATATTTTAGAAAAATATGCAGCACTGCTTAGGAAATATATCAGATCATCAATACAGGGTAACGGAAAACTGTACCAGATTTTGATTTTGTTTATTTCTCGAGAATATGTGCACATCCTCCATTCACCAACCTTCTTTGGAGTTAACATTGTTGGAAAAGCACATAAACTTAAACTTTCTCGAATGATACCTTTATCCAGCAATACCTCCACTTTATTTTTAATTTCTTCATTCTCCTTTTGAGTCATTCTGTAATATGCTTTGTTAGGAAGGTTGGCACCTGGAATGAGATCAATATGATGGCTAATACTTCTAATGGGAGAAAATTCTTTGGGCAAGTCATCCACTACAATATCAATAAATTGATTGAACATGTTTTTAATTTCTTCTGGAAGATCATTCAAATTTGAAGTTGTGAGAACTACCTTTGACTTACCAATCAAAGAAAAAATTATCTCCTCATGCTTGATTTCTTAGAGAAATTATTTCCCACTAAGTAACATTACCTTGGATTGGTCTTCTTCTGGTGTTTTTTCAATCTTCAATGACAAAAGTACCCCCTTTTGACCATCCTTCTCAAAAGTTTAAGTATTGTACCTTCCATCATACATTGATTTCCTTTTATAATACCATGGTCTTCCAAGCAAGACATGACACACATCCATAGGCATAACATCAGAAAGAACTTTATCCCTATAACATCCTATTTGAAACTCCATTTCACATTTTTCATTAACTAATATCTCATGTCCTTTTTTCCACCATGAAACTTTGTAGGGAGTAGGAAGTTTATTTTTCTTTAAATTAAACTTTTCTTCCATTTCTGTGGATAATAAATTATTAGTACTCCCACTATCAATAATGATTTTACAACACTTTCCTCCTGATTTACAAATAGTTCTAAACAATGTTTTTCTTTGTGTGGGTTCCTTTAGTTCTTCAACAACCTTTAATAAATTTCTTTTCATCATTAAAGATTCACCATTTTCAGGTTCATTTTCATGTGTAGAGGATTGTACACTTTCTGTATCAATTTGTGTTATCTGTGTACTTCCTTAATTAGAAAATATTTCAGGACACTCATTAGCTTTACGACCTTCTTTGTTACATATATAACATCTTATCATATAATATTGTCCTTTACCTCCTTGATAAGATCTTCATCCTCTGAAATCTCCTCTCGATGGTTCTACATGTTGTGAACTGTTGCCTTCTCCTCTCTGAATTAAAAATATTCCACTAGAATATTCTCTTCTTGATTGTCCTTGACTTGATGATCCCCTTCTTCTTATTGTGCTTCGTCCTCTTCCTCTTTGACTCTGATTTCTCGCCAATTTTTCTTCAATTTTAAGGGCTATCTCGTACGCTTCTTCCATAGTTTTTAGAGCCGAAATATTTAATTCATCTTCTATTTAAAATCTCAAGCCATTAATATACCTTGCTAACTTTTCTTCATCTGCTTCCATATGACCAGATATTATACTCAATTTATCAAACTCTTTTGTATATTATTTTATAGAGGTCAATTTCTACTTGAGATTGCGCATTTGACGAAAAAGAGTCAATTAATACACTCGAGGAAGAAGTTTACCTTTGATCTTGGCCACCATTCGATCCCAGCTAGTAATATTCCCTTTGTTTCTATTTTCCCTTTCAGCTTGCACGCTATCCCACCATAGTGCAACATGTCCCTTTAATATTATCACCACGAACTTGGCTTTATACTCATCGGATACTCGAAATATTTATCCATGGTGATCCAATTAATGAATTCTACAAGAGTTAAATTCCCTTCATACATTGGCACGTCCAATCTTGGCTTGGTACTGATTCCCGCGATCATTTTGACCATCTTCTCTTATGTAATTTCTTCTTGAGCTTCCTCTTCTAAGCTTTCTTCTGCTTCGCTAACATCGCCGATGTCAACATCTATTTGACGTGTTGTCGCCAATGCACCCAATATTATTCTAATATGCCTTACTTCATCAAGCAGGACTTGATTTGCACCTCGTATCCGTCGACCAATTCCAACTACTTTAGCTCCTCTAATTCTATTAGTCATCTTGTATAATAATTCTTACAAATCCTTTTCCTTAAGGCCTTCTTTAAAAAAAAACTTTATGACTTTTAAAAAAAATAATAATTAAATATATAGTATTAACTCTATGTAATAAACTTCACATGGAACTCATTTCAATTTTCACCTTATTTAATGAACACAAATGTAACTCATTTTTAAATGAACATTCTCCTTATAATGATAAAAACAGAATTCACATGTAATGAATAAGTATGGAATGAAAATTAAGTTAATTTTCTTCCAAAAATTGACGCAGAGAACGCCATAATCAACTTAAGACTGGATTGTCTTAATATAAGGAACCTAAATCAAAGAGAAACTCATATCTTTCCATTTTACGTGAGTTGTAGTGTAGATTTTCTTGGCAAAAGGCGGATCTCACTTGTACACTCTCTGCATAAACACAAATATTCATGTACAACACACAAAATTTATTAAACATTTCACAATTGCTTTCGTCACATATTTTCACATGCGGGTCTTCAATGTTTGCGACTCTTCAACGCGGGCAACTTTCAACCCATGCAAAAAATTTAATCTTTCTTCATGCATGAATCTCTTAACAGCTACGCAAACTCATAACCAATTATCTCGAAAAATACGCTTTAGTCCACGTTCTCCGGGTCATGCATACACGGTAGCGGGCATGCCTCCATAAGTCAGTCTACGCCAATAGAGTATAAGAAACGCTATTGCCAGCTCCCTTCTCAATGTTCTAGGCAACCAATAAAAACATCATCCTCCAAGGAACCACGACAAGCTGTAGATGCTCCAGCCGTCATTATTTTTTGCACAACGCAGCTGCAACTCAAATGTTCAACGATGACAGACACAAATCATTTAGGTGGTACGATATCTGAAACCTCGATTAGCAACAAATTCTAGTGATCAAAAATCTCCAACAAAGCTAATCATGTCTCTTTGTGATCTCAAACAGAAAACCCCGCTTGTTGATTTCTCTTTCACATGAAAAATTTTGCAGTAAAAGTGTCGCCCCTCTCAACATAAGCCGTGCACTATACACAAAATATTTTTCTGCGCTCTTATACCAAAAATGGTGTAGAGGATAAAAAATTCAAAAAACACACCAAATTTAATTGATTAAATCACACTCCAAAACATTTATTTATCCAAAAGATTACATGGCTATTTATTTAGAGGAGAGAAGTCTCTCAAATCTCTTCAAGAGAAACTTCCTCCTAGATATTTGGAGGAAGTTGAGAGCGGTCCTCTCAACTTTAGGATTTTATCCTAACTTCCCTATCTCCTAATTAATTCTATAATGACTCACTATTTCTTGAAACTCCTAGATTCATTAATTAAATAATTACATAAAAATTAAGTATGAGATGTTCCTGCATCACTGACAACTGTATCTCATGCAAGGTCAAAGCATATTGATGCATAACATCATTTTGTAAGGGGAAAATTCCAATCTGAAAAGGAATTGACTTAATATATTGTAATACAAATAAAAAGTTGGTTGACATATTCACTAAGCCTCTTGGGAAGGCTAAATTTGAGATTTGTAGAAGTTATGTGTTGTATAAAATCAAGATTATGTTGTAAGCCTATATGAGAATTAGACCAGGAGACATGTCAATTAAGAGTATGTTTGTGTCTTATGCATTGTGCTATAGCACATTTTGTGTGTTTGTCATATGGTTGGAATTAAGGGGGAGTTTTGGATAATAGTAATTCCAACCTAGGAAGTTACCAACCACATTAAATGAACCAGTAATTTTGTCTCGTGGTTTCTAGAGATTTCACCTAGCTTCTTGAAGAATTTATCACCACGGACAATGCTTACAGTACAGACACTTCCTCATCGTGTATAAAATTCCTTCTTTGGCAATGGAAAGTTCAGGTTGGTATTCCGTGTTCAAACTCTAATTTAAATAAAATGGAACAAGATTGATGGGAATTCATATCCACTTTGTTATAGATATCCTTAGACTTTATCACAATACTATGGGCTATTATCTTGTATTATGAATACCATATGTCTAAGAAAACCATAACTCACTTGATATAGAACTTGTTCATATGATTTTTTTTTGAAATTAATCAACTTCACCTCCCTCATCCAATTATAAGGAATAAAATTTATATTTCATATTTACACATTTTGTTGGGTGGAATGGTTGAGGTCGAACAATCTTTTTCCTTTCATTTTTTCTAGAATTATGCCTAATTATTCCCTAATGATGGGTGTACGTGCGTATGAAATGTTGGACATCATAAATCTAAATGCATTGTACAATTACGCTTAGTGACTTTCGAAACCTACATACCCAAATATTGTATAATATTATAACATATTATATATATTTCCTATTTACATCAGAGATCCACCTTAACTTTGGATCTACCAAACGTGTAAAGGGATCAAATCCAACAAGATGCAAACATCTTTACAAGTGCAAAACCTTAGAAAATGTTTTCACTCTCAGAGATTTGATTCCTCTTCGTGCTTCGTAGAGTACGATTTAATGTCTCTCCTATTTCTTAATGTTACTATTTATATCTATATAAATTTCACATGAGACACTGTTATTTTTATTTCTTTTAAAACTTGATAATACATATAGTTATATAAATATGCACTTTGCAATTTTTTTTATAGTGTGTCTAATATATTTTCAATTTAATTTTAAAATGTGTTATACATCATATTTTTCTTTTTATGAGCTTGGTGGGACTATATCTTCATCATGTCCAATATATCACCCCAATCGGGGTGGAGAATTGAACTACTGACTTCACATCAAGGAGTACCTTAAGAAATCACCCAATCATCGTCTATCCAACTAGTGACTTCACATCAAGGAGTACCTTAATAAAGCACCCAATCACCATCTATCCAATACCCTATGGACTTTTTATACATTGTATTGATTAAATATACAATTTTAAAATAACATGGTTACTAATATGAGTCATCATTATTTTAACTTAGATGGTAAACATGATATTAATTTAGAACTGTTAGTTATATGTGTGTGTGTGTGAGAGAGAGAGAGAGAGAAATGTATATAATGTTTTTTTTGTGTTTATTTAAAATTTTATTAATAATAAAATAAAACTATAATATAACAATTTGAAGGAATAAAATTATTATTTTATCATTTTTTTGGTGGGTAAATATTTTTTTTTTCTATTATTTTTTCTAACTCTTTAAAGAAACACATTATCTAATGCATATCTTCCATAATTAATTTTAGAACACTTCTTAACACAATTATGCATAGGCATATTATATATTACAAATTATTTTCTCTATTTATTTAATAAAAAATATTTTACGATGGTTTTATCAATCTAACATATATTTGGAGATGCACAATGAAGACTTGTCCTATTCACTTCAATATATGTCTCCATAAAATGTGATAATATATGTTGGTATTTGCATGTATACTAGTATACATCCATCTTAAGTCTCGATATACCATGTGCCACAAGGGATCAAAACCCCTTTCACTATAAAAGAGGTTTGGTAGATCCAAAGGTAAGATGGGTTGTTTAATTTCCTTCTTTAATTAGGATATATTCCTCATGAATACTATGGGTCAATAACCATGGATTCTGATAAACTTGGACCTCAGATAAAGTCAAGTTTATCTTAACTCCTTAACATAAATTAATAAAAATAATAAGTTTATCCTACAATTTTTGTTTTTATTATTTTACTTTGAAGTTATTTTTCTTAAAGGAAGGTTATTTTTATTTTATTTTTACTTAGTTAAAATTTTTGTAGAGCATTACATTACATTACAACATCTCTACAATACTTAGATAAAGAAGGTGTCATGCTGCAATTACATTACATTACATTACATTACATTACATTACATTACAACCTTTCCTCAAGTTTTGCACTCAAAAAAGAGGTTTACACCTCGAAAGATTTGATCCCTCTCGGCACTTGATAGATTAGGAGTTAAAATGGATTATGGTAGTTGCTAATATAATCTATATATGTTATGGTATACACTTTTACTCTACCACGCATTTTGTTACATTAACTCTTCCATTTTTGAGAAATGGTTTAGTATAAAAAAGTTACACATTGCTAATTTGTAATGTAGAGCATCTATATCAACGGTTCAAATGCATCCTTCTACTCAACGAGTTATAACCCCATTTAAATTTACATCAAACTCATTGAGGTCATTCTGTAGAAGAATTTATACCTAGAGTGCATATCAAAAATACCCAAAAGTATCATCTACTTAGCTTGTGCCATCTAAATAGGAAAAAGTATCATCTACTTAGCTTGTGCCATCTTAAAACCCTTTAAAACTGGAAGCAATGCCTTGCTTCCCGTCTATTATGAGTGTCAACAAGGAGGAATGCACAAGTAGAAGGAAAAGCGTGTGAGAGAAAGTTACCATAGTCATCGAATAGGTAGAAGCTACGGCCACGATTCGTTAAGGATACTACAATAGTTTGCAAAGGAGAGGAACAGATTAATAAAGCTACGATAGAATTTACCGTTGAAAATATGTAGTTTCTTCAATTTACGTCTTCACTTCAAACGAACAACTGTCTAACTTAACTACTCTATCAACAAACATGCAAGGAGAGGAACAGATTGTTAGCCATGAATTTTTTTATAACTTTTCCTTGCTCATGTACATATTTTTCTAAAAAGTCAAATGTTCATGGTTCTCGCACCTCGATCATGACCTCCACTCCTAGTATGACCTTGCAACAATAGTGGCTAAATTTCCAATAATAAATAATATTTTGTTAGGGGAAATAAATATAGGGTAAATTTGAGTCTGTCGTTGGTAGTTTATGGGCTTGATATTTCGGTAATGAGTGGTTTTCCAAGGGTTTCTAGTGTAACATTGTTCTTTGTTTGTTGTTTTGGTTTTACCTATTATATTTTCATGTAACTCATTATGTTGTTGATGAAATAATAAAGAAATTGGTTATTTTTTTAGTGGGCTTAGTCTGTGAACAACATGATTTTTTTTATTTATAAATTTTGTGTCGCATCAATTTGTCATGATTTTTATTTATTTGTGTGTATTTTATATTTGTGTAGTTGTATCTATTTTGGAATAACCTTTGCACAATATTAATTAAATTATAAACAATTATTATGTAGATGGAAAGGATTTGACCTCCATGAAATATTTTAGTTGTTAGAAATGGAAAGTTAAAATTTATCTCAAAAATAGTTATGTTATTTTTTCTTTTTAATTAAATTGAATATTTAAAAAAAAAAATCATATGAACATATTTAATATGAACATGAGTTATGTGAGTGTAGTATTAGTAAGACATGGTATTATAACAAAGCCTATTTAGAAGCTAACAATCTCCGTGGGAAATCTCCATGGGAAAGTGGGAGTGAATCTGCATGGTTAAGAATCTTGTTAAAGGTATACATATTCAACCCATTTATTAATTATTTTGATAATTAATAATAATATTAATAATTTAAAATAATGTTATAGTTAAATTTTATGATTTATTTTAATATTCACAATGTGAGATTTATCACAAGGTAAGTTTTTTTATGGCTAATAAACTCCATCTAATTTATATAGTTTCCCTTGATTATGTATCTATGATTTTTTATAAAAAATAGTATGAGAGTTGGTATGAGCTTCTTCAATGATATATAACGAGTTCCTATGAGTGGTACACAAATATTTAGTACTTTTACAATGATATATGCAATGAAACCCATAGATCAAAATAGATGGGAAGATTTACTAGCTAGATATTTTGAGAATATGGAGCTGGTACAAAACTAAGTGAGTAAAGCATATCGGCTCAAGATATTTTTTAGGTTACATTGATGATTAAGACCACATCTAGGTGAAAAGAGTTTAATAGCACATTGCACATGATGTCTCTCTCATGCATAGAAGGGGCGGATGACCAAATTGATGAATGAAATATTTGAATACATAAAAGAGTGGAAAATGTACTCATACACTAACTTGAGACTGTTTTGTTCTAAGAATTACTATTGAGGCATACATATTGGAGTGTGGTGGTGCATGGATCTATGTATGATCAAGTTGTGGAATGGACCACTTAGTTACAATATGGTAGGTGTACTCTTATGCTAGTTTGAAGGGGAGGGGAGATTGAGGGGGAGAGCCAAAATGTGGTATTTGAGCCAAAATGTGGTATTTGATGTTGTTAGATGGTGATTGAATGATATGAGAGAATGTAGCCTAGAAAAATGGTAGATAGTTACCCATGTCTTCTTCTAGATTGTAAGGAAATTTTAAGAGGGGATTGTTAGGGTAATTAGGGTAAGCTTGAATTAGTCAAAGTCAGTTTACCATTTGATTTTATGGAAAGTAAGTTTACCATTGTTAGTGTCTTTTGGCCTTAAGAGGGAATGCCAAATGATGAGAGGAGAAGACTGTAAAAATGTTGAGAATTTTTCTCGTGACATAATAAAAGGCATATGTATTTCTTTGTGGATGTAAACCAAATCGAATGAGCCACTTCAATTTTTTCTCCAAAAATTGTCATGATTTGTGTGCTTATTGTTACTCTGATAGGTAAGCCATGCCTCTTTTGAAATAAGTTTCTAAAATTTTGAATTAATTATAAATAATTATTAGGTGGCTAGTAGGGATTCAACCTTGACTAAATATTCTAAAATATTCTTAGTAGTAGTCACATATAAAAGTTTGAGATTTATCACAAAAATAGTTTTACCATTTATGTAATTTTAGTTACATCGATTAATTAAAAAATTATATATCATATCACATGAAATGAGTTATAGTTTTTTAAATATGTAATATTGATAAACCAATATTTGCATATTATCATGCAAAGGAACCCCACTAGGTTAAATAGACGTCCGAGGAGAGTGTCACTATAAACTGAGGGGAGGGACATATATTCAAGATTATGTCAAAGAATATCACGAGGATAATACTCACAATAGAAAACCCCTTATGTTCAAGATTATGTCTAAGAATATCATGAGAATAAACCTCATAATGGGAAACCCCTTCAGCAAAATTATGATATCGTAACAAAACCTATTTCAAAATTAAAAATCACTATAATTAAAAGTCTTACCTACACCTATCGTATAAATATCCAACCTCATATAAATTCTTGACCTACACCTATCCTATAAATATACAACCTGATGTAAATTCTTGACGTTGTTTTTATGAATATACAACTTGATATGAATGTTCAACTGTTTTTTAAACTTTTACCTCGGTACCTCGAATAAATGCATATAAAAAAGGAGTTGTTTTTAGTGTTACTTTTTGGAATAAATGCATATAAGAAATTGAGTTGTCTTTAGTGTCAATTTTTGCAATTCCCGAAAATTTTGAGGTGAAATCTTGATTTGGGTTATTTAAAATGGTTTTTTTTTACTATATATGGATACAAGACCCTGAAAAACCCCTAATAAACTTAGATTGTGTAGATGTTACACATCAAGCTTGTGATATCAATAAATTCCTACCAGATTTTAGAGAAATTGAATTGAAAAAATCCCCATACAATTTTCCAAAAAAAATCTCACTAAAAACAATTCTTATTAAAATATTTGTTTTTTTACGCTACTAAATTCAATTTTACAAATATATAATTTAAACACTTAAAATTTAAGTACAATTACATTAAATATTAATCATTAAACTAAAAAATAAAAGCGTTTTTTTTTACTCTCTCATAACTTTAAATAGAATTTAATGAGATTTTTTTTAATTAAATGTTATTTTTGTTATTATAAATAATTTTTTAGTTAAATGTTCCTTTTGTTATTATACTTGTGGAAAGAAAGTAGAGTATAGTGTCATTATTGGGTATATTGTAATTATTTTGGGCTTTTCAATTATTTTTAATATTTTGTAAATCAAATTATTAAATTTATTTTTTAAGAAATTAAAACATAAATTTTATAATTTTGTAAATTGAATTTTTAATTGTATGTGGTTTAAAATTTTTGAAAATTATATATATATATATCATAATATTCTACTTTCATTTAGAGCAACTAATATGGATAATTTTTGCTATCTATGACTCTGGTTGTCAATTAAATTTTATTTTTTACATAATAGCCAAGTACTAAGCAATATAGTTGATCATGGTTGACTATGGTTGACCATGGTTGACCTTCGTGGTTGATCATAGTTGAAAATAGAGACATTATTCAATGTTGGCCATATTCAACCATGATTAACCATGTTTGATCATAGTTTACCATAGAGACATTGGTTGACCATTAAAAGGGAATTATATTTTACCAAACTGGAAGAGTGTTTACTACCAAACATCTAATATATTTCTAATATATTTCTTTAACATTTTTGTTTCGTAAACTAGTCTATTTCTATTAAAAGAGTGTTTGGTACAGGATGGGTTACAAAAAATAGAGGCTAGATAAGAGGGAACCGGAAATCAAGAACTTTCAACCTCGGTCCCATAGAGTAGCCAAGTGAGAAGCAAGAGATAAAACATAAAAGAAAGGGAGCCACAGGAAAAACACTATAAACTATCCTGAGTGGGTTTCTTCCTTAGTACAACATTTCTTTCCTTTATTTTTTGAAACTCTTACCCAACCATCCTAAGGTTGTTGGTCTAGGATCACTTGAAGCCTGTTGATGTCTAAATGAGAGGGCTCCTTATTTGAATCTGAGGAGGAGGTTTCGTGAGATTATTTATATGCAATCGTGGGACCAGTGGGCACGTCGTGGTTTTTAGAGGTCATGTCCTTCTCTTTCTTTACAACCTATGCATCTGCTTCAATCTCTTCCTCATCCTCACTCTAGCTGAAGGAATCGATGTCATTCATGGTAGGTGGGACAAGGCTTCAAGCTTTTGGAATTTGATTTGCAGATGTTCTTCTTCTTTTGGGCTAGGAAGGAGGAGCAGGAGTTCTGAAGGTGTCTTATTTGGTGGTAGCGGCAACAAAGGAAGGAGGTATTCTCATATTCCAGGGTCTGTTTCCAATGGAAATCTCCCACTATGAGATTGATTTTATTTGGCAGGCCTTTGTGGATGTCTATTTCAGCGCATATTCTATCAATGGTGTATATGCCTAATTCCCCCTGGAGGTATCCATTGCCAGAAAGTGGCCTAGAGTATTTTCGATTCCTTGAAGGACAAAAAAGTGCCATAGAGGAGCTGGTAAATTTGAGAGCCTGAACCAAATGGGAAGCTTGGTGATGACTGTTGTGGATGGGTCAAAGTCTGGGAACCATGTTCTGAGGAATATTCCACCTTTTCCCCAGAACAAAGGTCATCCTGTCAAATATTTCTGATAGTCCTCCTCGAAAGTGAACAGAACAATGAAAAAACCCTTTGAGCAGAAGAAAATACGACTGTTATTGGTCCAAGAAGAGTGAACCCATTGATAGAGATATATTGAGCATGGCCATAATCCATTGAATTTCCAGATTATGGCCCTTTCTGCATATTGCTGAAATTGGTCATCCACTATTGGGTGGGAGATTTCGATCGTTGGTATATCTTCTATTTTTTCCACTAAAAAAGGCTTGAGAGCTTCAGGAGAAGGTGTAGTTTTCTTGGGATGTTGTGCATGGACAACATCCTTGTACGAGAAAGCATGTGTAGAGGAGGGCTGCCCAGAAGCTGCTCCTTGCAAACAGAGGGATAAAACCAGAGTAGCGTTTTTCTCAATGTTATAAAAAGGGAATAGGATTTTTTTCTCTAGTTGTTTACCTCTATAGAGGAATCATTGAATGCTAGAAGGGATCCTTAGCTTGTCTTCTTGGACATACGTTAGAATTTTCACCCAATCTTCAGATCGAACCCAACATAACTGCTTTTTCTCATTGAGAAGAATTTTTGGATCGCGAAGGAGGGTGTATTTCCTTCCTTTTCAACAGAGGTGTGATGAAACAAGGGTCCAATATGCCACGGAGGAAGGCTATGAGTGGCGTATATTTCTCTGTTGTTGGCTGTCAATGGGGAGCTAATCTGATACGTGCACCTGCTGATGGGGTCCTCCATTCTGAAGCCCTTCATTCTAAGGTCTGTGAAGGATTCAGTATAATCCATGTCCCTGGGCTTGGGCCTAGTTAGATCTTGAGGTGGAGGTGGGAGGAGCCAGGCTTCCATCGAATCTGGAATGATGTGAATAGAGGCGATCTTGTGCTTGGAAGAAGGCATGTGAGGATTATAATTCTTTGTCCCAACGGATATATCTAGGAAGCGATGGTTACTAGATGGTGCTCACCATTGCAGAACCGGGTCGTCGTGTTCCCTCTCGTAGCACTGCTTGTCTGAAGAGCACCTACCCTATTCGTATCGTGTGCACAGATGCAGTTGGAGGGTTCCCTTGCCACCTTCTTGCAGGTAAAATCCATAATCTTTATGTCTTCATGGTAGAGGAGGGGCTTTGCTTCTCCCAAGAGAGACCGTTCACGAGCTACTGGAGGCTGCAGAGCTTCAGCGGCGGCATTTTGGCCATGATGGTGGCCATATAAGGAAATCCTAGCACCTTCAGAGGCTACTCAGCTCATTTTTCTTTTAGGGAATAGGATTTTTCCAAGCCTAATATATTTCTTGATCATTACCATATCATGACATGCTTGATATCTAATATTAATCAATATTTTTTATAGACAATTATGTTTTCAAAAAGTTGAATATTGTTGGTTCTTAAAACCTGCACATTAAAAAAGCAAATGGATTTTTAATATTATAAACACAATGGATTAATATTATAAAATAAATGGATTAATAAATCCATGAGGTTAATAAACACAAGAGCTTAATGTTATAAACCCAAGGCATTAATATTACATACCCTTGCAATTATTATTATAAGCCCGAGAGATTTATAAACCCAAGGTATTAATATTATAAACCTAACATATATAACCCTAGAATTAATATTATAAGCTGAAGTTATTAAACCCTAAAATATTGGTATATATATTAGGGATCAATATTATAAATAGAAGGGATTATTGATATTATAAACACAAATGATTATAAACCAAAGGGAATAATATTAAACCCTACGATTTATATTATAAACCCTAGGATTAACACTATAAACCTATGAGATTAATATTTGAACCTTACTATAATAAACCTTATGATTCTAAACTCCTCAACCATGACTAACAATGGTTGATCATGGTTAATTATGGTTGACCAAATTCAATGAGAGAGACTTGTATCATGTTTGATCATGGTTAACGAATTTAAACCATGATTCAATGACATAAAATGGTTGATCATGGTTAACCATGGTTTACCACACTCAACCATGGTTGACCAAATTCAACAAGAGAGACTTGATCATGGTTGATCATGGTTAATGAATTTCAACCATGATTAATCATGGATAACGAATTTCAACCATGATTATTCATGGTTGGCAATGGTTGACCATGCTTGACTATTGTTTTCCATGGTTGACCATGGTTGATCATAGTTGACAATAGAGATATTGTCCATGGTTGACCATATTCAACCATGATTAACCATGGTTGGTTATGGTTGATTGTACACACATTTATTGACCATTAAAAGGGAATTGTGTTTGACCAAACTTGAAGAGTGTTTACTACCAACCTTGCCCCAAGATAGTGAAATACATTAGCAAATGTGATTTAATAACATTAAACCCTTAAGATTAATATTATACACTGAAGGAATGAATATCATAAATGAAAATGATTAATTAATCCAAGGGATGAATATTATTAACCCAAGGTTTAATATTATAAACCCAAGGCATTAATATCATAACCCCTTCGGATTGATATTATAAACCCAATAGCTTAAAACAGCCAAGGTATTTTAATATTATAAACCTAAGGGATTAATACTATAAACCAAAGGGTTTAATAAGGGTTAATGGGTTAGGGGTTTAAATGTTAAGGGTTAATGGGTTAGGGGTTTAGAGGTTTAGTGGGGGTAAATGGGTTAGGGGTTAAGGGTTTAGAGGTTTAGGGTTTAGGGGGTTAAATGGGTTAAGGGTTAGGAATTAGTGTTTAAGGGGTCAAGGGTTAATGGGTTAGAGGTTTAGGTGTTTAAGGGGTTGAATGGGTTATGGGTTTGGAATTAGGGTTTAAGGGGTTATAGGATTAGGGTTTAGGGGGTTAAATGGGTTAGGGTTGGTTTAGAGGTTTAGGGGGTTAGGGGATTTAGCAGTTAAGGATTTTAGGGGTTAGAAGTTAGGCGTTAATGGGGTTAAATGGGTTAGGTTTTTCGGGGTTTAGGGTGTTGAATTGGTTAGGGGTTGGGAATTAGGGTTTAAGGGGTTAGGGGTTAAGGGTTTAGAGGTTTAGGGTTTAGGGGGTTAAATGGGTTATAGGTTTAGAGGTTTAGGGGATTTAGCAGTGAAATATTTTAGGGGTTAGGGGTTAGGGTTTTGGGGGTTAAATGGAATAAACACTTAAATGGGTTAGGTTTTTAGGGGTTTAGGGTGTTGAATTGGTTAGGGGTTGGGAATTAGGGTTTAAGGGGTTAGGGGTTAAGGGTTTAGGGGTTAGGAAGGGGTCAAGGGTTATGGGTTGGGAATTAGGGTTTAAGGGGTTAGGGGTTTTGAGGTTTAGGGGGTTAAATGGGTTAGGATTGGTTTAGAGGTTTAGGGGGTTAGGGGATTTAGCAGTTAAGAATTTTAGGGGTTAGGACTTAGGAGTTTTGGGGTTTAGGTGCTTAAATGGGTTAGGGGTTAACGTGTTAGGGGTAGGGGTTAAATGGGTTAGGGATTTAGAGGTTTAGTGGGGGTAAATGGGTTAGGGGTTAAGGGTTTAGAGGTTTAAGGTTTAGGGGGTTAAGGGTTTAGGGGTTAGGAATTAGGTTTTAAGGGGTCAAGGGTTAAGGTGTCAAGGGTTAGTTTTCTGCAATAACATAATTCTCCAATCCCATACACTTCTGCTTGGAATTTCACACTTAACATTCATTTCCTTTTCGGATAATATTCTTTATCCCCTTACATCCATACCTAGGAAAATAAACTTCATTTCAATTTAATATTTTGAAACTAAAGTGGAATATAGGAGGACCCATTCCAAGAAGGGCATCTCACTCAATGTTCAAATAATATTGTTCATTCCCTTACATCCTTACCTAGGAAAATAGACTTCATTTCAAGTTAATTGTGTGAAACTGAAGTGGAAGATAAAGTGACCCATTCCAAGAAGCTCATCTCACTTCAAAAATTTCTCGAGATTTCCAAGAATTTATAATGATATTCAGGTGCTATGCATTGTCTCCTTTATCACCTCATTGCATTTAGTCAATTGTTTTTTAAATTTAAATTTATTCATTAATTTCAAAAAAAATATCATATAAATTATATATAGTTGTTTTTGTTTTGATTTATGTTTTAGAATTTTATTTTATTTATATTAATATATCAATTAGTTTTATATAAAAATATTTTTAGTTTTTTATATAACATTGATATTGCAAAATATTGTAACAAATTTTATTTAATTAAATCTTCATGTATTTTTTTATCATTAATAATAATAAAATAATTTAAAATAAAATTATAATTTTATTATTTTATATCATTTTTTAATTTTAATAAAGTACTATTTAAATTATATAACGTACCAATTCTAAAAACTTAAATTTTTTTGTGTTTCATTATAGGAATAAAACTCTCGGATGAGAGTTTTTAAAACTCTCATACGAGAGTTTTTAAAACTCTCATACGAGAGTTTTTAAAACTCTCATACGAGAGTTTTTTAAACTCTCATACGAGAGTTTTTTAAACTCTCATACAAAACTCTCGTCCGAAAGTCTTCCCGAGAGTTTCCGTCAATAAAACTCTCGAACGAGAAAATGCATAACTCTCGTCCAAGAGATTTTTAACTCCGGTTAAACCCAATAAAACTCTCGGTCAAGAAATAGAGTTGACTATTTTCTTGGACGAGAAATTAAAAATTTCTCCCATATTCTAGCCGTCCGCCAAAAAGTGTTTCCCAACTTCGCGATTTCACCCTAAATCTAACATATTAAGTTAAACCTAGGATTAATATAATAAGCCTAAGGGATTATAAACCCTCAGGTTAATATTATCAACCCTAAAATATTATTATACATATTAAGGATCAATATTGTAAACATAAGGGATTATTCATATTACAAACCCAAGGGAATAATATTAAACCCTACGATTTATATTATAAACCCAAAAGAATATAAACCCTAGGATTAATATGATAAAGCTAAAGGATTACTATTTTGAACCCTACAATTATAAACTTTATGATTTTAAACTCCTCAACCATGACTAACAATGGTTGATCATCATTAATGGATTTCAATTATCATTCCATGAACCACAATAGTTCATCATGGTTAACCATGGTTTACCACACTCAAACATGGTTGAGTAAATACAACCAGAGAGACCTTGATCATCGTTGATCATGGTTAACGAATTTCAACCATGATTAAACATGGTTGACAATGGTTGACCAAGCTTCACTTTGGTTTACCATGGTTCGCCTTGGTTGACCATGGTTGATAATAGTTGACAATAGAGACATTGTCCATGGTTAACGATATTCAACCATGATTAACCATGGTTCAACATGGTTGATCGTACACACATTTATTGACCATTAAAATGGAATTGTGTTTGCCAAACTTGAAAAGTGTTGACTTCCAAACATATCCCAACATAGTTAAATACATGAGTAAATCTGATTGAATAAGATTAAAACTTTGAGATTAATATTATATACCCAAGGGATCAATAATATCAAGGGATGAATATTATAAACCCAAAGGATTAATAAATCAGAGGGATGAATATTATTAAACCAAGGATTTAATATTATATGCCCAGCACATTAATATCAATAAACCCTCGAGATTAATATTGTAATCCCAACAGATTAAAAAAAAAATAGTTTAATAAAACCATGGGGTTAATATAATCAGGGGTTTAATATTATAAACATAAGGAATTGATATTACAAACCAGTGGGATTAATATTCTAAACCCAAGAGATTAATAAGCCTAATGGTTTAATATTATAAACCCTTGATATTAAAATACCCAAGGATTTAATATTATAAACCCAAGTGTAATAATAAACCCAAGGTATTATAAAGCTAACATATTAATACTAAAATCCCGAGCGATTATAAACCCTAATATGAATATTATAAGCCTTAAAATAATATTATACATATTAGGGATCAATAATATAAACACAAGGGATTATTGATATTATAAATGTAAGTGATAATTACTGATATTATAAGGTTACATATTGAAATTATTGTTTTTCATGCCGAGAAAGTCCTTGAAAATGGTTGAAAAAATTCAACCATGATTAATCAAGGATGACCATCATTGACTATGGTTGGCTATGGTTTACCATGGTTGACCTACGTTAATTGTGGTTGATCGTAGTTTACAATAGATACGTTTTCCATGGTTGACCATATTCGACCATGATCAACCATGGTCGAGGTTGGCCTTAGACACATTGGCTGACCATTAATAGGAATTTGTGTTTGACCAAACTTGAAGAGTGTTGACTACCAAACATACCCCAAAATAGTCCAATACATTAATAAATGTAGTTGACTAATGTTAAACTCTTGAGATTGATATTATACACCCAAGGCATCAATCAACAAAAGAGATTAATAAACCCTAGGAGTGAAACTTATTAAACCAAGGGTTTAATATTATTAACCAAAGGAATTGATATCATAAACCCTTCGGATTAATATTATAAACCCCACATATTAAATAACCAAACGAATTCTTAATATTATAAACCCAGGGGAACAATATTATAAACCAGAGGGATTAATAAACCCATTGGGTTAGCAAAAACAAGGATTTAATATTATAAACCCAACTCATGAATATTAGAAACCCTTGAGATTAATATTATACACCCAAGAGACTAATATTATAAACCCTTAGGTTTAGAAAAACTAGTGGATTAATATTATAAACCGAAGAGTTTTAATAAACCAAAGGGATTATAAACCTAATAGATTAATATTTAACCCTAGGATTAATATTATAATCCCAAAGGATAATAAACCATAAAATTATTATTATAAACCCTAAAATATTACTATACATATTAGGGATAAATATTATAAACCCAAAAGATTATTGATGTTATAAACCGAAGGGAATGATATTAAATCCTAGGATTTATATTATAAACTTGAATAATTATAAACCCTAGGATTAATAGTATAAACCCAAGGGATTAATATTTAGAACTCTACAATTATAAACCTTATGATTTTTACCACACTACCAAATTCAATGAGAGAGACATTGATCATGGTTAACGAAATTCAACCATGATTGCATGACTCATAATGGTTCTTCATGGTTAACGATGGTTTATGACACTCAACCATGGTTGAAAAAATTCAACCATAGGTTAGTATTGTAAACATAACAAATTAATATTTAATCCTAGGTTTAATATTATAAGCCTGAATAATAATAAACACTAAGGTTAAAATTATAAACCCTAAAATATAATTAAAAATATAAGGAATCCATATTATAAAAAGAAGGGATTATTCATATTATAAACACAAGGGATTATAAACCCAAGGGAATAATATTAAACCATGTGATCTATAATATAAAACCAAAAGATTATAAACCCAAGGATTAATAATATAAACCTAAGGGCTTAATATTTTTAACCCTACATTTATAAACCTTATCATTTTAAACTCCTCAACCATTCCTTACAATGCTTGGTCATGGTTAACGAATATCAGCCATGATTAATCATGACAATGCTTGACTATTTTTTATCATGGTTAACTTTGGTTGACAATGGTTGATCATAATTGACAATAGACACATTATCCATGGTTGATCATATTAAACCATGATTAACCATGGTTGATCATGGTTGATCGTACACACATTGCTTGACCATTAAAAGGGAATTGTGTTTCAACAAACTTGAAGAGAGTTGACTACAAAACATACCCCAACATAGTCAAATACATTAGTAAATGTGATTTACTAACATTAAACCCATGAGATTAATATTATACACCCAGGGGATCAATAAATCCAAGGATTAATAAATCCTAGGGAATATTATCAACATAAAGGTTTAATATTATAAACGCAACTATTTAATATCATAAATCCTTGGGAGTAATATTATAAACCCAATAGATTAAAATGCATGAGGGATGATTAATACTATAAACCGAAGGGATTAATACTATAAACCAAGAGATTAATAAACCTAAGGGATTAATATTATAAACTAATGGGTAATAATAAACCCAATCTATTATAAACCTAACATATTAATACTATAATCCCAAGGGATTTTAAACCCTAATATTAATATTATAAACCCTAAAATAGTATTATACATATTAGGTATCGATATAATAATCCCAACGTATTATTAATATTATGAATGCAAATGATAATTATTGATATTATAAACCTTACATATTGAAATTATTGTTTTTCACGCGGAGAGAGACCTTGATCATGGTTGAAAAAATTCAACCATGATTAATCATGGATGACCATCATTGAGCATGGTTTAATATTTTTTACCATGGTTGGCATTCGTTAATTGTGGTTGATCGTAGTTTATAGTAGAGATGTTTTCCATGGTTGACCATATTCAAATATGATTTACCACAGTTGATCATGGTTGATCATGGTTGACCTCGGACACATTTTTTGAGTAAATATATTGTCCATGGTTGACCACATTCGACCATGATTAACCATGGTTGATCATGGTTGATGACTGGTGACCTTGGACACATTGGTTGACCATTAATAGGAAATTGTGTTTGACCAAAATTGAAGAATGTTGACTACCATACATACCCCAACATAGTCAAATACATTAATGAATGTGGTTGAATAATGTTAAACCCTTTAGATTAATATTATACACCTAAGCGATCAAGAAACATAGGGGATTAATAAACTCGATGGGTGGACCTTATTAACCGAAGGGTTTAATATTATAAACCCATGAAATTATATCATATACCCTTCGCATTAATATTATAAACCCAAAAAATTAAAAAACCAAAGGGATTATTAATATTGTAAACCAAGGGATTAATATTATAAAGAAGATGGATTAATAAACCCATAGGGTTAATTAAAAAAAGGGTTAAAATATTATAAATCCAGTGAATTAATATTACAAACGCTCATGATTAATATTATAAACCCAAGAGATTGATATTAAAAAACTTTGGGATCAAAAACCAAGTGGATTGATATTATAAACCTAAAGGCATTAATAAACTGAAGGGATTATAAACCTAATAGATAAATATATAACCTTTTAACTGTAGGATTAATATTATAAGCCCAAGGGATTCTAAACCATAAGATTAATATTATAAACCCTAAAATAGTATTATACATATTAGGGAGCAATATTATAAATCCAAAAGATTATGTATATTATCAAACCAAGGGAATAATATTAAATCCTAGGACTTATATTATAAACCCAAAGAATTATAAACCCTAGGATTAATACTATAAACCTAACAGATTAATATTTTGAACCCTTCAATTATAAACCCTATGATTTTAAACTCCTTAACCATGACTAACAATGGTTGATCATGGTCAACCATGGTTTACCACACTCAACCATGGTTGACTACACTCAAACATGGTTGACCACACTCAACTGTGGTTGACTACACTCAACCATGGTTGACCAAATTCAATAGAGAGAGCATAATCATGGTTGATCATGGTTAGCGAATTTCAACCATGAATCCATGACTCAAAATGGTTGATCATGGTTAGCCATGGTTTATGACATTCAACTATGGCTGACCAAATTCAATCAAAGATTAATATTACAAACCTAATAGATTAAAATATTTAACCCTAGGATTAATATTATCATCCCAAGGGATTATAAACCCTAAGGTTAATATTATAAATCCTAAAATATTATTATACATATTAGCGATCAATATTATAAACATAAGGGATTATAAACCTAAGGGAATTATATCAAATGCTAGGATTTATATTATAAATCCAAAAGATTATAAACCTAGCATTAATACTATAAACCTAAGGAATTTAAAAAAGTGTTGAGGGGTTTCTGCAGTGCAGTATATTAGATATCAATTTTTGGGATTCAACTGCATTAAGTAATTCATTAATCTATGACCATTTCCATTAATATTATAAACCTAAGGAGTTTAACAAAGTATTGAGGGGTTTCCACAGTGCATTATATTAGATATCATTTTTTGGGATTCACCTACATTAAGTAATTTGTTCATCTATGACCATTTCCATAAGAGGTCGTTATAACTCATTAATTTCTCATTATTTTTGAATAGTCCACTTAGCACTCTTTGCATCGGGTGATGCTCACATGGGTAAAGAAGTGGGATTGAAAGTAGTGAAATGAATTACATAGCATCAATCATCACTTCCACGGCTTGTACCAAGTAACCAAGACTTCTCGGGAGGTCACCCATCCTAGATCACCTCTGGCTCAAGCACGATTAACCATGGCGATTTTCCTCACAATCAAACCCACTTAGATTTCTACCCCATTTCAAAAACCTTAGCAATTAGTGTGCCTCATGAACCATTCAAGTGGATCTCCCTTCACTCTTTGTATTCAAGTATTGAGGGGTTTCTACAGTGCATTATATTAGACATTATTTTTTTCTTATTGAACTGCATTAAGTAAGTCATTGATCTATGACAATTTCCATGAGAGGTATTCATAACTAAATAATTTCTCATGATTTTCGAATAGTCGAATTAGCACTCATTGCATCGAGTGATGTTCACAGGAGCGAAGAATTGGGATTGAAAATAGTGAAATGAATCACATAGTGTCAATCATCACTTGTGGGGCTTGCACCCAGTAACCAGGACTTCCAGGGAGGTCACCTATCCTAGATCGCCTATGGATCAAGCATAATTAAATGTGGAGTTTTTTCCCACAATAAAATCCACTTTGCTAGCTACCCCATTGAAAAACCATAACAAGTATTGTGCCTCATGAACCATTCAAGTGGAGCTCCCTTCACTCTTCGTATTCAACGATTGAGGGGTTTCTGCAATGCATTATATTAGATATCATTTTTTGGGATTCAATTGTGTTAAGTAAGTTATTCATCTATGACCATTTCCATGAGAGGTAGCCATAATTGACTAATTTCTTGAAGGGATTAATATTTGAACCCTACAATTATAAACCTCATCATTTTGAACTCATAAACCATGACTAATAATAGTTGATCATGGTTAAATATGGTTGACCAAATTCAACGAGAAAGAACTTGATCATGGTTAGAAAAAATTCAACCATCATTCCATGACTCAATGGTTGATCATGGTTAACCATGGTTTATCACACTTAACCATGGTTGAAAAAATTCAACCAGACAAATCTTGATCATGGTTAATCATGGTTCATGAATTACAACCTTGATTATTCATGGTTGATAATGGTTTACCATGATTGGCTATGTCTTACCATGGTTGACCTTGGCTGACCACGGTAGATCATTATTTACAACAGAGACATTGTCCATGGTTGACCATATTCAACAATGATTAACCATGTTTGATCATGGTTGACTATACACACATTTCTTGACCATTAAAAAGGAATGGTGTTTTACCAAAATTGAAGTGTCTTGACTACCAGACATACCCCCACATAGTCAAATACATTATTAGATATGATTGACTAACATTAAACACTTGATATTTATATTTTACACCCAAGGGATAAATATTATAAACCCAAAGGATTAATAAATCCTAAGGATGAATATTATTAACCCAAGGGTTTAATATTATAAACCTAATAGATTAAAATACCTGAGGGATTAGGCTACACTGCGACGGTGCCACTCTGGTTCGAAAGGTCTCACCACCACTCTTTGCTCAAGCCTGCCTGCTTCCCCTTGCAGTTGTTGATCCACATTTAATGGATTCTTCACAGGGTGGGGGTGGGGGGGGGGAATAACAAAGCCTCCCCCAATGCCAACTCTGCCGCAACTCAGATCCCTTCTTCTGAAATTGCACATCAGTCCCCTGTGAATGTGCAGCAATCCTCTACTGTCAAAGGGCAGACGAACTCTCCCACTGATCACCAAATTCCTGGAAGTATGCCAGACATGCAAAAATAAAAAATCTCAGATCCTCTGGGTGGAATGAGTCAGCCAAAAATGACCTCTGCTACCTGCGGACCAATAGGTGTATAACACCCAAAGATCGAGCTCCCAAGCCACTGTATCAACGCTCAGATCTAGTACATGAAGGATCATGCGCTCATTGGCAAATTTTTGGGCTTTTGGCCAAATGAGAAAGCCCTACATGGATGGATCAGCTCCAAATGGAAACCAAAACGACGTGTTACGCTTCAACTAGGGCCTAAAGGTTTCTTCACTGTCATCTTCAACTGCATCGAAGACAGGAACCACATTCTGGACAGGGGCCCATATTTTCTCAACTCGTCTGGACTCTACCTCCATGATTGGATAAAATGATTTAACCCGGATAAAGAATAATTTCGCTGGGCATCGATCTAGATTAGGCTGTATTCATTACCTCTGGAATACTGGGATGAAGAATCTTTAAGGGATATTGGAAACTGTCTTGGAGAGTTTATAAATATAGCAGAGGAGACCAAGCTCAGGCACTACACCTCATATCCCTTAATATGTGTCTTCATGCACTTGGAAAAAGCACTTCCAAACTCAGTAAGTCTCTTCCAGGATGACTTTGAATGGTTTCAATGTATTGATTATGAACATGTTCCATTCCACTACTGAAAATGCCATGCTCATGGCCTTATTTTTTTTTATTTCCCTCTTAATCCTCCCTGAAGCAAACCTACTGTTGTTTCTACCAGCTCAGATGCAGAGGGCTTCACCAAAGTCCAAAACCACAAGCATCATAACAAGAAACCCTCCTCTGCGCTGGTCAAACCCTCCCCCCAAGCTTTTGACACCCCCTCCACTAGCAACAGCTTCAAAATCCTTGCAGACCACTCTCTACAAGAACTTGAAAACCCCGACAAGACCATCAATCCTCAGCCCAATTTAATCTCGAAGCCCACCTCAGACTCTCCCACCCCCCCTTTTCCCACGAAGCTTCCTCCTAAAGCTTTCCTTCTGCCCCCTAAACCAAAATCAGATGTTGAATTCGTTACTTGGAAACCAAATAATATGGATGTTGATGGCTCTGGCTCTAAAACGAGCCAAGTGAGTCACATGGAGGAGGAATCAGAAGGCGTTGATATTGGAGATCTAGACATCTTCACATTCGAGTAGGCTTGCAAAAAAAAGGACTATGATAAAATATTTGAGAGACATATTGAAAATCTAGTGGTATTCCTCGCACGTGCTCAACAACACCAAAAAATCCTTGCGTATCCAACTAGGCAGTCAATGGGATGGAAATAAACTCTTCAAGGACTCCAAAAAATAGTGCAGGAAAACCGATCTGCAAAGGAATATCCTTATTGGGGAGATGCTCATGGAATATGGTAGGTACCCCAAACTTACCAAGCTCTATCAACCCCTTGAAAATAGTTCTCAATGAAGCTCATCTCCTGGAATATAAGGGGCTTAACCAACCCCTCAAAGTACCGAATGATCAAGAACATGATTCAAATGGAAATACCACAAGTCTTCGTCATGCAAGAAACCAAATGCAATAGCAATACCCTCGGCCCCATTCTATCCAGAGCCTAGCCAGGTTGCCATTCAATTTCCATAGATGCCTCTAGAGCCTCAGGGGGACTAGCCATTGCCTAGGACCCGCAGGTAGTTTCAATCAGTGACGCACATTCAACACATAACTTAATCTAAGCAGTATTCCACATAATTGGAACCAACCTGCATGGACACGTCACCAATGTTTACTTTCCACAGGAGGCCATGTGGAAAATAGCTCTGCTCTACATGATAGAACAACTCAACTCCAACAAGACTCATCCTCTTTAGATCATGGGCGGAGACTTCAATATGATCACAAAATCTGAAGAGAAAAGAGGAGGACGCACCAAATTAGAATCAGATTACATACATTTCCAGTGCTTCATACAAAAGAGCATATTGATAGATCTTCAATTCTCCAATGGCACTCATACTCGGAAAAACAAACGCTCTAGCTCACAGCAGATTTCCTCCAAGCTGGACCATTTTCTCCTATCTGACAACACCATTCATGTTGGAGGAGACTTTCAGGCCTCTATCTTGCTCCTCTCAGGGTCTGATCACTGGCCCATCTCTCTCCACTGGACTAGACCAAGAGATGCTACGAAAAGACCCTGCTGCTTTGAAGCCTTTTGACTCACTGACCCAGGTTTCAAGGAGATGGTCACTTCAGTATGGCACGCCTTTATGCCTCCAGCAGGTTATAATTTGTTCCAATTTTAGCAAAATCTCAAGGACCTTAAAAATCATATCAAAAGCTGGAATCACTCCACCTTCGGCAATATCTTCCAACAACAAAAGATCCTTGAGAAAAAAATGGTAGAGCTTCAGCTACACATCATCCAAGAAGGACGTAACGAGGTTCTTGATTCGAAAGAACAGAATCTCCTCAAACAATTATATGAATGACGATAGCAAGAAAAGATACTCTAGAACCAAAAATCCAGTATATGATGGCTAAAAGAAGGGGAAAGGAATACCAAGTTCTTCCATCGTTCCACCATACAACGAAGAATTCACAACAAGATAAGATTTCTCCAAAATCAGAGTGGAGAAATATTGGAAGAACATCAAGCCATAGAAAAATAACTCACTGCTCATTTCAAATCAATGCTTCAAGAGAACCAAGTTGACAGACAACAAGTAATTAAAAAATTTCGGCAACAAATTCCCAAACTCATCAAATACGAACATAGTCAACTGCTACTCCGTCCAGTCTCTCTTTAGGAAGTGGAACAAGAAGTTGCACAATGCAAAGATTGAAAGGCTCCAGGTCTAGATGGATTTACCTCCAACTTCTTTCATCACTTCTGGGACCTAATAAAAAATGATTTCTAGAAATGAGTCAAGGAGTCCCGAACCATGCACTGGCTTCTTCCCTCTCACAATGCCACTTTCATTTCCCTCATTCACAAAGAGGATCAAGTGGCTACCCCTGAAAAATTTCGGCCAATTTCCCTCTGCAATGTTATCTACAAAATCATTCTAAGGTCATCGCCAAGAGACTTAAGCCGCTGCTTCCTATGCTCATCTCTCCGGAGCAAAAAGGCTATGTGGAGCGGTGCCAGATCCTAGATGGCATCATCCTCACCCATGAGATCATTCACTCTTTGAAACAGACCAAGAAGGTAGGTATGCTCTTGAAAATCAACTTATCTAAACCATTTCACAAGCTCAGTTGGAGCTATATTCAATAAATGCTTGCAGCCTATGGTTTCTGTCCTACCTGGATCAGATGGGTCATGAGTCTAATTTCCTCCTCCTCCTTTTCCATTCTAGTCAATGGCGTCCCCTCTCATCCCTTCTCCCCATACCGAGGCATTCATCAAGGAGATCCTCTTTCCCCTTTCCTCTTTGTCTTAATGGCTGAAGGTCTGGGTCATTTTATCAAGCACGCTCTTCTCTCTCAACATCTCTGAGGTATTTCTATTCATGGAAACTCAGCCATTACCCACCAGCAATTTATTGATGACAACATGTTATTCGGGCATCCTTCAGTCCAAGGAGCCACCACCGATAAATCCATACTCGATACTTTTGCGAAATCTTTCGGTACCTCGGTCAACGCCTCTAAATCTCAAATCTTCTTTTTCAATAGTGCGATTCCCATCCAAAACAACCTTGCCAGGATCCTCGAGTTTACCATCGCTAAGCTTCCTGCCAAATATCTAGGTGCTCCCTTGATTGACTCTGCCCTCAAACACTCCTCCTGGAACTCTCTCGTTGAAAAACTTGAAGCCAGCCTATCGTCCTGGGCATTTCGTTCCCTCAACTTGGCTAGCCGGCTTATCCTTGTCAAGTCTGTCTTACTGTCCATGCCCCTTTAGTTATTCTCAGTTCTTTCCGCCCTAAAATGGGTTCTCAAGAAAATAAAATCCCTTCAATGAAATTTCCTTTGGGGGTCCTCTGGGTAGGATAGGAAATGGGCACTAGTAAAGTGGACAACAGTTTGTAGGCCTAAAAATTATAGAGGGCTCGGACTTTGCTATCCTCATCAAAAAAATGTTGTCATGGGGGCCAAAATTTAGTGGCAATGGTTATCTGCTCCACATAACCCGTGGGAGATGCTCTGGACAGCTAAATACGCCAACCATAGACTGACTGAAGATCTCATCCGACTGACAGAAGTAGAAGTAGGCTCTCAGATCTGGGACACAGCCAAAAAACATTGCCTTTTAATCCAAGATCGCAGTTTCTGGGAAATTCGTGATGTTCGCACAGCCCGCTTCTGGATGGACTTATGGCAACAACGTCCTAGACTAATCAGCACTATTACTCCACAGCTTCTACCAGATGTGATCAACCGCCTAGAGGCCAATTTTCATCACTTTTGGAAGGAAACTCATAATCAAGGTTTCAGGAAATGGAAAATGGTATCCCTCTGCCTAAACCAGCAGCAGGAGCATGCACACATAGCCCTTGACACTGAGCTGACCTGTAGAAAATTCATATACTCGAAGGAAAAGGATATCTTCAGATGGGGCTATACTTCGCGGGGCAAATTCAACACTCAAGAGGCATACACTCTGCTATCCCAAAGTCAAGATCCCATCAACTCCATATGGAATAACCTCTGGTCTTCAAACCTTTGGCCCAAGGTTTGCACCTTCATGTGGCTTCTATGTCATAAGAGAATCCTCACATGAGATAATCTGATTAAAAGGGGTTTTATAGGCCACTCCAAATGCCCCAATTGCAGTAATCACAAAGAAACAATCCAGCATCTCATGGTCACCTGTCCTCTTGCTACTTTTTTCTGGGAGAACATCAGCTTCAGATGCAGAAGAGAAGGCAGAGGATCCGAGGATTTGAATTCCACCATTCACATCTGGCCTTCAGATCCCTACAGCAACAAAATTCTTAACTCACTATGGAGGCTCATCTCGGGACTCACCCTTTGGACTCTTTGGAAGGAACGAAACAAGCGAATCTTCAAGAATTAATGCACACCACAGGAAACCCTTTGGAAAAATCTTTGTGGCAATCTTCAGGAAACATTGGCGCTCCAACACTAGCAACAAGATGATTTCCCCATGCAACCCATAGAAAGATCCATATGGGACAACTGCCATCTTCAACTCCCATCTTGTTCCCTGCCAGCTCAATCCCACAGCCCTCAGATGGTCGTTCCGTGCTATTGGATCCCACCACCTGCTGGCATACTGAAGTTGAATTTCGATGGAGCCTCCAAAGGCAATCCCGGTGACACAGGATATGGAGGAATATTCAGAGATCATCAAGGGAACCCTTTGCTCATATATTACAGTTCCATAGGGTGGGACTTCAACAATTTTGTGGAGCTGGAAGGCCTGTGGCAAGGGATGCATCTGGCTCACCTTCAAAAATACTTCCCCATTGAAATAGAAGGTGACTCTCAAATTCTTATCAACATGTTCAATCAACTTCTCATGGGAATCCCCTCCTCAAAATTTGTTGACAGCTGGAGACTCATGGCTAGGTTGGATATCATAGCAGATTGGTTGCAACATCATCGAGCCATATTCCTCAAGCATGTCAAGAGATCAGGCAACAAGGTAGTTGATCTACTGGAAAACAAAGGGGTTACCACTTCTCAAATTCTAACGGCAGGTCATCTCTCCAGTCTCAATGATAGCAAACTCATGCAGGAATACACTACTATGGTGCACGAGGACAACAAATCCTTGGATGCGGGTGTTAATGCCTGATCGTACGACGCTTGGCCTGTGAGACGGCCTGTGAAAATTCCACATGGCCACCCATAGGCCTCAATTATGGCACCCCTCTGCATTAAAACATACAGGGCGCCACCTTGCATGGCATTTATTTCATTGCAAATGTCGAGGCCTCCACTGTTACAAAATGTCGCACCCTGGCTATCCTCCTCGGCACTTTGTCTCTATTCCTGGTTCACCCGTGATGCTTCGGCTCCTCCATGTTGCCTCTATGCCACCACAGCTCTCACCTCTGTGAACTGGTTGCTCCCCTGAGGCTGCGGATCCTAGCTCTCACACATCATATGTGTGGTGATGCAACCTGGGTAGCTGTATTGAATTTCTCCCCGGCTTCCATTACTCTCAGAGCCTCTTCTGTCAATTGAGATTCTTTGCCTCTTTCGACCTCAATACTCCCTCTGCTTCTCTACTTGCCTCAGCCAACTCTGTCTTCTCTTCTGCTCTTAATTCGCTTTACCCATTGAGTGTCAACATGCCTCGGCTCCATCATTGTATGTGATGTAGGAGAGGCAGTTCCAGAGCTTGCACCTCTTGACCAGAGTGTTCATCCATGTCCAGCTCTTCTTCGTCATCTCTCAAGCATTCTTGGGGTCGATTCCCCGACACCCGCAGTGGGCGTGGTCGTCTTTCCACCTCCTCCCCTCAGCGCCTTGCTTCTGAGCCTATGGTGCCTCCTCCTTCCCACCTCAATGCCTCTGTCTCCTCGCATAACCCGAATACTTCCCACTTCCAATTCCAATGCAGCTTTCACCGGCCTCTCATTGTGGCTCCTAGCCCCTACCAATCCTCCTTGCCTACGCATCCAAGCAACGAGCCTGGTCAACCTGAGAATGTGAAACCCCATCAAGCACCTAAAAGGCATAATTCTAGTTCGGTGGGCGACGACAGTTCGAGCCACCTCAAGGATACATGCAAGCAGGAAGGAGGAAGTGGGGATGATGTTGTAGTGACTCAACGTGGCTCCCTTCTGACTGATGATGATGAGTACAGATGCCTGATTGTTGAAGAACCTCCTCTAGCTGATCATGGTGTCTATATTTTCAGGTCTTGTCCAAGTTAATTTTTCCAGTTCTTTTGTTTTGACTGTTTTGGGATGTACTTTCTTATGTTATTATGTAGTTGGTTTCCTCTACAGAGGCAGCATTTTAAACATTACATGGGTTGGTTTCCCCATGAGGGCAGCTCAATTTTTTCTATTTTTCTGTACTTATGCCACTAATGATGGCCTGAACTGTTGAGGCCTTGGCCTCTTTGTACCATATGTTTTACTAATAGAATTTACTCTTACTTAGAAAAAAAAAAATACTTGAGGGATTATTAATATTATAAATCCAAGGTATTAATATTATAAACCGAATGATTTAATAAACCCATGGGGTTAATATACTCAAGGGGTTAATATTATAAACCCAAGGAATTAATATTAAAAATCCTTGGGATTAATATTATAAATTGAGTAGATTAATAAACCTAAGGGATTAGAATTATAAGCCCTTGAGATTAAAAAAGTAAGGGATTAATACAATAAAATGAAGGTATTATAAACCTAACAAATTAATATAATAAGCGCAAGGGATTATAAACCCTAATATTAATATTATAAACCCTAATACAGTATTATACATATAAGGTATTAATATTATAAACCCAAGGGCTTATTGATATTATAAACACAAGGGATAATTGTTGGTAGTATAAATCTTACATATTGAAATTATTGTTTTTCATGCTAAGAGAGACCTTGATCATGGTTGAGAAATTCCAACCATGATCAATCATGCATGACCATGATTGACCATGATTCACTATGGTTGGGAATGGTTGACCTTCGTTTGTTGTGGTTGATCGTAGTTGACAATAGAGACATTCTCCATGGTTGACCATATTTGACCAGGATCAACCATGGTTGATCTGGTTGACCTTAGACACACTGGTTGACCATTAATAAGAAATTGTGTTTGACCAAACTTGATGAGTGTTGACTACCAAACATACACCAAGATAGTCAACTATATTAATAAATGTGTTTCAATAATGTTAAACCCTTGAGATTAATAATATACACCTAAGGGATCCATAAAACAAAGCGATTAATAGAACCTAGGGGTGAACCTAATTAACCCAAGGGTTAATACTATAAACGCAAGTAATTAATATCATAAACCCTTCAAATAAATATTACAAGCCCAAAAAATTAAAAAATCAAAATGAGTATTAATATTATAAATTTAGGGGATTAATATTATAACAAGACGGATTAATAAACCCATGGGTTAATAAAAACAAGGGCTTAATATTATAAACCCGAGGCATTCGTATTACAAACCCTTGGAATTAATATTTTTTTTTTCTAAGTAAGAGTAAATCTATTAATGAAACATGTAGTACACATAGTCCATGGCCTGAATAATGCAGGCCATCAGTGGCTTCACAAGTTCAGCAAAATAACAAAAATTGGGCTGCCCGCATGGGGAAACCATCCCATGAAAGGTTTGTAAGCTGCCTCTATGGAGGAAACCAGCTATAGCGTACCATAAACTAGTACATCCCAGAACATCAAAAATGACAAAATATCTGAACAGAATGACTTAGACAATGCCACCGGGACTAAAGACCATAATCCTCCGAGGGGGGCTCTTCTTTAATCCTGCACCAATATCCATCGTCATCGTCTGGAATGGGGCAACTTCGAGCTGCTGTTGCACCTGCTTCACTGCCGCCGTCCTGCATGCCTTTATCCTAAGGAAGGATTGAACTGTAATCACCCACCTTGAGAGAAGCACCCTTGTCTGCGGCTTGAGGGGGATGCACTAGGTCAGATGGGCCAGGCATGTTACTTGGGTGCACGAGGGAGGAGGGGTCGGGAATTGCTTCAGGAATTTCTTTGAAAGAAACTGTGACTGTTGCTACAACTAGAGGCCGATTGGCATTACACTGGAAATGAAAATGGGCATTGTTCGGGCTGTATAAGGAGGTAGAAGTAGCGAGATGAGCGTGAGGGGGTGACAGAGAAGCAGAGACCATGCGCTTGGGGGAGGAAGTGACCGTACGCCCATGGCCACTGCGTGTTGTGGGATACTGGCCATGGAAGCGTTTAGGAGAAGATGACGAAGTGCTGGTGGAGAAGGAGCGACGCCGGCTAGAGGGGCATGCTCTGGAGCTACCTTGTCAACATCTCAAGCGATGCCTGAGCCAGGGCATGTCAGCACGAGGAAAAAGGGGATGGACATAATTGTCAGCAGGGGACAAGGAGGGGGAAGGCGAATTGAGCTCGAGCGAGGCAGCAAATTACAGAGGACAGAAAGGGCTTTGGGAGAAGTGAAAGCTAGGAAGAAAATCCTCACAGCAGCCCAGGTGATAGTACCTATCGAGGGAGGTGCGAGATCTGGGGACCTCAGCCTCCGAAGAGAAGCCAAACCCAACAGGTGGAAACAAAATCATCATGGAAACCTTTAGATGGAGCTGAGGATGAACAGGGAACCCAGGCGCAGTCACGAAGAGCAGAGATGATTAACTAGAGGGCGGAATTTTGAAATGCTTGCGGCCTCGACCCCCACAACGGCATAAATGCTACACAGGGTGACGACCTAGAGTATTAAAAGCTCGGGGGTGCCTTAATTGAAGCCTGCAGGTGGCCATGTGGCCTTGCCACACGTCATCACACAGGCTGATCGCCATCTCTTCACACCTTGCCACCCACATCCAAGGTGTTGTTTTCCTGATGCACCAACCGACTACAATCCTGTAGGAGTTTGCTATCATTGACACTGGAGAGGGGCCCTGCTGTTAGAGCTTGGGAACTCGTAACTCCTTTATTTTCCAGTAGATTGTCCACCTTGTTGCCCGTTCTTCTAACATGCTTAAGGAAGATGGCTCTATACCATTGCATCCAATCTGCTATAACTTCCAGTCTAGCCATGAGTCTCCAACTGTCGGCATCTTTTGAGGGAGGAGTGCCCATAAGAAGCTGATGGATCATATTGATAAGAATTTGCGAGTCACCTTCAATTTCAATGGGGAAGTAAATATGTTGTTGTGCCAGATGCACCCCCTCTCATAATCCCTCCAACTCCACAGAATTATTGGTGTCCCATCCGATAGATCCGTAGTAAATAAGCATAGGGTTACCTTTGTGGTCTTTGAATATTCCCTCATACCCTGTGTCCCCCAGGTTGCCTTTGGAAGCTCCATCAAATTTCAGCTTCAGAGTGCGAACTGGGGGAGGGTCCCAATTACCCATAGTAACCGAATGGAGCCCACGGGAGCGAATTAGCAAGGGATCAAGTGTGAGCTTAAATTTCCAACTGTCCCACATGAGTCTTTCGATGGGCTGCGTTGGAAAGTCATCCTGTTGCCATTGATGAAGCGCAAAGGTTTCCTGTAGGTTGTTGCAGAAATTTCACAAGAGGATTTCTTGAGGAGTGCACTAGTTCTTGAACATATGCTTATTCCACTCCTTCCAAAGAGTCTAGAAGGTGAGTCCTGGAATGAGCCTCCAAATATAGTTAAGGAGAGTACATCTGTAGGGAGCAGTAGGCCAGTTGTGAATGATAGAATTTAAATCCTTAGAACCCCTACCTTCTCTTCTACACTTGAGGCTTAGATTTTCCCATACGAAGATAGCCAGTGGACAAGTGATGATGAGATGCTGGATGGTTTCCTCTTGGTTATTGTAGTTGGGGCACCTGGAAGGTCCTATAAAACCCCTCTTGATTAAATTATCCCATATGAGGATTCTCTTTTCACAGAGAAGCCACATGAATGTAGAGACCTTAGGCCAAAGGTGTGAAGACCACAGATCCTTCCAGATGGGGTCGTTGGGGTCTTCATTCTGAGTTAGCAGAGTGTAGGCCTCGTGAGTAGTGAACTTTCCTTTTTAGGTGTATCCCCATCGAAGGATATCCTGCTTCTCTGAGTGTTTTATTTTTCTGCCAATCAACTCAGCATCTAGGGCTGAGTGAGCCTGCTCTTACTGTTGGTTTAGGCAGAGGGTCGCCGATTGCCATTGTCTAAAACATTGAATAGTAATCTCCTCCCAAAAATGATGAACCTTGGCTTCAAGGGGGTTGATCACATCTGTCTGAAGCTGTGGGTTAATAGTGGTGAGCAATTTAGGTCGTTGCTACCCTGAGTCCATCCGGAAGCGGGCTGTGCGATCGTCACAAATTTCCAAAAAATTGTGCTCCTGGATCAAGAGGCGATGTTGTTTGGCTACGTTCCAGATCATAGAGCCTACTTCTGCTAAGGTCAGCCGGATGAGATCTGCAGTCAGTCTTTGGTTGGCATATTTCGTAGTCCAGAGCTTTTCCCATAGGCTGTGAGGTGTGGATAACCATTGCCACTAGATCTTGGCTCCCATGATAGCGTTACTGTACTGAGGATCGTGAAGTCCTAACCCACCAGCGTTTTTTGGCTTGCAAACTGTCATCCATTTCACCAGAGCCAATTTTCTGTTGTGTCCTAAGGCTCCCCAGAGGAAGTTGCGCTAAAGGGATTTGATTTGATTGAGAACCCATTTAGGGGTGAAAAGCATAGAGAAGAGGTAGAGAGGCATGGACTATAAGACCGACTTGACAAGTATAAGTCTACTGGGCAAGTTGGGAGAACGAAAATTCCAGGAGGAAATTCTGGCCTCAATTTTGTCAAGGAGTGATTTCCAAGAGGATTTCTTAAGGGCGGAATCGATCAAAGGAGCACATAGGTATTTAACAGGAAGCTTAGCGGTGGTGAACCCAAGGATTTTGATAATGCAGTTTTGGATGGAGAGCACAGTGTTAAAGAAAAAGACATGGGATTTGGAGGCATTGACCGACGTTCTAGAGGCTTAGGCAAACATATCAAGGATGGCTTTGAAAGAGGAGGCTTCTTGAACTGAGGGATGTCCAAAGAGAATATTGTCATCAACGAATTGCTAGTGGGTGATGGCAGAGGCTCCATGAACAGAAATACCTCAGATCTACTGCAAGTGGAGAGCTTGTTTGATAAAGCGGCCTAGACCTTCAGCCATTATAACAAAGAGGAAGGGAGAGAGAGGGTCTCCTTGAAGAATTCCATGGGAAAGGGAGAAGGGACGTGAGGGGAGACCATTGACAAGAATGGAGTAGAAGGAGAATGAGATTAGACTCATGACCCATCTAATCTAGGTGGGATTGAAACCGTATGCTGCTAGCATTTGATGTATGTAGCTCCAACTGAGTTTGTCAAAGGATTTTGATAAATCAATATTTTAGAGCATACCTGGATTTTTCGTCTATTTTAGAGAATGAATAACTTCACGAGTGAGAATTATGCCGTCTAGGATTTGGCGGCCCTCCACATACCTTGTTTTCTCTGGAGAGATGAGCAAAGGAAGCAACGGCTTGAGCCTGTTGGCGATAACCTTGGAAATTATTTTATAGATTACATTGTAGAGGGAAATTGGTTGGAATTTTTCAAGAGTGGCAGCTTGATCCGCTTTAGGGACAAGAGTTATGAAGGTGGCATTGAGGGATGGAAGAAGGCAGTGCATAGTTCTGGATTCCTCGACTAATTTCCATACATCATTTTTTATCGGGTCCCAGAAGTAATGAAAGAAGTTAGAGGTGAACCCATCTGGTCCTAGGGCCTTTCCTTATTTTCTTTGAGCAACTACATGTTCCACTTCTAAGAGTGTGACCGGACGCTGTAACAACTAATTATGTTCATCCCTGATGAGTTTTCGAATGTGTTGCAGTACTTTGTTAATAGCTTGTTGTTTGTCGATTTGATCTTCCTGAAGCACCGATTTGAAGTGAGAAACAAGTTCCTCTTCTATGGCCTGATGTTCTTCCAGTATTTATCCTCTATGGTTTTGGAGAAAGATTATATTATTATGCATCCTGCATTGAATGGTAGAATGGTGAAAGAACTTGGTATTCCATTCCCCTTCCTTTAGCCAGCGTATTCTAGATTTTTGCTTCCAGAGTATCTCTTCTTACTGCCTTATTTCATCCAGTTGTTTGAGTAGACTTTGTTCTTTCGAATCTAGCACCTCATTGCGTCCCTCTTCGATGATGTGAAGTTGGAGCTCTGCCATTTCCCTTTCAAGAATATTTTTCTGGTGAAAGATGTTGATGAAAGTGGAATGATTCCAATATTTGATGTGGTTCTTAAGATCCTTGAGATGTTGCTAAAATTGGAACATCTTGGAGCCTCGTGGCTAAGTGAAGGCCTTCCAAGTAGTGTCGACCATTTCCTTGAAGCATGGGTGAGTGAGCTAGAAGGCTTCGAAGCGGAAAGGTCTTTTGGTGGCGTCCCCTGGTCTGGTCCATTGGAGAGAGATGGGCCAATGGTTAGATCCCAAAAAGGGCAGGATTGAGGTCTAAAAGTCTCCCCCAATATGGATGGCATTGTCTGATAGAAGGACACGATCCAATTTGGAGGCAATGTGTTGTGAGCCAGATCGTTTTTTGTTCCAGGTATGAGTGCCATTAGCTAATGGAAAGTGTATCAGCCAATTCCGTTGTATGAAGCCTTTGAAGTGAGTGCTATCCGACTCTAGCTTTGTGTGGCATCCCCTTTTCTCGTCCAAGTTAGTGATCATGTTAAAGTCTCTGCTCATGATCTAGAGAGGATGAGTCCTGTTGGAATTGAGCATTTCTATCGTGTTTAGCAGAGCTATTTTCCACGTGACATCCTGAGGGAAATAAACATTTGAAAGATGTCCGTGCAGGTTGGTTCCAAGAATGTGGAATGTTGCTTGGATCAAGTTGTGTGCTGCATCTGCATCACTTATTGAAACAGCCTGCGGATCCTAGGCGATGGCTACTCCACCTGAGGCTCCTGAGGCATCAACTGCAATAGAATGACAGCTCAGCCAGGCCCTAGTGAGAATGGGGATGAGGGTATTACTGGTGCACTTAGTTTCTTGCAGGAAGAAGACTTATGGTCTTTCCATATGTATCATTTTCTTGATCATTCGGTACTTTGTGGGGCTGTTTAATCCCCGTATGTTCCAGGAGATGAGCTTCATTGAGAACTGCCTTCAAGGGGTTGGAAGAACTTGGTAAGTTTGGGGTACCTACCAGATTCCATAAGCATCTCCCCAATGAGGATAGTCCTTTGTAGATTAGTTTTCCTTCCCCTTTTTTTGGATTCTTTGAACAGTTTCTTTCCACCCCATGGGCTCCCTAATTGGATTCCCAAGGATTTTTTATGCTGTTGAGCAAGAGTAAGGGCTACTACCAGATTTTCAATCTGTTTCTCAGAAATATTATCAAAATCCTTTTTCCTGCATGCCTACTCCAAAGTGAAGATGTCTAGTTCTCCAATATTGACACCTTCAGATTCTTCCTCCATTAGACTTTCCTGGATGGTGTCCACCCTAGAGTCGTCGACATACATGTTATTGGAAGGCCTAGTAACTGGCTTAGAAATAGAGGAAGGCTTGTGAGGCAAGAGGAAAGCCTCATGAGGAAGCTTGGAGCACTCAGAGGGAGTAGGGGAGTCAGAGACTCGCTTCGAGATTAACTGGGACTAGGGGTTGACGACCATTCCAGGGGTTTCAGAGTCATGTTGGGAGTGATTAGCGAGGATTTCGAAGTTGTTGCTAGTGGAAGGGATATATGAAGCTTGAGAGGTGGGTTTGGGAGGCATAGAAGGGGGTTTCTTATTATGACGCCTACGATTTTGGACTTTGGTGAAGCCTTCCACATCAGGGCTGCTAGAAGCATCAGAGGGTTTGCTGGGGGGAGGGTTAAGAGGGCAATCACAGAAGAGATGGCCATGTGCATGGCATTTTCGGCATCTGAAAGGCAAATTTTCATAATCAATAGATTTCAACCATTCAAATTGATCGTGAAAGAGACTTACCGAGTCTGAAAGGGCTTTTTCTAGATGCACGAAGACACATATTCGAGCGTATGAGGTATAACGCCTGAGCTTGGTTTCTTCTACAATCTTGATGAATTCTCCTAGGCCATTACCAATATCTCTTAAGGATTATTCATCCCAGTATTCTATAGGTAAAGAGTAAATCCTAATCCAGACTGGTGCTCAGTTAAAGTCTTCTTTATCTAGATTGAACCGCTCTATCCAGTCTCACAAGTAGAGGCCTGAAGAGTTGAAGAAGTAGGGGCTTCAATGCAGTTGAATATGGCTTTGAAAAAGCCTTTGGGCCCGAGTTGGAGTGTAACCTGACCTTTCGGCTTCCATTTGGACCTAATCCAACTGTGCAAGGCTTTCTCAGTCAGCCAGAAACCCACAAATTTTCCAATCAGTGCATGATCCCTCATTTACTGGATCTGGGCATTGATGCAGTGGCTTGGGAGCTCGATCTTGGGACGTTCTGCAGCTATCGGCCTGCACGTAGAAGAGGTCGTTTTGGGTATAGTCGTGGTAGCCGACGTATCGAATTTTTTTTCCGTTTGTACTTCCAGCATTTTCCCAGAGGTTTGGTGGTCCGCACCATTCTCCGTCAGTCCTGTTACAGTGGCAGAGAACTGTGCATTGCTAGGGGATTTCTGTGTTGTGTCAGAAGGGGGCTTCTGATTTGAAGCAGCATTGACATTGGGGGAGGCTTTGTGAGCCTCCCCCCTTAACGGATCCATTAAGGAAGGATCGACATGCATGATAGCAAGCAGCTGCGCCCAAGCAAGGAGTGATTGCAAAGTTCTTCGAAGCAGAGCGACACCGTTGCAGGGAAGCTAGAAACCCTAGCTCATTCGTTGCAGAGCGCCCATAATATCACCCTAGGGATTAATATTATAAGCCTAAGATATTAATATTATAAACCCTTGGGATCGAAAAACCCAGTGGTTAATATTATAAACGTAAGGGTATTAATAAACTCAAGGGATTATAAACCTAATAGATTAATATTTAACCCTAGGATTAATACTATAAGCCCAGGGATTATAAACCCTAAGATTATTAATTTTGACCCTAAAAAGTATTATACATATTAGGGATCAATATTATGAACCCAAAGGATTATTGATGTTATAAACCCAAGGGAATAATATTAAATCCTAGGACTTATACTATAAACCTGAAGAATTATGAACCCTAGGATTAATACTATAAACCCAAGGGATTAATATTTTGAACCCTACAATTATAAACCCTATGAACGCCACAATTATAAAACATATGATTTTGAACTCTTGAACCATGACTAACAACAGTTGATCATGGTTAACCATGGTTGACCAAATTCAATGAGAGAGACCTTGATCATGGTTGATCATGGTTAAAAAATTTCAACCATGATTAATCATAGTTGACTATGGTTGACTATGGTTGACTATGGTTGACAATGGTTCACTATGGTTTACCATGTTTGACCATGGTGAATTGTGGTTGATAATAGTTTAAAATAGAGAGATTTTCGATGGTTAATTATATTCTACCATGATTAACCATGGTTGATCATGGTTGACCATTAGACACATTGGTTGACCATTAAAAACAAATTGTGTTTGACTAATATTGAACAGTGTTGCATAGTAAACATATAATATATTTCTTTACAATTATGGTGTCATAACATGGTTAATTATTGTTATTAATCAATAATGTTAATAGGAAATTATGTTTGAATGAATTTGAATATAGTTTATTATTAAACATAGTCAAACATAGTTGTAGAGTTACTCATATTATTAAATATGGTTGACCACATTTTGTAATGTCACACTGCGACATTAGAAACATTAGTGTACAATTACAACATCACATTATTATTATTATTATTATTATTATTATGAGTGTGATCGACCAAGGATGACCACTGTTGATTTAGGTTTACAATGAATGACTTTGGTATCATTCATTGTCAACCATGGTTGATTATAATTGAATATTGTTCACTTACATTGACTAAGGATGTCTCCGACTAAACAAGGTTGAATATTATCTAATATCGTAAAGATAGTGTTGACCAAGTGTGAATGTCGTCATGTTTGACTAATGTGGTTGACTAGAATAATTATGTGTTAAATAATTTGTTGAAACTATGCATTAATACTTTAATTATTATACCAATGTATTAATATTAATTAATTAGTTAATTAATACCATTTTTAATTTATATATTGTTAAATTACTGTCTAATTAATTATATTTTTATTATTTTAATAAATAAATAATTACTCTTACCTTAAGTGAGGACAACTTTCAGTGAACAAGGCTTAATATTGTTAAATACCACAAATATAGGGTTGAACAAGTTTAAATGTGGTCATATTTCTCTATATTAGACTAATATGTTGGCTACAATAATAAATGAGTCTCTGGATATAAGATTGACTCTAATGCTTTATAATGCCTCATTTATGATGCATACTAAAGATTAGGAATTGGTTTCGTTTGTTGGAGGATGTTGAGAGAATCTCTCAACATCCTCCAACAAACCAAACCAATTCCAAATATTTAGTATGCATCATAAATGAGGCATTATCTCAAACACCCCCCCTTAATTCCTACATTACAGAAAGCTTACAATATTGAAATCAAAATTACAAAATTTTTATTTGTCTTTGTCTGGCTGGTCTTCATCAGCAACTCTACCCACTCTACAGTCTTCTGGATTTTGCTCTTTCTTTCTTCACATCTTCAAGCTTACCTTTCAACCCATTTAAAGTACACATGCTTTTGACCATCAATGCTAAATTTGTAAGATTAGAGATTCTTGACACCCTCGAAGAAGAGTCTTGACACTGAACTATCCTATTGAAATATTTCCATCTATGAAATAACCCCAAAGAATAAATTTCAACATCCGTATAGGAAAATATTCTAGGTACAGAATATGATCAGCGATCAATCCTACAAAGTGACCTTTACACATAAGGATATCATTGTATAACCTATAACCGATGCTCTTGAAGCCCGAAGCACAACAAGATCCATCAGCATATAACAAATTTACACAATCAAATTAGCCAATTGTTCTCTCGGCACCGAAGAACGTCAAAAAAAACAAATTTAAATGATGCTAAATTGTTCAATAATTGGTTCTGCACTACACAAATCTCACAACAAAGAATTCATAATTCTATATATTAACAGGCTACACACTCCACCAACACAATTCTTCTCCCATGAATAATGCTCCCTCGTTGTTCCCAATAAAATTTGTTGTTCGCTTCCATGGCGGATGCAATCTTATTTTTGATCTTGCAAATGACACGTGACCCGGGTAAAGAGAGCAGGTTGCCCTTGGACGAGATGTTATATACATAGGATCATCTTTTACTTGCAAGATTGTCAGTCAAATTTCTTGGCAAACTGCTCCAATAGTCTTAATACCAATAGGGTTTCCAACTGCTTCATCATTCACATAGAACACATCAGCTACCTTATCACCCCGCATCAATACCTCTGTTTTTGTAACTGACATCCCATTTTCACTAAATATGTGAGTCGCGTCCGACAGAAGCCCAACTCGATTGTTGGTGCAGAATTTCAGTCTCATGCCCTCGGATGACTCCATATATTACACCAAGAGAATGGATCCAAACTGGTACGCCACGATTCGAAGGGAAAAGCCATGACGCACTCTCTCATTCGCCGAATTCGTACGTAGGCACATATATATAAATATATACAATGAAATTTACAGTGATAGCATAGTGTGGGTTTGCTGCGTTCACATTGCAACTATATTATGACAGATGCTCCGCACAGACAAAACATGAAAGAGGCCAATTTTATGTTTTAACAAATGGCCCTTCATTGAAGTGATGGTGGGGCAGCACCAGAATTTATAAAGCATTAGATTCAATTTTATACGCAGACTCCAACCTTTCAAATGTTGAACAACTGCACCAAAGCCATAACAGGCTGTGCAGGTTCCAACAATATTTCATCAACAAAGCTACCCAGATTTTCCATAATCCAGTTAGCACTGCAGATGGTGAATATTTGATGTAGGTGAAAATAGGATCCCTGAATCCAGTAACGCAGCGTTCAATGTATAACGAGGTGAAATATGATTCTGATTTGAATCAAAGACACTTGTTGGCTAATTGTTGGTGATCCGGTCAATTTTCAAGGAGAAAAAACACGCGCAGATGCTAGGATTCAAGAAACAAATGAACATACAGATACAGACACAACACTCTCACAAACAAATGAATTCAACACTCTTAATCTACGTATGCACAGAGAATCTCTCCCAAACTATGTCATTTTCCTGGGCACTCCCGAGAGGGATTAAGCCCAGCTAGACTCTAATACCATTTTAGAAATTATGAGAGAGCAGGGATGCATAAGAATAACACAGAAAATAAAATATATTTACTACTCTATATCATCATCAAACGAATATATCACAATATTTATAGTGCTGCTGAGATCCAACTAATTTATGTATCAATTAAATTCTCTAATTATTTATTATTGTTGTAATTAATATATCAATTTATTAATGTTAATAAATTAATAATTTAATATCATGACTAATTAATATTAATATATTATTTTAATAAATATTTTAATTAACTAATTGATGTTAACGTTAATTCATGTTTTAATGTTTTAATTAATTAATGTTACAGTAAGTGTGAACTACTTGGAGCAAATAAGGTTAATTATTGTGAAATAAGGTAAACATAGGGTTAACTAAATAATGTGGTCATGTTTGGCTATGTTTGACTAATATGGTTAACTATAATGTGATTGATATACACCAAATATATCCAACATCTATCACATTAATAATTGTTAAGTATATTTTGTTAAATGCTAGATATTTTTTATTATTAATAACTATATTAATGTCAATAATTATATTATTATTTATTTATATAAATATACTTATTATATTAGTATATTGACATTATTTTGTATATTTATATAATATTAGTCATTACATAAAAATTTACTAATATATTATTAGTTATATTTCAAGGTATAATATAATTCACATAATAATAATAATTTCTTATTTATCACTATTGCATTATCATCAATAACTAATATGTTAAACCCTCATAAAATTAATCTACAATAAAATTAAAGAAAAAAATGATGACTTGTTTTATCTACTCGCAAGCTAACTTAATTCTAAGTTTTAGTTTGTATTCACAAACTGAATATTGAATTCAATATATATTTTGTAAATAAGAATGAATTAACCCTTTTTACTCTCTCTCTATATATAGGATGTGTTAGTCCTCATGTATAATTTATGTTATTTGATATTATTCTATATGATTTAAATTTATATTAATTTCTGCAATAAAATGAAAAATTTAATATAATTTGTAAAAAAATAAAAAACGAAAATCATTAAACTAAAAGAAATGGGTATTGAAAATGTAACCCACAAGCCATCAACTTCATGGCCAAAGTATTCTTTAATATAAAAAATGAAAAATAAATTAAATGACATAATTCTATTTTAAAGAAAAACACAATAGCTACAAATTTGATGTTTAATTATTAATTTTATAACTTTATAACAGTAAAAAAAGTAATCGATAAACTTCCTAATTAACATCATATTATGGTTATTTAAAAAAACTATCTTACATCACAACTTTTTTTTGTTAATGTATCAATTAATATTTAACATGTTCACATGAGAGTAGATCAAAACATGTCAACAAAATTGTTGTGCAGACAAATCCCCTCTACGGACAAAGGCGATCCCTCTAGCCCTAGGGTGGGCCTAGCAACAAGGGAACATGCTAAATTTCTAAATTCCTTATTTGTAAATGAAATAAGGACTGGAATAGATATCCTACCTCAGTCCAATGCTTTTGTCATGGCACGTTGCAGTGATACCTCGATCTTTGTCTTCACGTCTTGCGCTTCGTTGATAACAATGTTTACACCTGCACAAAGATCAAACAAGCGCTGACAACATACAAACATATGTATTGATCTACAACTATCCAAATAGTCAAGGAGAGTTAGAAATTTAGAATATAAATCTAAACGAACTTGGAACCAGAAACTAGTCATGTAATATTGATATATGAAAAAGAAGTTTACAACCTACACCTTGACGTTGTAGACATCCTTCGACAGGTTCAGTTGGGCATGATTCCAAGAATTTTCTTTTCGTCTAGTTCAATGAGATAGTGAGCTTAAACTCTCTCTCATAATAATGGACTTTTCTCTACTCTCTTGAACACATGGACTATAACTATTGACTGATCATCTAGCTGGATCACTATGAGGAAGAAGAATTTATAGGAGAGGAGGAGGAGGTTTTGGATCCACATAAATGGGAGTAGAGGTCTATCCCTTTGGAAATTTTTACATTTGTAGGAACTATTAGGCCACAGGGAGAAACTCGACTTTATCGAGTCAAACAAACAACCATGACTCTGCCCACTAAGCTGTTAAGGTATGGAAGCTTCATTTCTATTTTAAAAAACTTTCCAAAATCAACTCGACACAAATGCCCTTTAGAGATAGAGCGATCACGATGTTAGGCTCAGTGTAAATTTGTCCATGGGCGCAATGACATAACTACCTACCAGCGCAGACCAAAAATCATAGGTTTTTGTCGGTCTACTCAAGGAATGATCAGCATAGATTTGTCCATGGGCGCAAGGACATAACTACCTACCAGCGCAGACCAAAAAGCATATGTTTTTGTGGGTCTACTCAAGGAATGATCAGCATACGTTGTGTTCCTGGCATGTCAAGGGATGTAATGACATTCATGGAAATGTATGATAGTACAAAGGGGTCACAGAAATGGTCCTCCAATGTCGGAATGGGAATTGCAGAGACAGTGACAAAATACTGTGTAACAAGAATTAAAAAAATAAAGATATGTCTATTACAAATAAACATATGGTGATTTATAAGAGTTAAATAATGCTCCTTGCAAGGTTACTCAAACACAGGTAGCTAATGCCACTTCAAGATGTATATCATCTCAACGTTCTCAAAATTTTTGCTTGCTCTTTCCATATTAATTTGAATTTATTTTTCATTTGAAAATCATTATTTTATTTTGCAATATGAATAAAGCACTTATCTATATTAAAATAATAATTATTTTATTTGGTAATTGATATTACATGGATAAAGATGAACTGCCATATGATAATGAAAAAAAGGCATACTAAAATCTATCAAATTTCACTCATGCCTTGGATTTAAAATTCATAATCAACATGGTAAGGGTCTACTCATCAATAGGCATGCCGATAATTCTCCATTATTACATCATCACAACAGCTCTCGATTCAAATTTTTTTGGGTCCTCTCACGTGTTGAATAGTATTTCTGCGTGCAGTCTTGCATTAATAACCGATTCAAAATATTGAGAATCGGATTTGATAATACTGACAATGGGAATTGAGTGACTATTTGAACTAAAGCACACATTTTATAATTGTATTGGACTCATTAATGATTATGTCACTCGCGGAGGGATTAAATTTCATAAATTTAATAAAAAATTACCATATTAATCGGAACAACAAAATTAATCTTATATAATTTATTTATTATTATTATTATGATAATTTTGATTCAATTTTTATTCCAAATTAAATTTTGTTTCAAATCAAATTATTTGGAAATCTAATACACACACCGATTTCATTTAACATATTTAAATGATGATTATATTATATTTAAAGTGGCTTAATAGTTTAAAAAAAATAAATTATATATTATTTTAAATCTTTTAGTTCCTTTTTCTGAATTCTAATTCCTAACTCAAACTTTAATGAAAAAATGAGTTTTGTGTTGAAATTTTTACATACCTTACTTTTTTTTAACTCAATTTACCAATTTTGAAACAAAAAAAAAATTGTATCAAATCAAATTTTTTAAACACTCATAGAATTAATCCCTAATAAAGTTTATCAAATAATCAATAGTTTTTTTTACAAATTGCCAATCTCTCCTAGACCGGGGTGAACCTCTCTATCAAATATAATCTAATTAGAGAATATTTGTATCAAATGAAATCTATTAAACCTTCATAAAAATAATCAAGAAACATACATGCAAGGACTAACCTCAAACTTGTATTTAAAATAGAAGCAAGATTGTAAAATTGGTTTATCAAAATAAAACATCTTTGAAACTCTATATTGCAAATATGTTCAAATTCTTTTTACCACTATTTTGATTTCGTTTTGTAGTGATTTTCTCTTATGGAATGTAAAGGGCCAACCATCTCAATTTGAAACATTATGAAATAAAACCTAAAAACATAGTAACTAAAATATCCACACCCAATTAACTTGGCATTTAAAAATGTTAAGATGCCCACATTCAAAATAAACAAGTTGTATTATAGATTATGGAGATCCTATTGCGGTGGTAAATTTATCCATAATTGCATTCAATACAAATCATGACCCATGGTTCACATAAACATCAATGCCATGATCCTTATGGTTCATTATTTTACACAAATTTTACATTCTAAAACAAGAAAATTATGCTCTAATTCCATAGTTTTCCATATAAATAGAATCCTATGATTTACATTATATAAATTATATCAATATTTCATTTAGTGATTCTTTAATTTTATGATCTATATCATTTATATGAATATTTATAATGAAAAAAATGTATAGCTCATGTGGCTAGTTACATGTATGGCCTGGGGTTATTAATAATGTTCATCACAAAGATGGCCGCTAATGCCATTTGGCACATGCAAACCCAACATGTCACACCTCCCAATTCACACAAATTTTTTTCTGTTTGGTTGCATCGTTTCCAGTTAATGCTAATGAGGCATTTTGTCATTACGTTGCAGGTTTACACAATCATTACTTTTCAATGGCTATTCACATCCCCACTTTATCTTTCCATATTGTAATTTACTTGATTTGTAATAATTATAATTATATTAATTATAATTATCTCTGACATAACCTACTATCCTTATTATATCACCCCACTTCCATATTGATCTTCGTTTTAAATCATAACCTTTGGACTCTAAATCGAATTATATAGAGGGGAATTCGATTGGTTCTACGTGAATTCCATGCTAATATAATTCCATGGACGTATACAAATCCAAGCGGTCGTTGGCCTTTATCCTTTGTTAATAAAAATATAACCTTGGCGGAATTTGAATTACCAACTATGCAAGTCTGGTATTCGTCCTTCATTCTCCTTTAGGTATTCTCATTAATTATGTGAATTTGGGCATATTACATGGAACTCCACGTAATTTCACAGTTAGAATTTTGTGCAATGATAATTTGAAGGACGACGTCCATCTGTCTTCCACGCTGAGCCATCATAAGGTTTTAACGCTCATCGTAAGGGTGATAGATGGTCTCGTTCCAGTTGTGATCATGTGGTGTTGGTTCCACGTAATACTAGCTTCATTCCACCTCGTTCCCAAAGTGATTTTCCACAGCATGGCCAGATCGATCTGCATTTAATTCGCTGCTTGTCATATTAATTTTTGAACAGAGGGGGTACCTTACCTATTAACTTCTCGATCCGTGGCTTCACCATGTGGATCTCGCCAGGTGGACGACTTGGATTGCATCTGGCTATTAGGGTTCGTTGTTTTGATTCATAGCACACTATTATAAATCAAGCTTGGTATTTTCTCGGCGGTTCTTTTACCTCCCCCTCCGTTTGGTTTATCTATGGACCGTGAGTGACAACGCCATGGCCACTGGCATGATTCGTTTCAGGCTTCGCCTTACTCCTGTGCGTTAACAAATTCCGTCGGTAAAATCCTTTGCCAGAGTTGTAAAATTTCGCTCTCTATATTTTTATTATTTCACAGGCTGCCATTTCCGATTGAGAGCTTCACGCTTTTCTTCATGCCAGTACTACAATTTTGTATTATCATTTTCGGCTATTGGAATAATTATAACGAATGGCTCTATTTGTTTTGCAGAGAATGTACGTTTGCCTTTCCCGGAACTTGATTAGTTTGGTTTTCTTACCTAGCCTTTGAAATTTCTGATGCGCCTTCTCAGAAGTAAGGTTTTACGCAGGCTCTCATGGCTTCGTAGCCCAATCCTCTTCTCAAGTGAATTTGGTTACGAGTACATTTATCCAGCGCCGTAAGGATTCTACGCCCTCGGCACTCTGATTAGAAATTTTGTTGTTTGACCAAGCGTAGAAAGAATTTTCTATTTGTTTGTTCTCTGGAGGTTTCTCATTTTTAGTCGATTCTTGAATGTAACCCTTTATTCATGATAACTCCATGGTTATATGTGGCAGATTGATAAGGGAGTAGGGGCTTCTCCCTTTCCAGGTACTACGCCTTTCTCAGTTATCATTTTGACTTGATTCCTGTTATTCCTACTCTCTATCTTCAGCGTTTCGTTGATTTTGGTTTTTTTTTTTTTTCTTGCAGGTAAGTGTCGTGCTCTCCTTCGCACTTGCAGAGATACGGGACTCCCTTAAAACATTAACAATTGTTTACTCGCTCCTTGCAGGTCGGTATTAACTGAACTCTGTCAGAAGGAATTCGTTCTTCGCTACTGGTTATAGGGTTTATATTTTGACATTTAAATATTGTAATGATACAATTGTAATTATTTTTATCACTATAAGTAAATCCCCACTCTGAATATTTATGGAGCTCTGTTCATGGGACTTTATAAGGTTGTTTCGAAATTGTACCATATATCCACATATACATCAGTCATTTCTGGGTTTTCATAATACCCACTTTTGATTTCGGTTATTGTTCTTATGAGTATGCTCCAGCAGTACCCTCTCTTTTCTCGTTTTGACTTGGCTGAAATTAATACTTAACTTTTGGCAATTTAATTTTATATATATATTACACATACTCTTCATTCTATGTAGTTTATTGCCTCCAGGCTCTCAGGACATGCAATTGTTAACTATATTCATACTGTGGTGACATTAGAATGAATAATGTACTGTAATATAAAGTTTCCTATTCCAGGAGAACATAGCTTCTGTGATGGTAAAATTTAAATATCTGAATGAAATCAATAGTGTTATTGTGAGTCGTAACTTTCTCAATTTCTTCCTTCAGTTTTATTAAACTGACCCTAAAGTCTAAATGCCTGATTTTTTTTTCTTTGAAGTTTAGATAACCAGAGTGATATATTAATTTATAACAGAATGACACTGTAGTTCTATGCAGATACTTGAGGAATTAATTTGTTATGTCTTTGCACAGAATATGTATCCAAATTGTCTACAGGGATGAATGCACTTGCATTTCTGTCTTTATGTTTAGAGGACATTGGGGTTTATAATCTACAAATTTACCCTCTTGATTTGGATTATCACGATAGACTAGGATACATATAATTCAATATCTCAGACTGGGGTGAACATGCATGTAGGATATTTACTCAACTATATTTTGTATTTACTTTCTATGCTATAATATTAGAATTGTTTCATAAGTTACCTGTCTATGATAAGTCTTTTGTAAATTATTAGTTTCTTTCCTCTGCTATAGCATGTGTTGCTTACATACAACTTTCTTGACCCTTAATTTTCTGATTACATGTGAATGGTATGTTGGCCCTGAAATCAGTTTATAGAGTCTCTCCTTCTGTTCTCTCATGCACAATGTAAGTTACAATTCATTTCCTACTATTTTCCACTATAATACAGGAAATTAAAATTCTCTCTCATGTATGTATATATTGGAATCATGCTAGGAAACAGAAGCAGATTAAAACAATTTCATAAATTTTCCTATGGAAAAAAATAAGTATCCTCAGATTTAAACCAATCACTGGTTTAGAGACTCTGTTGGATTCTAATTCACCACTCCAATTCTACAACTATACAGAATTTCATGGATAATTTCCTTATTGATCAGTTCTGTTAAATGTAGAATTGATATTCTAATATACAGTCAAATTTTTATATGTAGCCAATTCATACTATATGAAATAGAACATCAATAAATTTAGAGACATACCACTCATGAAATTGATCAACCTCCCAACCTTAGAGTCCTTTTGTCTCCCAGAACTCACCCCCGAGCTGAGATCTTCTCCTTGAAATAGATCAACCTCTAATCTGTACAAGAGCATCTTATTGAAGCTATTGTTCCCCAAAGCATGTTTCTAATTCTGCGTCGAGAATCTCAGGATGCTTTTCTTCCTGTTTGCCTAGGCTTCCAAATTTAGGGATTCTTTAAAGCTGTTTTATGCTTTTCCTCAGCTTTTCCAGCTTTTTACCTCTTCCCAACTACTTTCCTCATCATTGGGGAAATTCAGATTTTTCCTCAAAAATCTAAATTTAAAATTAATTTCTTTCAAGGATTTTTGAAAGATTGTGGGGAAATATTTTCCTCATCCATCCTCATGGATTTAGCAAGTGATCTCATAAATCTCATTTTGGTCAATCTGCACCACATTATTTTATTCATTTCCTCAATTAAATTTTTAATTGCATTCACAAAATGTTTATCCTTTGGGGTCCACTCCCCTTAGGATTAAAGTTCAAATGTCTAACTTCGAAATTCAAACGCATGAATTAGGGGTGTTACATATTCCCCCTCTGAAAATAAACACCGTTCTCGGTGTTTTTATTCAACTACTAGAGTTTATTTTGCAAATAAAAATGGATATTTTTCCATCATTTCAGCTTCTCTTTCCCAGGTAGCTTCTTCAGCAGTAAAGTGCTTCCACTGCACCTTTACTCTTGCTACTATTATGCTTCTCAATTCAATTTCTTCCCGCTCTAATATTTGTAGCGGTTCTGGTAGAAACTCCCCTTCTATTTCCACTTGTACAACATTCCAATCAACTATGTGAGAAGCATCATGCACATATCTTTTCAATAACGAAACACGAAATACATCATGAACTCTAACATGGGGTGGTAAGGCCAGCTTGTAAGCCACTGGTCCCACCCTTTCTAATACTTCGAAAGGACCACAGTATCTAGGGGCCATTTTTGCACAACTTCCTGCATAAAGGGTACTCTTTTTTGGTTTAATACGCAAATACACATGCTCCCCCACTTTAAATTATGGGTGCACTCTTTTCTTATCAGCATAATTCTTCTGGCGATCTTGTGCTGTCTTGATGTTTCTTTATATCTGTTTCACAATTCTTTCCATCTCTTGTAAAGCATCTGGTCCCAACATTAGTTTATCTTCTGGCTCACTCCAGCTCAAAGGAGTACGACACTTCCTTCCATACAGTGCCTCAAACAGACTCATTTTGATGGAGGATTGGTAGCTGTTATTATAGGAAAATTTAGCTAAATGCAAGTAATCTTCCCACTTTGAGGGTCTATCCATCACATACATTCTCAGCATATCCTCCAAAATTTGATTAGTTCTTTCCGTTTGGCCATCGGTCTGAGGGTGGTAAGCAGTACTAAAATTCAATTTAGTGCCCATACCTCCAAACATCCCTTTCCAAAAGGCTGCTGTAAACTTAGCATCTCTATCAGAAACAATCACCTTCGGAACCCCATGGAGCCTTACTACCTCCTTCAGGAACACATTTGCTACTTGAGTTGTCCCAAAGGTAGATTTCACTGGTATAAAGTGAGCAGCTTTGGTTAGAGTGTCTACTACTACCATTACATAATCATGCTGGTATTTGGTTTTGGGTAACCCTGTTATGAAATCCATGGAAACTGTGTCCCATTTCCATTCTGAAATCGGTAAAGGGTTTAAAAGGCCAGCAGGATGCTGATGTTCAACTTTGACTAGTTGACATTCCATGCATCTACTTAAGTATTATGCTACATCTCTCTTCATTCCTGGCCAAAACAACTTCTTTTTCAGGGCTGTTAACATTTTCTGATATCCTGGATGTCCTGCATATGGTTGTTTGTGGTACTCACACAAAATTTCCCTTTTTAAGGACTCTACATTGGGAATATACAATCTGTTTTTATAACAGATCAGCCCTTTTTGGTTTTGAGTGAAATCACTTTTCTCCTTTTTCTGTAATTTCACCAGAAGTGTTTCATAATTTGGGTCTTGGTTTGCTACCTTATTCACCATCTCTTCTACATCAATCTGAGCACTACTTCCAATACTATTGATATTCTGACACACATTTCTGCTCAATGCATCAGCAACTTTATTTTCTTTCCCTCTAATATGTTTTATCTCCATATCAAATTCACTTAAAAAGGACAGCCATCTGGCTTTTCTGGCATTCAAATCAATTTGGGAAAAGAAATATTTGAGACTAATATGATCAGTCATCAATGTAAATTTCTTTCCAAGAAGATAGTGCCGCCACATTTTCAAAGCATGGATAACAACTGCTAATTCTAAATCATAGGCACTATAATTATGTTCATGTATCTTCAGTTTCCTAGATTCATAGGCAATAACTGAATTTTCCTGCAAAAGAACTCCTCCCAATCCTTCTCTACAGGCATCCGTACATACCACAAATTCTTTATCAGGATCTGCAATTTTCAGTATAGGGGTTGTAGTAAGTTTCAGTTTTAATTGGTCAAAATTGTTTTGACATTTTTCAGTCCATTCAAACTTGACACCTTTCCTTTGTAATGATGTGATGGGATGTGCTATGGCAGAAAATCTTTCTACAAATCTGCGATAATAGCCTGCAATCCCCATGAATGATCTCACTGCTGAAACATCAGCTGGTACAGGCCATTCTTTTATAGCCTTTATCTTTTCAGGGTCAACCGCAAGGCCTTGTTCAGAAATAATATGACCCAAGTATTGGATCTTATCTTTATAAAACTCACATTTGCTAAACTTGGCATATAGCTGATTTTCCTTTAGAGTTTGCAATACTATCCTCAACTGTTCTTTATGTTCCTCCTCAATTTTTGAGTAAACTAAGATATCATCTATGAACACAAGGACAAATTTATCCAAGTACTTGTTTAACACACTGTTCATTAGGCACATAAATGTGGCAGGGGTGTTTGTCAAACCAAAAGGTAGGACTACAAATTCGTAGTGACCATACCTGGTTCGAAAGGCTGTTTTGCTGATGTTTTCTTCTTTAATTCTAAGCTGGTGATAACCAGTTCTTAAGTCAATTTTCGAAAATACTGAAGCCCCTCTCACTTGATCAAAAAGATCATCAATTCTAGGCAAAGGGTATCTATTTTTAATGGTCAACTTATTAAGTTGACGATAATCAATGCACATCCTAAAGGTTCCATCTTTCTTTTTCACGAACAACACCGGTGCTCCCCAAGGAGATACACTCGGTCTAATATACCCTTTATCTAACAGTTCTTGCAATTGCATTTTCAATTCCATCAGTTCAGGAGGACTCATTCGATAAGGCACTCGGGAGACAGGTGTTGCTCCCGGCACCAGATCGATTGAGAAATCAATCTCTCTTTTGGGGGGAAGATGAGGGATTTCCTTTGGGAAAACTTCCTTGAATTCTCTTATTACTGGTACCGCATCCAGTAATTCCTCTTCAGTTTTCTGTTATGTTTCTTCCACATGCACTGCATAAACTTGGTATCCTTTTCTAGCTGTTCTTTTTAATTGCAATGCTGAAATCTGTCTTACAGAAATAGGTTTTTGTTTCCCTTTGAGAATAAAAGGTTTCCCTTCCTCATCTACATAATGTAAAGTCTTATCCCAGCAGTTCATCAAGGCTTTCTTCTTTTCCAGCTAGTCCATTCCTATCAGTAGATCATATGACCCTAAGGGCAGAATGTTCAAATTTACTTCTGTTTGAAGCTCATTTAATTTGATTTCTGTTCTGGGCAGTTTATGTGTTACCTTTCTCTTAGTTCCAGTGGCCAGCTATACCAGCCATGGCTGTTGAAATTTTTCAGTTTTTAAGTTACATTTTTCTACAATATTGGGACTAATGTACCTCAAAGAAGCACCTGGATCAATCAGAACAGTAACAGATAGGTCAGCAATATTACCCTCCATTTCCACCATTGTTGCTTGATGTTCTGCTTGCCGATTTTCTAGGGCTGCACTGATAGTTGGTATATTTCTGGCTATATCATTTACTGTTGTCGCTTCCCGATCCCTCATGAGCATTTGAATGTTTCGATGTGGACAGTCCCTCAAAAGATGGGGTTCTCCACAGCCCCAACATTTCAGGGGTTCTCTCATTTTGACTGTCCCTTCCTTTTTACTGTCTCCATCTATTTGTTTGGAAGCTACTTGGGACTGAGCAATTTGACTTTCTTTGGGTTTATTAAACTTTTTCCGCTGATGGTCTCTGCCAAAATTTTTCAAATAGGCTGGTTTCTGTTTCCTCCCTTTGAACTCATTTTTATTTACCCAACTTTTCCCTTGTTCAGATTTTCCTTTGAATTGTTGGTAACATAATCTGGCTTTTCTAACAGCTTCATCCATTGTTTTTGGGTTGTCAAACTCGATTTTCTCTTTGTATACAGCAGGCAAGAAATTTAGAAATCTTTGAACTTTTTCCTTCTGTTCCCTTATGTAGGGTACATATCTCAACATATTTGTAAACTTAGTAACAAACTCATCCATAGTGAGTTGTCCCAGTCTAAGTTCATGAAATTATTTTGCTTTATCATCATAGTAACGTTCATTTAGGTAGCGGTTCTTGAACTTAACCTGAAAATCTTCCCAGGTGACTGTCTTTTCATCAATGGCATGCACCATTTTCGTCTCCTCCCACCACAAGGTAGCCTTGCCTTGTAGCTGATAAACAGCTAATCTAGCATTCAGATTGCTATCATATTCATAAACCTAGAAGTACTTGATCATGTTCAATAATAAGGCTTCCGCATCCTCCTCCTTCTCCCCATCATAGGAGGGAGGCTTGATTTTCCGGAATTCCCCCTGTAATTCCTTTTTCTGTTTGTATTGATGCCTTACTGCATCTTCATCTTTAGACTCATCAGTTTTCCTCTTTCCCGAACCTTCGCCTTCCTGGATGTTCCGCGAAGTTAATTCCCTAATGAGCTTTTCCTGCTCCTCACTGGCTAATGACAATCTGTCATTTTGGCTTTTTATCTCAGCCAACTCTTGTTGCAATTCCTGCAACATAGCCATCATGGGCGCATTTGGATCTGGTGCATTATACTCATCACACAGATCAACATAAATTTCGTCACCTTCTTCCATTTCAGCACCACTATACACACTCAACACAGATCAGTGAAATATAAAAAAATACAATAAATTTTTTTTTTTCTTTCCACAGAATTAAATTTATACAGTGAATACACAGCAACAGTGAGCACAATGTCACCAGCCCAGTTTTGTAACGTGGGCTCTGATACCATTTGTCACACCTCCCAATTCACATAAAATTTTTTCTGTTTGGTTGCATCGTTTCCAGTTAATGCTAATGAGGCATTCTGTCATTACGTTGCAGGTTTACACAATCATTACTTTTCAATTGCTATTCATATCCCCACTTTATCTTTCCATATTGTAATTTAATTGATTTGTAATAATTATAATTATATTAATTATAATTATGTCCGACATAACCTACTGTCCTTATTATATCACCCCACTTCCATATTAATCTTCGTTTTATATCATAACCTTTGGACTCTAAATCAAATTATATAGAGGGGAATTCGATTGGTTCTACGTGAATTCCATGTTAATATAATTCCATGGATGTATACAAATCCAAGCGGTCGTTGGCCCTTATCCTTTGTTAATAAAAATATAACCTTGGCAGAATTTGAATTACCAACTATGCAAGTCTGGTATTCGTCCTTCATTCTCCTTTACGTCTTATCATTAATTATGTGAATTTGGGCGTATTACATGGAACTCCACGTAATTTCCAAGTTAGAATTTTGTGCAATGATAATTTGAAGGATGACGTCCATCTTTCTTCCACGGTGAGCCACCATAAGGTTTTAATGGTCGTCGTAAGGGTGATAGATGGTCTCGTTCCAGTTGTGATCACGCGGTGTTGGTTCCACGTAATACTGGCTTCGTTCCACCTCGTTCCCAAAGTGATTTTCTACAGCATGGCCAGATCGATCTGCATTTAATTCGCTGCTTGTCATATTAATTTTTGAACAGAGGGGGTACCTTACCTATTAAATTCTCGATCCGTGGCTTCACCATGCGGATCTCGCCAGGTGGACGACTTGGATTGCATCTAGCTATTAGGGTTCGTTGTTTTGATTCATAGCACACTGTTATAAATCAAGCTTGGTATTTGCTCGGCGGTTCTTTTACCTCCCCCTGCGTTTGGTTTATCTCTGGACCATGAGTGACAATGCCATGGTCGCTGGCGTGATTCGTTTTAGGCTTCGCCTTACTCCTGTGCATTAACAAATTCCGTCGGTAAAATCCTTTGCCAGAGTTGTAAAATTTCGCTCTCTATATTTTTATTATTTCACAGGCTGCCATTTCCGATTGAGAGCTTCATGATTTTCTTCATGCCAGTACTACGATTTTGTATTATCGTTTTCTTCTATTGGAATAATTATAACGAATGGCTCTATTTGTTTTGCAGAGAATGTGCGTTCGCCTTTCCCGGAACTCGATTAGTTTGGTTTTCTTACCTAGACTTTGAGATTTCTGATGCGCCTTCTCAGAAGTAAGGTTTTATGTAGGCTCTCATGGCTTCGTAGCCCAATCCTCTTCTCAAGTGAAATTGGTTACGAGTACATTTATCTAGCGCCGTAAGGATTCTACGCCCTCGACACTCTGATTGGAAATTTTGTTGTTTGACCAAGCGTAGAAAGAATTTTCTATTTGTTCGTTCTCTGGAGGTTTCTCGTTTTTAGTCGATTCTTGAATGTAACCCTTTATTCATGATAACTCCATGGTTATATGTGGCAGATTGATAAGGGAGTAGGGGCTTCTCCCTTTCCAAGTACAACGCCTTTCTCAGTTATCATTTTGACTTGATTCCTGTTATTCGTACTCTCTATCTTCAGCGTTCCGTTGATTTTGGTTTTTTTTTTCTTGCAGGTAAGTTTCATGCTCTAATTCGCACTTGAAGAGATACGTGACTCCCTTAAAACATTAACAGTTGTTTACTCGCTCCTTGCAGGTCGGTATTAACCGAACTCTGTCAGAAGGAATTCATTCTTCGCTACTGGTTATAGGGTTTATATTTCGACATTTAAATATTGTAATGATACAATTGTAATTATTTTTATCACTATAAGTAAATCCCCACTCTGAATATTTATGGAGCTCTGTTCATGGGACTTTATAAGGTTGTTTCGAAATTCTACCATATATCCACATATACATCAATCATTTCTGGGTTTTCATAATACCCACTTTTGATTTCGGTTATTGTTCTTATGAGTATGCTCCAGCAGTACCGTCTCTTTTCTCGTTTTGACTTGGCTGAAATTAATACTTAACTTTTGGCAATTTAATTTTTTATATATACTACACATACTCTTCATTCTGTGTATTTTATTGCCTCTAGGCTCTCAGGCCATGCAATTGTTAACTATATTCATACTGTGGTGACATTAGAATGAATAATGTACTGTAATATAAAGTTTCCTATTCCAGGAGAACATAGCTTCTGTGATGGTAAAATTTAAATATCTGAATGAAATCAATAGTATTATTGTGAGTCGTAACTTTCTCAATTTCTTCCTCAAGTTTTATTAAACTGACCCTAAAGTCTAAATGCCTTGTTTTTTTTCCTTTGAAGTTTAGATAACCAGAGTGATATGATCATTTATAATAGAATGACACTGTAGTTCTATGCAAATACTTGAGGAATTAATTTGTTATGTCTTTGCACAGAATATGTATCCAAATTGTCTACAGGGATGAATGCACTTGCATTTCTGTCTTTATTTTTAGAGGACATTGGGGTTTATAATCTACAAATTTACCCTCTTGATTTGGATTATCACGATAGACTAGGATACATATAATTCAATATGTTAGACTGGGGTGAACATGCATGTAGGATATTTAGTCAACTATCTTTTGTATTTACTTTCTATGCTATAATATTAGAATGGTTTCATAAGTTACCTGTCTATGATCAGTGTTTTGTAAATTATTAGTTGCTTTCCTCTGCTATAGCATGTTTTGCTTACATACAACTTTCTTGACCCTTAATTTTCTGATTACATGTGAATGGTATGTTGGCCCTGAAATCAGTTTATAGAGTCTCTCCTTCTGTTCTCTCATGCACAGTGTAAGTTACAATTTTTTGTGTAACCAACTCCAAAAAGAGAAGAAAAGAGATATAAACGCCTTAGAAATGAGCCACTTCGATGGGGCAACCTCTAATACATTACATAATGAACAATTCTTGGATGATACAATTTACAAAACCTCCTTTCTATATATAGGAGTCCATGGGGCCATAATGTAATCCTAGTGGGCCACAATGTAATCCTAGCCGACCTAACAATAATAATTTAAGGGCACAATAATAACAAAATGGGGGTTACAAGGGTATAATAATAACAATAAGGGGTTTACACTGACAATAATAAGGGGCTATACTAGTGATATAGGGACCTAACATGCCCCTCTCCTTCAAAAAAAAGTGTTGTCCTCAACACTTGAGTAGCTCCGGGTGCTTCTATATAAAATTCTCATCCTCCCATGTAGAATCTTCAGTGGGTAAGTTCTTCCACTTGATGAGATACTCTGAAATTGATCGATTCCGTAGTTGTCGAGTTCTTGTTTCCGTGACCGCTTTCGATTCCAATATGATTTTCCTTCCTCATCAAGTTCTGGCAATATTGTTTGAACTGGAAGATTTTCACCTATAACCTTCTTTAAGCATGAAACATGGAAAACTGGATGTACTCGCGAAGAAGCAGGAAGCTCCAATTTGTATGCCATAGTACCAATCTTTTGCAACACCTTGTAAGGACCATGGTACTTTGGCGATAATTTATTATCCTTCTTAGCTTGCTTGAGGGACATTTGTTTATATGGTTGTAGCCGTAAAAATACCCAATCTCCTACAACAAAACTTCTCTCGCTGCGATGTTGATCTGCCTGTTGTTTCATTCGATTTTGTGCGAAATTCAGGTTATCCTTTAAGAGTTGGAGAACTTCTTGCTGATGCTCGATGTGACCTTCCACTGCTTGAACCTTCGAATTTTCCCTTAAAGATGATGTGATCGATGGTGGATGATATCCATAAAGTGCCATAAATGGGGTCATTTTTTCTGCAGTATGGAAAGAAGTGTTATACCACCATTCAGCGAGAGGTAACCACTTGACCCATTGTGTTCTTTTATCAGATACAAAACAACGAAGATATCCTTCCAAACATTTATTTACTATCTCTGTTTGACCATTAGATTGAGGAGGATAAGATGAGCTATGAGCTAATTGAGTACCCAAACAAGAAAATAACTCCGTCCAAAAATTTCCTGTAAAAATGGGATCTCTGTCGCTCACAATAACCCTTGGGCTTCCATGTAGCTTTTGAAATCTGTCCACAAATGTAGTAGCAACTGTACTTGCTTTAAATGGATGAGATAATGCACAAAAGTGTGCATACTTGGTAAGTCTATCAACTACCACCATGATGACACTCTTTCCTTCGGACTTAGGTAAACCTGTGATAAATTCCATTGAAATCTCCTCCCAACGTTGACTTGGAATGGATAAAGGTTGTAGAAGTCCCAGGGTCTTAATTGTCTCCACTTTATTCTGCTGGCAAACCAAACATTCCGCCACAAAATTTTGAATATTAGATTTAAGGCCATCCCAAAAAAATCTTTCTTCACCCTGTGGTAAGTTTTTAAAAATCCTGAGTGTCCTCCTAAAGGAGAAGTGTGCAATTCCAGAAGAATCTTTTGTTTTAGTTGGGAATTCTTAAAAATATATAAGCGATCTTTGTACCATAAGGAATCATTTTTCCAACTAAATGTATCAAATGTAATAGGATCTTGCTGCAACTTTTGAATGAGTGTCCATACATCTTTGTCCTTCTTCCATTCATCTCTTGCTTCGGTTATCCAATCTGGTTGGATAATAGAAATGGCACAAAGCAATGCTTCCACCTCTTCATTATTTCTTGAGAGTGCATCTGCAACAACATTAAGCTTTCCTTTTTGTAGATTATTTCAAAGTCATAACCCAACATCTTTGTGACCCATTTTTGCTGCTCTTCTGAAGATAGTCTTTGTTCAAAAAAGTGTTTAAGACTATCATGATCAGTTTTTACCTTGAAGTGTCTTCCCATTAGGTAAGTTCTCCATTTCTTTAGTGCATGCAGTATTGCTAACATTTCCTTCTCATAAATAGGTTTATGTAAATAATTTCCTTTGATTGGACGACTTTCAAAAGCAGTGGGTCTTCCTTCCTGCATTAAAACTGCACCAATTCCATTTCCTGAGGCATCACATTCCACAATAAAGGTTTTTGTGAAGTCTGGCGTAGCTAAGACCGGTGCTAGGCACATTGCCTCTTTAAGCCGTTCAAAGGCCTTAGTTGCTCCAGGAGTCCATGAAAATGCATCTTTCTTCAATAATGTTGTTAGAGGTGCTGCTATTCTCCCATAATTCTTAACAAACTTGCGATAATAGCCTGTTAACCCGAGAAATCCTTGCAATTGCTTTATTGTCTTGGGGACTTTCCATTCCTTAATGGCTTTAATTTTGTTAGGGTCTACTTTAACACCCTCGTGAGATATAATATGACCTAGATATTCCACCTCTTGTACTCCAAAGAAACATTTGGATGTTTTTGCATATAATTGTTTCTCCTGCAATAGTTTGAGCACCCTGTCAACATGTTCAACATGATCCTTCCAAGACCTCTTGTAGATTAGTATATCATCAAAAAATACTAGCACAAATTTTCTAAGGAAGGGTTTGAAAATGGAATTCATCAACCCTTGAAATGTAGAAGGTGCATTGGTAAGGCCAAAGGCATGACCAAAAATTCATAATGACCCTCATGAGTTCGAAATGTTGTTTTTGGAATATCTTCAGTCTTCATTCTAATTTGATGATATCCTGAACGAAGATCCAACTTGGTAAAATAAATTGCTCCATGTAATTCATCCAATAATTCATCAATCACAGGAATGGGAAATTTATCTTTAATGGTGAGCTTATTGAGCTCCCTATAATCTGGACACATTCGCCATGATCCCTCCTTCTTGTGTACCAATACTAGGGGAGCATATAAAGAACTTTGACTAGGTTGAATTATACCCGCCTCTAACATTTCTGCAATCATACGTTCAATTTCGCTCTTTTGGAAGTAAGGATATCTATAAGGCCTGATGTTTGGAGGAACACTTCCTGGAATCAAATGAATAGCATGATCATGATCACGAATAGGTGGGAGTCCTTTGGGAGTTTGAAACACCTTGGAATGATTGTCCAAGACTTGTTGGAGATCTGCAGAAATAGATGATTTTGATGTCGGAACTTCTAGTGAGCATAATTGTGTAATTACGCCTCGTTGTTATTTCTTTAGAAGCTTTGTCATGACATTAGAGCTTATTATCCTTCACGACTTCCCTTCAATACCCCGTAATTCGACTTCCTTTCCTTCTGAAAAAAATTTCAAGAAAATTTCTTGAAAATTAAAAGCTACCATCCCCAAAGATTGTAACCATTGTACTCCTAGTACAACATCAGCACCTCCCATAGGAATGGAAAGCATTGGACTAGTCAATACATATTCCCCCATGGTTATCTTGATATTATGGCATTTTCCAGAGCAATTTATAGTTCCTCCATTTGCAACCATCACTTGACATTCTGGTGCTGGGTATAGGAAACAATTTAATTCCTTGGCTACCTTATAATGAATAAAATTATGGGTGCTACCTGAATCAATCAACACTGTTACCCTTTTCTTCTTTATATGTCCTTCTATCTTGAGAGTTTGAGGAGTGGTAATTCCTGCCAGTGCATTACACGATATGGTCGGATTCATTTCTTCCTCTTCTAGGGGTGGTTCCTGGTGTATATCCTCTTCTTGTTCATTTTCTTCTTATTCTTCACAATCTATGTAAAATAATTTCTTCTCAGCACACTTATGACCTTTAGTGTATTTGCTATCACAAATGTAGCAAAGCCCTTTTGCTCTTTTTTCTTCCAATTGTTGTGGTGTCAACCTTGTAGGTTGTGGAAATCTAGGCGTAGCAACACTTCCTTCTTTATAGAATTGAGTGGTAGGCTTCCTTGTCGCCATAATTTTACATTCAACTTTTCTTGCCAACCTGAATGCCTTCTCCAATGAATGAGGTTCCAAAACACGAACTTCATGTTGGATGTTATCCTTTAGAGTACCTATGAAGAGATCAATCCTGTGTTCCTATGGAATATCAGTTACCCTTATATTCAATTTTTGGAAGTCCTCAATGTGCTGCCCCACTAAACCCTTTTGTTTGAGATTTATCAATTGGCTAAAGAAGGTGTTGCTCTTTGTATCCTCATAATGTACTATCATTTCCTCCGTAAAAATTGACCAAGTGACAATTTTTTTACGGGAGCAAAGCCATTGATACCATACAAATGTATTTTGTTCTAAATGTAAAGTTGCAATGCGTACCTTTTGTGTGTTTTGTACGTTATGGAGATCAAAATATTGCTCCATCTGTAGTATCCATGTTACACGATCCTTTCCATCAAACTTCCTCATATCCATCTTTGGAATATGGTGGTTCTTCCCGCCAACATTAGAGTTTATGAAATCACAATTAACATTTATTTTGTTCTCATCATGAGGTTCTTCAACTATCTTTTCACCATTAGGAAACCTTTCTTGTATCAACTTTGTCAAACCTTCATTGTCTGCTTTTAGAAGATTCTTCATGTTTTCCATTTTCTCGTCGATCTTAGCTTCCATGTCATCCATCTTAGATTCCATGCCATCCTCCATGCCATACATCTTAGCTTCCATGCCATCCATCTTAGCTTGCACACCATCCATCTTAGCTTCCACGCCTTTCTTCAAACCGTCCATCTTCACTTCCACAGATCATATCACTAGAAATATTGCGAACCAAGCTCTGAAATTTTTTGACGAATTTCCTCAGGATTTCAGCTTCGGACCATACGAATTTCGGATTCTGAACCTTCGTAGAAAACAATTTATAGTGAAAATTCCACGATGACCTATTTAGGAGCTTGAAAAAAGACCTAACTTCCATAGATGATATCTTCGAACATATTGTGAACCAGGCTTTGAAATTTTTAGACAATCTTCCTCAGGATTTTAGCTTCTCACCCTAAAATTTTCAGCTTCTGAAACCTCGTAGAAAAAAAGTTATAGCGAAAATGCCACAATGACCTGTTTGGAGCAGCGAAACCCTAGAATCCCAAGCTCTGATACCAAATTTTGGGTAACTAGCTCCAAAAAGAGAAGAAAAGAGATATAAACGCCTTAGAAATGAGCCACTTCGAGGGGGAAACCTCCAATACATTACATAAATGAAAAATTCTTGGATCATACAAATGAACAAAACCTCCTTCTATATATAGGAGTCCATGGGGCCACAATATAATCCCAGTGGAGCCACAATGTAATCCTAGCCGACCTAACAATAATAATGTAAGGGCACGATAATAACAATATGGGGGTTATAAGGGTACAACAATAACAATAAGTGGGTTACACTAACAACAATAAGGGACTATACTAGTAATATAGGGACCTAACACAATTCATTTCCTACTATTTTCCACTATAATACAGGAAATTCAAATTCTCTCTCATGTATGTATATATTGGAATGATGCTAGGAAACAGAAGCACATTAAAACAATTTCATAAATTTCCCTGTGGAAAAAAATAAGTATCCTCAGATTTAAACCAATCAATGGTTTAAAGACTCTGTTGGATTCTACTTCACCACTCCAATTCTACAACTATACAGAATTTCATGGATAATTTCCTTATTGATCAGTTCTGTTAAATGTAGAATTGATATTCTAATATACAATCAAATTTTTATATGTAGCCAATTCATACTATATGAAATAGAACATCAATAAATTTAGAGACATACCACTCATGCAATTGACCAACCTCCCAACCTTAGAGTCCTTCTGTCTCCCATAACTCATCCCTGAGCTGAGATCTTCTCCTTGAAATAGATCAACCTCTAATCTATACAAGAGCAGCTTATTTAAGCTATTGTTCCCCAAAGCATGTTTCTAATTCTGCGTCCAGAATCTCAGGATGCTTTTCTTCCTGTTTGCCTAGGCTTCCCAATTTAGGGATTCTTTAAAGCTTTTTTATGCTTTTCCTCAGCTTTTCCAGCTTTTTACCTCTTCCCAACTACTTTCCTCATCATTGGGGAAATTCAGATTTTTCCTCAAAAATCTAAATTTAAAATTAATTTCTTTCAAGGATTTTTGAAAGATTGTGGGGAAATATTTGCCTCATCCATCGTCATGGATTTAGCAAGTGATCTCATAAATCTCATTTTGGTCAATCTGCACCACATTATTTTATTCATTTCCTCAATTAAATTTTTAATTACATTCACAAAATGTTTATCCTTTGGGGTCCACTCCCCTTAGGATTAAAGTTCAAATGTCTAACTTTGAAATTCAAACACATGAATTGGGGGTGTTACACAACACTTTGCATGTCACCATTTCAAATTGTAAATTACATCTATTCTAATGTAACACAAACATCTCAGCGCACAACCATGTTTTAACACTTTTTTTCCCCTAATCCTCATACATTTCTTCATTATCCCTAATCATTATATCTGGCGATAAAGGGCAGGCACAGTAAATTTTTAATCATACTTCAGTTAAAAAAAATTAAACAAGGTTTAAACCCGTAATTTAGATAAGAAAGGAAGTTAACATTTGCAATTTTATTCGTTGATGTGTGGAAACTATGAGAATATACTTACATCTTTAAATTTATGTCATCCGATGAAAATGATTAATTAGAAAGTCATTAAAGTAAGTAATTCCAATAGGGGAATGTCTATCAGCATAATTTATATTAATAACTAAATCAATACTATAATAGTGTAGTGAAATAAGTTCACATTATAAATGAATAGAAATTAAATTGATATTCTTAAATAAATAAATACTATAATAGTGTAGTTAAATAGGTTGACCATATATTTTAGAAATCTCAATGGGGCAAAGCTTTCTTTATTTTTCAAGTTGTTAATGCAATGTAGAATGTTTAAATTTTGAATGGTTATTTAGTGGGGAATATATATATTTTTTTTTTGGTTAGAAAATAGAGAGATCAAATAGGGATTACACACAACTTAAAACCACACTATGATATATTTTATTCATCACATAAGTTACAAATAAATAGGACATAAAACATTGACTTTGACATAACAAATTCTATATTGACATTTGGAAACTCACAAGTATAATTCACAACAAAACATGGAAGCATTACCTCCAATAGACTACCTTAATTATTACAAGAAAAACATTTAAAACAAATCTTAAAACAACAAGGATAATCTATGTATGACTAGTCTTCATCAGAACTTGCTTCCACTCTAGAATATTGTAAACAATGCTCTTTCAGCATCATATACTCAAGATCTCACTTGACCTCCATCTAAAACGTAACCATCTCTGACCATCATTGAGGAAGTTTGCAAGATCAACAATATCGACACCACGGCTCATTGGGGCTTCTAGAATAAGATTCCTTAAGTAATGAACCATCTTATGGACCAACCACCATCTGTCCGATATTTCTCTTTCGGTTATCCATTAGTTGCTAGGATGGAGGTCTAGATACTCAATGTATTGAAAATTTGATCAAACAAATTGATTTTACTAACACACAAGAATTGATGTTTCGAACAACGAGGCTTCTAGTTTAAGAATCATCAAATATTTTTATAACTAATAAAAACACACAAGAATTTATGTTTCAGCCACTCTACATCTTGCACCATCCGATAAATTTCTCAAGAACCACCTTTTAAATCATGTATACATTGATCTAAATTGTATATCCACACTAGATCAACCAAAATCTATGTTGATCCATCTACTTCACAAAAAGATCTCCTCTTCCTTTACAAAAAAATGTCCATAGTGGAACTTCACATAGTAGAAGCAACACTCGATCTTCACAATTCTCCTTTTAATGCAACTATCCACTATCCACATACAACCCAATATTGACACAAAAAATATATCAAACACTCTATTAAACTAATATATGTACAAAGGGGTATTATCGTTGAAATTTCATGATCTCAACCCTTCTCGTGAATGATTCGAGGTTGAACTAGCTCTGATACCATGTTAGAAATTAGAAATTAAAGAGATAGATGAGAGAGAAATTACGCACAACACCAAAAATACCTTTATATATTTATTGACCACAATAGTTACACATATAAAGGAGATAAAACACTGAATTTGATACAACTTCTAGATTAACACTAGGGAACTCCCAATGACAACTCACTACAACACATGGAAGCATTAGTTCCAATATTATAAATATTATACTCCTTTCTATATAGATTAAAATTATTATAAATTTCAATATACACTAATAAATAATAAACATCAAACACTTATTTTATCATACATCTTATATAATTTTAAAAAACTTAAAAATTAATTAAATTGTAAATTTATTAATTATTATTATTGAAAAAAACTATATATATATATATCTATATATATATATATATATATCACTCTATGTTAGGAGACATTATTGAATCATCCATGGGTGAAGTTTATAGGAAAAAAAAACCAATCAATTAACAAGATTCTTTACCATGGTGTTCAGTCTCATTTTATCATGGCTATTTTTAATTTGTAAATATCATTTACGACAATGCGATTGGCCAATACCATGGCTTATAAATACCACATACGCAAAAAACCATATTTACATAACATTTTTTTAAATTAATCAATTTATTAAAAAGATAGATTATATTCTTAAAAAATATTAACTATATATTACATACCCAAAAAAAACATAAAATAACTATATATATTACATACCTCAACGAAACAAAGATCCTTTCTCTTTTAATTTTCTAATTCAGTTTTGAAGTGAAGAAGTTAGAATAATTGAATGATGCCAAGTTTACAATGTTAAACACCACACATTCAATAATTTAAATAATTTAATGATGCAAAGTATTTAAAGTGATTCTTAATGGAAACATGGAACTCTAAAGAGTGAAAAATTTGGAGTTCTTATTTATCATAATAAAGAAATTTTTAAAATTGAAAGAAATCGTGAGGGGTTATTTATTATGTTTTACTCATTGTCCAGATGGGGATGGGAATGGGGATGGGGTATGGAATGGCCAAAATGTGTAGAAATTATATAACATAAGCATTTATATATCCAGATTCTCCTGATCTAACAATATCTATCTTCTTGCTAAATATAGAATCCTTCCACTATTAATCTTTTGTGGAAATTTAAAAACTCAATTGCAAACACATGAACCAATAAAAACAATCGCACATAACACAGTTTTCTAACAAGAAAGCTTAAAGTCAAAACCTCAACTATCATATATTATGTATCATGGAGATCATGTAACAATATCATACAAATCTTAGTACATCAAGCTCTCAGTACAATCAATCATCACACACTAATTAGAAGAAATCTGCAAATCCATGCACTAATTTCTTGCCACCTGATAGCCTGCCTCCACTATGAAATCCCTGCTAAACAAGGCCCCTGAATGAATTCAAATTGGCTTTTCCTTGACTACGCAATCCTCATTAGCAACTCCAATGTGTGTGTCATGCAACCAATGCATCACTATAGTCACAACGAAGAGTCCATATCATCCTTTTACGTATCTCTCCACTGGGTCTCCACTGGAACTGACATGCACTGTAGTTAATTGTTGTATTTTTTTAGTTGTTAGTGAGTTATTAGTTGTGAATTAATTAATTAATTAATTCACTTAACTCTAACTAGTGTATCTTTTAGTTACACTAGATACAACTAGCTCAACTGAGTTTAACTCACTTAACTGAGTTAAAATGAATAACAACTCCATTAACTACTCTTCCAACTTTGTCATAACTTTTACACTTCAGTTCTAGCTGAGTCCTCCATGCATAAACCACAAGTAAACACTAGGAATTGAGTAATTCCTTCAGCCCACTGATTTTCCAAATCTGTATACTGAAATAAAGTGCTCCAAGAGAATATGTTGATATTTAGAGTCTGATTATTATTAAGGGCTAATAATAATCAGCGCATCTATTTTTAGATTGATGATCTATAAATAGACTTTGCCCGATATTCTAAAAATAGAATATCATCTATTTTTCTAGCTTGACCAACCATACACAAATATCATCCTCCAACTTCTGAAATATGCTTACCATTTCTAAAAATAGACATATTATAAAAATAGACTTCCACCTAAAAATACCCTACGCGCCCACTTAGTGAAGGTGACTGATTTTGACTAAGCTTAATTATCTTGTTGAATCTCAACACTCCCTCTCAACAAGATATGGATTGATCTTCACCCTGATCCTGCCTCTATTGTATTTGAATTTTCTCCTTGTGAGCGCCTTCATTAGAATGTCTACATCCTGATCTTCCGTAGGAATGTCGTGAAGAAACATGATCTCTCGCTGCACATAATGTCTGATATGATGGTAACAGATATCAATATGTTTATATTTATAATGAAACACACAATTAATCGAGAGTTTAATGAAACTCTAATTATCATAATGTATCATTGTAGCATCTAATTGTGAACCATACAAACCAACCATGATCTTCCTCATCCAGATAACCTCACATATAGCTTGACTTGCTACCATGTATTCTGCTTCCGCTAAATTGAGTGCCACGAATATTTGTTTCTTTTTGTACCAGGAAATTGTTGTAGATTCGATACTGAAAACCCCTCCTAATGTGCTCTTTCTATCTGTTGGGCTTCTTGCCCAATATAGATCCGTGAAGCCATGCAACTTCACCTCATCCATCTATTTGTACCATAAGCCATACTCAGATGTGCCCCTGAGATACCTCAGGACATTCTTTCCTTCTTTCAAAAAGATCTTGGTAGGCTTAACCATCACTTGTGAAAGCTGGTTCACCACATAGCATATGTCCGGTCTTGTATTAACTAAATAGATGAGCAAACCCACCAATTATCGATAAACAGTGGCATCCACTACCTCTGCCAGTGTAGCATCCTCTTTCCTCCAATTTCCTCGAAGAGGATTATCAATAGGCTTATAGCCTTGCATGTGAAACTTCTCAAGTATCTCTCGAGCATACTTTCCTTGAGACAAAAACAATTCACCTTCCCACTGCCATATTTCCAATCCAAGGAAATAATGGAGGCCCAAATCCTTCATCTCAAACTACTTTGCAACATCTTCCTTGCGTGAGTGTATCAACTGCTCATCACCCATTAGTATTAAATCATCAACATAAAGAACAATGATTAAAAGCTTACCGTCCACCACAATTTCATACAGGTTTTCATTTTCCTCACTCTTGGTGAAGCCAAGTCCAGTGAAATAGTTGTCGATACATATGTACGAAGCACGTGGTGCTTGCTTCTGCCCATACAACGCTCTCTTGAGTCTGCACACATGTGACTCACTGCTGAAGATCTCAAATCCTTTAGGCTGATCAATGTACACCTCTTCCTCAATGATCCCATTAAGGAATGGAATCTTCACATCCATCTGATGAATGTGCCAACCAATCTGCACTGAGAGAGAAAGGATGGTCCTTATGGAGAAATATCGTGTGAGAGGTGCACATGTTTCTTCATTATCAATCCCCTTGATCTATGAGAAGCCCTGGGCAACAAATATTTCCTTATATTTCTCGATGCTCCCATCAGTAGCTTGCTTTATCTTGTAGATCCATCTTGATCCTACAACTCATTTACCCACCGGCCTTGAAACAATCTCCCAAGAAATATTTCTAACAATGGAGTCATACTCCTCGACCATGGCATCTACCCATGTGGGCTAGTGCACTGCTTCTTGAAAATATTATGGATCTGTCACGATACACTTGCTCATGAGAGCCTTGTATCTAGTAAATCAGTAAAATGACTGTCTATGTCTACGTTGTGATGTAGGGACTCCTACATTCTGTGCCACATCAATCTTAAGTCTCTGAGCTTCTGTGGTATGATTTTTTCCTTTTCTGATGTTTGGGTCTGCATGAGTGGAATCCTCCACTCCGTGAATCTCCTCTTGTGGTTGATCCACATCTGGAGGCTCATCCTTTAAAACCGGTAGTCCCTCCACTACATGCAAGTCTAGCTCCCTCTCAAGCATAGCTTGTGCAACACCCATGATCTTTCTGTTATTCCTCTTCCTGACCCCATTCTAATATGGGTTATTAGACACTATGAGTTCTATTTGAATTCCTTCTTTTCTACAGAAGTATTTGAATTCGTTTGAGATATATTCACCACCATTATCACTCCGCAGAGCTTTCACTTGCTTCTTTGACTCCTTCTCCACCAATTCTTTAAAGTCACAAAACTTTGAGAATGTTTTTCTCTTATTCTGCATGAAGAATACCCAACATATACAAGAATATTCATCAACAAAAATAACATAATACATGTGTTTTGCTGTTAAAGCAACCGAGAAAGGTCCACACACGTCTGTGTGAATTCTCTCCAAAATCACCAAAGCACGGTTCTCCTTCTCATGAAAGATGGTCTTCACAAACTTACCCATATTACATCCCTTCAACTGATCTGACTGTGCAAGAGTACCCGTGCGAAGTCCACTAGAAATATGCTACAAAATCTTCAAAGAACCATGGTGAAGATTACCCAATCATCTGTGCCATAATTCTCCCTCATCTAGGCTCACCATTTCTTCTACTTTTCCCATCATTGCAGTGGAGCCATATACCTGTAGCTTGTAGAGATTCTTAAGTCAAATCCCTGTCCTCTTGGTTTGACCCATTGTTTTATGTCGCAGGAAATATTTTCCATTGCTGAAAACAACGTCATAACCTCTGTCTTCCAACATTGTGGCTGATACCAAGTTCTTCTTCAGACCTAGAACATGCATAACATCTTTCAATAGAAATGGATTACCTGACTCCCTCTCAAAGGTAATGCTCCCAATGATGTTCGCACTATATCGACCATATTTTCCCATATCTATATGCATTTGGAGATTCTTCTCCTCCAAGTCACTAAACAACTCCTTGTCTCCCGTCATATCGAAAGACACACCACTATCAATATACCACAACGATCCCATTGAGCTTGAAACCAAGCATGCAGTCAAAGATAAATCAAGTTCAAATTGTGAGGCTTAGGCCTCACCCACTTCATCTCTAGCAGCCTTCTTGTTATTCTTCTTCTATGGGTAGTTAGTGGCGAAATGCCCATGTTAATGACAAGGAAAAAAGCTCACCTTGGACAAATCTTGCTTCTTGCCTTTAGCTTCAGATTTTGGAGGGAATTTCTTCCCTTTCCATTTCCTTAATTTGGTAGCAAAAGCACAATTCTCTTCATCATCATTCTTTGATTAAGAGACATCCCTGGTACTTCGCCTTATCTCATCCTACACAAGATCCGACAAAAGTCACTGCCAACATGGTAGTTTCTCCCATCCATTAACGTTGTCTTTGTAGCTATGCCAACTCTTCAGAAGCCCAAGGAGAGCCAAGCTCACTAAGTCATCATCATCAACAGTAATCCCCACACTTCCTAGTTCATCCCTACAGTGGACAAACTTCGTAAGATATTTTGGAATACTGTCGCCCTTCACCATTTTTATTTTTTTGAGCTTATCTTTCGGTGCCAACTTTCTCTGATCATTGTTTATTTGGAACAAATGTATCAAAGCCTTCCAAATTACAAGTGGAGTGGATTTCCCATGATGTCTGGACATAATATGGCCCTTACCACCTTCCAAGAGAATTCTTCTTGTGTTTGCTACCTTCTTTTTCCATCCGTCAAGTAATGCAGCATCACTAGAACCAGGCTTAGGAACATTACTATCGATGAAATCCTTTAGTCCATTATCTTCCATCAACGCCTCCATCCTATCCTTCCAGGATATGTAATTTGAGCTACCCTCAAGGGCATACTCCAATCGCAACCCATTGAAAGACATTTCAATATATACTCAGCCGTCGCACCAAGAAATTTCTGCAGCAAATTCAAATTGTCCACCAGCACAAACTCAGTAATTCTTCACAATTGCAATCTTCAAGAATTAACACTTCTCTGATACCATGTATAAATTATATAGCATATGCATGTATATATCCATATTCTCCTAATATAACAATATTTATCTTCTTCCTAAATACATAACCCTTCCACTGTTAATCTTTTTCACAAATTTAAAAACTCACTTGCAGACACATGAAGCAATAAGAGAAATCATACATAACACAGTTCTTTAACGGGAAATCTTAAAGATAAAAACCCAAACTATAATATATTATGTATCATGGAGAACATGTAACAATCTCATACAAATTTTAGTACATCAATCTCTCAGTACAATCAATTGTCACACACTAATAAGAATAAATCTACAAATCCATGCACTGATTTCTTTCCACCTGATAGCCTGCCTCCACTATGCAATCCCTGATGAAGAAGACCCCTGACTGAATTTGAATTGTCCTTGCTTTGACTGCCCAATCTTCATTGGCAACTCCAATGTGTGTGTGATGCAATCAATGCATCACTATAGTCACAACGGATAGTCCATCTCTCCACTGGGTCTCCACTGGAACTGACATGCACTGTAGTTAACTATTGTATTTGTTCATTTCTTAGTGAGTTATTAGTTATGAATTAATTAACTAATTAATTCACTTAAATCTCACTAGTGTATCATTCAGTTAGACTAGATACAACTAGCTCATCTGAGTTTAACTCAATTGAGTTAAACTGAATAACAACTCCATGAACTACTCTTCCAACTCTGTCATAACTTTGCCAGTTCATTTCTAACTGAGTCATCCATGCATGAACCACCAGTAAACCCTAAGAATTGCGTAATTCCTTCAACCCACTGATTTTTAAAATATGTATACTAAAATAAGGTGCTCCAAGAGAATAAGTTGATATTTAGAGTCTGATTATTATTAAGGCCTAATAAAATCGACACATCTATTTTTGGATCGACGATCTATAAATAAACTGCACCCAATATCCTAAAAATATAATTTCATCTATTTTTCCAACTTGACCAACCATCCACAAATAGAATCTTGCAACTTTTGAAATATGATCACCATGTCTAAAAATAGACATAGTCTAAAAATAGACTTACACCTAAAAATAACCCGCGGGCCCACTTAGTGAAGGTGACTGATTTTCACTAACCTTCATCATCTTGTTGAATCTCAATAGAATACACCCCAAATTTTCACAGAAAGACATATTGGGATGATAGGTATGGCAACCAATTTATTAAAAAATAGAATCAAACTAAAATTTAGTAATTTTTGGGCATGAGATGGCGAGAATGTACACCAAATTTTCATGGAACGACATATTGGAGATGATAATTACGCCAAGTAATTTTATATTTATTAAAAACTTAAAATTAAAATAAAATTTAGTAATCCAACATAAACAATGAAAATGAATGATAAATTAAAATATAAAAATTAGAACCATTATTAATTTTGAAATGCAAATTAAAAAATCAAAAACTAATCATCTTATACTAATACTATCTAACCATTATTGCTCATCACAAAAACAAATTTCGTTATCATTTCTTATTCTCAAGAACTTAAGTACTATTAGTCTACTATAACACAATCTACTATTGTGTACATAGTCATTCTATAATGTTGCAATGCATGATGAATAATTTCAAAATTTAAATAGAAGCTAAAATTTAAAGCCTAAAAGTAAAATTTAATAAAACGGTAAACATGAACAACTCATTAAAATTTAATTATAAATCCCAAATAAAGAGTCTAGAAAATCATGGACTATAAATTTAAAAATTATAAAGTCATAGACCATAGTCACATCCATAGGCTTAGCGTGCGTGATAAGTATCATATGAGTCGTGAAATATGTAGATTTAGGTTTAGGTAGTATGTATAGTGTTTAGGTTTTTAAATTTCAAAATTGATTTTAAATTTTTACTATTTACACTTAAGAACTTAGGTTTTATTTTTTAATTTCTTTATTTTTATTGTTTAAGGAGAAAGATACATGGGACATCCTAAATTCTCCGATTTATCAAGGGACGTTTGGGAATTCACCTAAAATTCCCCAATTTTTCGAGGGATGGCTCGAAGACGGCCTAGAAGTTTCCAAGTACCTGACAAAGTCCCTAGTCAATTGGGAACGTTTCCAATGAATTCAAAAATACCAAGATCATGGAAATGCAAGAAATACCATGAAATTTGGTGGAGACGGGTCCACGTCCAATATAAATTATTTACTAACAAAATCCAGCCATTCCTTGCATTCATTACTTTTAAAAGGGTAGCAACTTAGGCCATAATATATGTTACCAACCTTAACTAGATAAAAGGTTCTTTCGCTTTCAAATTTTTAATGCAAAGTTTTGAGAAAATTAAATAATTTAATGATTCCAACTCCATCCCTTTAAATGAAATACAATTAAAATAAATTAAATACTCAGTGATGGGAATTATGTAAAGTTATTCTTAATATAAACATGAAACATGAAAGAAAATACATAATATTTTATTCAATGGCCTTCCTAGAAAAATGGTACTCCTAAAGTATGTTCCACCATTTTCAACCAACAGAGTCCACGACATTCTATGTAGTGCCATTTATGTTTTTCTTGAGCTGTAAAAGTGTATAATTTGCAAAGAAGAAACACAATCACCAGGTCAAGTGTATTGGGAAAGTACTCTCCATATTTGGTAGCGACTCTTTTCTCAATCCTGGAGAAAAATTCATCTATCAGATATTCATTCAAGCCCAAGTGGGTTCCCATAATATTCTTGAACATGGATTTATAATTCTTTCCTACTATTCTTGCAAACATCTCCCCCTCCCACTCTCTAACCTCCAACAATGAATGGAAAGGAAACTAACTTGGAGTAGTATCATTGTTTATTTCGAACAAGTTCTCGGTCTCCACTATGATCTTTAAGTCCTCCACACTTGGAAGAAGTGAATGCGGGCTCGAATATTTATAACAAAAAGAAGACCTAACAAGATGACTATAATGAGGATGTCAATATTCTAACGTCATATTGAACATCACTATTATGATTATGTCATTACTCAACCTCATGTCGAATATGACTATAACAATGATGTCATCAATCAGATGTTATATCGAATATGACTTTAAAATATCTCAAAAGTTTCTTTTATATTGAAGGGAATAATTTTTTAACTTTAATAGGTTGATCAATTTAATATTTTTAATTATATTTCTATATCTTTTGTCATTTATAAACCATTTCTAATCTGAAAATAATTACTCGAAGCTATTGTATCTCAGCATTTTAGTGTCATGTGGAGACTAGATCTTGTAATGTAGAAAATATGTACCACATTAAAATATTTGATTAAAAATGTGAGGTAGACATCGAATTTGAATGATAAATTAATAGCCACGAGGCAATTTAAGTGTAAATACTATCAATACTACGCCCATGTTCACCGTACTCATTAGCATTTCATGTAAATGGTTAAGGTCTCAAAATTAACAATTGGTTTGTTGGAAATATTGTCATTGATGGCAAAGGAGGCAGAAGAGGCAGAGACAGACAAAGGAAAACAGTAGAGGCAAAGGGGAAGACAACTGGTCTTTGCAGGGAGCATGAGAAGAATAGAGGGAGAGTCTATTTACAGAGACAGTGCAAAGGAGACAACATAGATGGAAACTATTGAAATAAAATGGTCAAGCAGCAGAGGCAGAACCAGAGGAGGCAGAACCTGTGTAGAGAACGTGAACGAAGGTGAACTAGGGCGAAGGACTATTATACAGTGAAGGGAATCACAAAGGAATGAAGAAGTAAAACATAATAGTTGGACTAGTAAGATCAACGAATGTCTTTAAGAGAGATAGACATAGGAGTGGAGCAATTTCTCAGAGAGACTCTGTATTGTTTATTGAAACAGATCACATGTATCATCCCTTGAACGGCCCGTGGAGGCCTCGAATGATTTTTTTTTTCTTGATTCTTTGATGATGACCTGCATAGAGACCTCCACCAAGCTGCATAATGTTAGGAAGCCAGAGAGGGAAATTAGGATAATAGAAGGCCATTAAATTTGAAGATCTGGCCGAGGACTAGAAGATTGTAAGAAATTTCATTTATATGAAGAAACTATTTATTCTTATGTGCACATTCCTCTTGGTCTTATGGGCACATTGATTTATTCATGGATGGAAAGATTCCTCCGTTGAGGAATTGATATATATATATATATATATATATATATATATATATATATATATATATATAGTGTATGTGAGAATGGTTGGACCTCTGTAGCCAACTATGTAATTGAATTTTGATGTATGGAAGGTTATGGCGTTACTGCAGACCTTTGGTAGACAAAGGGGAGACTGTCATTGAGTATTGGGAATCTGGCGTATGTGGCCAATTTCATAATGGGCAGACGATACCTACAGTGTCGGGAAGAAGCCCCATAATGGAGTTCTAAGATTCTGCACTCGTTAGAAGATGCGAGGTTATGCCATCGACCCTGTGGTTTGAGTTATAAGTGTCAAGGTGGATAAGGAGGGATGTTAATCTCGGTTCAAGAATTCTGAAGCGATGGCATGGTCCTAAAATGAAACATTAGAACTGTGCGATGGAGCGGTTTGACTACAAATGAAACATTGTTAAAGAGCACGACAGAACCCTGTAACTTCTCCCATTCTTTTTTTTGATGCATTCTCAATTTCAAGACTAATTCCACCAATGAATATCGTACTAATTTTTTTTTTTTTAATATCTTGTTAAATCATATTTCTTTCCCCAATATGATTATTGTGTATACATATATCCATATGTCAAAAATCAATACCTATTTGATTTTATTTCCAAAAATTTAGTATAAAGGGTCTTTGTTTTATAACCATAGTGGATTTTCACCCCTAACCTACTTCCTATGAAATGTTGATTCTATAGACCGACATCTCATGTTCGTTTTGATACCATTGAATCATTTGGCATTAAACGTACTATTACGTATATAATGGGGTTTTTAATTTTTTTCCCATGTCGATCATGGCATTCCTTAAATTATTTAATGAACAACTATATTCCCATGATATGAATCCATCGTCCTAGACCCAATACATAAGCACGTTGCTTGATTTATTTCACATGGTTTTATATCTATACATATGTCGATCTTATGGCTATTTCATGAATTTGTAGCCAAGGTGTTCACAATGTATGTGTCAATGTCATCGAATATGTTTCTTGTACATGTTGTTTATGTCGGAATTTATTTAAAGATGGACGTCTTTAGTTTCAGAGTACACTTACTGCGTCCTTGCGAAAGCGATTTAATGCGTTTTGAAATTTGAAACGTTGTATCAACTCTCCAAGTCATATTTTTTCAGGCTCTCTGTTGATTTGTGTTGAGTGTGTTGGATTTCATCTCGTCTATGTTCAATGGTATGGATCCACATTTGCATTTGCAATTGCCATGCTAGACTACTTTGGAAAATATGCAATTCACGCCACACGAGTAGAGGTACCGTGAAATTTATTGTATAGATTTTCAATTGAATGTTGAACAACCAGGTTTTAAATGCCAATTCTGCCCATTCGATCCATGGACTCACCTTGGAACTTTTTCCACTTGGACGGCTAAGATTTCCCTATCCCATTAGGGTTTCGTGATTGAGGTTTTTTGTATAAATCTTGCACTAAAATTTTGAGACTGTTCTTTCGTCCCTCGTTTGTTTTGCGCTACTCATAGTGCCGAACCTCTGCGTGCTGGAGAAACGAGGCATCATACATTACAAGATTTGTATTCCTTGGTCATCGCCTCACCAGGCAGGTATAATCGTATGAGTCTTACGCTGTGTTAAGTTGTGATGCTTTTATGATTAATGTGTATGGAAATACATTCAAGTTACAGTATTAGACCTGAGTTTTTGTTTACGTCATTTATTTCTCTAGTCCCGTATACTAATGAGGACTTGTGGCGTTGGATTTTCTGGCTTTTATATGGTTGTATAAATTTCTCACAACGTTTTTCTGTGCTATTATAGAATTTTCATTCCCAGATGATACTTTTAACGATATTATCTCTGCGTTCTTGCTAGGAATTACTCGTTTTCGTTATTATTGTCTTGGCGAGAGTCATCTATTCCTTCTGACGAATTTTTCCAGTTCTGTGGCAGCCAATTTCTCTTCGATAAGCCATCATGGTATTGTGACCATACTATTCTGAAGTTTTTATTTTTGTTTTGTTGAAAGTTGTTTTTTTTTTACAATACTCTACATTCTTCACGCAGGTCACATAGATGAGGACGCCTTATGTTCCCCTTCCGTTCCCAAGGTAAATACAATTTTCTGATGTTCCCTTTGCATATTTTAAATGCAAAGTGTTCTCCTATCATTTTATTTTAACGATACTTCATCTTGCTGGGTTTGGTTACAGGTAGGTTCGAATAGCGTCAAGAATTTTTGTTCAGTCTGAATGGGTGGAGATGAACTTTCTGCGACTTGAATTGGGTTTTTAAATTTTGGAATTTCAGTTCGGTAATGATGCCTCCTAACTCGGTGTATGATCGGACTCTTGCATTATTGTTAACCCAAATCTTTCCCAGAAAAATTCAAATGTTCTTTTGTGGTCGCAGAAGTTGTTATTATAGAATTTCTTTAAGCCAGACAATAGGACTGTTAAAATTTTTGCATTAATGCTAATATTATCGGAATTCTTAATTTCTGTGTTCCTATTATTAAATATTGAAGATAGAATCCCATGCAGGGTTTGGAGCTGATATGTATCTATTGGTTTATTTATAACTTTCCCTCGATTAAGTCTGTCCATCAATGATATTATCTGTGAGCCTTCATTTTCCATCCTCGTATAATTACTCATAGAAATTATTTCTCCCATAAATCTTTATGCCTAAGTTGGGCTGGAGAAATTTATAAGCTTGTTCGTATTGTTTTACTTATTTTCACGCTTAAATATTTCAGTGCATGTGGTATTTCCATACCTACAGAGTCTATGAATTCACTTACTTTATATACACAGTCATGGATTCTATGTATAATCCTGAGTTTGAGGTTCCATAATAATAGTCACTTATGTTGTTAATAAGGTTTCTGCAACTATACCCTTGTACCTTTGTTTCCTAGTACAATAGATTCAATACCTATATTGTTTAAGCCAACCCTCTTGGCTAGTAATTTATATGAATCTGATGGGTGAAACCTGAGTTAACTTTCACAGTCTTTATAGTTGCATGCATTATGGAAGATTTCACATGCTCGTCTTATTTTATAATAATTATTATTTTTGGACCATTCCTTGACAAGAGATGTTAGTAACATATTCTATATATATATATTTCTCATACTACAATTGTTGGCAGATTTGGAAATGATATTTAGCTAAGTTTCTTCATTAGTTGTAATTGTATAAGCATTAAAGTATATGCTCTTTCAATTCTATCCTTATGGTAGAAGGCAATTTATAGATAGCAGCGCATTGTTATTTTGGTAGTCTACAGGTCTGTACTTTACTCAGTAATTTCATAAATTTCTTCCTACCCACATAATTCAATTATTTCTAGTGTCCAGTGTTTTAATCCTATTGTTAAAAGAAGCAGATTAAAGTTACAAAGTTGTGAATTATGAGGTACTATAAATCTCTAGATTTAAACCCAAGGCTGGTTTAGAGCATCTGGATTATTTTTCCTCATTTTTCTAGTTCCTACAACCATGCAGAAATGAGAGGGTTAAATCCCTTCTTAACTCTGTAAATGTATGTAACACTATTATAATTCAGAAAAAAAAACACAATACACATAGATAACTACAGTCTGTCACGTCACAATTAAATTTTCAATTGTTCATAATTACTGTGAGCATACCACTTGGGCAATGGACCAGTCCTCCCAACCATAGAGTCCCTCTGTCTCTAGAACTCACCCCCGAGCTGAGACGACCTCTAGAATAGACCAACCTCTAATCTGTTTAGGAATAGTTTATTTAAGCTTTTTCTCTCCTAAGCCGCTTTCTAATTCTACGTCCAGAATATCATGATGCTTTTATTCCTGTTTGCCTGGGCTTCCCTATTTAGGGAATTTTAAAGCTGCTTTCTTCTTTTCCCAGCTTTTTACCTCTTCCCAACTACTCTCCACATCATTGGGGAAACTAGATTTTCCTCAAAATCTAATTTAGAAATAAATTCTTTAAAGGATTTTTGAAAGATTTTTGGGGAAATTATTTTCCTTTATCCATCCCCATGGATTTAGCAAGTGATCTCATAATTCTCATTTTGGTCAATCTGCACAAAATTATTTTAATTCATTTTCTCAAAATTAAATATTTAATTACATCCATAATATAATTATCCATTGGGGTCCACTCCCCTTAGGATTAGAGTTCAAATTTATGGCTTTGAAAGAAAACATAAACTAGGGGTGTTACATATTCCCCCTCTAAACGCAAACACCGTCCTCGGTGTTGATATCTAAGTACTAGAGTTCATTTTTTTCAAACAAAAATGGATATTTGTCCATCATTTCAGCTTCTCTTTCCCAGGTAGCTTCTTCAGCAGTAAGGTGCTTCCACTGCACCTTTACTCTTGCTACCGTCCGATTCCTCAATTCAATTTCTTCCCGCTCCAATATTTGAAGCGGTTCTGGAAGGAACTCCCCTTCTGGTTCCACCTGTATCACATTCCAATCAACCATGTGAGAAGCATCATGTATATATCATTTTAATAATGAAACATGAAACACATCATGAACTTTAACATGGGGTGGTAAGGCTAGCTTGTAAGCCACTGGTCCAACCCTTTCTAACACTTCAAAAGGACCACAATATCTAGGAGCCAATTTTGCACAACTTCCAGCATAAAGTGTGCTCTTTTTGGGTTTAATACACAAGTACACATGCTCCCCTAATTTGAATTCCCGGTGTACCCTTTTCTTATCAGCATAGTTTTTCTGTGAATCATGTGCGGTCTTGATATTTCTTTGTATTTTCTTAACAATTCTTTCCATCCCTTATAAAGCATATAGTCCCAACATTAGCTTATCCTCAGGTTGGCTCTAGCTCAAGGGTGTACGACATTTCCTTCCATAGATTGCCTCAAACAGACTCATTTTAATGGAGGATTGATAGCTGTTATTATAGGAAAATTTAGCTAAATGCAAGTAGTCTTCCCATTTTGATGGCCGATCCATCACATACATTCTCAACATATCCTCCAAAATCTAATTAGTTCTCTCTATCTGATCATCGGTCTGAGGGTGATAGGCAGCACTAAAATTCAACTTAGTGCCCATACCCCCAAATAGCCCTTTCCAAAAGGCTGCTGTGAACTTAGCATCTCTATCTGAAACAATCATCTTTGGGATCGCATGTAATCTCACTATCTCTTTTAGAAACACATCTGCTACTTGGGTTGTCCCAAAAGTATACTTTATAGGTATGAAGTGTGCATCTTTGGTTAAAGTGTCTACTACTACCATTACTAAATCATGTTGGTACTTGGTTTTGGGTAATCCTGTTATGAAATCCTTAGAAACGGTATCCCATTTCCATTCTGCAATTGGCAAAGGGTTTAAAAGACCAGCAGGATGCTGATGCTCAACTTTAACTAGTTGACACTCCATGCATCGAGCTAAATATTCTGCTGCATCTCTTTTCATTCCTGGCCAAAACAACTTCTTTTTCAAATTTGTTAACATTTTCTCATATCCTGAATGTCCTGCATATGATTGTTTGTGATATTCATTTAGAATCTCTCTTTTGAAGGACTCTAGATTGGGAATATAGAATTTTTTTTGTAATAGATCAGTCCTTTCTGGTTTCGAGTGTATTCAACCATCCCTTTCTTTAGTATTTTCACCTGGAGGTTCTCATAATTTGGATCCTGGTCTGCTGCCTTTTTCACTAAATCTTCTAAATCAAATTGGGCACTACTTCCAATGTTGTTTATATTTTGACAAGCATTTCTGCTCAAAGCATCAGCAACTTTATTTTCTTTCGCTCTGATATGTTTTATGTCCATATAAAATTCACTCAGAAAAGACAGCCATCTGGCTTGTCGAGCATTCAAATCACTTTGGGAAAAGAAGTATTTGAGACTAATATGATCTGTCATCAATGTAAATTTCTTCCCAAGAAGATAGTGTGCCACATCTTCAAGGCATGAATAACAGCAGCTAACTCCAAATCATAGGCACTATAGTTCTGTTCATGTGTCTTCAGTTTCCTAGACTCATATGCAATAACTGAATTTTCCTGCAAAAGGACTCCTCCCAACCCCTCTCTACAGGCATCTGTGCATACAACAAATTCTTTATCAGGATCTGCAATTTTCAATATAGGGGCTATGGTGAGTTTTAATTTCAATTGTTCAAAATTGTTTTGCCATTTTTCAGTCCACTCAAATTTAACACCCTTCCTTTGTAGTGAAGTTATGGGGTATGCTATGGGAGAAAATCTCTCTACAAATCTGCGATAATAACCTGCAATCCCCATAAATGACCTCACTGCTGAAACATTTGTTTGCACAAGCCATCTTTTAATAGCCTTTACCTTTTCAGGATCAACAACCAATCCTTGTTCAGAAATAATATGACCCAAATATTGGATCTTGTCCTTATAGAATTCACATTTACTGAATTTGGCATATAACTGATTTTCTTTCAAAGTTTTCAATACTATCCTCAAGTGTTCTTTGTGTTCTTCCTCACTTTTTGGGTAAACTAAAATATCAGCTATGAACAAAAGTAAAAATTTATCCAAGTACTTATTTAACGCACTGTTCATTAAGCACATAAAGGTGGCAGGGGAATTTTTCAAACCAAAAGGTAGGACTACAAATTCGTAGTGACCATACCTGGTTCGAAAGGTTTTTTTTCTGATGTCTTCTTCTTTAATTATGAGTTGGTGATAATCAACCCTTAAGTCAATCTTTGAAAATACTGAAGCCCCTCTCACTTGGTCAAAAATATCATCAATTCTGGGCAACGGGTATCTGTTTTTAATGGTCAACTTATTCAGTTGACGATAATCAATGCACATCCTAAAGCTTCCATCCTTCTTTTTCACAAATAGAACTGGTGCTCCCCAAGGAGACACACTCGGTCAGATATAGCCCTTATCCAGCAATTCCTGTAATTGCATTTTCAGTTCCATGAGTTCGGGGGGACTCATTCGATAAGGGGCTCAGGAAACAGGTGTTGCTCCCAGCACCAAATCAATTGAAAAGTCAATCTCTCTTTTAGGGCGAAGATGAGGAATCTAATTTGGAAAGACTTCCTTAAACTCTCTTACTACTGGCAAATCATCCAGCAGATTTTCTTCAGTTTTCTGTTATGTCTCTTCTACATGTACTGCATAGACTTGGTATCCTTTCCTAGCTATTCGTTTTAATTGCAGTGTTGGTATTTTTCTTACAGATATAGGTTTTGGTTTTCCTTTTAGAATAAAATGTTTCCCCTCTTCATCTACACAATTCAGGGTCTTATCCCAGCAATTCATCATGGCCTTTTTCTTTTCCAGCCAGTCCATTCCTATCAGCAAGTCATATGAATCCAATGGAAAAATGTTTAAATTTACTTTTGTTTGAAATCCATTTCATTTGATTGCTGTTTGAGGTAGCTTATGAGTTACTTTCCTCTTGGTGCCAGTGGCTAACTGGGCCAGCCAAGACTGCTGAATTTTTTTAGTTTTGAGATTGCATTTTTCTACAATTTTTGGACTAATGTAACTCAAAGAAGCACCCGTATCAATCAAAACAGTAACAGATTGGTTAGAAATCTTACCCTCCAATTCAACCATGGTAGCTTGGTGTTCTGCTTGTCGATTCTCCAAGGCTGTACTGATAGTGGGTATATTTCTTGCTATGTCATTTACTGTGGTAGCTTCTTGATCTCTCATAATCATCTGAATGTTTCGGTGGGGACAGTCCCTCAAAAGATGGGGTTCTCCACATCCCCAGAATTTCAAAGGTTCCCTCATTTTTACTGTGCCTTCCCTTTTATTTCCTTCATCTAGTTGTTTGGAACCAATTTGAGACTGATCTGTTTGGCTTTCTTTTGGTTTATTAAACTTTTTCCTCTGATGATCCCTACCAAAATTCCTTAAGTAAGCTGGTTTCTGTTTCTTTCCTTTAATTTCACCTTTGTTTAGCCAGATTTTTCCATGCTCAGCCTTTCCCTTAAACTGCTGATAGCATAATCTAGCCTTCCTCACTGCCTCGTCCATATTTTTTTGGTTATCAAACTCGATCTTCTCTTTGTACACAGCAGGCAAATAGTTCAAAAACCTTTGTACCTTGGCCTTCTCTTCCCTAATGTAAGGGACATATCTCAGCAGATTTGTAAACTTAGTGACAAACTCATAAATAGTAATTTGTCCTAGTCTAAGCTCATGAAATTATTTTTCTTTATCATCATAGTAACGTTCATTTAAGTAGCGATTTTTGAACTTAACCTGGAAATCTTCCCAAGTAACAGTTTTTTCATCAATGGCATGAACCATTTTCATCTCCTCCCACCAAAAGGTAGCCTTACCCTGTAGCTAGTAGAAAGCTAATCTGGCCTTCAAATTACTTTCATATTCATAGACCTAGAAGTACTTAATCATGTTCAACAACCAGGCTTCAGCATCTTCCTCCTTCTCCCCATCATAGGAGGGAGGCTTGATCTTTCGGAATTCCCCCTGTAATTCCTTTTTCTGCTTATACTGATGCCTAGCAACATCATCTTCTTCAGACTCATCAGTCTTCCTCTTTCCGGAACCTTCACCTTCTTGGCTGTTCCGCGAAGTTAATTCTCTGATGAGCTTTTCCTGCTCCTCACTGGCTAATGACAATCTGTCATTCTGGCTTCTTAGATTAGCCATTTCTCGTTGCAAATTGTGCAACATAGCCATCACCGGAGCATTGGGATCTGGTGTATTATCCTCATCACGCAGATCGACATAAATTTCCTCACCTTCTGCCATTCCAGCACCACTGTACACTACACAACACAGATCAGTAATATTTTTTTTTTTTTTTTTTTTTCAGAAATTGATTTATACAGTGAATACACAACAACAGTGAGCACAAAATCAACAGCCCAGTTTTATATAACTTGAGCTCTGATACCATTTGTAACGTCTTCCATTTTTTTTTCATGCATTCTCAATTTCAAGACTAATTCCGCCAAAGAATATCGTACTAAAATTTTCTTTGTTAATCTCTTGTTAAATAATATTTCTTTCCCCAATATGATTATTGTGTATACATATATCCATATGTCAAAAATCAATACCTATTTGATTTTATTTCCAACAATTTAGTATAAAGGGTCTTTGTTTTATAACCATAGTGGATTTTCACCCCTAACCTACTTCCTATGAAATGTTGATTATATAGACCCACATCTCATGTTAGTTTTGATACCATTGAATTGTTTGGCATTAAACGTACTATTAGGTATATAATGGGGTTTTTAGTTTTTTTCCCATGTCGATCATGGCATTACTTAAATTCTTTAATGAACAACTATATTCCCATGATATGAATCCATCATCATAGACCTAATACATAAGCACGTTGCTTCATTTATTTCAGATGGTTTTATATCTATACATATGTCGATCTTATGGCTATTTCATGAATTTGTAGCCAAGGTGTTCACAATGTATGTGTCAACGTCACCGAATATGTTTCTTGTACATGTTGTTTATGTCGGAATTTATTTAAAGATGGACACCTTTAGTTTCAGAGTACACATACTGTGTCCTTGCGAAAACAATTTAATGCGTTTCGAAATTTGAAACGTTGTATCAACTCTCCACTTCAGCTTTCGTAAGGCTCTCTGTTGATTTGTGTTGAGTGTTTTGGATTTCATCTCGTCTATGTTCAATGGTATGGATCCACGTTTGCATTTGCAATTGCCACGCTAGACTACTTTGGAAAATATGCAATTCATGCCACACGAGTAGAGGTACCATGAAATTTATTGTATAGATTGTCAATTGAACGTTGAACAACCAAGTTTTAAATGCCAATTCCGTCCATTCAATCCGTGGATTCACCTTGGAACTTTAGCCTCTTGGACGGCTGCGAATTCCCTATCCCATTAGGGTTTCGTGATTGAGGTTTTTTGTATAAATCTTGCACTAAATTTTTGAGACTGTTCTTTCATCCCTCGTTTGTTTTGCGCTACTCATGGTGCCGAATCTCTGCGTACTGGAGAAATGAGGCATCATACATTACAGTCTTCGTATTCCTCGGACATCGCCTCACCAGGTAGGTATAATCGTATGAGCCTTATGCTGTGTTAACTTGTGATGCTTTTATGATTAATGGGTATGGAAATACATTCAAGTTACAATCTTAGACCTGAGTTTTTGTTTACGCCATTTCTTTCTCTAGTCCCGTATACTAACGAGGACTCGTGGCATTGGATTTTCTGGCTTTTATATGGTTGTATAAATTTCTCACAACATTTTTATGTGCTATTATAGAATCTTCATTCCCAGATGATACTTTTAACGATATTATCTCTGCGTTCTTGCTAGGAATTACTCGTTTTCGTTATTATTGTCTTCGCGAGACTCATCTATTCCGTCGGACAAATTTTTCCAGTTCCGTGCGGCCAATTTATCTTCGGTAAACCATCCTGGTATTGTCACCATACTATTCTGGAGTTTTTATTTTCGTTTTGTTGAAAGTTGTTTTTTTTTTACAATACTCTGCATTCTTCACGCATGTCACATAGATGAGAACGCCTTCCATTCCACTTCCGTTCCCAAGGTAAATAGAATGTTCTGGTGTTCCCTTCGCATAGTTTAAATGCAGAGTGTTCTCCTATCATTTTATTTTAACGATACTTCATCTTGCTGGGTTTGGTTACAGGTAGGTTCGAATAGCATCAAGAGTTTTTGTTTAGTCTGAATGGGTGGAGTTGAACTTTCTGCGACTTGATTTAGGTTTTTAAATTTTGGAATTTCAGGTCAGTAATGACACCTCCTAACTCGGCGTATGACCGAATTCTTGCATTATTGTTAACCAAAATATTGCTCAGACAAATTCAAATGTTCTTTTGTGGTCTCAGAAGTTGTTATTGTAGAATTTCTTTAAACCAGACAATAGGACTATTAAAATTTTTACATTAATGCTAATATTATCATAATTCTTAATTTTTGTGTTCCTATTATTAACTATTGAAGATAGGATCCCATGCGGGGTTCGGAGCTGATATGTATCTATTGGTTTATTTACAAATTTCCCTCGATTAAGCGTGTCCATCAATGATATTATCTTTGAGCCTTCGTTTTCCATCCTCGTATAATTACTCATAGAAATTATTTCTCCCAGACATCTTTATGCCTAAGTTGGGCTGGAGAAATTTATAAGATTTTTCATCTTATTTTACTTATTTTCACGCTTAAATCTTTCAGTGCATGCGGTATTTCCATACATACGGAGTCTATGAATTCACTTACTTTATATACACAGTCATGGATTCTATGTATAATCCTGAGTTTGAGGTTCCATAATAACAGTCACTTATGTTGTTAATAAGGTTTCTGCAACTATACCCTTGTACCTTTGTTTCCTAGTACAATAGATTCAATGCCTATATTGTTTAAGCCAACCCTCTTGGCTAGTAATTTATATGAAGCTGATGGGTGAAACCTGAGTCAACTTTCACAGTCTTTACAGTTGCATGCATTATGGAAGATTTCACATGCTCGTCTTATTTTATAATAATTATTCTATTTGGACCATTCCTTGACAAGGGATGTTAGTAACATATTCTATATATATATATTTCTCATACTACAATTTTTGGAAGATTTGGAAATCATATTTAGCTAAGTTTCTTCATTAGCTTCTATTGTATAAGCATTAAAATATATGCTCTTTCAATTCTGTCCTTATGGTAGCAGGCAACTTATAGATAGCAGGGTATTGTTATTTTAGTAGTCTACATGTATGTAATTTACTCAGTAATTTCATAAATTTCTTCCTACCCACATAATTCAATTATTTCTAGTGTCCACTGTTTTAATCCTATTGTTAACAGAAGCAGATTAAAGTTACAAAGTTGTGAATTATGAGGTACTATAAATCTCCAGATTTAAACCAAAGGCTGGTTTAGAGCATCTGGATTATTTTTCCTCATTTTTCTAGTTCCTACAACCATGCAGAAATGAGAGGGTTAAATCCCTTCTTAACTCTATAAATGTATGGAACACTATTATAATTTAGAAAAAAAAACACAATACACATAGATAACTACAGTCTGTCACATCACAATTAAATTTTCAATTGTTCATGAGCATACCACTTGGGTAATTGACCAGTCCTCCCAACTGTAGAGTGCCTCTGTCTCCAGAACTCACCACCGAGTTCAGACCACCTCCAGAACAGACCAACCTCTAATCTGTTCGGGAATAGCTTATTTAAGCTTTTGCTCCCCAAAGCTTGTTTCTAATTTTGCGTCCAGAATATCGGCATGCTTTTCTTCCTATTTGCCTAGGCTTCGCTATTCAGGGACTTTTAAAGCTGCTTTCTGCTTTTCCCAGCTTTTTACCTCTTCCCAACTACTCTCCACATCATTGAGGAAACTAGATTTTCCTCAAAATATAATTTAGAAATAAATTATTTCAAGTATTTTTGAAAGATTTTTGGGGAAATTGTTTGCCTTTATCCATCCCCATGGATTTAGCAAGTGATCTCATAATTCTCATTTTGGTCAATCTGCACGAAATTATTTTAATTCATTTTCTCAAAATTAAATATTTAATTACATCCATAATATACTTATCCATTGGGGTCCACTCCCCTTAGGATTAGAGTTCAAATGTCTACCTTTGAAAGAAAACATAAACTAGGGTTGTTACAAACCCTGAGGGAAAAGGAGAGGAACCAAGAGCGCTGTGAATAGTGACAGTGGGTTTGGAACACCCGACGGTTTTCACGTTAACTTAAGACGGTAAGCTGTATTTACAATTCTAATGCAATGTATGCTACGAGCAGACACGTAGTCTTAAGCAGTTTGGAGAACCCGCTCTCATCGTGAATTAAAGCCCATGCGTCTAACTCGCGCGATATCCATTGACTGTCGTCAGATCAGTTCGTTGGGCATGAAAATATGGTGACTGTTGGATGAAAATGGTACACATGATGTGGTCCAACGTTCTATTTTTGGTGTTATTGGCGTTAAACCGACGTCAAGTCGGTGTTATATATTAGCAAATGTTCGTGTGCTGTTTGAAGGTTTCATTGAATATCATTGATTAATATTTAATTATATTGGTATTAAAAATCAATGTCAAGGGAAGCATTTCTACATGCGTCGTGGGTTTTGAATTAACATTGATTAAAATTTATACCTTTGATCCAATATCATGAAAGGTATGAGTTCATGAGAATAAGTGTAATTTCCATGTTATGAATATGATGTATGGGGTGGTTTTTAAACTATGAAAAGTTTGTGAATTACCAAACATTTATATGATCATGGGTTGAGTGTATGGTTTTAATCATAGAGATAAACCCTTTGACCTTTGATCCATAGAGTCTGGGATCGTATGTCTCGCGCTGAGGATGGATTGATTAAAGGTCTATGATTTCTAATCTCAAAAGGAGATTGAGAAGAAACCTTTCCACACATGAAGATTGGGATGCGGTTTTTATAACCTTGGTTAAGAGAATTTTCCGCACAAATCAATTTGAATTACCCAGATTTGGAAAGTGAGCAGGATACAATGGGAGTAGCAAGAGGAATTGATTTAACATCTCAAATCTCAGATTTTAGTTGTTAATAAATTCATATTTATTTGTTTAATTTTTCAGCTCAGGATTTAGGACGTGTTGAGCTTGGAGAATATGTACAAAAGTAAACAGAGACTGAAAAATTGAAGAGGTATGCAGCAAAGGGATTTAAAATTGCAGTGAACAGGTGTACATCCACAGGTGCTTAGAGTTGCAGTAAACAAAGGTATGCAGGACAGTTGCATGACAGCTACAAAAAGGACAAAACGAGCAAGCCAAGGGCTGAGTGAAGTTTATATTTTGAAACTGAAAATGTAAATGTTTTAATTTTTTTATATTGTTTGTGATGCAAAGGAAAGTATCTGAAGGAAAAGAAAAATCCCACTGTAACATTGAAACTTGTACATATTGTTATATTTTTTTAAATTATTTGGACAAAGGAATGAGAAGGCAGAAGCCAAAGAGTCATGGATGTTCACTCCAAATTCCTTGTGGAATACAAACAGTCATGTGATGAACTCTATATATAATATCAACTTGATATGCATAGAATGGTTAGAGAGAGTGAGTATAGAGAATGCAGAGTATGGAAAATTGGGGCAGAGAAGATAAGGAAGAGAGGAGCAGAAAGAGATGCTACAAAATAGAGCTGATATTTGAGGTAAATTAGCAAACATTTCTTTTGATAAATTGAGGAATTTTGAGCTTCCCTATCAAGTTCAAGCTTGATAGTTGTCAGTTGTATTTGACTGAGGTTGGAGCCTCATGTAGGTTGGTGCCTGCAGAAAAATAGTGGTGAGAGGGAGTTGGATCTTGCCTTTACATCACAACAATAATAAGATGTGGTTTTCTCCTGTTAAGGGTTTCCACTTATATCTGTTGTCTGTATGTGTGTTGCCTATGTGCTGATATGATCTACTCAACCTACTTAATGTTTTTTGCTCTCATAATAAGTTTGGTGTCTCATTAACTTAATATTTGCTGCAGCATATTAAGACTGTTCACATATTAAAGTTAGTTATAAAATTAAGTTGTAAATAAATTGATGAAAATTTTAAAAAGATGATGTATGTCTTAAACTGATTCACCCCCCCCCCCCCCTTCTCAGTTTAACTAAGGATTCAACAATTGGTATCAGAGCCAAGTTCCTTTGTACGAGTTTAACCACTGAAAGGAGATCCTAGGTCCTAGGATGGCTAGTCAAGAAGGAAGCTCAACCAATAATGCTCCTTTTTTCACTGGTGCTAATTATTCCTTCTGGAAATTTAGAATGAGAACATACATAATGTCTCTAGGAACAGAAGTTTGGGCTACTGTGGAATTTGGATATGCCCCAAAGGCAATTGATCCAGAGAAAGAAGCTAAACAGGAATTTGTAGCCTATGCAAAGGCCATGAATGAAATCTTAAATGGACTATGTGAGGCTGAATTCATCAAAGTAATGCACAACAAAACTACCAAAGAAATGTGGGATACTCTTGAAAACATCCATGAGGGAAATAAAAAGGTAAAGACACCCAAACTTCAAGTATATAGAGCTCAATTTGAAAAATTGAAAATGAATGATGATGAAGACATTGGTAGCTTCTTCTCAAGAATTGTAGAAATTTTTAATAATATGAAAGCTCTTGGAGAAACTATACCAGAATGTGTAATTGTACAAAATATTCTAAGATCTCTCCCTTCTAGCTTTAACCCCAAGGTTTATTCCATAGAATAAACAACTGACTGGGAAACCTTGACCATGAACCATCTACTTGGAAATCTAACAGCCTATGAGATGAGGCTCCCACAGAAGAAGCGAAGTACGAGGGAGGCAGATTTTAAAATAGAAAGGAAGAAAGAAGAAAAGGAAGATATATTCTCTTGCTCTCATGAAGAAGAAGCTAAATTTTTGAAGAAACTGGATGGAGGCTCAGGTAAATATAAAGGTAAACTTCCTTTCAAATTATTTAACTGTGGAAGAGTTGGAAACTATGTTGCTAAGTGTCCTCACAAGAAATTAAGGAATCAGGCTCAAGAATTAGAGAAAAATACAGCAAAGAACTGGCAGAAAGGAAAGAAATTCAGCAGAAAATCCTTCTATGCTCAACAAGACAGCAGTGCATCTGAAGACTCAGATGAACCTTCAAGTGAGGAAAGAACCTTTGAATGTTTACTGATGGCTATGGAAGAACTTGAAGGATTCCTGCTGGAAGATGAAGAAGAAGGTGAAGATGACCTTGAGGGGGAGCTAAGAAGTGCCCTAGAGGAGATTTATAGACTCAAAATGAAGTGTAGAAAACAAAAGGACATTCTCCGAAAGTATGTAAGAGAAGAGAAAAATTCAGAAGTCCTCATGCTGCTGAAGGTAGAGCTTGAAGAAGCCAAGAAGATAGAAGACATGTTACTTCAGCAAATCAAGGATAAAGCTCGGGAACAAGAAAATCTGGAATAAGAAGTAGTATATCTGAGGAAGAAATTAGAAAATTCTCAAAGGGAAGTGTCTACAAATTCTTCTCAAAGAACAAGCTCTGGTAAGTTGAATGAAATTCTAGATGCGCAAAGATTTCCTCTTATAAAAACTAGACTAGGCTATGAAGGAGAATCAAGTAAAAGCAAAGAAAATGAAAACAAAAATATTATTTTCGTAAAAGAAAATAAGGCTGATGAAGCAGCTCAAATAATTTCTACAAAAGAAGAAACATGTAATGAGAGAGACAGTGACCAGAAGAAACCTCTAATAACAAAGAATGCAACAAATACTAAGACAACAGAAAGAGGATCATATACCCCTGAGTATGTTAAATTTGGAAGCCATCGAAGGAGATTCTTACCTCCTATGAAAAATACCTCATGTTATGCCTACCACAAACTAGGACACGTTGCTGCATACTGTCACACAAAGTGGAGTAATTGAAACCAGCAAAAGATGCAAACAGTGAAGAGACTGTGTCAAGCAAACAACTGGAGAAAAAAACCTCACATCAGGTATGCAAGCTTTTTCTATGGTTATTGTTTTTCTTGTAAGGAATTTGGCCATAAAATCATTGCGTGTAGAAAATATGGACAAATATTGATGTACAACACCTCAAGGAGGTTTATGAATCAACGATATTTCACTCATACTCACAATTTTGCAAAAATTATGATCAAATGTTGTGTATGCAATAAAATTGGACATATGCCTTTCCAATGTCCTCTCAGAGGATGTGGTTCATCACCTCACAAAATATATCAAACAAAAGGATGTTTCCAATGGAAAAAGAAGGTGAATAAATGTGCCCTGGCTCTAAGTGCTCAAGACCTAAAAATCCAATGGTATTTGGACAGTGGCTGCTCAAAACATATGACTGGAGACAGAAGCAAATTTATAAATTTTGATGAAAATAAAACTGGTAATATTACTTTTGGCAATGATAAATCAGGAAAATTCAAGGGAAAAGGCTCAATCAGCTTAGATAATGGCAGAGGTAAGGCCCAAGATGTACTATTTGTAGATGGGTTGAAAGAAAATTTGCTGAGTGTCAGTAAAATGTGTGATAAAGGCTACGAATTTCTTTTCATAACACAAGACTGTGAAGTCAGATCAAGCACCATAGGAAAGACTCTACTCAAAGGTGTCCGAATAGAGAGTAATGTTTACATAGTGAAAGAGGAAGATGAAGCATGCCATCTTCGAAAACATGAAGAGTCATGGTTATGGCATAACAGGTTGGGACATCTCAGCTTCGATCATATCATCAGACTGAGAAAGAAGAGAGTTGTCAGAGACATGCCAGAAATAAAAGGGCCTTCCAGTACCATATGCAAATATTGTCAATTGGGTGAACAGATCTGCGCATCATTCAAGGCCAAAGATGAGTTATCAACAAGAAGACCACTCCAGCTTGTACACATGGACCTGTGTGGACCTGTAAGAACTAAAACACCAAGTGGAGAATCCTACTTCATGTTGATAATAGATGATTTATCCAGAATGACATGGGTTGCATTTCTCAAGAATAAATCGAAAGCTGTAGAAAAATTAAAAATATTCAAAGCTTTAGCAGAAAATTAGACAAGATGCAAGCTAAAATGCATCAGATCAGATAGAGGAGTTGAATTCATAGATTATGACTTTACAGACCTATGCAATGAACATGGCATAAAGCAACAATTTACTATTGAAGGGACACCTCAGCAGAATGGATTAGCAGAGAGACAAAACAGATATGTACAACAAATTTCCAGAGCCATTATACAAGAGAGTAATATTCCTCAAACCTTCTGGGCAAAATCAGTACACACAGCCGTGCATATCCTTAACAAAGCTCACTTAATGCCAAGCAGTGACAAGACTCCCTATGAACTATGGCATTGTAAACCAGCTTCAATCAAGAATTTTAGAATCTTTGGAAGTAAGTTTTACATAAATAATAATGATGAAAATCTTGGAAAATTTGATGCAAGAGCATGAAGGGATATTTCTAGGATATGCTTCGAAAAGTAAAGGTTACAGGTGCAAAAACAAGACTCTTCGAAAAATTGTAGAAAGCATTGAAGTGAGATTTGATGAAGAACTTCCAAACAATACAAGAGGTACAGACTACAACAGTCCTTCAGAACACCATGAAGAAGAAAACAAAGATGATGATGAAACAAGCAAGACAACAGAAGATGTTGAACTGAGCTCTAAAGACCCCTCTAGATACACTCAGAAGAACCATCCTGAAGATCACATCATAGGACACAAGAGAGTAGGGGTCCAGACAAGAAGGCAGCTAACTGAACATACAGAAGAGGTATACATAGCCATGCTATCACAAATAGAGCCAAAGAAGTTTGAAGAAGCCAGCAAGGAAAAGTATTGGGTGAATGCTATGAATGGAAAATTGGACCAAATTGAGAAGAACAATACCTGGGAACTAGTTCCTAGACCTAATGAGAAAAATTTCATAGGTTCAAAATGGGTATTCAAAAATAAAATGAATGAGCAAGGATAGGTAATCAGGAATAAAGCCAGACTTGTCTACAAAGGATATTCACAAATCGAAGGACTTGATTACGATGAAACATTTTCCCCTGTAGCTAGAATGGAAGCTATCATAATGTTTATGGCATTTTCATGCTACCAAGACTTCAAGGTATTTCAAATGGATGTGAAATATGCATTTCTAAATGGAGATCTAGAAGAAGAAGTCTACATGGAACAACCAGAAGGCTTCTCATTAACAGACAAAGAAGACTATGTATGCAGACTAAAGAAGGCTCTATATGGATAAAACAAGCTCCTCGTGCTGGGTACTCAAGGCTAGATAAATACTTGCAAAAAAAAGGCTTTAAGAGAGGAGGAGTAGACAACAATCTATACATAAAAGCCCATGAAAATGAACTCCTGATTGTTGTAGTATATGTTGATGACATTATGTTTGGAAGCAATAGAGATGAGCTAGCAAAAGGGTTTGTTGAGGAGATGAAATCAAATTTTGAGATGTCTCTGATTGGAGAGATCAGTTTCTATTTAGGACTTCAAATTCAGAAAAAGAACACAGGTACATTTATCTCATAGGAAAAACACTTGAAAGAAATGTTGAAAAAGTTCAAAATGGAAGACTGCAAACCTGTGTCAACTCCCATGATCACGGGAGGAAAGCTATGTGATGATGATGGATCTACTGATATAGATTAAAGAATCTATAGATCCATGATAGGAAGTCTGATGTACCTGACAGCATCAAGACCAGACATCATGCTAGTAGTAGGACTTGTGGCTAGATATCACGCAGCACCAAAGTAAAATCATCTTCTAATAGTCAAAATAATATTTAGATATTTACAAGGAACAATACAGTTTGGGCTATGGTATCCAAAAGGAAAAATCCTCACTTTGACAGCATACATAGATGCAGATTGGGCCTACTATGTGGATGAAAGGAAAAGCACAAGTGGAGGATCATTCTATCTACGAGAAATTCTGGTGGAATGGCTAAGCAAGAAACAAACATCTATCTCTCTATCTACAACAGAAGCAGAATACATAGCAGTAGCAGCATGCTGTACACAAGTCATGTGGATGAAACAAACCCTCCAAGACATGGAGGTAAGCATTGATGAACCTATCTCTATCAAATGTGATAATACAAGTGCTATAAGCATATCAAAAAATCCCGTGCTTCATTCAAAAACTAAACATATCCCAATCAAGTATCATTTTCTCTGAGAACAAGTACCTCAAAAGGTAGTAAAGCTGGAGTATGTACCAACAAAAGAATAGACAGCAAATATATTTACCAAACCTCTTGCTAGAGAACCATTTGAATATTTGAGAGATAGACTAGGGGTAGTATCTATAGATGCTACTTTATATGAAGAGAAAGCATAGTTTCAAGGGGAGAAGATAAACGAAAATATCATTCCAGGGGGAGATCAGCTAGCAAGGAAAGCATGAAGAGAAATCATAGTTTTAGGGGGAGAACAGAAACAAAAATAGCATTCGAGGTGGAGATCAGCTAGCAAGGAAAGCATGAAACAGGTCCTCAAGATTAGTGAAACATGGGCAAGAGTTCAAAGCGCATTGAAAAAAAAAAATGAGCAACCCCTTGCCATTGATGTCAAAGGGGGAGGAAGAGCAAGCAATAGAAGGAAGGGTCCTAACAGGAAAGTAGAGGAAGTCTATTGCCATCAATGCCAAAGAGGGAGACTATTGGAAATATTTTCATTGATGGAAAAGGAGGCAGTAGAGGTAGAGATAGATAAAGGAAAAAAGTAGAGGCAAAGGGGAAGACAACAGGTATTTACAGGGAGCATGAGAAGAACATAGGGAGAGTCTATTTACAGAGTCAGCGCAAAGGAGAGAACATAGATGGAAATTTTTTAAATAAAATGGTCAAACAGCAGAGGCAGAACCAGAGGAGGCAGAACCTGTGTAGAGATCATGAACGAAGGTGAATCGGGGTGAAGGACTATTATACAGTGAAGGGAGGAACAAAGGAATGAAGCAGTAAAAGACAGTAGTTAGACTATTAAGATCAACGAATGTCATTAAGATAGATAGACAGAGGAGTGGAGCGATTCCTCAGAGAGACTTTATATTGTTTATTGAAACAGGTCACATGTATCATCCCTTGAACGGCCCCTAGAGGCCTCAAATTTTTTTTTTTTCTTGATTCCTTGACGATGACCTGCATAGAGACCTGCATCGAGATGCATAGTGTTAGGAAGCTAGAGAGGGAAATTAGGAGAATAGAAGGCCATTAACTTTGGAGATCTGGCCAAGGACTAGAATATTGTAAGAAATTTCATTTATATGAAGAACCTATTTATTCTTATCCGCACATTCCTATTGGTCTTATGTGTACATTGATTTATTCATGGATGGCTAGATTCCTGCATTGAGGAATTAATATATATATATATATATATAGTGTATGTGAGAATGGTTGGACCTCTGTAGACAACTATGTAATTGAATTTTTATGTATGGGAGGTCATGGCATTGCTACACACCTTTGGTAGACAAAGGGGAGACTGTGATTGAGTATTTGGAATTTGGCCTATGTGGCCAATTTCATAATGGGAAGAGGATACCTACAGTTCTGGGAAGAAGCCCCATAAAGAAGTTCTGAGATTCTGCACTCATTAGAAGATGCGAGGTTATGCCATCGACCATGTGGTTTGAGTTAGAAGTGTCGAGGTGGATAAGGAGGGACGTTAATCTTGGTTCGAGAATTATGAAGCGATGGCATGGTCCTGAAATGAAACATTAGAACTGTTCGATGGAGCTGTGTGACTACAAATGAAAAATTGTTAAAGAGCATGACGGAACCCTGAGGGAAAGGGAGAGGAACCACGAGCACTGTGAACAGTGACAGTGGGTTTGCAACACCCGATGGTTTTCACGTTAATTCAAGATGGTAAGCTGTATTTAAAATTCGAACGCGATGTATACTAGGAGATGACACTTGGTCTTAAGCGGTTTGGAGAGCCTGCTCTCATCGTGAATTAAAGCCCATGCATCTAACTTGTGCGATATCCGTTGACTGCCGTCGGATCATTTCGTTGGGCACGACAACATGGTGACCATTGGATGCAAACGGTACGTATGATGTGGTCCAATGTTCTACTGTTGGCGTTATTAGCGTTAGACCAACGTCGAGTCGGGGTTATATATATTAGCAAATTTTCGTGTGCTGTGTGAAGGTTTCATTGAATATCATTGATTAATATTTAATTATATTGGTATTAAAAATCAAATTCAAGGGAAGCATTTTTACATGCGTCGTGGGTTTTGAATTAACGTTGATTCAAATTTATACCTTTGATCCAATATCATGAAAGGTAGGAGTTCATGAGAACAAGTGTAATTGCCATGTTATGAATATGATGTATGGGGCGGTCTTTAAACCATGCAAAGTTTGTGAATTACCAAACATTTATATGATCATGAGTTGAGTGTATGGTTTTAATCGCAGAGATAAACACTTTGAACTTCGATCCATAGAGTTTGGGAGCGTAGGTCTCGCGCCGAGGGTGGATTTATTAAAGTTCTATGATTGCTAATCTCAAAAGGAGATTGAGAAGAAACCATTCCACACATGAAGATTGGGCTGCGGATTTTATAACCTTGGTTAAGAGAAGTTTCTGCACAAATCAATTTGAATTACCCAGATTTGGAAAGTGAGAAGGATACAATGGGAGTAGCAAGAGGAATTGATTTAACATCTCAAATCATAGATTTGAGTTGTTAAGGAATTCCGATTTATTTGTTTAATTTTTCAGCTCAGGATTTAGGATGTGTTGAGATTGGAGAATATGTACAGAGGTAAACAGAGACTATAGAATTGAAGAGGTATGCAGCGAAGGGATTTAAAATTGCAGTGAACAAGAGCACATGCACAGGTGCTCAAAGTTGCAGTAAACAGAAGTATGCAGGACAGTTGCATGACAGCTATAGAAAGGACAAAACCAACAAGCCAAGGGCTGAGTGAAGTTTATGTTTTGAAACTAAAAATTTTAACTTTTTAATTGTTTTATATTGTTTGTGATACAAAGGAAAGTATCCGAAGGAAAAGAAAAATATCATTGTAACATTGAAATTTGTACATATTTTTATATTTTTTTAAATGAGTTGGACAAAGGAATGAGAAGGCAGAAGCCGAAGAGTCATGGCTATTCACTCCAAATTCCTTGTGGAATACAAACATTCATGTGATGAACTCTATATATAATATCAACTTGATATGCATAGAGTGATTAGAGAGAGTGAGTATAGAAAATGCAGAGTATGGAAAATTGAGGCAGAGAAGATAAGGAAGAGAGGAGCAGAAAGAGATGCTACAGAATAGAGCTGATATATTAGGTAAATCAACAAACATTTCTTTTGAGAAATTGAGGAAGTTGGAGCTTCTCTATCAAGCTTAAGCTTGATAGTTGTCAGTTGTAGCTAACTGTGGTTGGAGCGTCCTGTAGGTTGGTGCCTACAGAAAAATAGTGGTGAGAGGGAGTTGGAGCTTGCCTTTGCATCACAACAATAATAAGATGTGGTTTTCTCCCATTATGGGTTTCCACTTATATCTGCTATATCTATGTGTGTTGCCTATGTGTTGATATGATCTACTGAACCTACTTAATGTTTGTTGCTCTCATAATAATTTCGGTTTCTCATTAACTTAATAATTGCTGCACCATATTAAGATTGTTCACATATTAAAGTTAGTTATAAAATTAAGTTGTAAATAAGTTGATGAAAATTTTAAAAAGCTAATGTATGTGTTAAACTGATTCACCCCCACCTCTCAGTTTAAATAAGGATTCAACATGGTTTTATTTAAATTCTAATCATGGTTGTTAGTGAGGAGACAAATAAACGTCACAAATATTTCATTTTCAAATAAATTTTCCTTCGCAGTGCAGAACTAACGAAGAACGTCTGAGGCCATCGTCAATGTTTTATATTATACATGAAAATGAACATAATTTGTTTTGAGATGCGTAGTGCCAATTTTTTGACACTAATTTTTATATTATAATCGGAAAAATCAATGTATACAACAAAATTGGGTCTCATAATCTCGTGGTTAGTAAGAATCCAGCCGCTTAATGAAATGTGATAGTAAAATGTAAGACCGTGATAAATAATATTGTAAAAATATAGTGTTGTTGTCATTTCATCACCTTTTTCATGGAATTTTTATTGGACACTCAAACTTTATATTTATTCCATGTCCAAAAGGTCATAAAAGATGGAAAATTATATCCATAAAACACTGTTATGTTGTTGGAAAAATAGTAAAAAAATTGCATTAATTTTCTCGGATGAAAAAATTTATCGCTAATATATATAAAAGAAAAAAAGTATTAAAGAAATTTTGAAGTAAGAAATGGGCCACAAAACAAAAATGTACAATCAAAATAAAATTTATAAGAAGCAATAGAATTCAATATGATAATACCTATTATGGGATGATTCACCATTTTTTGAGCAATAATGTAAAAAGATAAAAATATAATAATAAAAAATATATATATATATATATTTTAAACTTGTATTTTAAACTTATTGCCCTACGATATTATTGAAATTTAGAGCTTGAGCATTTGTTGGATTAAGAATTTAATTTTTCATCCAAGGAGGACCCATGTTTCATATTTTTAATAGACCCTACTAGACGACAAATGTGAAATACATGAAAAAATGTGATTGCAATAATTTTTTTTTCATATCTTTCACATTTTTAGTGCAATAGGGTCCATTGAAAGTATACAACATGGTTGCTCCTTGGATGAAAAATTAAATGACACTCCCGCTCATAATTTGAGTAAAATCATAGGGAGATAAGTTGAAAATATGAGTTGAAAATTTATTTTTTTCTTTTTTCACTCCAAAACATGATGAGGTAATATAATCTTATTTTATTATTTTCACTATTGTTTTAAAACATTCTTTAGGAGACCCATTTTAGACTGCAAAAAATTATCTAATAGTAGATGGAAGAAAATGTTCATAATAATTGTTGATATGGAAAATTTCTATTTAAACTGTAGCTATATAAATTAAATATTCAACATCTGTACTTAAAATTCCATCCATAATTTTGTATTGTTAGAATTAAAAAAAATCATAAAAATTAAGTACCTATGCTAGATGTCTCTTGCTAAAAAAAATGCTATAGCTCTCCTTGATCCATAATCTTTGGCATATTGGAGGTTTTCTCTCAAAAGTCATTTCATGATATAATTTGTAATCAAAAGCAAGAATTTTATGAGAAAGATAGTAATCTTGTGAGATGTAAGAAGGGAAACTACATATTAATGACCAAATCTCTTGGAATCATATTCCATTATCAAGATAATGCTTTGGCCTCACACCTCCTTCAACCATCAAAGTTCGATAAGGAATAATGTAATGAGCCTAGACGTTGGAAAGGTTTTATTTACACTCCTCCACTGTTTGAAGTCCCTCCTCTTGATGTATAGAAATGCAGGAAACATCGGAACATTTTCCCACATGCTCCATATTCATATGATACCTCCGATATGTTTCATGTTAACATGCCTTACAAAAGGATATATTCCTCATCTGGCAGTATGGAATATATGCAGCAAAATGTTGGATCAATTTTAATTGTAAACTCCTCACAATTAATCTCACACTCCTACGTTCCTTTGAAAGTGGGTTCAAATAATCTTCATCCATAGTTCTTGGCCTCGAAGACAATCTAGAAAGCAAGGGAAATATAGTATCCAAGGCAATCATTTATGCATGTTTATCTATTGTCGAGCCTACCAAATTTGATCTCCGCCAATAATTATGAACCCCATATGGAAAAGAAAGGTAGTATTTGGTGTCTTAGATGGGTTTGAGCTTCTTATATTTCTTTAGGAACTCTTATTTCCCTAACAATATTTTTTCTTCACAGTCAAACATTTCTTGTTATCTATATTCCATGCCCCAAAATTTCCATCCATACGCATCAATTTGAGCTAGCGCATAATTTCAATCCTCTATCAGCACCCTCCAAGATCTTTGTCTACGTCTAGAGCATCTCCCTTGCATAATCTCCCTCGGTATTTGTGCTCGGTCAGCCATGGTGGTCCTAAGTCAACTAAAAACCTTAAATTATTCTTGAAATATGGGGTTGGTATTTATACTGGGCATTCTCTTCACAAAACCCTATATGGTTATTGGGTCACTATTTTACAGACTTCGACATCCCCTAGAATGAAACGAGTCAATGAGTTTATTCATGTATTCAAATGGCTAACAAATTCCCCTAGTGTCTACACGTACCTATATATTGGTACGTAAAGGTATTGGACATATATCATTAAATCTTGGTTTGGAAAGAAATGGTTCAAATACAAGAAGTTAAAATGAAATGCATGGAGGAAAAGATGGATGAGATGCATCTTCAAATGGCTGGTCTCCAATCTTAGAGGAAACATGAGGACTCCAGAAGCACAACAAACTCTAGTGTTGCAACAAACTAGATGTAAATAGGTCCACCTCAGTAAGATATGGTAAACCCATACAAATGTTTTTCTTTTTAAGTGGAAAATTTTGTCAAATATAGTCGTAGATTTTCAAATTTTGGCTCGAAGAAGATATATAAGGAAATTTTTCTATAAGATTCATATTTATCTCTTCCTATGCACTTAGAACCTTTCATCATTTTGAGAAAAATGTAAACCTCTCATGTATCTTACTATTTCTGGGCACATCTTTAATAGGAAACTTTTCTTGTTTGTGTGAAAATAGTAATATTGATAATAATAATAAGTATTGTTATTATTATTATTAAATAAAGCTAATTAATATATGTCAAACATATATATCTAAAAAAATGAAATAAAATTTTTAATCATAGACATTTTACCTCATTTTATTATGGAGATTCTTAATTTATAAATATGTTTTGTCAAAATACCATGAGTCAATATCTTGGCTTATCAATACAAGATACCTAAAAAACCATAAATGATTTCGTATGGCATATCAAATCATTTTTTGAAATTATTTAAATTAATTAAAAGGGAAAAAATGGCATACCTACTTTAGAGATAAAAATCTCAACCTTTGATTTATGTTTATTATTATAAACATTTTAAAATATGCCGTGGAAATTAAATCTCTACATTACAATTAATAGTTATTGCTAATTAAATTAAAATTGCAAAACCCTTTTTCAAAATAAATATACATGTTATAAAACAAAAGAGACTAAATGTATTTTCTAATATAATACAATCGCCATGTCGTTGCATAATAAGTGTGCTATTATTGACAAGAATTTGAAAACTACATTGTGATAGCATATTGTTCATTAAGAATGAATAAAATTATATTTGCTTGTTGATATTATTTCTAATATCAAAAAAGAGTTCTCATTGTGCAAAGTGTTCATTCCTATGAAACAACCTTGTACAAGTTGGCATCCTTTGCACTAAAAAAAGTTGCAAGAAAATATTTTCTTGTAGAAAAACCCAAAAATCAAGCCTTTGCTTGATAAGTATTGATATCAAAGCGTTAATCCTTTTGGATAGCACCTACACAACAAACCCACAAATTAGAAGTTCCATTCAAAAATTCTAGTTATTGAAGGCAATAGAATATGAATGCATTTCTTTTATAAGATCTTTTCATATGAAAATGACCAAAATGTAGCATGTTGGAAACTAATTATAGATTAGTTAACATGAAAGGAAAGGAAGAGGGAAAATCAATAGCAATTTCAAATATAGTATTTACTATTTATATTTAAAAAAACTAGCAAAATCAAAGACTTGTGTCCATGGGAAACAAGTTGAGGAACAAATGCTTTGTGCTTGAGCACCTCCCATTTTACTGGAAAATTTTCTTCATTTTTAGGCATTAGCATTCCATTTCAATGAATTGAATTACCTACCCATTCCAGATACAGGGGAAACTCTCCCATTATATGGTACTAAGGAAAATAGAAATCAGAAACAATTCCATAATTGATCATTTGACTCTTACAATGTCCAATTTCCATGAGAGTATAATGTATGCTGTGAGACATACAAATACAAGAACAAAAAAATTAAAAAAATACAAACAAAAGATAAGGCGATGGCTTGGGATTTCTTATTAAATTTAAAATATTTGTACTAACAAATTGTTGTAAGATCGCAAAATCATTTTCCTAGTCTGAGGAAATTACAATTCACAAGCACTTGCATAACTGATCATTTGAATCTTACAATGTCCAGTTTATATGAGAGTACAATGTATAATAGGAGACATATCTAGACAAGAACAAAAAAATAAAAAATTACAAACAAAATATAAGGCTCTTTCCAGAGATTGGTTTTTAAATTCAAAATATCTCTACTAGCAAATTGTAGTAAGATGGAACAAGCATCCTGATTCAAAAACTGTCATATGTAAATCAAAATTTCAAGTGATGCATTCAACAAGACTTTTCTATATTCTTAAAATGACCTCAGGTGCAAGAATCACTCTCGTTATTTCTCATCGAGGACATTGATTATGGTTTCCAAGCATCTAAGAATATTTTCTTTTTGATTATATGATAAATTAGTTTTCTATTTAGAAGATTTTGTTTCAGATTCTTGGATTTTTGGTGAGGTATATTCTGCATAGAGCTTCCAATCACTTACAGAGCAAGTGGTAGGTTGTTACATTCTAGTTGCACCTATGTTACATGCAGGAACCAATGTAAGTATAAATTTTCTAGGTGGAGAATAAATCGAACATGTTTTCATTGTTTTCAACTATATTCATAAGCTTTTTTTGGAGTTAATTCACAAGGAACACATGTATTTATGTGGCAATGGATTCTACTAAAGGAATGTTGAAAGATAATGGAGAAATATACCTGTTTGGATATGATTGAGACTCTAATATTAGATCTCAGATCCTAATATCTAGGGAGTGGTTGGAACCACCTCGTTAGTGTGAAAGCCTATATGTTTGAGATCCATCTGACTCAATAGTCAGTGCTTGTATGGAGTGTTTGTACACTCTCCAGGTATCTCACCTGGAGAGCCATTTAGTTAATAGAAATTAGTTTTTACCATGGTATCAGAGCTTCAGGTAGAATCTGGATCAGTTTGTCTGTCCATAGAGTTTCCATAGAGATAAAGTGGTGAAAAGATGTTATTGTAGTGTGTGTGAGAGGATCACTGTGTGAGAACATCAAGATTTTCGTGGGGGAAAGTTTCACCGCTGATGATATACTCTAAAAAATATTAGGCAGGCTATGAATCTCAGCACTGAGAGCAGAAAGAGAGCTCAAATTAGGGCATCTATATTTCCTTTTCCCCATGAGAAAAAAAAACACTCGCTCTCGCCTTGCGAGATAAATTTCGTCGCGTTCACTGTCATTGAAGGAAATCAGCATGTACATCTAATGTTCGTCGAAGTCAGGAATGTCGAGGTCGTGTTTGTGGATCTTCTTGAGCTCGTTGACCAGCAACATGGTGCTATCCCCAGTTATCTGAAACATATTTAAGTAAATATTCCTATGTGCCGTTATGCAGAAGAAGGAGCTAAAATATCCATCTTGACTAAGCGATGATTGCATCTAAGATGATCTTTGCATTGATGCATTTAGATGTATTTGATGCGGCCATGGAATCAGCGTGGCCTAACATGGAGAAGAGGTTGTGGATCTAGATGTGGTGACTTCTGCATGGACCAGTCATTGTTGGTGGAGTATGCATCAGATTGCAGCATTCGGCTGTGGTGCGTCCTGGCCAGTGATGAGAAGATTTTGCGGCCAATGGAGCTCATTTAAGATAATAGATCTAGATTCAAATTTCGAATTTGAATTCCTGTGTTTCAATTTGGCGAAAGAATAGTGCTCGAATTTGGAGCTGTTGTAAAGTTCAAATTGCATTGGGGGTTTTTGGTTCAGATTTTCATATGTGGTAGAGAATCCATAGTGTACAAGGCTCTACATTTGAAGAGCTATGAAAGGGAGAAGTTTCCCTTGTGTGCAGTAAGGGGTTGTTGGAGCTCATTAGAGGACCGAGTGGAGTCAGAAAGAAATCTGTGAGCAAGATAAAACGAGAAAATCTGGACTTTCCCAACATGTCTATATTTTTATACGTTTTTTATTCTAATGATGATCTCCTTTTCATGTGGCCATTTGGAGGAATTATCATGGATAGTGTTTTTGAGTCAGAAGAAATTTCAGAAAAACAATGTGGTTCTTTTGATGGCCATTAGAATCAAGAGGCACAATCTATCATGCAACATCCTTAGATTCAAGACTCACGAGTTGGTGTTTGGGAAGGATATAAAGAGGAACATATTTTTGAAGATAAATTGGACGAGCAACATGAAGATGATTGCAAAGACGTGGCAGAAGAAGAAAACGCTGGAGAGAATTCAAATTCTGATGATCTCATGAACATTTATGTGTGTGCAGATGTTAACAACAACAAGGAAGAAACAATGAAGTTTGAAGAGGAATTAATGTTTCATGAAGCATGCCTTGAAACACCATGTCTTTATGAAGTCAACACAGAAGTTGCATCCATAAACGTTGAAGACATCATCACTGAAGTTCACATACTTGACACCAAAAATAGTGAGAGAAAACATTCTCTTGTTAATCTTGTCATAAAATTGAGAAAGGTGAGGATAAGAATTTAAGCTTTTTGTCATTGGGGAATAAAGGAGGTGAAAATATATCACTACCTCATGGCGAGGAAAGTGAATACGAAGTGTTGCCTAGGTATGAACAAGCATGGACTCGCAAGAAAAAAGACCAAAATGAAAACCTCTATTACCAGGTTTTTATGTTTTTATGTAAGCCTAGATGAGACTGAGACCAACATGTGTATGTTATTCTTTTAGTACCCTTTCTCCACTAAGGGGGGGTGTTGAAATATAATGGAGAAAGTTAGATGTTTAGATAGGATTGAGACTCTAATTTTAGGTATTAGATCCTAATATATAGGGAGTGGTTGGAACCACCCTGTCAGTGTGAAAGCCTATATGTTTGAGGCTCATCTCACTCAATTGTCAGTGCTTGTATGGAGTGTTTGTACACTCTCCATGTATCTCACATGGAGATCCATTTAGATAATAGAATTCAGTTTTTAACAAGGAATCATTCCTATGTGTCTAGAATATATTTGATTGAAACACTGTTCCAATGTTCACAATAGAAGAAACATAATTTGGAGCCAAAATTTAACCATAGTGACTTTATTAAAATAGCTTGCAATACAAAATTTTTAGAGTGATAAATTATAGTGCAATGATTCAACTTGGCCTATCTGAAAGATTAGTGTGATAACATATTCAATATGGACATCATTTCTGGATTGTAAGAGGCATAACTTGTTACCTAGATGTTCATATTCATTATTTGAAATTGATCTCTATCCGAATGCTGAAAAGAAGAAACATGAAAAAGGGTCAATATAATTGAGCAATGGAAACTCTTGAAGTTAAGCAAAAGATTTTGTGGGGATGGCAGGTTGATCTTCAGTTGTCATAAGGATTTTGTAGTGTTTCCCTTTAAATAAAAAATTATCCAAATTTTCTCTAGAGAATATATCCTCCAGTATTAGCCAAGTTGACCTGACTTTCTTCAATAGTTGTTGTGGAAATTGTGTATGTCCATCCTCAACATTCTAGAATTGAGGTTTTTTTCCTGCAAAAATATTCTTCCACATAGTTTATTAAATTTCCTCTAAGTTTGGAGACCATTGCATAGTTTGAAAAAGTGTAAGTTATTTATGATCATTATATCATAAGAATCATAAGAGCTTAACGAAAATATAGAACATTATTTCTATAGGTTCTGAGTTGCATGGTAGCCACAAGGTGGTTTCCATAACAATCCAATTTTTTGAATTTTAAACTTTTAATCACCGAAAGAAAAGGCTCTAAGCTAGCATATGATATCATTAAATGGTGGCCAAGGTATAGCATAATATTTCGCCTTAGAAACTTAAAAAGGGAAAGAAATTTGAACAACAATTGTGCTATTTATGTGCCAAAATCCCAAGGATAACTTCATAAAAACAAATTCCACGAATATTATTTCTAATTTATCTCAAGGCACTACTAAAAGTAGCCAATAAACTATATATTAAAAAGAAAATAAAGGGCTAATATAAAGTGACAAACCTTATTTTATGAATATTTGTCAAGTGTTTTCAAGAGAAGATGACATGGATAGAAACAAAATTTAGAAAGAACTTCAATTCAACGTGAAAGATAAAATAATATTGATATAAGACAATCACTAAGGCTCCTATGAAATTAATCTATGGAAAGGTTGAATTGAAGGCACAATACTCTCAGAATGGCTTTGCAAAGCGCATGATAATTTCACCCAAACATGAAAAATATTTTGCTCAAAACTCAGCTTTAGATATTGCTACAGAAACATGGTCCTTTTTGTTTTGTATTTTTGGTTTTATTTTTGCAATTACAAATGATATTTAATCATGTCTTGTAAGACTTTCAATTAACTAATTTTTTGGTTGAGCCAAGTTGATTTTGGGAGTAGATGTATTACTTGGTCATGTCTTGTAACCATGTTGATAAAAATCTCAACAGTGAACATAAATTGGAAAAAAAACAATAAATATTATTTTTGAAATGTAGGTTTCCATTAAAATGAGGATCCTTTGTTGTGTCAATGCTTTGAACTAAAGGCTTCATAGAAAAAAACTAAAAATTCTAAATTTTAGTTATTTTGGGAATTAATAAGACATTCACATAGTTTTTCAAGAACCCTATTTGGTGGGGGCATCTGAGCATGGCTACAAGACTTTGGAATATCTATGTTGAAAATTTATTGGTAGACTATCGTTCCGAGGTCGCCTCATTTCAATATCCTATATGCTAGGACAAAGGTTTCTATATTATTGTTCAGTTAATTAGGATGGTTATGTTCCAATTTGCATCGGAAAATCACATGCAAGGATATCCAAAGAATTTGAAGAAATGATATCTAAAGATCCTAAATTATTTAGTTTGGACTCATTTTGCATTTTTTGTTTAGTTGATATGGTTTTCCTCAGAATAGATTATGAATTTAATATGTACAACTAAGTTCTATGGATTACCCGCATAGGTTGGTATGGGAGGGATCTATTTGACACAATAAAGGCTTAGTATGAAAATTACATCTCTTTAGAAAAATGAACATAATGTAGGGGTAATTTTTAGGTTAGGAAGGGAATGGGGTGGGTCAATGATATCATGTATCAATATAGTGTTGCAATGAATATAGGTAATGTAATGGGCATGGAGTACTTGTAATGAAAGTAAAGTAAATTTTTGGTCCTTGGTTGTCAATATCAAGAACAAAATTGATCTGTTGATATGTAACTAAGAGAAAATAACATTTTCAATTCTTTGAATGTCTCACAACCACAGGTGAGAGAAAAAAAAAAAAAAAACACTAATTTAAACATTTGGAATTATTATTGGGTATAAGGGTATTGAGTGTTAAATGACATATGGTCTATCTCAACACCTCGAAGATCATAGCATGGATATGAAAATAGTAATTAAAGAAATTTTGAAGTGTTGATTCATTGAAGTTGAAATTATGGGCTGAGTTAGAAAATTAAAAGTTATATACGAAATGTCACAAAATTTAAGAAGGAGACACTTATTAATGCAATGAATGATAGTAATGGAAATTTGGTAGTCAAGTATACTAACCAATTATTCAACAATTTTATCCGGTATCTACTTGTTGGTATGATATTTGCTTTATTTTTAGTTCGATATGGTATTGTAGTGTGATTGGAAAAAAAATAAACAAAATGGATAAAAATGGAAGAAAATTACACTTACAACTGTGTATTCAGAGTTTAGGATACATCATAGGCATGGATCAAGTCTTGCATCAATGCTTTGTTTAAATATGGCATAAATAAATTATAAATTTGGCGTAAATAAATTATAACTTTCCCTAATGATCAGGTGATAATTTTAATTGTTAAGTCCAGGTACTGATGTATGGGTCGACAATGACAATTTTCAACTCTTTATTGACAAAAGGGGCATACCTCTACGCATGAGTAAAAATGGCAAATGCCTTGAATATATTGAACTAGAGCGAGGCGATCTTGATTTGTTGGTTGGCCAATGTCGGTCAAGGTTTCTCCCTCTCTCATTGCATATCACTTCATGGTTTGAGATGCAAGTTGTTGAATTGAAAACACTGGATGAAAGCCATTTCCATGGACTAGATAAAAGGCTTATTTCTTTTTCAAAAGAACGAAGTAGAACTCTTTGAATAAATAAGCAATATTCGGAGGTGTGTTCATTACATATATAAATATTCTATTTATGATATGTGTAAAAACAATAGAATAGAGTATTCAATGGTAATTATTTTTAAAAGAGCCATGGAACCTTGTAATGAGTATATAGATTAAATATGGGGACAAAAGACTAAGCACTATAATTTATAACATGTTTTGAATTTCCAATCAAAGAGGTCATCACCATGAACATTTCACATACTAAAAAAGATTTAGATGACAAATAATCTCTTATCGACTCATTTTAAGGACTTTTAGATCATATGGAGAAACATATATTTGATGACATAAATGTATAATCCAAAATACAATTATCTAAAAAAATTTAGTGGTTATTATAGCTTATATATTTTTATTTTGAAATTCATATTTTTTTTAGTTCAACAAGGAAAACTGAAAACTTAAATTCATGTTACATAGAATATCTCTAATAGTATAATATGTTTGAAATAGCTTCGATATCTAGTATATTGTGATTTTGAAGTATAAATAAAACTTTTTTTTCTTCATTTTTCTTTGTTTTAGCGTAAAAGAAAAAAAATGAAAGTTAAAATTCCAACACATAGTGATTTGAATCATGTAAATGTAGTGCACTAAACAGTTTGAATTGTAGTAAAATATGTAAATTTCTTTTGATTCTATATAATTTGGATATATTGTATAAAATCCATACCAATCATGTGGAAAATATGGACAAAAATGAAATTCAATATTATACCAATCAACAGAAAAAAATTTAGGAGAAGTAGATTTAATCTCTGTAAAAAAAAACCATAAACAACTAATTTTTTGTGTTGATATGGTTTTTATGATAGCATACTCATAAATTGATAACATGAGAAACAAAGATTCCATATATTTTGACGATATGCTAAGGGTATTTTGAATTTAGATTTATCACAGTAGTTATGGATTTCCTAGAATAGGAAAAAGTAGAACATAGAAAAAAAGTGGTTTCATTGTTATCGATTGAAGCATTGAGGAAATATAATAAAAGAGAAGAAAAATATAGAAAAATATATCTATGCATGGATAAAAATATGAGGTTTAGATAGTTGGATAGAAGTATAAAGTTCTATGGACTAACATTTCTACCCATGAATCCCAGTATCCAATTGACACAATTGTAGATAACATTGAAAAAATAAATGCAGACAATATGAGCAACGTAGAAATTGCATTAGAGATTTATATACAAAAACAAAAAATTGTCTAAACAATAAAAAAACAGTAATGTTTTCATGAAAAATAACAAAATACATTTGTTTTTTTTTTTTTTTTTTGATATTTTTGGTAAAGTCTCTATATTCAAAAGACAAAAAATATTTGCCAATGACACTTTGGACTAAATACAAATATGATTGCTAGTAAGAGTGGTAATGTTCCCATGTAAGTGGCTTCATTTGTCTGGCTGGAAGTGAGACAAAACCCTTGATAGCAAATAATTCAGGATATATTTGTACAAGAAAAAGTAAAAGCAATAATATAACAAGGATAGTCTACAAAAAAATGGGAAATAAAGGATTTAGTTGTACAGTGGTAAAAAAAACATGTACATTGAAAGAAAAAAATTGGTTGAATTGATGTTGCATGTTAGATCATTCAAAGTAGCATTATATCAATAATGATGTTCTTGAGTGTCAAAGTGAAGATCACATGTACAAAGAGTTTTCATCATTCAGACTATAGATGAAATGTATTCCATGTACTGTTTGAAATTTGTCTCTACAATTGTTGGGAAGTATTGTTGTAGTTGTGGAATTTGCAAAGTGCATTTTAGCTTGTTGTCATTTGGCTCTACTATGCATTCAACATTGACATGACAGCAAGTATTTGTGCTTTCTTTGCACTGTGTGCAAATTGATGACTTTAGAAACATGGGATGTGAAATCATTTCACAAAAGATCGATGTTGCCTATTTCAAATGAGTTCGTCATCTCCACTACGGTCTTTAACTCCCCCACGCTTGGACCATTGTAAGGAATGTTGAAGGAGTCTAGTTTCTCCTCCTTAATCAAACCCTGCCAAAAAAATATTGATAACCTACTAGATGTATAGAAACCTAATTATGAGATAATAATATTGATTAATATAATTTACCTCCTTCACCAGTTCCTGATATGAATCTTCCAAGTGAAAATCACAAGCTCCCAACTCACTTTGTTCCTTTATGTCGGTAGAGTTACAAGCCAAGAGAGTGATGAACATGCATCCTCTAGGAATAATCTCTTCCACTCTGGAACCTAAGAACGTTGTAAATTCTTGTTTGAATCTGCTGAGATAGGAATCAACTACTACATCATTGGATATTTACATATGCCCGCATTTCCTAGTTGGGGAACATTTGTCCTCAATTCTAGCAGCAACCTGTAATTGAAAACTATTAATATTCCATATTCATTAGTAATAGGGAAAATCAAATGGAATAACCATGGGTCTTAATGTCTTTCTCACTCACTTGTTAAAGGAAATGGAGGATGGTGGAGGAATGGAAGAAATGGAGGGTTTTCATTGGGAAAAAAATTTCTATATTGTGATCCCGACACTGCTTATGTGAAGTAATATGTAGTTACCAGAGTCTTATCTTCATCATGCACTGTTGCTGTTGTTGGAAGTCTTACTAGAAACAATGTATTGAAATCATTCAATGGAATATTGGCGAAGTGAACCTCGATTTCTAGTACTTTCAGGCAATGGCGAATAAAAATGGATTTGACAGTTGTTACGATGGTATTGTATGTGAGAAGAATATGCATCCCACTTGCACACCTAAAATCTGCAATGTGAAACACACCATTTACGACCTTTATGAAAGATGTGATGTTCTGGTATATCTGAGCTCCAAAAGGGGATTAATAGCCAGGATAAATTTTAACTGCACATCTGTATTGGAATTGGGGTTGAGGAATTTCAATTCTTTATATATTAAAACATATTCTGGAATTGGTTTTAAGGAATTCCAATTCTTTATAAATTAAAATTTATTTGGATGGTTGATATTTCATATACTTGGAATATTCTTTCTCCCAATCACAATTAGAGGAATTAAATTAAAGGTTTGGGAAATAGAAGATCATGATTTTCAATTTCAAACCCAAAAATACGGAATTAAAAATATTTTGGGCCACTTGTTAATAGCTTTTCATTTATCTTCCACTACGTGTGCCAATTCAGATTTCAATCCACAGTTTCAATTTGACTTCAATGCATGATTTTTTTCAATTCGACTACAATATTTGATCATTTATTCTGATTTCCTATTCTTTAATATGGTGTTCATCTTGTTATAGGGTCATCAATTTCTATCTATGATATGTTGTGACAACCTGCTTAATTAAAATGTAAAGTTTGAAGAAGTCGATGAAATGTTATCACTTCCATTTGATGACCATATTTTTGGGTATTCATTGTGGATAGATGTTGTCTTTGAATAATTAATAATAATATATTTTTATGTATAAATAAAATGTCTTATAATATTAGAATTTACAATATTAAGTTTATAATATTAAATATATATAAAATTAAAAACAATATCTATAAACATATATCAACCATTTTTATTATTATTATTGTTAACAAAAAAACGATATAACAAAATCATGACGGCTTATGAAATATGAAAGATTATGACTACGATGACATAATATGGGATCGTAGTATGACTTTTAAATATTTTAAAAGTTGCTTTTCTTTCCAAGACTCTTCTAACTAATAGGTTGATACATTTAATACTTTTAATGATATTTTTATATCTTTCGTAATTAATAAGCAACGTCAATCCCGGACAATCCCGGAAAATTATACATAATAATGATGTCAACGTACTCTCTAAGCCTTCAAACGTCACGAGGGGGCTGCATTTTGAGATTTTATGCAGAAATTGTGTGCTACAATTGAAAAATCTATCGAAAGTGTGAGGTTAAGATCGAATTTTACCAATAAATTAATAGCCACGAGACAATTTAACACTAAATTCTACCAATATTCCACTAGAACCTCTTAGACATGAAAGTGCACGTAATTGGTTTATAGATGGTGATTGCCGATTGTTTTGCACTAAATTTTTAGACTTTAATTGCAAATATGGACGTGGACAAAAGTGTGTCTTACAATTAGATGATAAATTAAGAATCCAATCGCTAATGAATTGAAATGTGATGGAAAAGTGTATGACCATGATAAATAATATTGTAAAAATGTCAAACGTAGGTGTCATTTCATCCAACTTTATTATTGCACCCTCAAACTTTATTTTTATTCCATCTTCAGAAAGTCATCGGTAAATGGAGAAAGTTGTCCATGATACACAACTACATTGTTGGCAAATGGAAAGAACTACCCTTAAAAATATTGGGAGGTGGAAAAAGCTATCCAAACAAAATAAATAAATAAATATATATATATATATAAAATATTTTAATAAGAACATTTAATAAATTAAATAATTAATAATTCAAACATAAATCTAATATATGTTAGATACATAAATTGTTGGATAATCGTAATTCTAACATGCCAATTTATTACCAATTTACTAACAATAGCATTAAATGCACTAGGAAGTTTGCCTTATGGTTTTTGAAGAGTTCAATTATTTTTTAAAGAATTTTTTGGAGACTTTAACTATTTTATTGAAGAAGCTATTGCCATCGATAATGCATACAGTCTAGAAGCTCCCTCACCATGTATTAAAGTCTTTCTTTGGCAATGGAGAGAATTGTTCTGGTGAGATTTTTGTTGTAAGTGGAGTTGTTAAGAACGTGCAGTCTATGTGAAGTTCGAGTATGTGTAAGGGTGTGTCGGTGAAGAGTTGTGTGTTTTTCTGTGACAGGAATTTAGCCCTGAGCATCTCAAATCCAAACAACATATCGATTCTTGCTTCCATTTTGGGGGCATGGAGCTCAACAAGAAGTTTGAGTGGTATTCTTGACATTGCATTTAGTGGTAATTTGAGAAAATTCCGATTTTTTAAGGCAACAAAGTCGCATGAATTATGCTTTGTATTTTTCATTTACTCTTCGTTCATTGATTCCAGAAGCTCATCTGTTTTGCCCACCAAGGCCATATTAAATATATTTATATAAATCATTTGCAGTCATAGTTTGGCCGCAATTGTTGCATAATTAAAACTTGTTTAATTCAGGGCACTCTGAAATGAATTTTTGGTTAATTTTGAATGAAGTTGAGGATTCAATATTTTAAAAGTGGGATATTTGAAAAACTAGGGTTATTTACGACAAAACGTTTTTTTATGAATCTCAACCTCTTTATTGTTAATACACTACTCCAAGTTCAAACTAAGTGAAATGAGATTATGGTTGTTGTTATGGGTAGCTAAGTTCATGGAAATTTCTAAGTAAAAGGTAAATTATGGCCATGAAATAAGTTTGTGGTATTTTTTCTTTCTTTCTTTTTCTTTATTTTTTCTTTTCTTTTCTTATTTCTTTCTTTCTTTATTTTCTTTTTATTTTCTCTTTTTTTGGGGTCATTTTCAATATTTTAAATAATAGGAGTGGCTAGTTTTGGAGTACGATTTTTTTTTGGTGCTAGAAAAAAAAGGTGAGAGAGTGCCATATTATCCAATGATTTTTGAGCTGTGAAGCTTAATATAATTTTATGACTTGTGCTTGCAGGTGTTATTATTTGTGAGTAAGGAGCCATTAAAATTATTGGTAAGAAAATGTTATTATTTAGCTATCAATGTTATAATTGGTACTTGAGGATTCATAAATTTAGTACAATGGATAACATATTGAAGAAATTTTATTTATCTAACTATAACAAGCCAAACACTGAAAACTATGCAAATTGGATGTTTAAGCTGTAAAATTTGATGAAAGGCTACAATATATGGATGATCATGTCTTGAGCTAAAGTCAAGCCAAAGCTCCCTTAAGCCACAGTTGTTGCAATTAAATATTGGGAGTTACGGGATAACAAAGTGAAAGTGCTTTTGCGTATGTACATTAAGGACAACATTATTTGAAACATTATAGAGTGCAAAAAATCCAAGGGGACATAGGAAACCCTAAAAAAATTGTATGAGACGAAGACTACAAATCGAATATTGTATTTAAAGAGTAAAATTATTTCAATTAAGATGGAAGAAAATGAAAGTATGAGTTATTTTATTTCTCGAATTAAGGATCTGAAAGATAAAATTGGTGACATTGGTGAAACAATATCTAATACATATGGTGAAAAAATATATAATACATATCTGGTTTCTATGAGATTAAATGGAATTCCTAATGAATATCCAACATTTTTTCGCTGCTCTTATAGCTAGAGAGAAGGCTCCTATGTTTGATCAGTTGGAATGTATACTTATGTAGGAAGTAGAGTGAACAAGAAGTCTTAATCAGAAATCTACCAATTTTGATTTAGAATTGATGGCTAAAGGGAAGTAGCCCTTCAAAGGAAAACAATGGGAGAAAAATAAGGTCAAAAGGACACATGAAAAATCATTTCTAGGTACAACTTTACCATGGTCAAATGCCAAATCAAGTGAAGATGATGTATGATATTATTGTGGAAAACCTGGTTATTTTGCTAAGAATTGCATGAAAAGGTGTTCTAATCAATTTAAGTAAAGAAGGCATATAGGAAACTATGTTGATAGAGATGAGGAAATCAATCATGATTTTAGCAATCTTAAATTATTTGTGTCCAATGCTGCTTTATCAACATAAAGAAATGATGATAATGTTTTTTCTATTGATTTTGGTGCGTCAATCCACATGTCATGAAAAAGAGATTGTTTTTGTACTTATCATGAAGTTAATAATGGTGCACACATCTATTTAGGAGATAATAGATCATATTAAATTAAAGAATATGGTGATATAAGTGTTACGATGCTTAATGGAAAAGAGAAAAAAAAAATTCAAAATGTTGTGTATCTTCGAGGATTAAAGAATAACTTAATTTGTATCTTTGCTATTACAAATGAACATTTAAAAATTGAATTTGTGAAACCACATTGTTTGATAAACGATATGTAGGACAACTACAATGTTGTTGCAAAAGGAATGAGAGTTAGATTATTATACAATTTGGAGGTAAAAAAGAATGGTGATCAAGCTTTGGCATGAATGGGCATGTCAAATATGGACCTTTGGTATCAAAGGTATGGAAAATTAAATCATAATGACCTAATTTTACTACAAAATAAAATGATGGTAGAAGGCATTCCAAATATTAAGGGTGAACACTTTTAATGTGAAGGTTGTGCACTAGGAAAACAACATAGGGAAGATTTTCTTGTACATCAATATAGAATAAAATTTGAAACACTTGAATTAGTGCATAACAACATGTGGTCCTATGCAGTCTAGGTCACATGGTTGAGAATATTACTTTCTTATATTTATTTATGATAACACTAGATACACTTGGGTGTAATTTATAATAAATAATTTTTTTTTTTTGAATAATTTAAAGAATTCAAGAATATAGTTGAAAAGAAAACAATAAATAGCACTAAAATTATTCGATAATATAAAGGTGGTGAGTACAAATTAGGATTTTTTTTCAAAAAATATAAACAAAATGGAATTATGAAACAGTTTACAGTACCACATAAACCTCAGAAAAATGGATTAGGTGAGAGAAATAATAAAACCTTAGATGAATGTTGTTGTAGTATGTCAAAAATTAAAGGAATTTCTAACAGTTTTTCGACTGAAGCCATTAATACAGTTGTATACCTCAAACATATAAGACCTAAATAATATCTTGAGCACAAAATACAATTTGAATCATTTTATGGTTTTCAACCTAAATTTAGTCATTTAAGGATATTTGCATGCAATCCCTTTGCTCATATTCCTAAAGAGGATAGGATAAAATTAGATGCCAAAACTATTAAATTCATTTATATTGGATATTGTAATGATAAAAAAACATATAAAATGTATGATCCAACTACTCACAAGGTATTTTCAGGTAGAGATGTTATATTTCACGAGCATATAGATAAACAAATAATAGAAGATGAACATAACATATGGCATCATCTTTATGAAATATTTAAAGAAGAAGAAGAAGTTGTGGAATCATCTCAAGCTAAGGAAATCATGGACATTCCATAAGACATTTCAAGAATTTAAATTCCGCAAATAAGTGATGAAGGCACTCCACAAAGAAGAAGGAGATGAGAATGTACTCCACATTGTAATGAACCTCTAAGAATGTCAACACGACAAATTCGAACCCCTATGAGGTATAAATATTAGTCTTTAATGTCGAAATTAATGATTGTTTTTTTGCCTTTAAATTATGAACAAGCCAAAAATTATAAAGAATGGATGGAAGTTACTAAAGAAGAATATGGCTCTATAATGAAAAATGAACCTGGGAATTAACATAATTAACTAAAAATAAAGTCCCTATAGGATCAAAATGGTTGTACAAGAAAAAATAAATGTTGCTAATAGCATAGACAAGTACACATTAATATTGGTTGCAAAATGTTATTCACCAAAGGAAGGTATATATTATGAATATACCTTTGCTCTAGTTGCAAAAATGAATACAATCAAAACGATGATAGAAATGGACACTAAATATGATCGAAAGCTACATCAATTAGTTGTGAAGTCAAATTTTATAAATCGGGAATTAAAAGAGGATATTTGTCTTCTCAAATAGAAGGATTTGTAAATAAGGGACAATAATATCCTGTATGAAAGTTAAAAAAGGCCTTATATGGACGAAAACAGGCACCCAAATCTTGCTATGATAGAATCTATAAATTCTTCTTTCAGCAAGGATTTAAAAATTTTAGGAAAAATGATCCTAATTTGTATATCAATTCATATAGAAATTGAGATATAACATTAATCTCTATATATTTTGATGATCTAATATAACAAAGAGTGCTCCTAAATTGATTAAAGATATAATAAGGAAGTTATCGCAAGAATTTTAGATGAATGATATTGGACAAATTCACTATTTTCTAGGTCTTGAAGTATGGAGAGATAATGGAAGGACTTTAATCACACAAATAGTATACATAAACGAGGTACTAAATAGATTTCATATGAAAGGATGTAAAGAAGTAAGTAGTCCATTGGAACACAATATCAAATTGAGAAATGATGATGGAACAAAATAGGTGAATGGAGCATTGCATCGAAAATTAGTGGGAAGCCAAAATTATCTCACTACCACTAGACCAAACATTGCTTATGAAGTAAGCATACTTAGCTAGTTCATGGATAAGCCTCATGAAAGCCATTGGATAGCTACAAATACGGTTCTTCAATATTTAAAAGGAACTATCAATTTGGGTATTGAATATACTAAAGATTGTAATGTTGAATTGGAATGTCATTTTGATTCTGACTCGGCTGGAAATCCAGATGAAAGAAATCCTCCACTGGATACATTTTCAATATAGGATCAATAACTATATCATGGAGTAGTAAGAAACAACCAAAAATTTCCTTGTCATCAACTAAAGCAGAGTATAAGCATTATGCAGTGTCACTCGCAAAGAATTATGTCTCATAAGGATACTTGAAGGTGCTAGAGAACCTCAAAAAGAACCTATAGTGATTATATGTGATAATCAAATCAACATAAAATTGGTGAACAATAATGTATTTCATGGAAGGTCAAAGCATATTGACGCATAACATAATTTTTTAAGGGGAAAAGTTCAATCAAAAGAAATTGAATTAATATATTGTAACACAAATGAAAATGTGGTTGACATATTCACTAAGCCTCTTGGGAAGGCTACATTTGATATTTGTAGAATTTATGTGTTGTACAAAATAAAGATTATGTTGTAAGCCTAGAAGAGACTTAGACGAGTAGGCATGTCAATAAAGAGTATATTTGTGTCTTATGCATTGTGTTATAGCACATTTTGTGTGTTTTTCATATGCTTGGAATTATGGAGGGTTGTTGGATAATATTAATTCAAACCTATGAAGTTACCAACCACATTAAATGGAACAAGAATTTTGTCTCATGGTTTCTGGAGATTTCACCTAGCTTCTGGAAGAAGTTATCAACACTGACAATATATACAGTCCAGATGCCTCCTCATCATGTATAAAATTACTTCTTTGGCAATGGAAAGTTCAATTTGTTATTCAGTGTTCAAAGTATGATTTAAATAACATGGAACAAGATTTATGGGCATTTATATCCACTTTGTTATAGATATTCTTAGACTTTATTGCAATACTATGGGCTATTATTCTTTATTATGAATATCATATTCCTAAAAAAACCATAAATCACTTAACATAACACTTTTTCATATCATTTGTTATTTTTAAATTAATCAAATTCACCTCCCTCATCTAATTATAATTAATCGAATTTATATTAATTATTTAAACATTTTGTTGGGTGGAATGGTCCAAGTCGAAAAATCCTTTTCCTTACATTTTTTCTAGAATTATGCCTAATTATTATGTTATTACGGGTGTAGTGTAAATATGAAATGTTGGATATCGTAAATGTAAATACACCGTACAATTACGCTAAGTGACTTTGGAAACCTAGAGACCCAAATACTATGTAATAAATTATAACATATTATATATATTTCATATTTACAATCATATATCCACCTTAACTTTGGATCTACCAAGCCCCTATAGTGATCAAATCCCACAAGATGCAAACCTCTTTATAAGTACAAAACTTTACAAAAAGTTTTCACTTTGAGAGATTTGATTTGTCTTCGTGCTTGGTAGACTAGGAGTTAATGTCTCTATTATTTCTTAATAATACAATTTATATCTATATAAATTTCACATGAGACACTGCTACTTTTAATTTTATTAAAAATTGATAATACATATAGCTATATAAATATTCACTTTGAATTTTTTTATAGTGTATTTAATATATTTTCAATTGAATTTTTAAATAGTGTGTTTACTATCATTTCAATTTAATTTTTAAATGTGTTATACATCAAATTTTTTCTTTTGTAAGCTTGGTGGGACTATAAATTTATCATGTCTAATATATCACCCCAATCGGGGCGGGGAATTGAACCAGTGAATTCACATCGAGGAGTACGTTAACAGAGCACTCGATCACCATCTATCCAAGACCCTATGGACGTGTTATACATCGTATTGACTATATATAGAATTGTAAAATATCATGGTTACTAATATGAATTATCATTATTTTAATTTAGATGGTGAAAATGATATTTATTTTTAACAATTTGAAGGAATAAAATTATTACTTTTATCAATTTTTTTGTGGGAAAATAATGTGTTTTTTCTATTATTTGATCTAACTATTTAAAGAAACACTTTATCTAATGTATGTCCTTCTATAATTGATTTTAGAACACTTACACAATAAAGCATGCACATATTATATATTATAAATTATTTTCTCTATTTATTTAATAAAAGATATTTTATTTTGGTTTTATTAATCTAACAAATAATTGGAGATGCACAAGGAAGACTTGTGCTAATCACTTCAATATATGTCTCCATAAAATGTCATAATATAAGTTGGTATATGCATGTATACTATTCTACATCCATCTTAAGTCTGGATATACCATGTGCCACAAGGGATCAAAACCCCTTTCACTATAAAATAAGTTAGGTAAATCAAAAGGTAAGATAGGTAGTTTAACATCCATCTTTAAATAGGATATATTCCTGGTGAATACTATGGGTCAATATCCATGGGTTCTCATAAACTTGACCTCCAAGACTATCACTAACTTGACAAAGTCAAATTTAGCTTGACTACTTAACATAAATTAATAAAAATAATAATTTTATCCTACAATTTTGTTTTTATTATTTTTATTTATGGTAAGGTTACTTTTATTTTATTTTTACTTAGTCAAAATGTTTACAGAGCATTACATTACATTACAACATCTCTACAATACTTAGCTAGAAAAGATGTTGTGGTGCATTTTTTTTATTTTTTTTTAGTTAGTTTTTTTTTTATTTTTATTTTGACATAATTTGAGTGAGTCAAAATTTTACATAACACAAAAATATAGGATATGATAAAACATTATAGAATCTCTTCTATAGTGGGCTAGAGAACATCTCTAAGCCCAATAATATATTTAAAAAGTGATATAATTTTATTTATATTGAATACATAGACAATTGAAATCAGAGTTTTAATTAGATTGAATATAAAGATATTTAACTAATACATTAAATTCTATGACTTAAATAAATTCAAAACTTTAGATTACTATTTAAGTTTATTGAAATATATATTAAAATTTAAATATCAATATTATTTATAATAAAACATAATTTGTGTTATAAATAAATATGTTTTTCTATATTTTGTTATTAATAAATATTCAAAATAAAATATATTTTAAATTTAAAAATAAATTATATTAATAAAATATAATTTAATTTTTAATATCATTAACATCTAAGTATATTTTAATTTAAGCATAATTTAAATTTAAAATGATTTCCAATCAATATCTTTAATCATTTAGGATGATCTCTCCAAATAGGAACAAGGTTATTGACAATGTCTCTTCTATTAAGAAGACCACGTGGGGGAGAAGCTTAGTTCAGGGATATTTTCTATTTGCATTTTTGTCTCTTGGAAAGAGCAACTAAATTAAGTGTGGGGATAATTGCTTCGTTAAGTTAAGACTCAAGATAGAGACGTTTCAACTTATACTCCAATTAATCTACTTTCCATTGTTAATTTCGAATTGTCAATCGAAATATATTTCCATTGGCTAATCTATTCAATGTTTCAATCTTTTTTTATAATATCTAGAATAGTATTCACGGTTCTAATAAATTTTTTATTAAAATCTAGTTGGAAACCTAAAATTAGATTCATCTCTATTTGCGCAGTTGGAATCCTTTTCACAATTTTCTTTCGAACTTGATAAAGCTACTCAAAATCAGTTGAAAAGGGATCAATGATTATAAATTTTCTGTTTAGTTACTTGAGTATTTGATAAATAATAAATTTCAATTCGAATAAATTATATATTATATTGCTAAATTTATAGAAGTAAAATCCTTTCTGAAAGATACTTTCAAGAAAAATATTAAACTTTTTGTTATTAGAAAAAAATGATTATTTTATCACTTAGTGGGATTATTTAGAATAAGAAGAGGAAATCAATTATTTATTCCAATACATTACACAACAATTGAAGATAACTGCATCCAATAAGATTTACGTTTAGAACACACGTCTTATTAGAGGATGGATCATATTTCTCTTCTCTATTTTTCATTTTCACTCTCTTTGACATACATTGTCCCGATCCACTTTTTTATTATCAATGAGGTTATAGAATAGGAAAAGAGTGGAATCATTTTTACATTGCAACGGAAAATTGATTTCAACTGAATTGTGAAATTATGTTATATACTTAGTCACTTTATATATACCTATTTTGTCGATATAAATAGGTATAGAATATGTGGATATATATTAGCGAGTAGCAAGAATCAAACTCACATTGTTAGTTTATAAGAATAGGGGTTATGGTTGACATTGAATATTCAATGCTTTTGATTTAGAACCAAACATGAGAATTTCATGTCATTTTGTTTCTTCATGGGATAAAGAGTGGTATAAGGGAAGATGCATAATATTTATATCAAATCTTTGTGAAAGGATATTTAAATTATTTTTTTTCTCATTTTTAATAAAACCTTGATTTTTTATCATACTCATGGAATTTACGTAATTTTTTCTATTTTCTCATTTTCTCTTTTTTAGTAAGGACTCCAAATTATAAAATACTTACTCACTTTCTAGACGATCCTGATAGAAAGATAATTTGAAAAGCTTCAAATAATCAAAAATATTTCTAGTTACTTTTTTCATTTTTCCTATTGATTTTGATCCCTAACAGAGCAAATTCCATGAAGCTCAAACAAAATGTTGATAAAATTTGATATTGGAGAGGAATATATATAGTGATTCATTTTTTGTAACTTAATTATTCATATCATTCCATAGGGGTATTTTAATTGGTGATTGTTGTGTTATGAAATATGATGTAAACTATGAGATTCAATGTTCAAAATCGGATGGATAAACCAAAAAAAAAAAATCAACTAGGGAGGGAATGAAGAGATGATAAAAGAGGTTTAATTTTTGTTATTTTTTTTTCTTGGTTTTACAAGTAGTATTTTAGCTCTCAAATTAGGCAAAGCATTGTATGAATGATTTTTATATATTTTTTTCTTAGTTTATGGTTAGGCTAAGAAAATTAGAAAAAAATAGAGAAAAATAAACAAAAATTTTAAATTAAATGAGAATTAACCATATTGTTTTTTATCCAACTAAATCATTTTAATACTCATTATATTACTATTAACATCTTGTTACCATATATATATGCTATTGTATACACCTTTAATCCATCATGGAGAGATGGCTGAGTAGAGAAAAGTAGTGGATTGTTAATATGTAGTGTGTATCATTCATATCAATGGTTCGAAACCCTCTCTTTGTTAATCCACTTATAATCACATTTAAATTTATATTGAAAAGTGATTAGTTGAACTAGATTGTTGAGGTCATTTTGTGATGAAAATATGTGGAAGAATTTATACCAATATTTCATATGTTAAAAAAACGTGTAATTATCATCTCCTTAGCCTGTGTAAATTTAAAACACTTTAGAAGCGAGATGTAATGTGTTTGCTACCCATATTTTACTAATGTAGACTTAATGTTAGAGCTTGGAGTCCAAAAGAAAGAATCTCACTGTAAACGTCAACAATAATAAATGCACAAGGAGAAGGAAAAGCATGTGAGATAAAGTTAGGATAGTCATCAAATAGAAAGAGGCCACCATTAAAGAATGTTACTACAATCGTTTGAAAGCGAGTATGTAATATTATACAAATTCCTTGAACCGTAGAAGTAAAGGAAATCATTAATAATATAAGAGAATTCATATCAAAATGTGAATAATGCCATGATAGAAGTCACCTCTATAAATATTTAGTTTCTTCTATTTACATATCTTTATTTTAGTCATGTCTAACTAGTATCCTCTATCAAAGAAATTAAAAGAAGGGGAATATATTGTTGTCTATGAATTTTTTTTATAAATTTTCCTTATTTATCTATAGTTTTTTATAAAAGGATAAGTGTTCATTGGTGTCAAACTTCTATCATGACCATCACTGCTAGTATAATTTTGCAACAATCATGGCTAAATTTTTATTTTTAATTTGGGATATTTCCAACGTCAATAATAAAAATTAGAGAATATATATTATGTTAGGGTAATTTTGACTCTGTTATTGTTAGTTTATGAGATTGATATTTCAGTAGTCGATGGTTTTCTAGTGGTATTCTAATATAACTCCATTGTTTGTTGTCTTGGTTTTTCCCATGGTATCTTGATGTAACTCCATCATTTGTTTCCATTGGATCATTATGTCGAAGATTTTGTTGATGAAATAACAAAAAACCTAGCAACTACTCACTATTTCTTGGTGGAGGTAGCCCAAACGAGGTGAAAAAACAATAATTTTGTCTCTCATTAATTTTTCATGATTTTTATATATTTGTGTGCCTATTATATCTATGCGGGTATGTGTGTCTATTCTGGAATAATATTTCCCCAACTTTAATTAAATTATTAATACTTATTATGTGGATTTTAGCGATTTAACTTCCATGAAATAATTTAGAATATACTTAGTAGTAATTATAGGTCAAAGGTTAACATTTATCTCAAAAAAAATTATGTTGTTTTTCTTTTAATTGAATTTGTTAATTAAAAAAATAACATATGAAGATATTGAATATGAATATGAGCTATGTTCATGTGGTATTATTATCGCACAATATTGGCCCATGATATTGTGACAAAACCTATTTATAAGTTAACAACCTCCATGGTAATGTGGGAGCGAATCTCCATGGTTAAGAATATTGTTACATGTTTATTTAAGTATATATATATATATATATATATATTTAACTAATATATTAATTTTTTTAATAAATAATAATTATAGTAATTTAAATAAAGCTATAATTCAGTTAATTTTTAGGATTTATTTTAATCATGGGAATGTGAGATGTATCATGATGTAATTGTTTTGATGCCTATAATTTGCATTAAGTTTATATAGTTGCATTAATTTATGTATCTCTCAATTTTTACAACAATTAGTATGAGAGCTGGTAAGCACTTATTGAATGATAGATAGTGAGTTCAAATCAATGGTATAGGGAGATTTACTACTTGGACATCCAAATATGCAAAGAGATGTGTATATTAGAATAGATGGGTAGATTTACTAGCTAGATATTTTGACCATATCGAGGATGCACAACCCCATATGTGAGTAAAGTAATTGAGTTTAATATGTTGTTTGGTTTACAATGATGATAAATCATAATGTGCTAATGGGAGACTAGGTTGATATCTCCTTTGAAAATAAGGTCTAAAGGTCGCATCAAGGTGGGCAGAGCTTAATAACACATCTCACATGATGTCACGCTCTCAAACATACAAGGATCGACGATGAAATTGATGAATGAACTAATTAAATACATACAAGTGTGGAAAATGTACTCATATACTAATTTGAAATTATTTTTTTGTACACTTATTGTTGTAGCATACCTATTGTTGTGCAATGATGCATGCAGTTATGTATGATCTGTTGATAAATGTAGTAAAACTTATTTAGGGCTTCTTATTAATTTTATTTCTCCATTATTTGAAAATTTATTGTTATTAGTTATTATTTTTCTTCTTTTTTATTTCATTTTCATGCTTAAGGAAATTTCCAAAAATTCAAAGACAACAAGATAACATGAAATGTAGGTACTCAACCATGGAAAATCCGCTATCAAGGGGAAAGAGCAATCAAAATCTTACACTAATAGGTTCAAATAAAATTTCAAACAACCAAGACCCAAGACCAAAATGAATGACCTCCTTCACTCTATCAAGTCATCCTTCCATGAATAGGTCACACTTTAAAGTATTGAATCAAGGATAATATCATGTTGACTAGGGTTCCAATCCCTCTATTCCTTCTTCTACAATTTCTCGGTCTCCTAAACCTTTTTGGTCCTGTAACATTTAATAAAATTGGTTTGGAGGCATAGGAAACCTTCTTTGGGATTGGTTTTCTTCTTGACATAGTATATGTTCTTCTTATAAAATTTCTTCCTTCATACAGACTTCTTAATTGGAGATAGAGTCACATGTGTGTGTATGATTATAAATATTAGCTCAAATATTTATTTATCAAGGTCGACATATATTCTTTTAGGAAAAAATGAAGGAGACTAGGTCTACTTGATGGAGCAGGGACAATACACTATAACAAAAAATTTCTTTCTTGATACAAAGATGCCGAGAAGGATTTAGAATAGAATAATGATGGGAATGACTCAATACATAACCCTAGAAGCCTAAAATGCGGGCTTGAACTATTAACCATTCACCCAAGCATAAAAACCATTCTTTAATAAGTCAATTTATTTCAATAAAAAAATATTTTTCTTTCTTATTAAAAATAAATTACATCATGACTCAAGTACAATTATGAATACTGACACTAGTTACATTTTTTAACACTCCCTCTTAATCAGGGAGGTATGTTGAGCCCTAAAAGTGTCTTCTCCTTTGCCAAATTTCACTTCATCTTAGCTTTACTTTCTATCATTTTATAGACCTAAATATCAATAATAATGATTAAAATCACTTAAGGAATACATCCAATGACTAACTTGTTGTACTTTTGTGGTTTTGTTGTCTTAATGATTTCTGAGCAGTTTTAGCTACATAATGCAGTCATTTTGTAGCTAGTTACACATTTCATAGCCAGTTGGTGTTTGAACATATAATAGGTGTCATCTAAGGAAAAGGCATATATGGTTAGATTCTAAATCTTTCCCACATCGTTCCTTGTCATCCATGAAGGTAGAGTCAATAACTAGAGATGCTTATGCACATGGTCAAACTAAAAGTCTGAGAAGCATATTTTTATAAGGATAAGGACTCTTGATTTTCTTTCAGCAAATCAAGAGTCCTCAAAAGGAGTTTTAGTTTGATTTTGACTTTAAAATAAACCTGTGCCTACTTTCATTCAATATCAATTATTTAATTTCCTATAAATTTAGCTCGGTGAGACCGAGAAAGCAAGTTAACTCTTATTTCTGACAATACCGTGATACTATGTTTCGAAGTATTTTTTATAGTAAAAAGAAGCATAAATATTATGTTGTATCGAAGACAAACTTGAGGAGTTAAATATTTTTATGCCAAATTGATAGCAGAGGGCCCCTGCTATCCAAGGAGGCTTCCACATGATTTCTAGATAAGTAGCTTTTAATTCTGTGTTGTTATATTTCTTACTTAGACAGTTTTCTGAGTTCATATCTTTTAGTATCATGTCTTGCATTGTTTTTTTAACTAACAGATCCTCGTGATGTTATACTTAGTCTTTTCTCAAAGCTTTTCCAACATATCTCTATTCAATGAATGGATTTAATTGTGACATCCTGAGTTACCAATACTTTAGATTTTGTTATTTAAATTAAAGGATCCTCATTATCTTACATCCATTCTTTTTCTTAAAATATTTTCCAACACATCACTATTATATGAATGAGATTTGGTTGTACTATGTTGAGTTAATTAATAATTTTCAATTCTGCAATTAGATAGAAGATCCTCATATTGTTACAAATAGTGTTTTTCTCAAAACTGTTCCAATAAATCTCTAAATCACAGAAAAGACCTAATTCTAATATTGTGGGTTACTTCTTGTTTAGAAGATCCTTATTTCATTATATATAATCTCCTTCAATAAACTCTTCCAATAAATCTCTAACTGATGAACAAGATCTAGTTATAATGTCATAAGTAGTTTCAAATATTCATAGGAGATCCTTAGCATATTATAGCAATTTTCTTCTCAAGTTGCTCCAAAATATCTCCATCATATGAATAAGATTGCACTATAATATTCTAATTTGTTGTCTGTTTTTAGGAAGATCCTCATCACATTGGAGTTCAATCTCTTTCACAAATTATTCCAACAAACCTCTAACTAAAAGGATCAGGTTGAAATATAATGTCTTGAGTTACATTTCATGTTCATTTCCAAGCTAGGACATCCATGGATTAGAATGCTCTGTTTCTCATCATTCTCATAATTAGGGACATAATTTACAAATACAATCTGTTTTGAGTCTAAGGTTCTCTTTTATTTCCTTTTCGTCATAGATTCAATGTCATCTTTTGAACAGAGAATAGCATAATAAAACTTAAACACTATAAAATTTGGCCGAATTTCCGATGGAAACTTCATCGCTATTCCAACACATATTCGTCGTAAGAGCAACAGTTCGAGGCCGGAAAAAATGTGGTTAGCCATTACGTCGCAATTCTGACGCTTTGCCAAAGTGCCGCAATACTGACACTTTTTTCGACATTTCAAAACAACCGTTGCTCTTCCGACGTTTTCCAAACCGTTGCTCTTCCGACGTTTGTAAATTGTCACAATTCTGATGATATGTGGTCCAACATTTTGAACATTTCTCTTCAGACATTTGTAAACTATGTCTCTTCCGACGTTTGTAAACTATCGCAATTTTGATGATATGTGGTCCGACGTTTTGAACGTCGCTCTTCTGACGCTTATTAAAGTGTCGCAATACCGACGCTTTGCAAAAGTGTCGCAAGATTGACACTTTGCCGAAGAGTCCCAATATCGACGCCTTACAAAAGCGTCACAAGACCGACACCGAGAATAAGTGTCGCAATAGCGACGAACATTTAAAATTTAAAAAAAAAAACGGAATGTCGCAAGACTGATGAAAAGGGAAAAATGTTTAAGTCGTCAGAAGACCGACGATTATAAAGTGTCAGTATACCAACACTTTGTTAAATTTAAAAAAAAAATGAAACAATAATATAGATTGGATCATGGTGGAGACATGGTGGCTATTTAACTTATTGGAGTTAACGCGGTTATATACCGAGCGTTAAAGCATGTTTTTTGGTTTAATTAAATTAATGGTCGAGTGTGGCCACCTCTTTAATTTACGTTCCCATACAAATTTTCAAAGAGAATGGAGGGCCATACAAAGTTTCAATACCTCTCCTGTGGGCTAATCTGATGTTATTCTTGCATATTAAATGACTTATTTATAGAGCCATGAATTTGAAATTGGATGAATTTTGTGAATGAACAAAACTGAATAATTCACTAGATGACTCGAGCTTCTGAATTTCTGTCTTAGTTGGTCAGGTTTTGCTAAATTTAGTAACTGTAATTTTAATCTATAAAAAATATAGTGTTGTTTGTAGACACTGGCTAAATTATATAAACATGAAATCAAATAAAAAACTTGAAGGTGAAAACATCACTTCCTGTCTGAAATTGATCCACAGAGCCTTGTTGCATTTCTTGCCTCATGATTTAACACTTTTATTTCTCGACTTATGATTCGACACTTTTTCCTCTGACCTCATTTGGTGTGATAACCATCTCAGCAGCATATGTAATTCCAACATATGGGAGAGAGCAACTATTCTATTCTCAAGCATTAATGTTGCGCTGGATCTCCAAGTACTCAATTTTGCACCAACCTTTAAAGGCTATTGTAGTTCCCTAAGGATATTGTGAGTATTTTTGATGAAGCAGTTGCGATTTATGCATCTTATTATTCTCTTGTGACTCTTTGAGAATAAGTAACAACAAGAACAGTCAAAACATGTGGCTAGCAAACTGGGATATTTTCGTCTACAAATTCAGCCATAGCGACCTTCACCCTTGCTCAAAAACATCACGAGGATCAAGAATAAAACCTAGATTTTTCTGAGTCACACCTTAGCAGGATTTTCAAATACTCTCCAAATGACAGCATCTGATTGATTTATGTATATTTTGTATAGCTTACATTTGCTACTATTTCACATGTAGATGTGCAACTGGAATGGGAGGCTATATTACTCCTAGGAAACCACAAATAAATTCTTAACATATATTTCATCAATGCAGGATACCTTAAGTAGCTACAAGTTGGTTGAGACAAGTTATGGAGGCAGGTTAAGCAGGCATAATCTACAGATTTAGTAATTAGGTCCTGATACAGTGAAAAAGGTATCTACTCTTCACTTGGAAGGTGAAAACCAAACACAAGATTTACATAGCAAGATTATTTTAAACCATCCAAGAGGCTATAGCAGGAAGCTCCATAAGTGCATTGTGACACATCCCTCTGTGCATGCTCTCTTTGATGGTAATGTCAAGGTGAACAGGTAGGTATCTTCAATCTAGTTTTTGCTTCATAAATATTGCAGTATAAGTTAGAAATTGAAAAAATTAACTAGTTTTTTGTTTCCTCTATTGGGCTATTAATTATTTCTTCTATAAATGAAAACATGTATGGGTATCTAGATGTGTGAAGTTGTTTTCTTGGACATACAAGTCTTTGTATAAAAAGCATACAATGCAGAGTTTTTGTAAGCATTTACTAAGACGTTAAGTCCTAAAACTGCACAATGCAAATATGGTATAATCAATTATCCCTGTTTTTTTTTCACATTGATTAGTTGATGTAATTAACTTAATTATGTTGAAATTTGGTTACCAAAGGACAGGTGGTTTATTATTTGTTTTGAAACTGAAAAATGATAAATCTATCTTGATATTTCTCATCATAAGATATGTTGCTATCCCTTGATTTCTTAGGGAAATTTTTGTAACAGAGTGAGATACATGGCATTGGTTGGCTCATTAAGAACAGAGACTTTCAACTTCATTGTAATCTGGTTCCTTGTGTGTATCAATAAAATCACTTGTATCAATATGGGCATAAATATCATATAGGTAGCTACAACCTTCATTGTCATACCTGAATAGTATTAATTTAGAACAAACAAGAAAGCAGTGGGAGTAAGCAATAGGTGCATTCAGTTAGAGAACCATTTATGATGAAGAAATAGGAAAACATAATTTAATACAAGATAAAAATTGACCTTACTCGTCTTTTATTTGCTTCTTGATCATTTAAGACTCTCCAAGGTATTTACAAATGAATGTCCAACGTGAAATTGCTTATGCAGCTCTAACTGTCCAGCCCTAAAATCAAACAGAAAGATAGACCAAAACATTGAAACAGAATTGGGGTCTTGTTGCACCTTGGTTTATTGATAATTTTGAAACCAAGATTTTTCTTTTTAAAAAAATGAATTTGACATTAACAAGTGAAGTTATTTACATTCTAGACCATGACTGCATTTAAATAATGCTCCTAATGCTATGCGGAGAAGGAGAATTTCTGAAAAGGCAGTCGATCAGAGCAATTTCCTCCTCATCCAACCCTGAAACCCTTATATGCACTTTCTTGATACTTGTCAATAGTGGGATGGTCAAGCTTCCTGTAGCTAGACTTGCTGCGTCAAAAGAATTGCTTTCCATGGAGAGTTCTTCGAGATTGGAAAAATGGCCAAGTACTGTGAGAAAATGCACATGAATACTCCACCCACAAAGGGTAATTTTTCTCAGAGAGTTCCTGTTAGAAAGACCTTATTGTACATTAATCCCTGTTGTGGAAAAATACAAATCCCCGCAAGAGTTTAGCTCCAAAATCAACATTGAGTTGTTTATTGTAACATTCACCAACTTCGGGCAATTCACTGTTAATGTCAGTGGGATTTTATGGTGATTTCCTGAAAAATTAAAATACTTGAGACTCTAAGAAGAAATTTTCAAAGTCTTTAGGCTCATAGTACATGATCCAACTCTCAAATTTTCAAGAAGAGGGAATTTTTCTGCAAGCTGCTCGAGCATATCGTCAATAATAAAGACATTTGATAGAAAACAGGTTCTAATGTATCTGAAACTGGAAAAGTCTGAAGGTAGTTTGAAATCAAAATCTGTGAGCTCCAAAAAAGTGAGGCAGTCGCAGGAAAACAAAGAATTTGGAACGTCCATACGAAATGGAAGACTCAAAGTAATTTGTTGCACTCTGTTTACAGATGCAGCCAAAAATTATTTCCATATTAACTGTTTATGTAGTGGCAAGTCAATATTTCAATATTTCCAATACAGATTGTTTACTAGAATTTACAAACTTTCAAGATCTTCATGATGCAAGTATAGGATGTTCCAGCTAGGGATCAAAATAGTGCAGGTAATATAAGTTCCAGCTAGGGATCAAAACCCAAATCGAGATCACAGTTGGGTATTGTTTCGCTGGAGAAGTGGATCCAAGGAAAAGACACCTGTGGATCAGGCTTATAAGCTCCCAAAAAGGCCACTGTGCATTTGTTTCATTAGATCGGGTTGGTAATGGGTTGCAGTCCCAATAGAAAAAATTACAAGTAGAACAAATTACAAGCCGACCCATGAGACACGATCCTGAAAAAAAAACTAAAATGCCAACCAAAATTCTTGTTGTATTGAAAAATAAGAGTACATGTTTTTGGAGATGTGGAGTTGAGAGCAATGCAGAGATCCTCATATTGTCCATGGTGTCAGATCCATGAGCACGGCTCAGGGCACAAATCTCCTGCATCCTTCCTCCAAACCTGCAATAGTATGGTTGCATCCTTCCTCAAAACTAGCAAGTACAGTATGGCCACATTCTCCCTCCTTCCTTGGACAAACCATGCAACCGGAGGGAAATGAACGAGGGAAACTAAAATTTTTTATATTTCAAAATTTTTGACATTTTGAGATGAAACACGTGTGTTTTTTTAAGGCCACTCAAATTAATTTAAAAATATATATTTTGTAATAATTATAATAATTTCTAAATAACTAAAATAATTTCTAAATAATTAAATGTTTGTTTATTTCGATTGTTTAAAAATATTTACAATAAAAAAAATAAAACATATCCTTTTGAGACCAATTAAAATTATATGAGTAAAGAATGGACTGATTTTTGCATATGGTAATCCTTCTACCCTAATAAATCATCATGATTTATTAAAATGAGTTTTAAACTTTACACTACTAAATTATGTTGTATTTTAAATATTTTGAGTTTTAATCTCTTTTTTTTTAAATATTTTTTCTTTATAATTTATGTATTATTTTTTCCTTATTTTTAAGTATTACTTTAAAAGTGAAATTTACATTTTTTTTTTTTTAATGATAGTAATCTATGTATTCATTCATTCAAATTAGATACATTTTCTATAATAAATAAGGACAATCTACACTCGTTGTTGGAGCCACTGAGCAAAGAGTAGTTGATCTCTTTGATGGTCAATGCAGGTTCTTCATACCCTGCAATTGCAGAAGAAATTAAAGATGTTGCAAGAAAGGACCCGGCTCATTGGAAGTTGTTTGTGCATGGATTGGATTGGGAGACTTCTTCACAGACCCTATGTGATGCATTTGAATAGTAGGGGGAGATTGAAGAAGGCGCTGTTATTATGGATAAGACATTAAGAAAGTCACCAGGATTTGGCTTTGTCACATTTAAGCATATGGATTCTGCTCAAAGGGCATTGACAGAGCCTAGCAAAGCTATTGATGGGAGGATTACTTTAAGAAATATGGCAGACGTGGAAAGCACAGGTCCTGGTCAAAGTACATATTAGGCTCATAGGAAACTTTACATTGGTGGTCTTTCATATGACACGGCCAATGATAAGATTTTAGAAGCTTTTTCCAAATATGGAGAGATAGAAGAAGGTTCGGTTGCATATGATAAGAATACCAAAAAATCCAAGGGATTTTCATTTGTGACACTCAAGACTGTGGAGGCTACAAAGTGGGTTGTTAAAGAGGTTAGGGGTTTAGAGGTTTACGGTTTAGGGGGTTAAATGGGTTAGGGGTTGCGAATTACGGTTTAATGGGTTAGGGGTTAAGGGGTTATATGTTTAGGTTTTAGGGGGTTAAATGGGTTATGGGTTAAGGGTTTAGGGGTTAATGGTTAAGGGTTTAGAGGTTTAGGGTTTAGGGTTTAAATGGGTTCGGGGTTTATAGGTTTAGGGGATTAGAGGTTTAGGAAACCCTTGAAGCAACAAATACTCATATAGATAATGAGCTTCAAGATAAAAATCCCATAGACATGAAGAGTGTCATATGCCTTGTTCAAAAATGAGTAAATGAAATTGAGGATCTAAAAAATAACTCTAGAGAAGATACCTCTATTTAAATAACTTACAAACCATATTGCAGAAAACAATTACTTCTTCAAATCTAATTCATCGAATTTGAAGGGCTTAGGGGATTGGGGGTTTGGGGTTAGGGGATTTAGGTGCATTTAGGGGTTAGGTGTTGAATAATGAGTTCGTATTTAAGGGATTAGGGATTAGGGAATGGGTTTGGGTGGGCGACTTCAAACAAAATGACAGGGCATGCCTGACCGAACGAAGGCACAAGGGAGGAAACGAAAAACGGGCCGCACAGACGTGCACAAGGCACCTGTGCTGTCACAACTTAGCAAATTTGATATGGCCGCCGTCAAATGAAATGAAACAACCCAAACACGTTTGGGCAGCTTCCCTCACATGGCGCAACACGGCGCACACGACCAAATGAAGGCACAAGCGAGAAAATGGAAAACGAGCTATGCGAACGTGCAAAAGGTACTCATGCGATCAAAACTCAGAAACTTTTATATGACCACCCTCAAACGAAATGACCCAACCCAACCTGAATGTGTTTGGGTGGGTGCCCTTATAATATGGCGTGCCCGACCAAACAAAGGCACAAGGGAGAAAAAATCAAACTAGCCGGGTGAACATGCACAAGGCACGCATGCAGTCACAAGAGGTACTTAAGGAGTGTGACAGATTTGGTCGGTCACCCTCACATGAAATAACATGGCATGCACGACTGAACAAAGGCACAAGGGAGAAACTAACAAACGGGGGTTAAATGGGTTATGGTTGGGAAATAGGTTTTAAGGGGTTAGAGGTTAAGGGTTTAGAGGTTTAAGGTTTAGGGGGTTAAATGGGTTAGGGGTTTAGGGGGTTAAATGGGTTAGAGGTTAAGGTTTTAAGGGTTAGTGGTTAAGGCTTTAGAGGTTTAGGGTTTAGGGGTTAAATGGGTTAGGGATTTATAGGTTTATGGGTTGGGAATTAGGGTTTAATGGGTTAGGGGTTAAGGGGTTATAGGTTTAGGGTTTAGGGGGTTAAATGGGTTAGGCGTTTAGGGGTTAGGGGATTTAGCAGTTAAGGATTTTAGGGGTTAGAAGTTAGGGGCTAATGGGGTTAGGTTTTATGGGTTAGGGGTCGGTAATTATGGTTAAAAGGGGTTAGGGTTAAGGGTTTAATGGTTTAGGGTTTAAGGGGTTAGGGGTTAAGGGTTTATAGGTTTAGGTTGGTTTAGGGGGTTAAATGGGTTAGGGGTTTACTAGGGTTTTAGGGGGTTAAATGGGTTAGGGGTTTAGGGGTTAGGGGTTAGGGGTTAAGAGTTTAGAGGTTAATGGTTTAGGGGTTAAATGGGTTAGGGGTTTAGAGGTTTAGGGGGTTAAATGGGTTAGGGGTTAAGATGATAGTTTCATTGGTCTCTGTTTGTGTACATTAATTTCTTATTCTTTGCCTCTCAATGTAATGAGGATATAGTGAGAGGATTGGAGGGTAGAGAGAGAGAGAGAGAGAGAGAGAGAGAGAGAGAGAGGGAGATTGGGGAAGAGAGAGGGAGGTATAAGGAATGAAATGGAGAGAGAGGAAGGACAAGAGATAGGACTTAAGAGAGATATGGAACCAGTATGATAGAAGAAATAATATGTGACCAAATTACTCTATATGGAGATGGGAGATAGGGGCACCCTACCTACCTGCCTATCTATGCATTTCCTTGGGCGGCCTCACATGACACGACTTGACCCAACCTGACCCGACCCGCCCAAACGGGTTTCCTTGGGCACCTTTAATTACAATATGGCACGAACCGACCTGACCTAACCCAAAATTGTTTCCAGCTTTTGGTGCCATCACACAACTCGACCCGTCCCGCACGAATGTGTTTCCTTGGGTGGCCTCACACGACAAGACCCGATCATAGCGCGACACAGTGACCTCACACGGCACGACATGGCGAATGATGCCACAGGGGGGAGAATGGTAAACGGGCTGCCTAAACGTGCACAAGGCACTCGGGTCGTCACAACTTAGCAAAACTAATAGAGACACCCTCGAATGAAACGACCTGACCCGAACGTGCCCGGTCGGGCGACCTCACATGGCCCAACACGGCGCGCCCAACCGAATGATTCCACAAGGGAAGAAATAGAAAATGGGCCACTAGAATGTGCACAAGCCAGCACCTGGGTAGTCACAAATTAGCAAAACTAATACGAGCGGCCTCGAACGAAACAACCAGACCCGACCTGAATGCGCTCGGTGTAGCGACCTCACATGGCGCGACATGGCGCACCTGACTGAACGATGCTATAAGGGAGAAATCAGAAAACGGGCCGTCCAAACGTGCACAAGGCACCCGAGCAGTCACAACTTAGCAAAACTGTTACGGGCACCCTCGAACGAAACGACCCAACCTGAACGCGCTCGGTCGAGTGACCTCACATATCGCGACACGAAACAAACTGAAGAATGATACCACAAGGGAGAAAATAGAAAACAGGCCACCCAAACGTGCATAAGGCACCCAAGTGGTCACAACTTAGCAAAACTAATACGGGCGCCCACGAATGAAACGACCCGACATGAACGCCCCTGGTCGGGCAACCTCACACGACGAGACACGACGCGCCCGAACGAACGATGCCACAAGCGCGCAAACAGAAAACGGGCTACCTGAACATGCACAAGGCACCTGGGTAGTGATCACAACCTATAAAAACTGATACAGGTGCCTTCGAATGAAACAGCCCTACCTGAACGCGCTCGGTCTGGCGACCTCACACGGTGGGAAACGGCGCGCCCAAACGAACGATGCCACGAGGGATCGAATGGAAAACGGGCCACCCAAACATGCACAAGGAAAATGAAAAATGACAAACAGGTCGCTCGAACATGCACAAGGCAACCAGGCAGTCACAACTTAGCAAAACTGATATGGGCGCCCTCGAACGAAATGGCCCTACCTGACCCGAATGTGCCTAGTTGGGCAACCTCACATGGCGCGACATGGTGCACCCGACCGAACGATGCCATAAGGGAGAAAAATCCAAAAGGGCTACCCAAACATGCACAAGGCACTCAGGTGATCAAAACTTAGCAAAACTTATACGGGCACCCTCGAACAAAATGTGCTAACCCGAACATGCCCGGTCGAGCGACCTCACGCGGCGCAACACGAAACGGACTGATGAATGATGCCACAAGGGAGAAAACAACAAACAAGGCACCCAAACATGCACAAGACACTCGGGCGGTCACAACATAGCAAAAATTATACGGGCGCCCTCGAAGGAAACGACTCGACCTGAACGCGCCCGGTTGGGCGACCTCACACAGAGTGACATGACGTACCCCAACGAACGATACCACAACAGAGAAAATAGAAAGCAGGCCACCCGAACATGAACAAGGCACCCGGTCGATGATCAAAACTTAGAAAAACTGATACAGGCGCCCTCGAATGAAACGACCCAAGTCGAACGCGCCCGGTAGGGTGACCTCACACAGCGCGACACGACACGTCGAAATGAATGATGCCACGAGGGATAAAACAACAAATAGGACACATGAATGTGCACAAGCTGGCAACCGAGTAGTCACAACTTAGAAAAACTGATATGGGCAACCTCAAACAAAATGGCCCCACTCGAACTCGCCTGGTCGGGCGACCTCACACGATGTGACACAATGTGCCCAAATGAACGATGCCATGAGGGATCAAATGGAAAACAAGCCACCCGAATATGCAAGGAAAATGGAAAATGGAAAATGGGCCGCCCAAACGTGCACAAGGCACCCGGGCGGTCACAACTTAGGAAAACTAATACGGGTACCCTCAAATGAAACGGCCCAACCTGAACTCCCTCGGTCGGGCGACCTCGCATGATGCGACATGGCGCGCTCGACCAAACGATGCTACAAGGGAAAAAATGAAAAACATGCCACTCGAACGTGCACAAGGAACCTGGGCAGTCATAACTTAGTAAAACTGATACGGGCGCCCTCGACCCAAACGACCCGACCGAACAAAGGCACAAGGGGGAAGATGGCAAATGGCCTGCATGAACGTGCATAAGGCAACTGTGCAGTCACAACTTAGAAATTTTGATACAATATCCCTTAAATGAAACGACCCGACCCGAACACGTTTGGGCGGGCACCCTCACACAGCTCGACACGACATACGTGACCGAACGAAGGCACAAGGGAGCAACAAGCAAATGGGCCACAAAAACGTGCACAGGGCACTCGTGTAGTCACAACTTAGCATATTTGATACGAGTGGTGGCCTCAACCAAAACGACCAGACCCAAACGTGTTTGGGCGAGTACGTGCCCTCAACCGAGATGACCCAACCCGAATGCATTTGGGCAAGTGTCCTCAACCGAAACGACCTGACCCGAATGATTTTGGGTGGGCACCCTCAAACGAGACAGCAAACGGGCCGCATGAACATGCACAAGGCACCCATGCGGTCACAACTTAGCAAATGGGTTAGGGTAGGGGGTTAAATCAGTTAGGGTTTTAGGGGGTTAAATGGGTTAGGGTTTTAGTGGGTTAGATGGGTTAGGGTTGGGAAATACGGTTTAAGGGGTTAGGGGTTAAGGATTTAGAGGTTTAGGGTTTAGGGGGTTAAATGGGTTAGGGGATTAGGGTTTTAGGGGGTTAAATGGGTTAGGGGTTAAGGGTTTAAGGGTTAGTGGTTAACGGTTTAGAGGTTTAGGGTTTAGGGGTTAAATGGGTTAGGGGTTTAGAGGTTTATGGTTTAGGGGGTTAAATGGGTTAGGGGTTCAGAATTAGGGTTTAATGGGTTAAGGGTTAAGGGGTTATAGGTTTAGGGTTTAGGGGGTTAAATGGGTTAGGGGTTTAGGGGTTTAGGGGATTTAGTAGTTAAGGATTTTAGGGGTTAGAAGTTAGGGGTTAATGGCGTTATATGCGTTAGGGGTTGGGAATTAGGGTTTAAGGGGTTAGGGTTAAGGTTTGAATGGTTTAGGGTTTAAGGGGTTAGTGATTAAGGGTTAATAGGTTTAGGGTTTAGGGGGTTAAAAGGGTTAGGGGTTTAGGGGGTTAGGGGATTTAGCAGTTAAGTATTTTATGGGTTAGAAGTTAGGGGCTAATGGGGTTAGGTTTTAGAGGGCTATATGGGTTAGGGGTTGGGAATTAGGGTTTAAGGGGTTAGCGTTAAGGCCGGTTTAATGGTTTAGGATTTAAGGGGTTAGGGGTTAAGGGTTTAGGGTGTTAAATGGGTTAGGGGTTAAGGGTTTAAAGGTTTATGGTTTAGGGGTTAAATGGGTTAGGGGTTGGGAATTAGTGTTTAAGGGGTTAGTGGTTAAGATTATAGTTGCATTGGTCTCTGTTTGTGCACATTAGTTGCTTATTCTTTGCGTCTCAATGTAACAATTTTGTAAGTATTATTGCTTGTTTCCATGTCTTCTTTATTTATTAATTTATAGTATTTTTTAGCCATTTCTTTACATTTATTGATGAAAATGTCTATTGCAATCAAACCAAATGTATGTTCAATCTCTAGTTTCAAACTCAGCCACAGTGTTGTCACACAATTTAAGTCCGGAGAATGGCCCTCTGATGAAGTCTTAATAACCAGACTGCACCTAATGACTACTCCAGAAAATATTAAGTTCGAGTGTCCCACATTTATGAGAAATTTGGCTCTAATTATACTCTTGCTCCACCTGATTGTGTCCTGGAAATACCCTTGTTTATTCCAAAAAAATTCTAATGCTGTCGACCTTGTCCCTTAACAGCCCAAGGAAACATATGTGACTGAGAGGAATGGAAAGCACTACAAAGTTGAAGAGAGTACAAAAGACTAAGATGGTTTAAAGGAAGAGATTGAAGAATCTAGCAGTGTTGAAACAACTAAAATTTGTCCCAAACAGATAGTTGATAATGCGAAACCTTCTTCTCTACTAGTCAAGCAAGACTACATTCATGTGAGAGCAAGAAGAGGCCAAGTGAGTGATAGGCATCGTCGGGAAGATAGGGTATGGTTCCCTCTTTTTGATGAAATATTTGATCTACATTTTGTCGATCGAATATTAACCATTTAAACCTTGCCAACAAGGCGGAAAAGGGGACTCACAAGGGAGAGATGGAGATAAACTGAAGGAGAGGGGAGAGAAGGAATGTATAGAGAGAGAGAGAGGGAGATGAGTGAGAGAGGTATATTAGAAGAGTAAGAGAGCGAGATAGTGACACAAAGATGGAAGGGGCGCATAAAGAAGGATAGAGGGAGGGATATAGTGAGAGGATTGGAGGGTAGAGAGAGAGAGAGAGAGAGGCGGAGATTGTGAAAGAGAGAGGGAGGCCTGAATTTGTTTCCTTTGGTGGCCTCATGACACAACAAACTTGACCAGACGTGCACAAGGCACCCAAACATGCAGAACGAACCCGGGCAGTCACAACTTAGAAAAACTGATACGGGCGCCCTCAAACAAATCGACTTGACCCGAACGAGCCCGGTCGGGCGATCTCACAAGGCACGAATCGATGCGCCAAAACGAACAATGCCACAAGGGAGAAAATGACAAACGAGCCACTGGAACATGCACAAGGTACCGAGGAGATCAAAACTTAGCAAAATTGATATGGGCGCCCTCGAACGAAATGGCCCGACCCAACTCGAACGCGCCTGGTCAGGCGACCTCAAACGGCGCGACACGGCGCACCCAACCAAACGATGCCATAAGGGAGAAAATGGCAAATGGGCCGTCCGAACATGCACAAGGGACCCCGGCAGTCACAACATAGCAAAACTGATACAGGTGCCCTCGAACAAAACAACCCGACCCGAACGCGCCTGGTCGGGTGACCTCATACGACGTGACACAGCGCGCCAGAACGAACGATGCCATAGAGGATCAAATGGAAAATAGGCCACCCAAACATGCATAAGACACCCGGGTGGTCACAACTTATCAAAACTGATACGGGCACCCTCGAATGAAATGGCCCAACCTGACTCGAACGTGCCCAGTCGAGTGAGCTCACACAGCCTGACATGACGCACCCGAATGAATGATGCCACGAGGGAGCAGATGGAAAATGGTCCACCCGAATGTGCAGAAGGCATCCGGGTAGTCACAACTTAGCAAAACTGATACGGGCACCCTCGAACGAAGCGGCCCGACCCGACCTGAATGCGCCCGGTCGAGTGACCTCACACGCCGCGACAGCGCGCACCCGAACGAACGATGCCACAAGGGAGAAAACAGCAAATGGACCACCCGAACGTGCACAAGGCACCCAAGAATTCACAACTTAGAAAAACTGATACAGGTGCCCTCGAATGAAATGGCCCGACCCAACCTAAACGCGCCTAGTCTGGCAACCTTACACGGCGCGACACAACACGCCCGAACGAACGATGCCAGAAGGGAGCAAATGGAAAATTGGCCACTCGAACGTGCACAAGGCACCCGGGCAGTCGCGACTTAGAAAAACTGATACGGGCGCCCTCAAATCGAACGATCCGACCTGAATGTGTCCGGTCGAGCGACTTCACACAGCGCAACACGACGTGCCCGAATGAACGATGCCACAAGGGAGCAAATGGAAAAGGGGCCACCCGAATGTGCACAAGGCACCCGGGCGATCACAACTTAGAAAAAATGATACGATAGCCCTCGAATGAAATGACCCGACCTCAACACGCCCGAAAAAACAATGCCACAAGGGAGATAATGGCAAACAAACCACCCGAACGTGCATAAGACACTCGGGTGGTCACAACTTAGCAAAATTGATATGGGCGCCGTCGAACGAAATGGCTTGACCCAACCCAAATGCTCCCGGTCAGGCGGCCTCACATGGCGTGACATGGCGCGCTCTACCAAACGATGCGACAACGGAGCAAATGGCAAACAAGGAACCCGAACGTGCACAAGGCACCTAGGCAGTCACAACTTAGCAAAATTAATATGAGCGCCCTCGAACGAAACGGCCCAACCCAACCCGAATGCGCCCGGTCGGGCGACCTCACACAGTGCGACATGACACCATGCTCGAACTAACGATGCCACAAGGGAGAAAATAGAAAACGGTCCACCCGAACATGCCGAAGGCACCCAGGTGGTCACAACTTAGCAAAACTAATACGAGCTCCCTTGAATGAAACTGCCCGATCCGAACATGCCCGGTCGGGGGACCTCACACGGTGCGACACGATGCACCCAAATGAATGATGCCACAAGGGATAAAACAAAAAATAGCCCACTCGAATGCGCACAAGACACCTGGGTGGGAACAACTTAGCAAAACTGATACGGGTGCCCTCGAATGAAATGACTCGATGTGACCCGAACACGCCCGGTCGGGCGACCTCACATGACGCGAAACGGCGTGCCCGAACGAACAATGCCACAAGGGAGAAAATGGAAAATGGGCCTCGCTAACGTACACAATACACCCTGGCTATCACATCTTAGCAAAAATGATACAGGCACCCTCGAACGAAATGACCCGACCTGACCCGAACATGCCCAGTTGGGCGACCTTACACGGCGCGACACGGCGTGCCTGACCTAACAATGCCACAAGGGATAAAATGGCAAACAGGCAACCTGAACATGCACAAGGCACCCGAGTGATGATAACTTAGCAAAGCTGATACGGGCGCCCTCGAACGAAATGACCTGACTCGACCCGAACGCGCTCGGACAGGCAACCTCACACGGCACAACACGACGCACCCGAACGAATGATGCCACAAGGGAGAAAATGGAAAACGGGCCACCCAAATGTGCACAAGGCACCAGGGCGGTCACAACTTAGCAAAACCAATACGGGTGCCCTAGAACAAAGCGGCCCGACCCGACCCGAATGCGCCCGGTCAGGCGACCTCACACGGCACGACACGATGCGCCCGACCGAATGATGCCATAAGGGATTAAACTGCAAATTTGTCGCTTGAACATGGAAAAGGCACCCGGGCAGTCAGAACTTAGCAAAACTGATACAAGCACCCTTGAACGAAACGGGCCAACCTGACCCGAACGCGCCTGGTCGGGCGACCTCACACGGTGCGACACGATGTGCCTGAACGAACGATGCCACAAGGGATAAAATGGAAAATGGGCCACCCGAATGTGCACAAGGCACCCAGGCAGTCACAATTTAGCAAAAATGATACGGCCGCCCACGAACGAAACGACCCGACCTGAACGTGCCTGGTCAGGCGACCTCACACAGCGCGACACGAAATACCCAAACGAATGATTCCATAGTGAAGAAAATGATAAAAAGGCCGCCCAAACATGCACAAGGCACCTGGGTGGTCACAACTTAGCAAAACTGATATGGGCGCCCTCGAACGAAACGGCCTGACCCAACCCAAACGTGCCCGGTCGGGAAACCTCACACAGCGCAACATGACATGCCCAACCGAATGATGCCACAAGTGAGCAAATGGAAAATGGGCCACCCGAACGTGCACAAGCCACCTGGGTGCTCATAACTTAAAAAAATTGATACGGGCAGCCTCGAACGAAACAACTTGACCCGAACGTGCCCGATCGGGCGACCTTACACGGTGCGACACGACATGCCTAACCGAATGAATATGCCACAAGGGAGCAAACAATAAATGGGCTACCCAAAAGTGCAAAAGGCACCCAGGCAGTCACAACTTAGAAAAACTAATACAGGTTCCCTCGAACAAAATGGCCCGACCCAAGCGTGCCTGGTCGGGCGACCTCACAAGGCGTGACATGGCGCGCCCCACCGAACGATGCCACAAGGGAGCAAATGAAAAACAGGTCACTCGAACATGCACATGGCACTCGAGCGGTCACAACTTAGCATAATTGATACGGGCGCCCTCGAACGAAACGGCCCAACCCGACACGAAAACGCCTGGTCGGGCGACCTCACACAGCATGACACAGCGCGCCCGATCGAATGATTCCATAAGGGAGAAAACAGCAAACGGACCGTCTGAATGTGCACAAGGGACTCGGGCATTCACAACATAGCAAAACTTATATGGGCACCCGTGAATGAAACGGCCCGACCCGAACGCGCTCAGTCGGGCGACCTCACATGGCGCGACACAACACGCCCAAACGGACAATGCCACAAGGGATCAAATGGAAAACAGGCCACCCGAACGTGCACAAGACACCTAGGTAGTCACAACTTAGAAAAACTGATACAGGCACCCTCAAACGAAATGGCCCGACCTGACACGAACGCGCCCAGTCGGGTGACCTCGCACGGCCAGACACGATGCACCCGAATGAACGATGCCACAAAGGAGCAAATGGAAAACGGGCCACCCAAACGTGCACAAGGCACACAGGCAGTCACAACTTCGAAAAACTGATACGGGAGCCCTCGAACGAAGTGGTATGACCCAACCTGAATGCGCCCGATCGAGCAACCTCACACGGTGCGATAGGGCGCACCCGACCGAACGATGCCACAAGGGAGCAAACAGAAAACGAGCCACCCGAACGTGCACAAGGCACCTGGGTGGTCACAACTTAGCGAAACTGATACGGGTGCCCTCGAATGAAATGATCTAACCCAACCCAAATGCGCTTGGTCGAGCAACCTCACACGACGCGACATGATGCGCCTAAACGAATGATGCCACAAGGCAGAAAATGGAAAATGGGCCACCCGAATGTGCACAAGGCACCTGGGCAGTCACAACTTAGAAAAACTGATACAGGCGCCCTCGAATGAAATGACCCGAACCGAATGTGCCCGGTCGGGCGACTTCACATGGCGCGACACGGCGCCCCCGAGCGAACGATGCCACAAGGGAGAAAATGGAAAAGGGGCCACCCGAACGTGCACAAGGCACCTGGGTGGTCACAACTTAGAAAAACTAATACGGGCGCCTGCGAACGAAACGACCTGACCTGAACACACTCGATCGGGCGACCTCACACAGTGCGACATGGCGCATCCGAACGAACGATGCCACAAGGGATAAAATGGCAAACATACCAACCGAACGTGCCTGGTCAGGCGACCTCACACGGCGTGCCTGACCAGATGATGCCACAAAGGAGAAAATGGAAAATGTGCTACCCAAACGTGCATAAGGCACCTGGGTAGTCAAAACTTAGCAAAACTAATACGGTCGCCCTTGAACGAAATGGCCCAACGAGACCCAAATGCACCTGGTCTGGAAACCTCACACAACGCGACACGACACCGCACCTGAACGAATGATGTCACAAGGGAGAAAACGGAAAACGGGCTACCCGAACATGCACAAGGCACCCGGGCGGTCACAACTTAGAAAAACTAATACGAGCGCCCTCGAACAAAATGTCTTGACCTGAACGCACCCTGTCAGGCGACCTCACATGGCATGACACAACGCACCCAAATGAATGATGCCACAAGGGAGAAAATGAAAAATAGGCCACCTGAATGTGCACAAGACACCTGGGTGGTCACAACTTAGCAAAACTGATATGGGCGCCCTTGAACGAAACAACCCGACTTAACCCAAGCACGCCCGGTTGGGCAACCTCACACGGCGCGACATGATGTGCCCGAATGAATGATGCCACAAGGGAGCAAATGGAAAATGGGCCATGCGAACGTGCACAAGTTACCCCGGTGGTCACAACTTAGAAAAACTAATAAGGGCGCCCTCGAACAAAATGGCCCGACCAGACTCGAACGCGCTCGGTCGGGCGACCTCACACGGTGCGACACTGCGGGACCGACCTAATGATGCCACAAGGGAGAAAATGGAAAACAGGCCACTCGAACGTGTACAAGGCACCCGGACGATCACAACTTAGCAAAACTGATATGGGAGCCCTCAAACAAAACAGCCCGGCCCAACCCGAATGCGCTCGGCCAGGGGACCTCACACGGCGCGACACGACGCACCCGAGTGAATGATGCCACAAGGGAGCCAATGCAAAATGGGCCACCCGAACATGCAAAAGGCACCCAGGTAGTCAAAACTTAGCAGAACTGATACGGGCGCCCTAGAATGAAGCGGCCCGACTCGACCTGAACGCGCCCAGTCGGGCGAACTCACACGGAACGACACAACGTGCTCGACCGAACGATGCCACAAGGGAGCAAACGGAAAAAATGTCACTGAAACATGCACAAGGCACCTGGGTAGTCATAACTTAGTAAAACTTATAGGGGCGTCCTTGAACGAAATGGCCCGACCTGACCCAAACGTGCCTTGTCAGGCGACCTCACACGGCGCGACACGACGCGCTCGAACGAATGATGCCACAAGGGATAAAATGGCAAATGGCCCACCTGAATGTGCACAAGGCACTCAGGCAGTCACGGCTTAGCAAAACTGATACGGGCACCCTCGAACGAAACGACCCGACCTGAACGCGCCCGGTCGAGCGACCTCACACAGTGCGACACAACGTTCCCGACCGAACGATGCCACAACGGATTAAACGACAAACGGGCCACCCAAACATGCACACGGCACCTGGGTGGTCACAACTTACCGAAACTGATATGGGCGCCATCGAATGAAATGGCTTGACCCGACCCGAATGTGCCCGGTCAGACGACCTTACACGATGCGGCGTGACGCACCCAACCGAATGATGCCACAAGGGAGAAAATGGCAAACGGGCTTCCTGAATATGCACAAGGCACCCGGGCGGTCATAATTTAACAAAACTGATACAGGCGGCCTCGAACGAAATGGCCTGACCCGAACGCACCCAGTCGGGTGACCTCACACGGTGCGACACGATGCGCCTAACCGAATGAATATGCCACAAGGGAGCAAACAGCAAATGGGCCACCCAAATGCGCACAAGGGACCCGGGCGGTCACAGCTTAGAAAAACTGATACATGTGCCCTCGAACAAAATGACCCGACCCGAATGCACCTGGTGGAGTGACCTCACATGGTGTGACACAGCACGCCCTACCAAATGATGCCACAAGTGATAACATGGCAAACGGGCCACCTGAAAGTGCACATGGTACTCGAGTGGTCACAACTTAGAAAAAATGATATGGGCACCCTCGAATGAAAAAACTTGACCAGAACGAGCCCGGTCGGGCAGCCTCGCACGGTGCGACACAATGCGCCTGACGAAACGATGCCATAAGGGAGAAAACAACAAACGGGCTGCTCGAATGTGCACAAGTCACCCTGGTAGTCACAACCTAGCAAAATTGATATGAGCACCCTTGAAAGAAATAGACCGAACCAAATGCATCCAGTCGGGCGACCTCACACGACGCGACACTGCGTGCCCGACCGAACAATGCCACAAGAGAGAAAACGAAAAACGGGCTGCCCAAACATGCACAAGGCACCCGGGCAGTCAGAACTTACCAAAACTGATACTGGTGCCCTTGAACGAAATGGCCCAACCTGAACACGCTCGGTTGGGCGACCTCACAGAGTGCGACACAACGCACCTGACCGAACAAATATACCACAAAGGAGCAAACGAAAAACGGGCCTATGGTGTACGACTACAGGTGACACCACCCGATGGTGTATGGATGTGGGTGTTTTGTGGTCGGTAGGCCTAGCTGATTCACAACCTTTGCTGAAATGAGGTTCTTTTGGCTCTTATTTTCAATAATGAACTACAGCGGAGAACCATTCACCGACATCTGTGAGTGGAAGAGTCGATTCCCCTCCTCTGGATCTTCGGGCTCATCCTTATGGATCTTGGTGGTGGTAACAGTGGCACTGGGTTCTACAGCAATCATATGCTTCCCCTTGTCATTCCCCTTATCAGGTTCTGACTTAGAATCAAAGCATGCATCTTGTTAGCACTCATTTTTTCACCCTCGAAGGTTGTCTTTCATGATCATTTTTTGGCTATGATTCCTTATGGCTTCACTATATTCACCATTTTCCGTTGTTATCATATACCTCGATTTTTCTAAAAAGCCCTAAATTACCCCAATCTAGCCATTTGCATTCTAAAATATATGAAATCCTATTTTTCCTAAGCTACGTTAATGATTGTCCTATCTATTTCCCTCTTTTTCCATTTTTGTAAAAAATCTCAAAATGCCCTAATCCTATCGTATTCTAGCTTATTTTATTGGGAAAATAAAAAAGTGTATATCAGTTTTATATTTAATATAAAATTGTTTATATTTTAATAAAGTAGTGGGATTTTTATAAATTGTTTATATTTTTAATAAAATTGTGGGCTTTTTACAAATTGTTTATATTTTTAATAAAATTATGGGCTTTTTACTCCCAATAAAAAAGTGTATATCAATTTTATATTTAATACAAAATTGTTTATATTTTTAATAAAATTGTGGGATCTTTACTCCATCGAGCCCCTGGCTCAGCCCAACCACCTACACTAATCACCACAGGACTGAGGCCAAGAACCGCAACCAAATCCAAGTCATGAGGGGAGGGGTCAAGCACACGCACTGAATCCCAATTGATTGTATGAGTGTGCATAGCCTTCGGTTCATAGTCGAAACATGTAAAAACTCAACACATATATAAACACCAATATCGCTTATATGCCTGGTGAATGTGGGATTGTCCCATTGAACACCTTTGCCACCAACCGTCGCAAGAGCGACACTCTGCCACCAACCATCGCAAGAGTGACACATTTCCATGAACCATTGCAAGAGCGACACTTTGCCACCAATCGTCGCAAGAGCGACACTTTGCCACCAACCATCCCAATAGCAACACCTTCCTCTAAAAGTCACAATAGAGACACCTTCCTCTAAACGTCGCAATAGTGAGACCTTATCTCTGTAACGTCGCAATAATGACATATTTCAGAAATCAATCGTAATTATGATGCTTTTTTGCAAATTTTGTAGGACCGACACTTACCTCTAAGTGTTGCAATACTGACACTTGTCTCTAAAGGTCAGTATAGCGACACTTTGTGGTGGGATTTGAAAAATTGATAAAATTTGGGGAAATTTCTGACATTTCATCAAAAGTGTCAGAACTAAAGTGTCGGAATTTCCACCAAATGTACTAGTGAAACACAAAAAAACTCAAAAACATCAACAAAATACTGAAAACAATGAAATAACAATAAGGATATTTAGGCATATATAGTGCAAGTATACCTCATTAGTTTACAAGCCCTGGTCGATAATTTATGCTATCAATTCAGGACACTAAATTGACTAAACATTTTGACACCATTGCTGGGGAGGTATAAATAGGTAGCCTTATTTCCTATTTCCCAAAAATAATGATATGCGTAGAGAAAGAGATTCTAGGGGTATATTTTTAAGAGGCAGAAGTTTAATTCCCACAAATCCACTCACTCCACCAAGACCAAGAAGTAGCACACCTCCAACTCAAACTCAAATTTCATACTATACTAGTCATATGCTTCCAGAGTCTCATGATCAGATATCCCATCAGGAAGATCCCCAACTTCATCCACTGAAGCAATTATAGAGGAAGAAGATCCAAGGACTCCTACAGAAGGGATAACCTTTTTCACTTCCATAGGGGAATATATTCTATCAAAAGAATTACAAATCCCTAGTGAAGAGGAAGAAGAGGACTATTTCTTCAATATACCCTTAATAGAAGAACCAGTAGAACAATTAGCTCTTCCAACTGAACCCCATATTAGTTTAGAGGAGTCTATCATGGTAGAAGAAGGGGAAGGAGAAGTATTTATTGGAGAACATACACTATTTGGAGGGGGTAGAGGAAGAGGTAGAGGAAATGCAGAAGGAGGAAGAGGAAATGCAAAAGGAGGAAGTGGTAGAAGGGGAACTGGAAGTCCTTTTGGATTCCCTATAGTAGATGAAGAGACTAATGCAACTATGAAAAACATTTCACCTTCTGTTCTTCGAAAATTTCATGGACTAAAATGTGAAGATCCTGAAACCTTCTTATTTGAATTTGAAGTTCTATGTAGAACCTATGATTATCTACAAGATGCTCAGAAACTTAAATTTTTCCCTTCAACATTGAAAGAAGCAACATTAAAATGGTTTATGATTTTAATCACTAGGTCTATTAGGACATGGGATGATATGAGGAGAGCATTTCTAGAGAGATATTTCGATTACTATATACTAGTCAATCATAAGGAAGAAGTATTCAGGATGATGCAAAAGGAGGATGAAAATCTGGAAGATTTGTTGGAAAGATTCAATTATAACATCAAGAGGGAAAAAATGGAAACCCTAGATCAAGAAACTTTGAAAGTTCCTTTGTTGAAAAAAATTAGGGATTGATGGATAGATATCCTCAATATGATGGGAAAACAGGACATATCTCAGCTTCCATTACCTAATATAGCTGAGTTATGTATCAATCTTTCAAGAGGAAAATATAAAATTCTAAAAGGACCAAGAGACCTTGCTCTTGCAAGGGCAAGTAAATCTACATCTGGAATAGTATGTAGGGTAGAAATAGGTAATATGCTTGATGAATTCAAATATGACATTCTAGTGAGTCTTAGTGAGAAAATAGACACCCTTAAATTACAAAATAAGCAAAAAACTTAAACTAATTCCTTAGAAATCTTTTGTCCCAAATGTAGTAAGAAGCATGCCTCGAGAGAGTGTCCTTTAGATGAAAATGTAATAGAGACTTGTGAAATTTGTTCAGAAAAACATGAGACCAAGAGTTGTCCTTCACTCCCTGGTCTTAAGGCAGTCTTTAAAGAAGAAACGCCCACAAATTCCATAGAATCTCTTAACTTTGTCTCTAGAATACCTTGGCAGGGATCTTAGACACCTGGGTTTAACAATCAAATGTATAATAAACCCCCATCAAATTGGAACTCTTGGCAACAACCTTGGCCCCAATTTCAAAATCAATCTCAACCTTGGGCACAAGGAACACAAAATCCTTATTGTAGGTTCTCTTAGTATTATCAATATCCACCTTCTTATCCCTCATATCCAACATATTCAAGCTTTCCCCCACAACAAAATCCTCAACATAATCCACAACATCAAAAGAAAAATCAAAATCCACCACTTCCATTACCATTTCCTCAAAAAGAAAATCAATTGCCTGCCCAGCCAATACCAAACCCCAATATTAAAAACCCTCAGAATACATATATGATAGAAGTTCAATGATTCCCAACCTATTTGATTACTATTTTAGACCTTAATGATGTTCAAATTAGGTCTGGAATAATACTTGAAAGGAAGAAACCTTCTGAAATTATGCAATAGCAAAACAATTCGAAGGAAGATTCTATATGGGTAAATAAAAGTCTTGAGGGAAGCACATCTTTTCAAGACCAAAACATATAAAAATCAAAACAGAAAGAACCAACAATTTCAACTCCTATATTAGAGCAGCCATCAACATCTACTCCTACACCTCCTTTTCGAGAAAGATTACAAATTGATAAGGGTATAGAGAAACAAATTATGATGCCTAACTATGATTTCCCAGATGAGTTAAGAAATGTTTGTATTAAGATTCTATTATTACAATATATCAAGGAAATCCCAATATTAGCAAAAACAATAAACGATTTGAGTATGAAAAAAATAGGAAAAAGAATAAAAGAGATAAATAAAATACAACTGGTAGGAAAGGTAACAGATATAATGATGGGTAATATTTCCATTCCAAAGTATCTAGACCCAGGAAATCCAGTTGTTAAAATACACGTCAATGGAATTGAAATCCAAAACACACTTACTGATTTAGGAGCAGCAATCAATATCATGAATAGCAAAATCATGGAAAAACTAAAACTTCATAATCTTATTTTTACACCCACACTGCTACAATTAGCCGATAGATCTATGATCAAACCAGATGGGATAATAGAAGACATTCCAGTGTCCTTATATTCTTTGGAATATCCTGTGGAACCTAACTCCTAAAAATGAACTAGGAGGACATCCTATTATATTAGGAAGACCTTCGTTACCTATAGTTGATGCTTTCATTAGCTGTAGATATGGTGATATGTACATCTCTGATGGAAGTTCAACCAAGAAATTTACCTTGTATGCTCCAGCAAGAACAATCACAGAATTATATGATACTCAGTGGATTGATGATGAAGAAGATATACAACCTCTTTTCATTATTTCAAAAATTAGTGGAGATAGTTATATTCTGAATACTTTCGAAAATTATGAATCTTCGTTAGAATTTAGATATGAAAAATTTCAAGAAGAATCTAAAATTGACTTCTTATCATCAAGACACATGTCTCTTTACTCCATGGAGTAATTTGGCAACTCTGCATTTGAAATATTCCCAGGAAAAACCTTAAATATAAACAAAAACCTACAGAAATTTCAACAAGAAAAACTAGTCAAAATGTTACAAAGACACTCTTCTGCATATGCTTTGGAGTACACTGACATGAAATGGATTAATCCTAAGACTTTCACTCATCATATATATATATAGGAAAATTGTAAACCAATCAGATAACCTCAAAGAATGATGAATCCAAACCTTAGGTAGATTGTTAAAGAAGAATTGTAGAAATTGTTAAATGTCAATTCACTACAAGAAAAAAGCACATTGGTGAGGGTCATGCTTGTGATGGACCTTTAAGGTCCATCACCAATGTCACATATGGTGACGATCATTAAAAAACCATCACTGTAAGTGTATATAGTGATGGTCCTTTATGGTCCGTCACCAAAGATATTTTCAATGACACTTTTAGTGAGGGTCATTAAAGGCCCATCACTAATTCTCTCTTTGGTGACACTTCTAGTGACGAACTTTTAATGACCCTCACCAATGCTCTTTTTGTTACTTTGGTGACGGTCAAAAAATGTCTGTCATCATTGATCATTAAAAAACTGTCACTGTAAGTGTATATATTGATGGTCCTTTATGCTCCGTCACCAAAGACATTTTACTTTTGGTAAGGGTCATTAAAGGCCCATCACTAATTTTCTCTTTGGTGACACTTCTAGTGACGAAATTTTAATGACCCTCACTAATGCTTTTTTTGTTACTTTTGGTGACAATAAAAAAATGTCCGTCATCATTGATCATTCCAATGTGTTTTTGATGACGCTATGTGCCTGTTAACATATTTTTTTTTCCAAAGATAATGATTTAATACCATTATTGTGGAGCATTTTTTATAATATGTCCAAGGCCATAGTGGTTAGGGTCAGTCAATTTTTTAAGAAGTAATAAGTGTGTATCATTTCCCTCAAGTAATGACTAGTCGAATAGAGATTTCCTATGAGTCAACACATGATTCATATCTATTAGGTTTATTATCTAGAAAATTCCATTTAGATAAAGTTCCACTATTGTGTGTAGGAAATATATTATTTAATACATAATCAAGCTCTGACAATTCTATTAATGAGAAAGACCTAACAATCCTCAACAGTATGGGCACAGATTAAAGTAATGGTTTGGCACACACTAACATTTCTTAGCACCCCACATGTCTTGGAACATATTTGTACCTAGAACATCTTGTGATGACACTGACACCCAAGCACATGGTGGCATGCGCTAACACAACATGGAACTCTCCTAGCATGTGTTGGCATGTTGCATATAGTCCCTAGCATGCCCTAGAACACCTTGGTTGAATGCATTGACATACATTAGCACTTGGCACACAATGCCACTTGGCATGTATTGGGACCTATTATTAGTGTGCCTAGCATGACCCTTTTCAAAAACATAAAGTCCTAACTTATTAACCCTCTTATTGGCTCTTCCTTTTGTTGCCTTGACACATATTGACATACCTTGGTACCCTGAACCACATCCTTAGCACCTAGCATGTATTGGCATATCTTGGCACTATTAATTGGCACATGATATAATTAGCACACCCTGGAGCTCCCAAGCACACTTTGGGAATTCTTAACATGCCTTGATATTCCCTAGCATGCCTTACCAATGCTTAGCATACCTTGTCACTCCCTCCTTGGCATGACAACTAACACTGACCATTAACACTAGTCTCCGGCAGTACACGTTCCTCATATTCATTAACTTCCATGAATTTTTACCTAGTGCATGCTCCCTTAATGTTTTTTCCTAGTACTCCTTAACACTCATCAACATGCATTATCACTCTCTAGCACACCTTAATTAGCACTCTTCAACATTCCCTTCCACTTCATAGCATGCATGACACTAGTCCCTGACACATATTGGTGCTTGGCATGTGTTGGCACTTAGAAAGTCTTAGCATGTATGGAATACATTGAGATGCCTTGGTATGATTTAGCATGGTTTAATATTAAATTTATTTATGATGATAAATTATTGGAAAGTAGATGAGAAGAAACAAAGGAATACGTGGCACTTAGAATCCACTAAGACTTTGCACTTGGCACCTATTGCCACCTAGTGTTGGTGTGCCAAGCATGCCCCTCTTGGAGAAGGTAAATTGATGACTTATTAACCCTGTTATGTGTTCAGTTCCTTGTAGTTTAACTTTTTTCTCCTCTTTGTTGTCTTGACAGTCCCTGACATGTATTCACACAACCTTAGCTTGCACATCTTGGCATGCCTTATCACTTGGAACATCTTAGCATGTTTGACATGTATTCCCACTATCTGGCACATCAAGGGGGTGAAGAGAGATGTAGTCCTAAAGTAATTCAAGTACGAGGGCCGAGTAAGGGTTTCTAAAGGTAGGTCATGATCATCCTCCAAGAGCAATATCATCATGTGAGGGTTCAAAAGAATGTTGCATACCTTAATGGTCAGTTTGCACTAGGAAGTAGGATAGCATATTGTTGGTTCTCTTCTAGAATATCGAGCTTAAGAGAGGTTTCTCATGACAATATGGGCGTGTGATTTCAATGGTGTCGTTGTGTGAAGGCCGCATCAAATTCTGAAATGTTGAAATTTTCAACCAGAAATAGTGAGATTGGATACCAGAAAGGACAAAAAAAAATGCACCCACACTGGTGAGGAATTTCGATGCACTAGGAGTGAGGAATGTGGGGCTTCTAATTTGTTTTTCCCTTAAATAAATTGGACAATAAATTGTAATTTCATCTCATAACAACTTGTGTTAGTTAATTAATTCATGATGACTGAGTTAGCTCAAGAAATTTGAGTTGGGGGTCTAATATGAGGCATTTAGAGGGATTCTAATATTTTTGGGGTCCAGTTGAAGTTGATGCATTAGTGGGGTGCAAATGTAATTAACTCAATTAAATGAGTTAAAATCATTTTAACTAGTTCTAACTGAGTGATGATCTAGTGAGAGGTCCAGTGAATTAAATTAGATTTAATTCACAATGAGTGATCAATCAGATAATTGATAATTCACTATTAATAGTTGCATGCATGTCAGTTTCGAGGAACACCTAGTTGAGACAGAGGTTAAAGGGAATATAACTATCAGTTGTATTCAGAGAAAAAATCCCATGTACAATTATAAAGTCATTGGGATGCCATGATGGATTTCGCAATCAAGGAAGGCTGATTTTCCTAATTAATAAGGATTTGATTCCCTAGGAATTGCATGAGAAAGGCAGGCTAAAGTAAGGATGAGAATTGGCTAAGTACTAGACCGAGTTTTCCTAGATCAACGGAAGACAATTGACAGAGTGTTGGAGAATATCATGAGAGATTAAGCATTGTATTATTTCATGATTCCTTGACTTAATACACAATAGAGATAAAGGGGTTTTGATTAGTTGTTTTCCCCAAATACATCATGTTGTTGTGCAATTGATAATTTATTTCTCTTACTTATATGTCATTGTGCGATCATGTTTTGTTTCTGTAAATTGTAGGAAGGATTCAATATCTTGTTTTAGTATATTACAAGATCAGATTGAATCTCGTTGGTTAGATTTTCTACATGGTATCAGAGCAGGAATTTTTTGGGCGGCGAGTTTGTAGAGAATATCTGAAGATTTGGTGTAAATTTTTTTAAAACAAATAGAATATTTGGATTGCTTGCAAAAATATACCCAAATGGAAAAAAAAAATTCAGTCAAATCAGAGCTCAGATGAGGGAGATATCATCGATTTAAAATCAACTCTTTTTTAGAAACTTTTTGTAACTTCGAGACAATTATATTGTGCGTCAGTCAAGAACCTATATGCACTTGAGGTACCAGATGCATGAAAATATTTGAGGAGAAAGGCAGAAGTTAGAGACATGGTGGTTTAGAGGGAGCATAAATTACCTCTCAACATGCATCCTCATGAGAAGCAATCTTAGAAGGTTGTGGAGTAGCTACCACAATTGGAGAAGTAGAGAGGAGACCGAGTGGAAACGTCCACTCAAGTAGAGACCTCCATGAGGGGGAGATTTCGAGCCTTATGGGAAGAGGGAGCAGCCATACCTCGAGGTGTAAGGTGGGGTTATGTGTAGACATAATCCCAAGAGAAGAAATTTGGGCAAGGTCCATTGAGATGGCGTGTCTCATGGATCAAAATTGGCTACGAGGAGCCCACAGTACAGTAGTAGTAGGAAGGATCAGTTATATTGATGTAGTCAGATGTCAGCAAGACAGAAATCAGAGTGACAGATGTCAAATACTGGAGCACAAATAGAGTTAGCAATAGTTCAAAGGGTACAGATGTAGATGTCAGCAGGAATGTAAAGAATCTAGTACTAGACAGGTGCAGTAGCTAGCAACAGTCAGAAGACTCTGATGATAGATGCATTATACTGATTCAGTTTTTCAGAGGCTATTCAGTTTCAGGATTTGCAGGTGCAAACAAGACTAGAGAAGTGTAGCATGCAGAACGTTCCAAAGGTATCAGATGGGGATATATTGAATTCCTTTCTTGTTGAGAGGGAGTGTTGAAATTTTCAACAAGAAACAGTGAAATTGGTGACTAGAAAGGACAAAAAAAATGCACCCACACTGGTGAGGAATTTTGATGTACCAGGAGTGAGGAATTTGAGGCGTCTAATTTATTTTTCCCTTAAATAAATTGGACAATAAATTGCAATTTCGTCTCATAACAACTTGTGTCAATTAACTAAGTCATGATGATTGAGTTAGCTCAAGAAATTCGATTTAAGGTGATCGAGGTGGATATTGGTGGCCACCTGCCTATTCCACTTGGGCCCTCACCATTGTCTCTTTCAGTTTTTTAGTTTCCTTAATTATAGCACAATTTACTATTTTTGTCAGTTTTTCGGGTCCTGAACTTTCGGAGCCATTTTGAGGCCCCAAACAATGTTTTTTGGGCATGAAAGGTTTGGTGATTTCATAGAAACTGTATTATCAGCTGTAGTCCTCTGAGAGATATTTCTAACCAGGTATCATGTGCGTCAAACAAAGATCATATGAACAAGTTACGACCCCGGGAAGTTGGTTTCCCAACTAACCCCAACGGAGCAAATAAACTCTTGGTGTTACATCTCCTTAGGTTAGGGTTTTGGTTGTTTATGGTTTTATCTTAATTTAAATAATAAAAAGACCCTTGATCCTTATTGTAACACAGTTCAGAGGAATATAACTATCAACTGTATTTATAGAAAATTTCCCATGTGCCATGATGGATTGCGCAATGAAGGAAGGTTGATTTTCCTAATTAATATGGAGATAATTCCATAGGAATTGTGTGAGCAAGGCAGGCTGAAGGAAGGCTGAGAATTGGCTAAGTACTAGACCGATTTTCCCTAGATCAATAGGAGACAATTGGCAGAGTGCTAGAGAATCTCAAGAGAGATTAAGCATTGTATTGTTTCATGATTCCTTAACTTAATACAAAATAGAGATACAGGGTTTTGAGCAGTTGCTTCCCCAGATACATCTTGTGTTCTGCGATTGATAACTTGTTTCTCTTACTTATATGTGATTGTGCGATTGTGTTTTGTTTCCACAAATTGTAGATAGGATTTGGTATCTTGTTTTAGTACATGATTACAAGATCATATTGAATCTTGTTGGTTAGGTTTTCTACATGAAATAGAAGAGAGGGTTGATACCATCTTGCCTTGTGGTGGTTAGTAGGCTGCAAGGTCTGTGATAAAGACCAACATAAATGGATGAGGGTTTGCACTATAATTTAGAGCCATAACAGAAGTCAACGCAGGCATAATATTGACTGAGTTAACCCTAGTTTGAGGATCGACATTGAGATCTGAAGTTCATGTCAAGATTCAGTCAAAGAAATTCCCAGAATCTATGGATCCATATGAGCTAGGTCGAGTCTCTTACGGAGGAAAGATTCGTGTTTTTTCTATGTGTGGATAGGGTTTGTTCTACAAAAAATATAAGTACATAAGTAGAATGCCCTAGTTAGGACAATTTCCTAGCATCTTTAGTTCATAAGGTATGACCCTAAGACTGTGACAAATTTGCGTAGAAGAAGATGGGTTGTGACCCTTAGAGCTAGGTTTATTTATGAAATAAAGAACGCAGATCTGGAAGATGGTTTGCAGATTTATTATGTGTGGAGACAACAGATCCAAAGGAGGGTGGAACCTAAGTATAATATTGAGCATGCAGAAGAAATGTGCCATATGAAGAATGGATTGACATGCAGAGGAGTTGATTTTGGTGGACTTTCCATAGAGTTTTAGAAAAATATCTGAAGAAACCTATAAAAAATTAGTGAATGGACTGTTAGTGGTTGATTTGTGACCCTAGTTCAGTCATCTACAGATTGTTATAAGTATGATAAGAGGAGTAGTTCATATTTGTTCATAGATTGGACAACAAAGATAAAATTGTCGATACACAAGAACAACGATCTTGAGAGGACTCAAACCATTGTTAGGTGGCAGATTTGAAGAGCCCTAGATGAAGGCAATATTGTGGGCCCTAGATCAGTAAAAGGAATTGACTGTGGTTGGGCAGATTGATGGTAGGCCAATTACAGTTGGAGGGCCATTAGGTTACTATCAAAGAAGAGCCCTAACTCTTGTTCTAGTTAAGGACAACAAAATTGGTAGAAGGGTAGGTGTATAGGGCCTAAGGATTTGCAGACTTTGAAGGAATAAATTAACAATCAAGTGGGCCAACCAACTAGCCCTAGTTCACTATATTGTAGAGGATTGACTCAGTGAGAAGAAGGGCAGCCTCCATAGCCTTGGACTTCTCATCTTGGAGTTGTAGTATGGAGAAAGTGGGCATACCAAAGAGTTGTTCACAAATGGAATTGTGAACAACTTGTTACCACTCAAACTAGTAGTGGATCTAAAAGGGGTTCCGAAGAGGGCAACTGCTAGGACAGGGGAAAAGATGGAGGCTTAGCCCATTGTCACCACAGCTAAGGCTCCTTGCTCTTCACGGACTTTCATCGATGGATGGAGTCCCAGTAGTTTAGGAAGTCACTTGTAGAGTATAGGTCAATGAATAGGTGCGAATTGACCCTCGAAACCCTTTCCCTAAGATAAAATAAAGAGTGGGACTTGCTTTCCTTTTAAGCAAGGGAATTATCTTTTAGGGAGAGAGGAGGGGGATTGAAGGGTTGATGGAGAAGAATAAGACTTATGAAGGAGGTTTGGATCCCTCATATGGTGGAAGGGAGGCCTTATCCTTTGGGAGCTTGCTCAAATGTAGGAAATAAGAAGCCAAAAAAAAATTTTCGACGTTATTCAGTCGAACAACCCATGCTGAATACGCTCACGAAGTCGTTGGGAATGGAAACTTTACTTATATTTTATAAAAAATTCCAAAAACAGCTCAGCGCGGGCAGTCCACTGAGACAAAACGCTAATGGGTGCAAGGCCGAGTGTTAATTTATCTATGGATGCGAGGCCATAAATGCCTGCTAGCGGTGACCCAAAATCATATGTTTTTGAGAGCCTGTTCCAAGAATAGTCAAAAGAGAAAATGTTCTTCTCATGGCAAGGCATGCAATGACACTTTTTGCAAGGCATGACACTACATAGAAGTCACAGAAATGGCCCTCCAACGTTCGGGATGGGGATTGCAGGGACGATGACAAAATGTTGTTTAACACTTAGCTTTAAGTTTGATTGGGTGGGTATATTACTCTTATGTGATAATAGCTTCAGTTGGTAGTAATATTTATAATGATATCAAATGCTTGGCATTTTATAGTAGCACCAAGCCAAAAAATGTTGGTTTGTTATTCCATCATACATAAACACAATAATATTCTCATCTTTCAGTCTAAATATTTTAATGATTTAATATGCATGCCAAACACCAACCTGTAAATGAGTGATTCAACCCCTAATAGAGTTATGCCAAAGTTATAAGTAACATAAATTGAATGCGTCAAGAGTTTGAAATATTCCTATAATCATAATCTTACCCTACATGGAAATCTTTATGTAGCTTAAATACCAAAGGTATATAATCTAGAAGCATAGCTTTAACATCTTTAGATCTACATACATCTTCTTTGAGCCAAAGGTGATTTAAAAAAAATGGTCTATTTGGTAATTTGGGCAAAGAGTGGTATCTATTAGTGGTATTTGCTCTAACAAAATCATCAAAAAAGTACATCGAGCCTCATCTTGTGAAGTTCATGGCATGTAGGAGAGGAATGAAACAAAAAGGATGCAATTCCAGTGAGCTACTTAAAACTCCCCCAACCTCACTAGTGAATGTCTGCGTATGAAAATATTTATCATTGTAAATCATATATAACCAAATGTATCAAAGCATATCTAATTCAACCGTAGATATATCTAAAATTGAGCTAGACATGTGCTCGTAATCGTTTTCCCAAAAAAATAGCAATTGCTTCATTACCTTACATGTTAGATTTACAAAACATGCATTATGTAGACCTTAGTATGGACAACCATGCAGAAAATCATTTGATGTCTATATTTTTAATATCCAAAAGATCCAGGGAAGAGAACAACCAAATGAGCTCCAAGATTTTCATATCTAAAATTTAGCTAGACATGTGTTCCTAATTGTTTGCCCAGAAACATAGCGATTGCTTAATTACCTTACATGTTAGATTTATACAATGTGCATTATGTAGACCTTAGTATGGAAAACCATGCAGAAAATCATTTGATGTTTATAGTTTTAATATCTAGAAGATCCAGCGAACAGAAAAACCCAATGAGTTCCAATATTTTCATCTTCACCATCTGTGGATAACATAATCTTTCTATCAAATGGAATCCATATGCATCAACAACCCCATGGAATCCCACAAAGAAAAATAAGAGAAAAATACACACAATGAACATGAAAAAATCCTTCATAATCTTCCTAGCAAATGGAATCATGAATCCATGATGCATCAACAACCCCATGGAATCCCAAAAATCGAAATAAGAGAAAAATACACACAATGAAAATGAAAAAATCCTTCTTATTTGCCCTTCCCTTCAAAGGACTCAAAATTTATTTTGCATTTTGGAGAGAACCTAAGCATTAAATTTATAGAAAGTTCCTCCCTAGTATGTTAAAATTCCTTCATATAATTGACAATAAGGACAAAAATCAAGAAAAGTTGAGCCATTACAGGTGTAATGTATAATCAATTGTTTGAAGAAAAGCTAACGTATAATCAATTTTTTAAAGGATTAAGAACAAAATGAGGGAAATTCAACTAATGGTATTTCTACTTTTGAAGTCAATATGTATCTCTATTCACCATGTTGGGTAACCAATACCCATGGGGAGGCATGGTTAGATGATTTTGGATATTCCTACCATATAAACTCTCCATATTGAATTCTTGATGGTCTATGAATAATTCAAAATCAAAATGATTGGGAAGTCTCCACTATGCCCTCAAATTTGACTCCAAAATACTTATACATGGGCAACCAAGTTTAAGTCAAGTGTGATTGGCTGCCTTCATCATAAAGTCAAGTTATATTTTATATTTTAAACTTATATTCCATAGTTATAGCAATCTCTGCCTCCATTGGAAAAAAATGAGAGAGGAGAACACATATTCCATAAATGCATTTACATTTTAAAAAGTAAATAGTATACATTTCATAAGGAAATTAATAACAAGAAAAAAAATTAAAAAAAAAATCTCCCCTGCCTAATCATAAGGTGAGTAAGTTTCTCTAGAAGGATGAGATCTTAGATAAATTAATTAACTAAATTCGTACCAACAAAATTACAACTAAATGTTCACTAAAAAATAAAATTAATTGACATATCATATAATGTCAGAGATGTTGTGATTTGAACGGTCTTATCAATGAAATTACTTAATGTGAAGGTTGGTGTGAAAATGAAATTAATCCTATTAGAATTATTATTGATAATGGGATTAACATTAAAAAAAACAAAAGACCAAAAGTGTTTCATTGATACTAACAAAACTATTATCTATATATATTTTTTAGAGTTCACTTTTGTATTTAAATATTTCTTTAGAATTTTATATTAAGAAAATGATATAATGACCTAGGCTCATTGTAATAGATCCGATAAGAAAATTTATAGAAATGGAAAATATGCCCAAGAAATAACACCATAGAAGACAAAACTTCAGATCTTCATTAATATCAAAACCCTTAAGGTAGGGCAACACCATGCATTCACTCCTTAAGGAAGGAGATCACTCCACAAGCCATATGCTAGCCCATACAATAATCCTTGACATCTCTCAATGGAGAGTCTCTAACCTCTATATAGGTTTCATACATGTAATACCATGAGTAGTTACCATGGGTCTCTCAATACCATACATCTAATACAATGGGCTTATCACTTTATTCCCTCTCTACATGTGGTCCCTTACATAATGTGAGTTAACCACTTTATTTATTAACTATGGCCCATTTATTTATCATTCTTATATTAATACATCATATTATTCCCTTGGGTACCTCCCTCTGTACCATATATTATCCCCCCATAGATACACTACATTACACCCCCCTTAAACATGTTTCGTCCCCGAAACATGAGAAGAACACAAATAATAAGATCTACTCAAAAGAGTATTCCATTGATACCATTCACGTGCATCCAGCCATCCAAGAGAAATGTGAACACTCGATCTAGTCGGTGCCTCGCTTGCTTGAGATGGAAGCGGGTTCTGGTAGTTCTTCTGTGTTGATGTGTTGTCAGTGGATCGTCGCACCTCTCTATGTGTCATCCAAGGGTTGTTGTCCTTGTTGCTAATTCGTTGCCACTTTGCTGGTTGTTGTCTTGCTGGGTGATGCGGGTGGTGATATGTTGAAGCTTTAACTGATGTAACATCTTTCAGTAATTCCTCCATTATTGGTGATGGAGTGGTGTCTGGTTCTTTTATTGTTACTTGCTTTGATGTTTGTGTTTCGCTTTCTACCATCAAAGGCTCATCATCTGATGTATCTGGTTCTTTTGTTGGTACTTGCTTTGATGTCTGTGTTTGGCTGTCTACCATCAAAGGCTCATCATCTGATGTGTCTTTCTTGTTGGATATTTGTGCTTCTGCCTCCCCGGTCTCTGCATGGTTCCTAATGCAAATATCGTGCAATGTAATTTTCTTCTTTTTATACCAGAGTTTCATGAATTTCTTTTGCACATTAAAATTGACAGTACCAATGGATTCCATCCAAGGGTGTCCCAAAACAACGTCCACAACATCCATATCTGAAGCATAAAAATCAGAATGCAACACATATTTATCCATAGAAATCTTCAAATCTTTATAAATTTGAACATCTTCATTATCAACCTGTCTTTTCAATATGCTTTGCTGGAACTTGCAAATTTTTAGCCAAATTCACATTGATACAATTATGCTTGCAACTAGGAATGATAGACACTATGATGTTCTCTTTCTGAATACTTCCATGAACCTGTAATATGGAAATATTTGTAGAAAATAAGTCTTTATGGCTCTTGCTATCCTTCTTTCCGGCTTTAGACCACTTGTCCAAAAGGACTTTTTCAAGTTTTTTCTCGGGAAGTTTCCTCACTGAGCTATCAAGTGAGGTCCACCATTTATCTGCCTCATCTTTCATATCAAGCCCTATGGAGCCTATCCAAAATTGTCTGTAGCGATCCTTGTGATATTGTAAAAAATCTTCAATAGTAGGACCATCATCTTTTCCTGTAAACTTCATCTTGCGAGAATCCATAAAATAAAGTAAGGGGTTTGAAGAAAATCACTTACTTTGGCAAAAATTTAAAATGGACATTACTCGGTCAATATAACTCAGAATCCTTGATATAACCTATTTTTGAAAATGGAATAGCCATTCTGCATCTAAACATATTGCTGAAATCCCGATCCAGGCACTCTGGAAACACAGATTTGCGCTACAACTGCCCCGGCGTCACAAAATTACTGAAAAATGGCTGATTTTAAATCAGTGATAACTCCCTCATCCGGACTCCGATTCGACTGATTTTTTTTTTGAAATCGGGTGATTTTTCAAGGGGAGCTCAGATCGGTAATTGGTTGTCTGAAATTTTGCACCAGAATCTACTAAAACGTCAGGAGAGCCGCCGTACAGAAATTGTCGTCAGAAACATTTCTGCAACATAGCTGAATTTAAATCAGCGATATCACCCTCATCCGGACTCCGATTCGACTGATTTTTTTTTTGAAATTGGGTATTTTTCGATAAGGAATCCAGATCTGATATTTATTTTTGAAAATTTTTCACCAAATTTTCCAGATCTGCTCTACAAACTCGCCGCCCAAAAATTTCCTGCAAAAAATGAAAAAACAAATCTCCAAACTCTGCCCAAGAAAGTGCTCTGATACCACTTGTAATAGATCCGATAAGAAAAATTATAGAAATGGAAAATATGCCCAAGAAATAACACCATAGAAGACAAAACTTCAGATCTTCATTAATATCAAAACCCTTAAGGTAGGGCAACACCATGCATTCACTCCTTAAGGAAGGAGATCACTCCACAAGCCATATGCTAGCCCATACAATAATCCTTGACATCTCTCAATGGAGAGTCTCTAACCTCTATATAGGTTTCATACATGTAATACCATGAGTAGTTACCATGGGTCTCTCAATACCATACATCCAATACAATGGGCTTATCAATTTATTCCCTCTCTACATGTGGTCCCTTACATAATGTGAGTTAACCACTTTATTTATTAACTATGGCCCATTTATTTATCATTCTTATATTAATACATCATATTATTCCCTTGGGTACCTCCCTCTGTACCATATATTATCCCCCCATAGGTACACTACACTCATAGGGTTTGCAATCATGTTTCACATACATTTTAAACATTTATATATGAGTTTTAAAGAATATACATTTTGAAAATTTATATATGGGCTTTAAAGGATATAATAATCACAGATTATAATGGTTAAGAATATATGTTAGGGAATTTAAAGAGAAAGCAAGCTTTATGTATGATGTGTAACCTATTTATGAATCAGAGATGAGCAAGTGATCATAATCAACCTTGGAGTGGCTCTTTTTGAAGCATTTTCTTTGAACCTTTGATTCGCCTAAGAAACCCAACAATGATTTAAATGGTTCCAGGAATATAAATTTGGCATCTCATGTCTCTTTGCAATTGGAAGCAACCTCGCGGGAAGCCATGCAGAATAAAAATAAAGTTCACATGAGTGGGAGAGGTTTATTGTGATGAGAAGAAAATTATTATTATGTTTTGAACCTCTTTACATGATTATTATTATAGTTGTTGGGAAGGCGGTAAACAAGTGCATGAAACAGTTCCAAAGATCGATGGATTCCTCCTTATTGAGAGACACAACGGATTATATCATTGTCCTATAAACATAGATAGAAGTAATGAAATCTTTAGTGAATAATTCTGATGCGCATGCCTAACATGTGGTTTAAAGTTTTGTTTTATGCTTAAAAAATCTAGTTTACTTCTATGCCCCTTGGAGCTACTAAAGGATATGTATTCCTGTGAACGATTGTGCAACCCCCATTTCTGTATAGTTTCCTATCCCTATGCTATTGCCTTACGAAGTTTCCTTTGAAACATGCGGTGCAATTGCTATTTTTAAAACACCACAAAATAATATGTATATCATTATTATTTCATATACACAAAATCACAAAATTCAAAATATATTTTATAGTAAAGGAGAATGTCAAGCAAAGAAACATATTTATTTGGGAATTTTTTTATTTTTATTTTTATTTTTAAATTTAATGAATAAAATTATTATTTGTTTGTTTGTTAAGTTATGTGAGTTTTGGCATGTTTAATCTGTGGTTTGAGTCTCCATGATCTAAGGGTATTTAAGCTCTCTAAATTAGGCAAGAATTGCATCCAACGTGAGCCACACTAGCCTTTAGTATGGTTGGATTTTTGCCTATGCAGTTTCGAACCAATGATACAAGTCACCTTTACACCACAGAGTGCGTTAACAAAACACTTTATCACCATTTGCTAGGCTCAATAAAATTAATTATAAGTATATTAAAAAATAAAATAAAAAATATCATATAACCTACTAATTCTCATGAAGATGAACTATATTAGCCCGTTCAAACTCATTAGGAATCTATAAGATTTATGTGATGGATTGAGAAGACAAACCTGTACATAATTCTAATCATAAGAGCCTCCATTCAAATATCATATAACCCTTAAACTATTTGTATAGTGATTTTAAAATTGGATATCATCCTTTCTTATTCAAAGAAATTTATTATAAATATTATGTAAAGAAAAAAATTAACACCCCCTATGGGGGTGATCATTTAAGGGGCTAGTTGGCGGTGCATTGGATTGTGGAGCTAGAGGGGCCTCCATACGCCGCACGAATGCAATGAATGGGCTTCGGAACCTGCATCTTACTCCTCGTGAGTTGAGTTTAATATAACACAAGGACCAACAAGAAATCATTCGTAGGCGTTGGGCGATAAGGAGAGAGTGCCAAGAGAGAACGAGGTGTGGTTTGTTTTCATCCTGGCTCAAGTTGTGGCTTGGGGTAGCAGAACAAGACGAGGCTGTTGAATGTTGAATGTGGAAGGGAGGGAAATTGAGGCCTGCATCCAGCATGGCCATGGGATCGGGAAACATTTTCTTTGTTAGACGTAATGGTTGATTTGGTCTTTGGCCTGGACTGTGTGGGTCAGGTGCAGACGTAGAGTTTTACTCAATGCAACTTCTTCTTTGGTTAGCGCACACTTCACTGGATAACTAGTTGGATGGGGGGAGGAGTTTCAGGTGCATTTCCTGGGGATGTATGAGCTTTGCGGGCCCCAGGGCTTGTGTTGTGTCTTCCTATGTCTTCACTACTTGTTATTGTGGTGTTACTGCTCGAGACTTCGAGATCCTTCTCAGTTGTGTAATCATTTTTAGCAACTCTGGAATTGTCAGTGGTGTGTTATTTCAATATTGTCAATTCAATGTCTAGTGGGGTATTTCTCAGGTAAAGCAGTACGCATTCCATGGCAGTGATGTAGGTGGTGTTGGAGTTGGTAGTATGCCTCGATAGAGAGGGCGAGTCTGCAAGGGGGGTGCTGGGCCACACATGGATGTATTGCAGCAACATGGGGAGCCTAGCTCAGACTCTGAGTCGATTGAGAGTCGCCACTCCGCTACAAATATGGCTCTGTCTCCAGCTCGCTCACTGAGCCACATAGAAGTCTGGTCACCTTGGAGTCCATCGCGACCTAGCTCGATCACATACATCTCAACATTGATATGCTGAGGGAATAGAGGTACGAGGACATGAACGAATTGGTTGCCTATTTCAACGACCTCGAGCATGTGCATAATGAGATCTTTGACTCTGTGGAAGGACTTTGGTGCCAACAACAACGCATAAATGACCATCTTTTCACCTTGGAGAGTCGAGTGGAACACATTGATTATCATATGCATGAACGTGATGCTCTCTTTTCTGCACTTCGAACGTTTCCTCCCAATCTCCATCCTTAATGTGTAATTCTGAGATTTGTAATTTTTCTCTTTTTGTGTCGACAATAACCAAAAACACCGACTGTCTTGGATCCTCTTCAGGTTTCTTACTTTTCAAAGCAAGATTTGTGCCAGCTCTTAAACCAATCTATATTACTATATTTTGTTGGTGGTAATGTATTTTGTTGACACTTATGCTACGATAGTTACGCCGGAAGCATTATCTTTGCTAGAGTGGGGTCGGGTGACACTGTTCACCCCACCCAATCACAACCTTTTCTCATCGCCCTTCTATGCAGTGAAAAATTGACAAGTGTAACCATCTTGCATTATATCATATATCTTTTGTTGGTGGTAATGTATTTTGTTGACACTTATGCTATGATAACTACGTCGGAATCATTATCTTTGCTGGAGTGGAGTGGGGTGACACTGTTCACCCCACCCAATCACAACCTTTTCTCATCGCCCTTCTGTGCAGTGCAAAATTGGTAAGTGTAACCATCCTACATTATATGAGATATCTTGGTGCCCTTATGTGCACTGCAAAATTGAAAAGTTTAAAATTCGAATAGCTCGGACTGTTGCTCATTCATTTCGTCTAAAAATACGCGCCACGAGCTTTCATCCTGTTTGGTGGTTTAGGTTTCGGGGACCCATACCCATCAATGATCAAGGTTTCAGAAAGCTAAGGGCTTCCCCTGGCGGCGAATAGAAGGTTGTTTTATATTTACGAGTTTGAGGGAAATCAGGTTTCTTCAGTCCACATGCTTGCAGAGATACCAGACATTCTATCATTTCTAGACTCTGGTTGTAAAAAAAGAGGGCCTACCATATACAAGGCGGGAAGTCTGCTCAAGAGTGCATCGATTATCTTCAGTTAAAAAAGAGGACCGCCAAGGCAACTCTTCATGCCAAAGAGAAGAATTTGAACTGGTAAATTCAATGGGTGGGATTGATGAGTCGTAAATTCCATGGACAACGAGGAATTGGCAGTTCTGCACCATGATTTCTCATTCATTTTTATTTTTTTTAATAGAATGGAGAGTCGTGGCTGGGAGGACTACTAGTATTTTGGCGCTACTTCTTTATTTCTGCAAAATCCCTGCCATATTTCTAAGCTCTGCAAGTCATAAAGCACTGGATCTGTGAATAGCTCAGAGTGAGCTTTCGATTCGATTCATTTGCTTTTAGTACCCTGCAACTTATTTTCTTAAGAGTCTTGGATCTGTGGATGGACTAGACTGAGTTTCTTATTTCATTTCTTTCAACTGTCAAGACGCAACGCCTTATTTATCTTTACTGATTTTCAAGAAATATCTGATCCCAATAGACACCACACTATTGGATATTTAGTACTGGGTTTCACTAAGGTACACTTTTTCCATACTTATGAAGCGAGAATGCGTGAGATCTTGCACATACAAGCAGGTTTTGGGAAGTGATATGCGATGAGCATGGGATCGATACCACTGGAAGGTATAGTAGAGACGGGGATCTTCAGCTCGAGAGGATTAATGTGTACTACAATGAGGCCAGCGGGGAACGCTATGTGCCCAGGGCTGTGCTCGTGGATCTAGAGCCCGGCACAATGGATAGCGTCAAGTCTAGTCCCATTGGCCAGATCTTTATGCCTGATAACTTTGTCTTTGGCTAGTCTGGTGCTGGTAATAATTGGGCCAAGGGCCATTACACTGAGGGCACCGATCTCATTGACTCTATTTTAGATGTTGTTAGGAAGGAGGCCGAGAACTGTGATTTCTTGCAAGGTATGTGGATCTTCTCCTTCTCCTTTTCTTTGGATTGATTATCTGAATTATCTGGTACTGATATTATAGATTTCACACTCGGCATGTATTAATGTTCTTACTACAAAGTAGGTGTGAAAAATTGTTAGTTCAAAAGATGATTTATGCCCATTTTAGGGCTTATAGGTTGAAATTTTAACAGATTGTCTCCAGGGTTTTAATTGTAAAGTATATAGTACCTATCCAGAGACAGGGATAGCACTGTTTGGCTTGAATAGACATAAAATTTGGTCTTAAAGGGAAAATCCACAAGTTCTTTAAACATTGGAATTTCACTGAACACTGCCTTTTCTAATGGAACTGTATTTCTATAGGAGCTGTATCGTTCGAAAAATTAAGTGAAGCTATAACAACTGACTTTCCTATTGAAACAATATTGTGTAAAAAATTAAGCTATAACAATGCTCCTTTGTGGCCTAGGTCTTCTATTCGGAGCTGTATCATGTAAAAAAATCAAACGAAACAGAACGAAGAGAATATTTTACCTCGAAAATCATCCAAATCCTAAATTTTCTACTGAGTCAAATTGCTCAGACATTACAGTGGAACATTTTGAAAAACTTGAAAGGTACAATCAAAGTCAAGACAAAAACTCTTCACTTCTAAAATTTCCAAGTTACTCAAATTGAAACCAACCCCATTATCTTAGTTTTATCGACTATATTTTAGTAGCAGTTATATGTAGCATTTTTCATGCACTGCTTTTATCAAGCCAAGACCTTGCGTGTTTTCTTTTATCAAACTAAGAGTTACATTTCACATCATGTCAGGGACTCCAATACGTGCGATTTTAATCTTATTTTGTAGCTCTTACAGTAATGCATGATCTGCATTTAACAAATCTCGCTTTAAGATATTCTTCCCAAACTTGCTCTACATTGATGGGCAGTACAAAGTGATGTTCCGCTAACTTTCTGGGAGGCAGTCCTGAGCAGGGAAATGCATTGGGGGAATTTTAGGAAACATCATAGAGGACATCGTCAAGAGTTTAAACATGGAGGAACCCCACCTGAATTACTAGAAACTAAAACATATGAAAAATGAAATACAAATAATTGAAATTTTATACGTATCAATATTCCAACAACACACATCATTACACATAACATAATAAATAATAAGTGATACATGCAGTGATATAACATAAGTTTTAAGATAAATGATCTAAGAACATGTCAAATGACAAATAAACATCATTGCTGAAGGTAATGCTCCATTAGTCTTTGCATCCAGTGGCTACACGAAGTTATAAGGAAAAACAACAAAATGAAGGAAATGGGTAGGTTGAGAACCGCATTCTTAAGAGAAAAATATGAAGAGGAAGTTTTCATTGGCATCACTTGGTTAACCACCCATCCTCCGAACTTCAAAAACCCTCATGATGGAAACATAGTCATATTACGGAGCACAATGAACTGAGCGCAAGATTTGAGATTTTGGAAAGAATTCTCAACAAGAGTGTGGGTGTAGTGATCCATCAAACTTGGGATGTTCACCGCCATATTTTTGTGCTGAGTGGCAGAGTGTCAAGGATGCTGCTGAGAAAGAAAGAAATATGGAAAGAGTATAGGGGGATGAGGTGGGCACAACAAAATGTACTGAATTGCTAAAAGCCCTTGGATTGAGTTGTTACTTATTACTTATGGGGTATGTACATGGTTGCCATGATTGGATAGTTCATTTGCATTTCATACTCAAGAAGCTGCTCAAAAGACTGCGACAACTCTAAGCAACCTGTTGGTTCTAGATTTAGTTGAATCATGCAATATCCATGTTTACACCAACTTTATTCCAAAGTGTTGACTCCCTTTGGTTAAAGATGATGCAAATGCATTGACCTTAATTATGTTCTATAGTCTAAAAGTCAACAATCCATGTAATAAATAACATGTCCATTCCATACGTTTTCCTCTTCAATGTGAGATTTTACACCCCATAAATTCACATTGATTATGGACCCTTACATGTAGCACAAGATAATTCACAGCTCCTCCTTTCGGCGTTCCCTTGCACCTTGGTGCAATTGCTAGTATAATTACGCGAGAGGCATTTTCTTTGTTGCCTTGGGGTGAGCAAATACTGTTCACCCCAGCCAATGAGAAGCCTTTCTCATCACCCTTCTAGCCAATAAAATTTAGACATGTGGCACCTCCTCCAACCAATGAAAATATTCCATTTGCCCTGTTACCAGCTCTTAGTTTGAAAAATAAGTTTTAAGATCTTAAATGTTTGAAAATAGGGGCATGAGAGAGGCCGAGAGGGTTTGGAGACTAGGGATTGTAGGTCTGTGTTGAGGGATTCGAACAGGTAAACAGTGGAGGCGGTGGTGGATGTCGAGGCTTCGGTAGTCAAGTTCAAAACCCACATATGCGAAGTCTGTGGTGACAAGTTCAAAATCCACATCGAATTCCAAAAGCACCGAGGTGAAAAGTTCAAAACCCACATCAAATTCCAAAAACAATTCAGGGAGAGAGAGCAGCTCAAGCGGTTGAGGCATCTTGATTCCTTGAAAGGGAAGAAGAAGGATTCTTTTAGGGCTAAAATAGTACCCAAACAGAGGAAATATAGGGAAGCAACCAGAGAGGTTTTGGTGCCCAAGGTGGGCTATGGGCTTGCAGGGGAGATTAAGAGAGCAGGGTTTTGGGTCATCACGGTGTCTGATAAACCTTCAGTTTTGTCCCTCAAGGGTTCGAATAGAGAGGTTATTAAATAGATCAACTTTTATAAGACTGTCGTCGTTCATTGCAAGCTGTTTGGGTCCAGGGCCTTCCAACATATTACTGGTAAGGTAGAGGTATGCCAAAATCTGTAGCCTGCATAAACTTGCAGGCATTTTTCCATGCAGTTGATTGTGATGGAGATACAGATTTGAGAGGTGATGACAATTGGTTATGGAAGCGGGTATTTCCCGTGATAATTTATTTTCTCCTAACCATAAGTTGGAGAGTGCAGTGAGATTTCCAACATTTGATGGAATTTCTCCATTCAAGATGTTTTGGTTCAAGTAAATTTCTTCTAACAGAGGAAGCCCAAAAATGGAGGGAGGAATGGTTCAATGGTTCCAGTGAGAAAGTTGGAATAGAGGAAAAAGTATGAGAGCTTTGTGAGTCGACCCACTTAACACTGTTGAGATGATAGAGAACAGAATAGCTCGCATGACACTGTTTTAAGGGAAAACCCCTGAGCAACTTTGACAGTTTGCCCTTCCTATGAAGGTATTCCTTTTCCCATCATTTCTTATTCTTGAGTATTTCTTTGTTATCTCAGGAAAAGTTTTAGAGAGTGGAATTGATTCAGGGTTTCCCAGTGTTGCCAAGCGAACGATTGTCGGAGGTTTGACTTCAGTTATGTCAACGCTAGCAATATTAAGGTATTTCTCTTTTGTTTTTTAGGAAGTATCGCAATTTCTATATACCCAGGCTCACAACTGGATAGATGCAGAGACTCTTTTAATAGAATAAGAGGACGATCTAATGAGTACCCAAAGTCTCTCGTACCCCTAAGAAAAACCATAATACAACATAAAATAAAAACTGAAAGGAGCACAACCATGAGAAAAATAGTCTTGATTTTTTTTGTTTGGTTGCTTTCTTTCTGAAACTACTCAGTATGAAGTGAGTCTGGATCTTTTTTATGCTTAAATACTTTATGGTATTTCTAATTTTTCTATAAAATATTTCAAAGTGTGGGTTTTCATTGCTTATGGTTGGGTGATTTTCTTACCAGGTTCATGCAGCACAGACATGTATGCCCCGCCTATCAAGATGGTGGGAAAAAGGATTGACATCAAATATGGTAGAAATTCATTTAGCCCAAGAATTGATTGATTCTCTTCTAATTGCTGGAGACAAGCTTCTTGTTTTAGATTTCTATGCTCCTGGTTGTGGTGCCTGTAGATCTTTCCATCCTAAGGTATGTCGCAGGATTGAATCATTAACCAGTTTGTAATATTGTTCTATCAAAACGTTAATTTTTGAAGTAACCATTTTAGTTGTTCCTGGTGAAACATGCCTTTTGATGTATTCCATTCAAACAGCTTTCGAATGGGTTTCTCCTCTCTTTCCTGGAGATAATGTTCTCTGAAATATATTTTTTGAGCTGAAAAAGTCTACGTCTCCTTAGCGGGCCCCATGTTCTCACCATGGCTGTGCTCCTTTTAGTTTTTATTTTATGGTCTATTATGGTTTTTCTTAGGGGGATCGAGAGACTTGGGGTACTCGTTAGATCATCCTCTTATTCTATTAAAAGAGTCTCTGCATCTATCTATTCGTGAGTTGACTTCGTGTTGCAAACCTTCTTAAAGAGTGTGTCTGCCTCACAAATTGTGAACCCTATAGATATGAGTTATGGAAATTTTCCGGAAATCTCTAAACAGGTCCCTGATCCTTTGGTTCCAATTGGAAAGGGCCAGATTGCATCTTTGATGAGAAACTGGATTATCCTTGTAAGCAGATTGATTCTCCTTTTAACAGTGTCATAACCACTATGCATACTGATCGTATAGATATCTTATTGTTACAAATTTTTACCATGAGTTTTATGATGAACTTATATGGTATCTCTCACTCAATGTTGCAATATAACTAAATTTAGTTGGCCCAGACAAAAATTTTGGATCTATTTCATCATAACAACTATAATTCTGCATTTTTCAGTTACATGATTCTTACTTAACATGTGCTTTGCTAAGCTTTAGGTCATACTCTCTTTGGTAGTCACATAAATACTTGTATTTAATAAATTTTTTGCAACATGAATTTTGAGTTCGTACTCAATGGTGCTAACCATTATCATTGCAAATAAATATTACAGTAGTTTTGTCACTCTTTTCTTTATGCTCATATGTATGAGATGACATTGGTATATTACCTTGCTAGTTCTCTGATGGAATTTGTATGCAGGGTGCAAAGATTACCTTGACAGAGATGTTTGGCACATTTTCATTAGCAGTGGGAGCCATGATATGTGAAATTTCTTTACTTGAGCTATTGGTATTAGATTTGGAACTAAATATTTAGAAAAAAATGACTCCAAATGTGCTTTTATAGGTTGGAATGGAATACTGGGCTTGCTGGGCTCACCGAGCTCTCTGGCATGCTTCGTTGTGGCATATGCATGAGGTATAACTACAATTTACAGAAAGGTGGACCAAGAATTAATTTAAAAAAAAAAAAATTGAGCTGTAACATAGCAGATATGTTTTGCACTATGCAATCCCCTTTTGTTCCATTGATTACAGGACTGTTGAGATGTTAGTTTCAGATTGTAATTTCCAATCCATTTTCTTTGGGCAGTCTCATCACAAGCCAAGGGAGGGACCTTTTGAGCTGAATGACGTGCTTGCCATTATCAACGTTGGTCTAGCCATTACATTACTGGCTTATGGATTCTTTAACAAAGGCTTTGTTCCAGGCCTTTGTTTTGGTGCTGTAAGTACTGGCCTCTGTTTTGACTGTTGCTACCATTGAAATTCGCAGAAGTACTAAATTGACAGTATTCTTTAAAGAATGATATGATCACCATAAATTTAAACCAAGTTTGATTTAACAGCTATGTCAAGGTGATTTTCAACAGCGGTATGTTAGTCACTCTATTATCAACCTACTGTGCATTTTGAAAAATTCCTCAGGGGCTTGGTATCACCGTTTTTGGGATGGCATATATGTTTGTCCATAATGGTCTTGTTCATCGCCGCTTTCCTGTTGGGCCTATTGCTGATGTTCCATATCTTCTTAAGGTAGCAGCTACACATCAGGTTTGTTCCTAATTTCCTTATCATAGCTCTATAGATTGCTTCATTTATCTGTGAGTTAGACATAGATTTCTTTCCAGTAAGTAGCGAATCTCATACAGATTTGTTTAAATGCCACTACACCAGGAATCAAGTCGAGAATTGACAATGAAACTTTCATGGTGATTTCGGTTTGGATTTGGCTCGTTAATGGTTGTTGTAACCATAGACATTATTCAAATAGCATGATCAGATACTTTGATTAGCTGCATCCTTCAAATCAATAAGCTGGATGGATAGAAATAAGGAAGAAAAAGAGGAAAATTTTGACAGTAGACAAGATCCTTGTTCCTAGGAAATACCTGTGACAATCCATTTTCAAAAGTTAATGAGCATGCAAATCTGTATATGGTCTTTCATATGCAATTTTTTTAATTTATCTATTAAGAAAGGTTTAAAAATTGAATATGACCAAGTTTCTAAGTTCAGTTGAGTCAAAAGAGTATCAGAAACCTGAAACAGATTTAGAATTACTTTTCTTTATAAAAAAACTTTGAAACTGTTGAAAATTTGTTTTAAACAAATTTTAATGTCGTTCTTAAGGTTTCCGGTGTGGAGCAGCATAAAGTTTCAATTGCAATCTCAATGTTTATGTTTGTGTTTAATTTTCTAAACATCACCACTAAGTACAAATTTGTTTTGTTTTCTTTAGTACCATATGCAAAAATTTACAGCAAAGATAATAGAGATGATGAAAGAAGAAAACCTTTTTGCATGGCAAGGTGGACCCATTATCTTATAATAGTTTGTTACACTGTTCTGAGTATAACGATGCATGACACTTTGACCTGATTCATACTAATTTAGTATTTATTTGATTATTGCACTGTTCTATGTATAATTATGTATGCCACTTTGATTTGATTCATACTAATAAGCTATGGCACCCTAATTTGATTCATAGTCCTGTGCATATAGAGAATGAATATAAAAAATTAGAGCAATATTATGGTGAGAAGGGAAAGTTACATGCCAATTGGGTAGAAAATATGGCACTATCATTAAATACAAGTACTCCCTAGGTGATGTGTAAACAAACCGATGCTCCAGACCCAATTGTGAGAAGTTTTTTTAATATCTTTTGCCATTAATAGAAGTTTAGCTTTCCACATAAACTCTCTTTAGAAATTTGTAATAGTTTAGGAATTTTACTGATATACGAATCATTTTTTTGTAGATCAATACCTACAATGGTTTCTACTATGACTATTTTAAACGTATTTCTCCTGGAAATCCAAAGATGTGGACTGAAAACTGGACTGGATGGTAATGATTTCTGTATAATGTCAATTTTCCTTTTACACACATATCAGGTACTCCTTGAGTTTAATTTTAAATATAACACCAGGATCAAATTATACTAAGAACAGTAAAATATATAAAAACAATAGCTTCAATTATGACTCTTTCGTACAAAAAATTCTCTAAATTCTAGAAGAAGATATGCCTAGTGTCTCCGTTTCAGAAAATATTGTGGATCAAGGTACTCATTGAGAACACTCAGCAAGAACTATGGTAATCTAGAGGACTATCGAATGGAAGATGGCAAAGTGAACAATAATATTCTGTATGACCACTGTAAAGAGAAGAATGGGAATAATTATGGGGTAGGCTTTTAATTTTTCTAGATGCCTTGGATTATCACTTAGCTTACCTAACACCATTTGATAAGGTGGTTTGAGCTAAATTCATAATCCTTGTGTCAGAAATAAAAATGAGGGTAGTTGCAAGTATGGCCAAAACCAATTTAAAAGTTACCCTATTTTCAATACTTATACGGTATCTTCCCTATGTAGATACACTTCTAGTAGTGAATACAAGGTGAAGGATGAAGTGGGTAGTGTAGGCATTGGGTTTTGGGTCTTCGAATGGCTCGAGGAGGTCAGTGGATGGGATTCTTCAAGAGTATTAAAATGTGTGGAGGAAGCCTTTGGAATGGGGGGATTTTACATACTAAGTTTCATATCCCCTTTCAACATTCCCTTGCACCTCTCGTTGCAATTTCTAGTAAATATTTTTAACCAAAAATACAAAATTAAAAAATATCATACAACCAATAAACTATTATATATAAAACACTTCCTTTTTTTTCACTAACATAAATGTGAAGTTATGGAAGGGAAGAAAAAATAAAAAACTTAAGGGGGAAAATTTGGTCTCACCACGTCATTTTGACATGTGACCTTTCCCAATAATAAAAGTAGGTTATCGATTACGAACGTCAAATTAGGATCCCATAAGTATCATGGTAAACATTGGTCCCTCTAACCGTCATTAGAAACCAAAAACCACATCCCAAAACCACTTATTGTGAGGCTTATGGCTCAAGTTTGATAACATCCCTATAAATTCAAAAGGCCAACAATAAAACCTTAAATCTGTGTGGTATTTGTAAACTAGGCTTTGAGGGTTTCAGTAGAAGGTTTATGTGGGTTCATTTTCATTGTCTATTACATAATTATTTGGTTTCAGGCAATGGCAATGACGGAAAATTCATCGAAGGTCAGAAAATAATGGAAGAAATTGAAGATCAAGGAGCTGCACGATGAAATTTCTAAGAGGGATTCAAACCCTGATGCTCCCGGTCCTTTGCCGACTGAATGCCTGGGAAATTCTTCAGATCTACCCGAAAATGCCGTAGGTGAGGGCCCTGATTCTGACGTAAAACAGGTTGTTCCTCCATTAGAAGATGCACTGGAAAAATCTGAGGAAGTTAACGTGGAGGAACCCCCTTCTAGAGATGAAACATCCCAACTCAAGACTGTCACCAAGAAGTGCGAAGATTCGATAATGGCAGAGTTGGTGGACACTGTCACTGTCATCACGGCAGTCGTGGCATCTGTGGAGAAGCCATCAAATGAGGGGGAAGATAATGGATTCGCTAGCGTTCCAAGGACGTTACAATTGTCGGCCTTGGAAAAGAATCACCGGCGTGCCGAGAGGTTTCGCTTGGCGTTACAGTTGTCGGAGGAAGAGAAGCGCAATTCGCGAGCAGCAAGGTTAGAGTAAAGATTTTGTAGGCAAATGCTGGTTAATTTTGTGTTAGGGTTTTTGTAGTGAACGAAGGGTATGCACTTACGTTTTCTTCAGTATTCATCTTCTGTTTCTGTTCCCTTTAGAATTTCAAGGGCTTGGATGTTGAATTTACAGTTGAAAATTTACTTTTCAGAATCTGGGTACTACGATGTGTGTGTAGAGTCTTATAAAAATGAATTGTCAAAATAAAGGTTTCAAGGAATACGTTTTTCTTCCTTTTCAAATCAATGAGATTTAATCCTGAAATTTTTAGGGCTTTATATGTGGCCTTTTGTGGTTTCAACCAGATCCATTTTGACAAAGAAGAAAGTCACACTAGCTACAGCCATGGCTCTGGTGTACTTTGAGCCTTCTAATTTGCATGGGTGTTTGTTGTGTATTGCTTGTTCTTTTTCAATTACGTAACCAACCTGCAAATTAAATTTTCCGACCTTCCTTATGAACAGACCATTAGCTTTGTTATCAAATATTGAAAAAAGGCATTCTAACTATAACGCATTGAATTACAATTTTCCCGATTCTACGACCTGTTTGAAAATGGTGCAGTCGAAAAATTGCTCAACGACCTACAATGATCTGCATGATCATTTGAAAGAAGAAATAATGTCATTGCTGTGAGTGGAATGTGTGTGCAGATTTCATAGCGTCTCAAAGAAGTAGAATTATCTCCTATCATCACACAATTTCATCAAAGAAATGTGGAGAAAGAAGCCTCCTAACGTGAACGTTTATGTGCCAGAATACTCGATTTTCATTGAGCCTGAATACCTGTTTATGTGTTGCATAGGCATTGGGGATCGTGCGTGTTCTGTAACTAATTATTTTCTAGTGATAGAGGTGGTTGTCTAAAATATTGGTGAAAAGACATGGAAAAGTCTTCCCAATTTTCATTTAGATGAGGAAACAAAGACATGGATCAGTCTTTCCAGCTTTCATGGAACTGGTCACAAGGTATGGAAAGGCAGTGGTATGGCCTTTGAACTAAGTCCTGGCATGAAGGTTCTGTGAAGCCTGGTATGCATTCTTTTTAAACATGATTTCTATCTTATTTAGGTCTAGATTGGTCTCTCCAAAGTTGCCTTGCCTTGCAATGTTCTTTGATATCAATGGTGATACCAGCTTGTTTTATTTTGGTAATTAAAAGATGTTCCTTTTATTGATTCAAAATTTTTAATACAAAACCGGAGTGCCCACAACCAAATCCCCTATTGTGTTTTGAAAGTGGCCTTTAGAGCTTCAATGCATTATATTCTAGACATATTTCCAATGGCATGATATGACTTTCTCCACTATATACTTCTGCCCTGTAACAAAATTTGACCTCCTTATAGTTGGACTGATTTTCTTTCTAGATATCAGATTGATGGCCTTTAAGATTTTATTATCTTGGATGGTGCCATATTGCAACCGGTGATAAACATTTTGATAACATATGAAAACCTTCTTAAACAACTGCAAAACCTTCCTTGGATTGTTGCCTTGGTCCTTTTTGCTTCATTCTTCTCTCTCAATCACTGTTGTATTTGCAATGTATGTACTCTATTTTTTCTCTCTTTCTTCATTCTCCTTGCCTTTTCCATCCCTCCTTGACTTCTTTGCAGCCATTTTCCCAAAATTGGTTGGATGGCTTTTTTGTCTTTCTCATCACAGTGGGATATTGGGGATTCCTCAAGTTGTACAACCTTGATTCCACTTATTTTTTCTAGTCCCTTGATTAGAGCTCCATTCTCCAATATTTCATTTGCAGGATTGATGCTCCATTGAGTGTGCCTGTATTGTGCATCATCATACCTTTTCAGCCAAGTATACCACTGGCTAGCTAGAATATCTTGAATGTGAATCTGACTCCAATGTAGCCAATAAAAAGACCTCCCAAGTCTCTGTTTAGGATTCCAGGGAGTGGATCTGTGAGGAATACATTGGGGATTCTCTTATTATTTATTTGGGTTCCCACTCTGCCCCTAGTCTTGAAGATTCTTTAACATAGATTTCAGCAAGATGCCTATTCTGTCTACCACCTTCTTTTTAGGTTGCTCCTCATATCTTCCTCTTTTGGAGGAGATATTTGCAACCCCTTTGAGAATCAAAGTGTCCAGCTCTACACATTTTCCTTTCTCGCACTAAAGAAATTTTCCCTTTTTTTCATGACAAGGCTCAAGCAATCAAAGAAAATCACAAAGCCTCAAGCTTGTCAAGTAAAGGAAAGATGAAGCATGGAGTGGTCTGAACTTAAAAAAAATAAACAATGACCAGTCAATTGGAAGGATCATACAATATATAAAAACTGTGAAGCAACACCAGGTGGAAAGACACCTCAAAAGTGGAGTTAAAACTATGAAGCTGCACTGGATAAATAATAGGACCTACCCTTAAAATCTGAATGTTCAAAAAAACTGGGCACAATGTTAAACTATCAAGGAATGCAAGACCCAACCCTTTTGGAAGAACTCCGTTGTACACTTGATTTAGAATGCCAAGTCAAATAGAAAGGTAGAGGCCCTAGGCTATTAGTTTGGTGTGCTTTTTATCTACAATAATCTATTTTGACTATTCATCTTCTCTTCCTTTAGAAATAATTAACCTACAAAGATCTTTTTCTGATATTTTGATTTCCCAATGCTCTTACAGTATTCCATGATTCTGTTGAGTGCCATCAAGATACCAATTCTGGTTTATGCTTTCTTCACCATGATTGAGCTTGGTTTTTTGTACAGAAACAAATATTTTGCATCACATAGTTAAAAAGGCTTTGGCCTACCCTGGAGGAAATTTTTTATACAAATTCCAATGGATAGAAGGTGTGGAGTACCCAGTTCAAACCTAGATAAATCAAATATGTTTCAGAACTATCATTGTTGTTCCTAATTTTCTGTGTTTTTGTATTAGACAGACAAATTGTCCTCCTAAAAATAAACCCAAAAAAACATATATTTGCTAACTATTTTGAAAAAAAAATCTTCACATTTTGCTTCCTTGTGCTGTTTGGCGCTTGAACTTCTTCTCCTGCCTGCAATCCTTGCCCATCCTTGACCTTCTTCTCCTGCCTGCAATCCTTGCCCATCAATGTTAAAGTATCCCTTGGAGGAACTCCACTGCACACTTGATTTAGAATCCCAAGCCAAATAAAAAAGTAGAGGCCATAGGCTATTAGCTTGGCGTGTTTTGTAATATCTACAATAATATGCTTTGATTATTCATCTTCTCACCCTTCAGAAATAAATTAATAATTATCCTACAAATCTTACTTTTTATCATCTTACAATTTTCCAATGCTCCGATGCTATTCCATGATTCTGTTGAGTCTTATCAAGATCCCACCTCTTGTTTATGCTTTTCTTAACCATGATTGATATGGATATTACACTGCGAGCTTGATTTTTTTACAGAAACATATATTTTGCATTACATCTTAAAAAAGGTGTTGGCCTAACCTGGAGGTAAAATTTTATAGAAATTCCAATGGATATAAGTTAAATCAAGATAAATCAAATATGTTTAGAACTATCATTGTTGCCTCTAATTTTCTGTGTTTTTGTATTAGATAGGCAAAATTTCCTTAAGAATAAACAAAAAAACATATATTTTACTTATGTTGAATAATAATTAAATAGTTATATTTTATTTATGTTGAATTATAATTAATTATAGTCAATGAACAATTAAAACTATAATAATTAATGGATAAGTCATAAGGGAATATTGGTTAGTTGATTAATGGTTTAAGGAATTGTGAGTTAAGGATGAATCATTAGAAAATGTGTTGGTTATTACATTAATGGTGAAGGGTTCAATAGATTAGTGGTTTTCTTATTGATTTAATGGGTAATAAATTATGTATTAAAGGGTTTATGGTAATGGATTGAGGTTATTGGATTAGTGGTTTACGCTTAACTTAAATTTATGGTATTAGTGAACTAGAGACTAAGGGTTTAATGGCTTGGTGGTCAACTAGGATGAATGAATTAGGGAATTAGGGAGTTAGTAAGTTAAGCATTAGGTGTTAGTGAGTTAGAATGTAGAAGTTAACTATATTGAAAACAATTCTTTCCAACCCATTGGAATTCCTAAGCTTCTAAACACTAAAATATATTAAATATTGTCTTGAAAACAAGTCTTTCCAACTTATTAAACTAATTCACTATACTTATAAATGTGGGATTGTCACATGAACTTGGGCTTCTAAAATTGTAGATGGTTGCTCATTTATTGGTGTCACATGTAGATGATTGTAATGGTCGTAGAGGTTCGTTGTAAAGGTTTATGACTGTAAAAATTCAGTGCTCCAAGAGAGATATTGATCTTGTGTTCGCAACACTACAGTGCTCAGCAATTGGAATCAAATTTATAGATTAAGGCATGAATGCACAGAAAATAAAAGGCATACCATCCACTGAAATATTTTAACTTTAGCAGAAAGTATGATGTATTCACAGTGGACAAATATTAGAGAGTAAAATATATGATAGAGAATTGCAATGCTTTGGAAATAAAATCCATGGGTCAACCTTACATAATCTAGAATTCTCCAACACTTCCAGACTGTGACTACAATTTACCTATGCAAGTTTCCTGATTATCATGTTGTCTTCTCTGTTGCATTCTCCTCTGTCTGTCTTTTTTGTGACAATTTTTGTTGTATCATTATATCTTTTTATATTATTTAATTAAATGTATTCAAGACTTCTCTATAGATAAAGGATAAAAGGAGTTTTTTCTTCCTCAAGGGCTATTCATAAAGTAAAGGTTAGTTAACCTTCCTAAAGTACTATTCTACTATTCTGACATAGACAATAAGACCAAACCTTGCTTTCTAGGAGATGCAGGTCTACAGGATATGTGAACATTAACAAAAAATCTAACATTCAGTATATTTATCTTACATCTTCTAGTTGATGTATTTCCTATATTTGCTATCCCTTATAACCATGATGCATTGTTTGCCTCTTGTTAGAAAGGGGTAATTCAGGGATAATTGATGCACAAGGCCTTAGGCTAACTTGGAATTTGTGTTACTGGTTTGTGAGCAAATTTATGAAGTTTCTCGATTTAAAATTTTGTTGTTTTCAACCCAATGTAACTTAGTGTTACTGCTACTTGATTCAAGAAAAAAATGAAGTTGGATAAACAAGCTTATAGTGCATTATATGAAGCTTTAAGACCCAAATTATTTGTTGAAGCCTGAATTTTATATTACCATGTTTTGATTAAAAATCTAGAAATATATGGTAGCGTTTTTTTCCTTGAGCTTTACTGTGTTATAAAAAGCCTTTTGATGATTTCTGTTTTGAATCTTTATGTTTCTGCAGTACAAGAAATGCTATAAAAGCACCTAACTGGCATGATAGCATGGTTGAAATTGGAAAATGGTCTTGTTGAACCTCATTCAAAGGTTATGTTTACATGGAATTTACTAGTCCAGTTCAAGTAGCTTCTCTTGATTTAGAGATATGGTAACCCTTTTTTGAATAGTTATGTTGGTTCAGTATAGCTAAATAAGAAAATGCTATAAAATCACCTGATTGGCATGATAGGATTGTTGAAATTTGAAAATGGTCTTGTTAAACCTCCATAATAGGTTATATTGTTATATAGAGTTTAATTGACCCACACCTATGATAAGTTATAACCATCGGAGGCTTTGTAATGATATCTTGAATTGAGTTTCATTTTTGTTTTGCATCTATTCCCTATTTCTTTCAAGTTGGGTTTTTTTGATGTTATAACTTAATTTTCAACTTGTATGGTTGTCTGGGGCTCAGCATAATTTTTTTGCTAGTTACATGTTTACACAGTAGCTGTGCGAAGGAAAAAAACTCTTCTGATTCATATTTGTTGTAACTTGTTTTATGGTGCATCTACAGGTTGCAATGGTCAGTGCACAAAAATTCTGGAAGCACATCAATTATTTACACACAGCAGAAATTTAAACAACACAGAAGCCATATTGCCACTACAGAACCATAAGCTTTATTTTCATGCAATCTTCATGCACAGACTTGAGAGCCAAGAGCCAGTAAGAGATGTTACCTTTCGAATTTATGCCTAACTATACTTTAGGAACTATTTAAAGTGGAGAAAACTTTGGAACGTTAAGAAGCCATTAAACAGTTAAATAAGCCACCTTCTCCAGTAAATGTGAATTAGTGATTCAGACCTTCACTCCATGTTGACCTATTTCAGTTCCCAAATAAAAATGTGTTACATATCCTGGCAGCCGAAATTAACTTAGGCATTGGTTATGAAGGCTCCATGCGGTGATTATGAATGTGTTGGAGTTGATATTCCTTTGAGAGGCCCCAACATGAATCCTGGACTGTTTATCTCTCTCTTAGGTAATGGTTATCAAAGTCTAGTGACTATCAGGAATACAAAGTAAGGGAGTTGATATTCCCTTGAGAGGTCCCGACATGAATCTTGGACCATTTATCTTCCTCCAAGGTAATGGATGTCAGATTCAATCTTGCTTCTGCAAGTGCCACACACTACCTCCCAACTACGAGGACACATGTGGCTTTTCAACCCAACAACAAAGGTTACAAATCACAATTGTTGAGAATGTAACCCATTCAAAACGTGATGCAACCCTTGGTAGTGTTGAACAAAACCAGAATTCTATACAGCATATAATCTCTATAACTAAATCCTGATCACAATGTAAAAATTCTCAGCTCAGTTGAGATCAGTGGAGAATCTATCAAAATCTTAACTGGAAACAAAATTTGTTTTTGGCCGTGAGGATTTCCCATGAACCAGTGAGGCTCCTGTATCATTTTGGATACTATGAAAGTCATGTTTACATTGATTCTGCAGTTAGAGGGAAACACCTCATGTGCGACAGATCATGACAGATCATTCTCAAGACTCGTACTGATACAACAGCTAGCAGAAATGGGTGATCATCGAAGGCATGGAGTGCAGTGGATATTCTTTGTATATTATATATGATTAGCCTCTTGTTCTGGAACTAATTACTGCTTCAGACCTAGAATGCCACCCTTTGGAATGGTGGAAAAATCTTGTTGTATGATTTAGGTTCTAGGGATTCTGGCATTTTCAAGGCTTGTGTTTGTTTAACTTAAATTTTCAGCATCTCTGTTAAATATATGTTGTATTTTATTTTAAACAATGTTTGGCCATAATGTTGTTTTTTAATTTTGGTGGGCTGTGTCAGTTCTGGTGCTACTGGATTTTGCTCTAATATTTAAAGTGATTAATAGCTATGAAAGTAATTTATGTATTGAATGATTAGTGCACATGGTCCCCAATCTTATCATTCAATATGTTTCATCTCTTAATTGACAGAAATTACCTTCGGGTATGTTTTATTGACATATTTAGTGAGTCAGCAAATGGTACTCCAAAACCTACCTCTCCTGGACTAGGAGAAGCAAAAATATCGGAAGAATAAAGAGGAAAGTGAGGGCTGAGAGGTTTGTTCTTCCAAAATTCAGGAATTTATTTTCTGTCTTCAGATTCCTAAGATTATGATGATGCTATTTTCCTTATCTTGTGTGTCTAATTTACCGTCAGCTTAATTTTCTTAATATTTTTTTCCAAAATTATGATATGCATTTGTTTTACTCCAGAATAATTGGAATCTGACAATGCCCAAATTATTAAATAGGTTTGGACTTGCTTTGCGCTCATCTGCTGATGATGAAGCAAAGAAGAAAGCACGTTTGGCTAGATTTGGAGTAGATGTGAAATCTTCTTCCTTGGAAGATGACAAGAAAAAAGCAAGGGCTGCAAGGTAAACTCTATTTCAATGATTGTCTCTAAAAGCATTATTTATTTGCTTTGTATTTTATGATCAAGATCATATCTGTTTCTTGCCTTTGTTCTTTTCATAAATCAAGTTTTAATTGCAACTTTATTATATATGGAAGCATACCTGAGGGCAATTCCTTGTGTAATATTGAAAAATGATTGTAAATTTTCTGTTTATCTCAGGTTTGCCTCGGAATTGGATGGAAGCACTTTAGAGGTAAACAAAAAGCTAAAACCAGACCTGGCAGGGACTGTGGCATCAACATGAATGGTGAGTGTAAGTTCCTTGATCGATAAATCCTAATTTAGTTCGATTTTTTTTGCATGATACAAAGAAACACAACTGATTACTTTATTTATGATTCAGGCTTGGGATTCCAAGGCAAAGATGTTCTTCTTGTTGCAGCACAACACAATCATGCAACGTTAGATACTGGATATGATAAAAAATAGGCTAGTGGGGCTACAAATTGCATTAAATTTTGGTTGAGGATGAATTCCATTTTTGTAAAATCATTAATTAGTTTTTCTTTTATGTTTTGGTTAGCTTTCTTGTTTCTGGTGTCTTTCTTTGCTACATTTTCGTGTCCTTCTTGTTTATCTTTACTCTTTTCTGCCCCATTTTAATTTAATATTTGCAGTGCTTACATTTACACTGAATCTTATTTGTGTTTCAAACTTTTTTTGTTATTGTTGTGGTCGCTTAGGTTTTAACCATCTATTTTACATTTTAAAAAATTTTCTAATCTACAAGGTCAAATTGTCTTTGGTTTTTCTTTGAATTGCTCATCTATCCACCTTCTGTTGGAATTTCTTGAAATGCCCTAACCAGATTGGGAATGTCAATTGACAAGCAAAAGTAATATGATATAGAGGATTTGAACCAGTGTGTGAACTTCGAAATTGATGTTTGCTAGTCACTTAATTTCTGTGGTGCTTCACATTCTCTGACTGCCACTTCTAATTTTTGCTGTTGAAATCTGCTGAAATTTTATTTTCGGTTATTTCACTTTTCATCAGTTATACTCAGTTTTTCCTTGTCTTATTTTTCTTTTCCTCTATTTCTGTGAGGTTCCCCAGCTTTTCTTTGTCTCGCTTTTGTGACATTTTTTTTTCTTTTCTTTTCTTTCAACTACCTCTTTTATTTAAAGAGTAACCAGTGCCTTCATGTATTTTTGGTCATTTTAACCCCAAAGCATTTCATTTTGGTTGCTGCATTTTCTTGGCTGATGGTAGGATTTTGGGATCAGTTTAATGTTTTACTAGGCTTGCTAATAGTATTTAAGGAATGAAGCTCATTTGACCCACATAGACGTGAAATTTTGTGTTTTACTTAAAATGGCAGGGATGCAAATTTCTCATCATACGATCTAGTTGGACATCTTATTTGGTCAAGGGGGCCAAGAAAATGGCAACTATATTTGGTCTTCGTTTTGCTTGGCAAATGACAACATGCAATTTCCTTTTTTGACTTAGGTGAATGATTCATTTGCTCAAGATGGCAATGTGATGTATATATTTACAATTGTAAATGGGTGACTTAATTGTATATGATATTTTGATAAAGCTTATGTTCATCTTGATCTGGTTAGACTGTGATGCAGTATATTTTTCCTTTTTTTCTGAAACTTAAAAATGTGGATTAGCTGTCAACTTTGACCTGAATATAGTTGTCCAAATCTATTTATTGTATACAAAATACCGTGCTGACTATATTTCCAAGGCCGTATTTTAATATTTTGTGAATATTGCAGGTTTGGCGTGTTTCGTAGGGAATTTTCAAATGTGACAGTTTTGAATGGTCATTATAAGTTTGTTCCATTGCACATTTCGTTTTAAGCTCGGATAGATTCCTAAAACATAGAATTTGACGTTTGTGGGTGAAAAAATTAGGATTTCAATGACTAGGGGTGCAATTGTGAATGCGTCACTTTCAATTTTTGCCGAACCTGAAACTTCACGTTCGGAATTTGGCAAACCTAAAAAGAAGTTTGAAATTTTCCGAGGTTCTACGAATGTCAAAGCTGAACCTTAAACGTGAGCCCAAACCTGATCCAAATCTAATCACAAGTTGAACCTGAAGCCGAAACAGATCAAACCCGAACCCAAACGAAAACACAAATTTCAAAGAAAAAGATTTTCAGCAAGATTTGTGTTGAAATATGACCTTGGTAATTTTAGTGTCTTTTCATATGTTTGAGAGGATACGTAAAATGCTTTAAAATTTGAAACATCCAATCAACAATTCTGCCATATCTATAAATATAATAGTTGGTTAACGAGAACCTTATCATTTTTTTTTGGATTCATCTTTTTCGTCTTTTCAAGGATTAAATTAGTAAGGCATTAATAATTTAATTATGGTTTTCATTGATGGCTTATGTTATTTGGGACATGCACGTCACATTGTACCATCGTACTCACAATAAATTTCGAACGATGAAGTGGTTGAGAAAGCCTTTTAAAGGTTCAAGTCACAAAGTGTCAGATGGACACTACGTAGGGGTGCATTTAGAGATGATAATGTATTTTGGCATGTGCCCTCTAATGCCACGGTAATCCCTAATTCATCAGAGTGTATTGTCTTTTAAACTTCAATCTCCTATCTATTAACTTAAACAATGTTGATTAATTTGAAACTGTATTTTAGTGGAACAATTCACTGCTTTTTGGTGGAATAGTTCATAGATTATTCTGATCTTTTTTTGCAAGTGTACTAGTCACGATGATAAATGTGTGGTTTACTTCAGAGGGTTTTTAGTTATTTCTAGATACGCTTTTCATCATTTTCTTTGAATACTTCTGTAGTGCTTTACCTTCATATTTTATCCCCTGCACAATTGCTCCTGACGTCCATGTTGTTATGTTTATTGGTTGTTTCTGTGGAAACATTTTCCTGAGGTTCTGCAAGGTAAATCCAAATGAAAAAAATACTATTTTACATATTGAGATTTGTTCAATACATTGTTGTGTAATACTTGAATTTCAGAAATCTAGATTTCTATTTCATTATCTATATCAATATATAAGAACAAGTTCATGGATTGTTCATATTTCTCAAATTGTGGATTTGTTCCTTCCCTGTTGCATGTTGTTTTATATTGTTATGTTGTGATTCAAATTTCTAGCTGTGCTTTTCAGTTATTCTCCTACATAGTACATGCTTTGATAGATTATATCAAAAGTCTTACCAATACAATAACATTGATAGTTATATGTGGACATTTTTGTTCAGGATGGTCCATTACATAATCAAGATGAGGAGTTGGATCATGGAATTGCACTTTCTCTTTCTGAAGAACTAACCAAACCAGATGGTATATGATGAAAATTTCAATTTTTTACAGTTACTTTTAGTTTAATTATATCATTTAGCTCGATGTTTTTCATATATTCAACTAAACTTTTGTTTCTTAACAAGACTGTCATTTCCATGTTTTAGTGAACCTATTTATGGTTTGATACTCTCATACATCCTTTATCAAGTTACATGCACCCTCATTAGAAAAAACAAGAGAATTTTGCTTGTCATATAAATTGAACATAAGGTATATCCAAAATGTTAACTTGTAAACTTCTTAGCTAGCTTTAGGCTTTCCATTTAAAATCTACTTCAGTTTGAACTTTGAACAAGTTGTTCCATAGACTTGAATATTAAGAGATTTTGGTGTAAGGATTAAAAATTAGCCCGTAAGGCCTCTTAGTTATTTATTTATTTTATCTGAATATAAAATTTACCATTAAATTAGAAACACTCGGCAAAAATACTTCATAGATCAAGATCATACTTTGTAGATTGTCGTAGAATAAAAATAGGAGCAAGGACACTGAATTCTTTCAGTTTTCCTGGTTCTTGTTCTTTTGGTGTATCTTTGCACCTTTAGGGGCAATTTTTAGTTTAAAGTCTAATTCTTTAAAGGGTGCTAGGTCCATGGAAGAGCACTTGCTTTACAAGCAGGAGGTTGGTGGTTCGATTCCATCATGCTCTGATATTCATATATAGGGAATGATGAAGATCAGTTTTTGGTGACGGATGCTCTTTTGACCATCACCAATGAGCTTATGGTGACATTTTTTGACCCTTACCAAAATATGAAATGGTGACGGTCAACGAACGCCACCATATATACGCATCAATAGTGACGACCATTAAAGGTCTGTCACCATAAATCGTTGTTGTTGATATGAAATGGTAAGGGTCATTGTTTGTCATTATAGTCAATATTTGTGATGGACCTTGATGTCACGAATGAGTTTATGGTGACGGTCAATGAAAGTCGCCATATATATGCACCAATAGTGACGGCCATGAAAGGTCCATCACAAAAAATTGTCATTGTTCATACGAAATGGTGACGGTCACTATCCGTCATTATAATCAATATTCGTGATGGACCTTGAATGTCACTACAACACATAATTTCAGCGACGCCACCTTTGGTGACGTTCAATTTTTTGGTGATGGACGCTGTTGTCCATCACTATTGCTCATATGAAATGGTGACAGTCACTATCTGTCACTATAAATCATTATTTGTGACGGACCTTGAATGTCACCACAACATTATACTTTCGGCTATGCCACCTTTGGTGACGTTCATTTTTTTGGTGACGGAGGCTATTTTCCATCACCATTTCTCATACGAAATGGTGACAGTCACTATTCGTCACTATAAATCATTATTGGTGATGGACCTTGAATGTCACCACAACACCTATACTTTCGGTGACGCCACCTTTGGTGACGTTCAATTTTTGGCGACGAAGGCTCTTTTGACCCTCACCAATGAGCTTATGGTGACCATTTTCGCCCCTCACCAATGTGCTTTTTTCTTGTAGTGATTTTATTTATCCGATTTTAGATAGTCAGTGGGTCTCTCCTTTGGTGATTGTGCCAAAAAGTAATGGAAAATGGAAGGTATGTATTGACTACCGATAACTAAACAAAGCTACTCTTAAAGACCATTTTCCCTTACCTTTCATAGATCACGTGTTAGAGACATTAGAAATAAAAAAGAACTTTTCATTTTTGGATGGGTTCAATGGTTATAATCAAATTCAAGTAGCACTTGAGGATCAAGACAAAACGACATTTACCTATCCTTAGGTTACCTATGCCTACCAAGTATTGCCATTTGGATTATGCAATGCACCTAGAACATTCCAAAGGGCAGTAGTAGGAATATTTTCAGATCTAATACATGAACGTGTAAAGGAATACATGGATGACTTCACAGTCTATGGAAACACATTTGAAGCCTTAGAAAACTTGGAAAAAGTTCTAAAGAGATGTAAAGAAACAAATCTTTCATTAAGTCATGAAAAGTGTTTTATGATGTTTACTGAAGATATTGTTCTAGGAAATCACATTTCAGGAGAGGGAATCAAAGTTGATAAGTCAAAAGTTGAAGTCATCTCTAGACTACTAGTTCCAAGTTGTCAAAAAGATGTTAGGAGTTCTCTAGGATTTACAGGGTATTATAGGAGATTCATAGAAAACTTCACCAAGATAGCATCTCCACTTTTCAAATTACTTACCAAGGACTGTGAATTCAATTGGAATCCTGATTTCCAGTTAGCCTTTGAAACCCTGAAAACAAAAATCTCTGAAGCACCTATTTTAAGGAGACCTAACTCGAAATTACCTTTTCATATTTCAACAGATGCCTCAGATACAACTTTAGGAGCTATATTGGGACAAAAAGACCTGATTCCTTATGCCATCGACTATACAAGTAAAAATTTGACTCCTTCAGAGTTGAATTATACTATAACTGAAAAAGAGTTCTTAGCTGTTGTTCATGCCATAAATAAATTTAGACACTATATAACAGGCTATGATACTTTTTTTCACATAGACCATTCTGCAATTAGGTACTTAATGAACAAGTCAATTACTAATGGCAGAGTCAGAAGATGGTTATTTCTTTTACAAGAGTTTAACATCACCATTCTAGATAGGCCTGGGAAACAAAATACAGTAGCTTATTTCCTATCTAGACTCCAAAACATTAAAGACAATACTCCAGTTCAAGACAACTTTCCTGATGAATATCTCTTTTCAATTACCACTCAAACTCCTTGGTTTGCTGATATTGCTAACTATCTAGTTTTAGGAAAATTTCCTTCAATTATGAATACAAGAGATAAAATAAAGTTCATTTATGACAGTGCAAAATATTCATGTATTTCTGATGAGTTATACAAAACAGGTCCATATTTCATCATCAGAAGATGTGTTCGAGAAGATGAGATGCCTGAGATCCTCAAGGCATGTCATGGTGAACCATGTGGTGGACACTTTGCTGATAAGAGGACAGCTTATAAGATCCTTCATTTAGGATATTATTGACCATCCCTCTTTAGGATGCTAAAGAGTATGTTAAAAGGTGTGACAGTTGCCAAAGGGTAGGGAAACCTTCTCCTTCAGGTGAGATGCCATTGCAACCTCAGGTACACATTGAACCCTTTGAGAAATGGGCTTTGGATTTTATAGGACCTATTAATCCTCCATCAAGACAAAAGAAATATATATTAGTTTTCACTGACTATGTTACCAAATGGGTAGAAGCCAAACCATTACTTTCTACTACTGAATCATCTCTAGTCAATTTTATTTTTGAGAATATTTTTACTCTTTTTGGTGTCCCAAGAGAAATTGTTACAAATCAAGGAGCTCAATTTACATCAAAGCTAGTGGAGAAAATGGTATAAAAGTACAAGATCAGACACATAAAATCTACACCCTACTATCCACAAGAAAATGGTCAAGTGGAATCTACCAATAAAGTCATTGAAGGGATCCTAAGAAAGACTATCCATTTAGATAGGAGAGATTGGGCAGAAAGGCTTCTTGAAGCCTTGTGGGCCTACAAAACTACATGGAGAAACACAACAGGTCACACTCCTTATGAACTTTTTTATGGAAAACAAGTCTTGTATCCCATAGAGTTTTAGATCCAAACTTTCAAAATTGCAGTCCAGTTAGGACTTGATCTAACAGAAGCATAGAAGCACAGACTAGAGCAAATTAATGAATTGGATGAGATCAGACAAGATGCAGTCCAGAGAAAAAGCATAGTCCAACAAAAAAGGACTAGATGGCATGATAAGTACATCAAGGAAAAGAAATTTAAAGAAGGTGATTGGGCCCTCTTATTTGATTCAAAGTTCAAGGATTTTTCAGGTAAATTTCAGACTCATTGGCTTGGGCCATATGAGATTGTGAAATTTTTTGAAAATGGAGCAATAAAGATCAGGACAATAGATGAAGGAAAGGTAGCCTTTCTTGTAAATGGACACAGATTGAAGTTATATCATAAACCACTTTCAAGAGAGGAATTTTTCAAAAAATTTCAAGATAACATTGATATGAAGTTAGTGAAGAAGAATCCTTCTTCTTCACTAACTTAATTGTATTCTTATTCAATCATATTAAAAAAAAAAAAAAATTATATATATATATATATATATATAAAGGTATAAACATGAAAACCAATCATTGATTGGCATGTTTATACAGAAAATCTAAGGTGAAAATCAGAATTTTTCTCACACTTTAGATTTTCAAAATTGTTCTTTTCTGCAATTAAGTATCATAAAATCATAAGTTGAAGATTCACTTTACATATTCATGATCCAGCTCATTCACTCCATCCATATTTTCATTTCATTCCATTCCATACTTCATTCCATCCACATTTCACTTCATTCCATTTCATATTTTAGAGTTTTTAGAGGTACATTCTGTAGCTACCTGTTCTGCAACTAATTGATTCTGCAAAACCTACTCCAAAAAATAGAGGATGAGTCAAAGAAGATTATGGAGCCTAAAAGATCAATATTTTTCAGATGAAAGACAAAGCACATCAAAGCAGCAAACATTTAAAAAGGGCTAAGGTAAAATTGTGTGAAATTTTTGTTGATGGCAAATCATTAAAGGTATAATGTGGTTGGGTCATATGTTTTCCTAAGTTATTTTATGATTCGAATTAATCAAACCTCTATCATAAACACTCTTTGACCAAATCCCTTTCATCTTTCTCCATAAAAAATCATCATTAATTGAAAATTAATGGTCAGAACTTAGAAGTGACCTATTAGGTCATGTCATCAGACCGTAGCATTCATTGATGATTTTTAAAAATCCTCATAAGATTTATTCACAGTCATTCATCCCATATCAAACTCTTACACCCGATTATCCCCATGATTTAGCACTACCCTATTCCATTCACATCCATTCACTGCTATTTCTTTCTGTAGACAATCCTCATCTGCATAGAAGTCATTTTAGGGTAAGACAAACCTTCACACTTGCTTTTTATTTGGACAAAAGAACAGGAACAGAGCAGTGAATAGAAGCCAGAGAAGGGAAGTAATATTTATCAAGAAGAAATTGGGCTTATTGTAAGGTTAGAACCAATTGAAACTAAGTATTTAGAAGGATACCATTAGATTAAAGGGTTATTACAACAGGCTGGATGGCTGAGCTTTATAGATAAGTTTAATGGATTCCACAAGGAAATCATAAACTCATTTTCCAGGTCGTTCGATGGATCGGAAGTGGAGATTGGGGATATCAAATTCACCATCATAGAGTCATTCATAGTAGAAGCAACAGAGCTACCAAGACAGGGAGAACGTTGGTTTAAAAACAAAGAATTTCATAATGAGGCTTGGAGACAAATGCTAAAAAACCTAGGTATGGACACTGCAATGTTTAAGAAAGGTATTCCTAGTTTAGCTTTGAAGAATAAATGGAGGAATATGGTATTAATTCTACAAAATTTGATAACCTCTGAAGGTAGATTTGGCATTTTGTATGTATATCATATTAGACTCGTGATGAATTTTATAGATGAAGAAATAAATCTACCCTTTTTCCTACGTAATAGTTTTAAAAGGATGTCCTCAAATGTCTAGAAAAGGCTTCAATTCTTAGAAACTACCTTACATCATCATGGCTTAATTAAAATGTTAATTGAGTATCATTTGAAGAAGATAGGAGATAATTGGGATGAATTCCTCCTAAGGAACCATTTTGAAGAACCAAGAGAAACATTGTCTAAAGAAAAACCTGTGAGAAGAAGTAGGAGAGGAAAAGATGTTAAAACTGTTGAAATTAAGCCTAATGTATCAACACAGGAAGAAAGTGATGAAATAATCTCTGAAAAGTTGGTAAAAATCAGGAAACAACTCAAGAAGAAAAGGAAGGAGGAATTAACAAATGAATGTGTTGAAGGAGAGGATGTAAAACATGAAAATGCACCGAAATTGAGAATAAGCTCCAGGCTTAAAGGCATGGTGAAAAAGACATGCATTAATGGAACTAAAATCATAAAGATTGAAGAAGAAGAAATTCCAATCTAGGCACCAGTTGACAGATCTCCTGTATACCAATATGAAGAAAACCCTGGTAGAGGAACCCCAGATGTAGATCCATCTCAACAGTAGTTTTATGACCATGTGGAATCATTAGAGAGAAAATCCTTAGAGAACAAAGAAATATCCCCCAGTCCACAAGAACCTCCCATTCAAATATTAAAAAGAGACAACTATGAATTGGAGATACTGAATAACCATATTAAGAATGAAAATGAAATCCTAAGGGAGGAGGTTAAATTGAAAAGCAGCATTAACAACACTCTCTCTCAGAAAATTGAAGCATTATTATACAAAGCAAACAAGAAGTTGAAGAAAAGAAAGAAGAAATTAAACAGGGCATTCATTAATCTGAAGTTCAAAACACTCATGAGGAAACCCAATATGGCATTAACTACCATAAGAAGCAAAAACAGGAGGTTAGATGTTCTTGCAGAAGTATCAATACAAATGGAATGAAATTGCATGAGGACATGCAAATGTTTTGCAGTGGCGGTATGTTGAGCCCTAAAAGTGTCTTCTCCTTTTCCAAATTCCACTTCATCTTATCATTCCATTTTGTTATTTTATAGACCTAAATATCAATAAGAATGATTAAAATCACTTAAGGAATACATGCAATGACTAACTTGTTGTACTTTTGTGGTTTTGTTGTCTTAATGATTTCTGAGCAGTTTTAGCTACAAAATGCAGTCATTCTGTAGCCAGTTACACATTCCGTAGCCATTTTGGTGTTTGAACATATTACAGATGTCATCTGAAGAAAATGTGTATGTGGTTAGATTCTAAATCTTTCCCACATCGTTCCTTGTCATCCATGAAGGTTGAGTCAATAACTGGATATGCTTATGCACGTGGTAAAACCAAAAGTCCGAGAAGCATATTTTTATAAGGATAAGGACTCTTGATTTGATTTCAGAAAATCAAGAGTCCTAAAAAGGAGTTTTATTTTGATTTTGAATTTAGAATACACCTGTGCCTACTTTCATTCAATATCAGTTATTTATTTGCTTATAAATTTAGCGCGGTGAGACCGAGAAAACAAGTTAACTCTTATTTTTTCCAATACTATGATACTCAGTTTCGAAGTATTTTTGATAATAAGAAGAAGCATAACTTTGATGTTGTATTTAAGACAAACTGAAGGAGTTAAATATTTTAATGCCAAGTTGATAGTAGAGGGAGCCTGCTATCCAAGGAGGCTTCCACATGCTTTCTAGATAAGTAGCTTTTAATTCTGTGTTGTTATATTTCATACATAGATAGTTTTCTGAGTTCACATTTTTCAGTATCATGTCTTACATTGTTTGTTTAACTAACAGATCCTCATGATGTTATAGTTAGTCTTTTCTCAAAGCTTTTCCAGCATATCTCTATTCAATGAATGGATTTAATTGTGACATCCTGAGTTACCAGTACTTTAGCTTCTGTTATTTATATTAAAGGATCCTCATTATCTTACAACCATTATTTTTCTTCAAAGCTTTTCCAACACATCACTATTATATGAATGAGATTTGGTCATACTATGTTTAGTTAATTAAGAATTTTATGTTCTATAATTAGGTAGAAGATCCTCATATTGTTACAAACAATATTTTTCTCAAAAATGTTCCAATAAATCTCTAAATCACAGAGAATATCTAATTGTAATACTGTGGGTTACTTGTTGTTTAGAATATCCTTATTTCATTATATCTAATCTCCTTCAATAAACTCTTCCAATAAATCTCTAGCTAATGAATTATATGGAGTTATAATGTCATAAGTAGTTCCAAATATTCATAGGAGATCCTTAGCATATTATAGCAATTTTCTTCTCAAGCTGTTCCAAAATATCTCTATCATATGAATAAGATTGCACTATAATATTCTAAGTTGCTGTCTGTTTTTAGGAAGATCCTAATCACATTGGAGTTAAATCTCTTTCACAAATTATTCCAACAAACCTCTAACTAAAAGGATCAGGTTGAAATATAATGTCTTGAGTTACATTTCATGTTAATTTGAAAGCTAGGACATCCATGGATTATAATGCTCTGTTTTTCATCATTTTCCTAATTAGGGACAAAATTTACAATTACACTTTGTTTTGAGTCTAAGGTTCTCTTTTCTTTCCTTTTTGACATAGATTTCATGTCATCTTTTGAACAGAGAATCACATAATAAAACTTAAACATAACAAAACTAGAAAACATCAACAAAATACTGAAAACAATGAAGTAAGAATAAGGATATTTAGGCACATATAGTGAAAGTATACCTCATCAGTTTACAAGCCCTAGTCGATAATTTATGCTATCAATTCAGGACACTAAATTGAATAAAAAAGGTATTCATAATTACATATAGAAAAAAGTACATGGAAGATCTCTAATGATATTATTTGTGAAGAGTCGCAGCACACACAGTGCTACAAATTATATACCTTTCTATGGTATTATAATATTGTGGGAATAAGGTGTGTTCCAAGCTTTAGCCACTCTAATCATCATTATGATTTAGATTTAATGCCAACCCAAGGATAGATGTGTATATTCAAGGTTATAACTCCAATACCAATGAAACCTTTCCTACTTTGGAATCTATACATCATCATAGGTTATATAGATGTCATCTCAAGCATCATGTCACCCTAAGAAGCTTCATTTCTCCTTATCAACTAAATCATATATATCAGTAAGTTCAAGTATGATTCAAACACTTAACATTTTCACAGAAATATAATGCACAATCACAACCCCAATTAGTAATAAACTTTCAATATGGTTAACTCAAACCTCTGGGGTTCTCAAATATAGTTATGCTACTTAGGTCATCATCAACCACATCTTCGTTGGAAGATTTCTTCTTTAAATTCTATAACAACACCGTATTCAAGCTCAACAATGCTTCCATTTCATCTTGTTTACAAATTTTTCATTAACAAATATCTAGCTATACTGCTTCAACCATGATATTTATTCTTTTTTCAAGGCTTTTATTTTAGTTTTCACATCATGCCATCCCTCTAAGCTATGGATATGTACACTTTCTTTCATCCAAGCTCCATCTCAACTTAGGGAGATCAACAACTTCATTCTTACATATTATTTATCATAACAACCAAAAAATTTAAATCTTAAAAGCTTCATTTCTTCAAGAACATCATGGAAACAAGGCTATCTATATCTCATGTCATCATCAATTCTATATCTTCCATCATCCATCATTCTCATCATTATTATCACATCATCTTCAACTATGAACATCTTCAACATCTTCAGGATTATGTATGTACAAATAGCAAGTACAACCAAGTACAAATATACAGAAGCATGAAGTCAACTATATAAAAATAGGGTTATCATAATGGAAACATCAAAGTAATAAAGCTTTAGGCATCAAAAATTTAAACCTAGATAGGTTCAAAATCAACAATGGTTGCATTCTTTTATGAACATCAAACACTTTGCTAGGGTTTTTCCATAAACCCTAGATTCCATCATCGAGACTTAAAGCCTTTAGATATCAAGTTAGCGATATCATTTTACATCTCGAGCTTCAATATTATGCTCTAGAATTTCATATCAAACTCCATTAGGGTTTTTTCATAAACCATATATTTCATTAATAAAAATAAATCACGATTATAAATAATCAAGTTGCATACTATAATTTCATATCTAGGATTTCATTACCTTATATTAATAACTTATTGTATTTTTTATCATAAACCCTATATACCCACATCAAACTCCAAAATTATATATATAGCAATTTTGACTAGACTACGGTTTCAACTGTGCATAATTTCATACATCTAGGATTGACTATTGCAAGGGTTTTGTCATAGACCTTAAGTGTTTTATCATATAATCCAAACATTAGCTACCCTAAAATTTTAGGGTTTCATAACATGAACAAACCTTAAACATAAAGATATTAGGATTTCATCATAGGTTCTAAACTTCATTAACAAACCCTAGGTAGACCAGGGTTTCATCATGAGCATACTCTAAGCATTGAAAGGCTAGGGTTTTATAGTGAACCCTAAAGATTACGGTTTCACCCAAAATGAAAAAAAATGGCAAGAGATATTGTGATAAGGCTAGATTAAATCTACATATTAATCACCCCAATAAGAGTCTTTATGATTCAAAACCCTAGACATGAGAAAGTTAGCAATATTAACTTCAAATGAAGGATATTTATACATTTTGAATAAGATTTTTACGAAATTGAATAAAACATACCTTAAGTTGTTCTTTTAACAAATATTAACCAAGTTTATATGTCCTTCCGAATCAATCCACAATTTTTTTGCAAGCTCCCTCTTAACCTGCATAATTTTCCTTCCAAGGAATATTTTCAAGCAACAATATTAAGGAAAAATAGAATACTTATCTCTTGTAAGAAGGGTTTTACTTTTGCATAATATCATTTTTATATCAACAATATTTTCTTGGCAAGGATCATTAATTATCTATGGTTTTTCATTATTTACAAAATATAAAAATAAATATGTCAAAATTATTGCGAAGGCTTGTCATAACCCTACAACCCTAGATAGCATGAGTGTAGGGATCCTTGAAAGAAAACAAGAGAAATAATATCATTATAAAGAAATAATTATCCAATTCAAAAACCAAATAACTTAAAACTTAGTCATTTTATGTTTGAATCAAATGAAGAGTCATACATACCTCATACCTTTGTCTTTTATTCAGTTTACTGCTCTCCTTGAAATCTAAAGTCGTATAGTTAAAATTTGAGATATAAATAACAAAAAAAAATAATACTTACCTTCTGACTTCAAGTTGGTCTCCTTTCTCTGGAATTTTCACTATAGTTTTTCTTTTGTAACAAGATTCATTCCAAGAAGGTTCTAAATTGGACTATTGCTCATATATTTATTGGATGACTCAATGCTTGATATAGGATAGTTGTTGCATCTATGCCTTTTGCTTTAACGTGACATCCTTCAAAAGAGAAGAGACTTCCAAAAACAATATTTAAGTTTTTTTTTTCTCTTTTTTCAATCACTATGGAGACTTCATAGGTTCACATTTTATCTTATTATTCAGGCTTGAATTATCAGTCTCATGATTGTGTCCTCTTATAATGACCTTTAGGCTTTTATACCGTTGTATATGAAAGGTACAAGACTATGAAATTTCTCTAAATATGGTGACTATAACATATCTTCAAAATTTTGTATTGGTATTATATCTATATATATATGCAGAGGTATTTGTGACTGAAACATCAAGTTTTTCCTTCTTGCCAGTTTTCTAGCCTTCAAAATTATTTCTGTGCTTGATGTAACAATTGAAAAAAATGCATAGATTTCTGAATATTTTGGATTTTTGAGGTGACACAATACTCATATTAGAAAGGTTATTTTAGACCTTAATATTTTTTCCTATAACTTTTCTCTTTATACCAAAAAAATTGACCTTGAATGGGCTATTAATATAGCCTCTCAGGTTTTAAGAACAATTATTCTATATTCTTCAAGTTATTTTAATTGTATCTCTCAAATCTATGGTTAAATCACAGGGTTTGTATACTTTTTAGATATGCTCGGAATGTTAACTTGATTGCTTGGAATTTTCTTCTAGGTGATGTGTCTGAGGGAACTAACCCTCTATCACTCTTGTGATCTTGTAACTGGCCTTGTAAACGAACCACGATTCGATACCATATTGAGAAATCTAGGACATATTTTTTTGGGATCCTTATTAATTCATTTTCTCCTTTACTTGACAATTTCTTCTGATTAGTTATTACTTTTATTCTTTTTTATTACATTTTCATGATTAAGAAAATTTCCAAGACTTAAAAGACAATATGGGAATTACAAAATGTAGGCACCCAGTCACTAAAAAACATTTATGAACGGGAAAACTCAGTCAAACCTTTTCACTAGTAAATTAAAATCAAATTTGAGACAATCATGACTCAAGAAAAATAAAAATGACTTCCTTCACTGCATCAACTCAATCTTCCATGAATAAGTCAAACTTTGGCATATCAAGTCAAGGATAATAGCAAGATAACTAGGGTTTTGGTCCCTCTATTCATTCTTCTGAAATTTCTTGGTCTTCTGCACCTTTTTCGTCTAGTAACATTTTAAAAACTCACATTTGACCTTAGGAATCAAAACTTCATACCTTCCCTAGGATTGCTTCACTTCTTGACATAATATACATTTTCCTTCTGTTATTTCATCCTTCATAAATACTTATTAACTACAGATCGAATCACGCGTGTATATTTCAATAGGTTGAATGTATTATTATAAATAATAGTTCGAAGCTTCCTCTCTTGAGGCCGACATATCCTCTTTGAGGTCAACTTGAAGGAGGCTACTGAGACTTGATGGAGGAGGGACAATGCACTATAATAATATTTTTCTTTCCTAATATAAAAATCCCAAATAGGATCTAGAATAGAATAATGATGACAATGATTGTGTATATAATCGTAGAAGCCTACAATGGAGGCGTGACCTATTAATCATTATTCCAAGCATGAAACTCATGCTATAATAATTCAATTTATTTTAATAAAAAATTATTATTCTTTCTTTGACAAATACATTACATCATGAATCAAGTAAAATTTTGAAGACTAACTCTAGTTACATTTTTCAACATGATTTAATTCGTGGAATTGATCACTTATGTACAAGGATGGTAGGTGTAGACTTATGCTATTTTGAAGGGGGGCGGTGGGCGGCGGGTGTGGCACGGAAGGGGGGATGGCGGAAGGGCACATAAAAGTGATATTTGATGATGTTATATGGTTAGTGAATGATATGAGAGAAATTATCATATAAAAATGATATATACTTACCCATGTTTTCTTGTGGATTGTAAGCCATGTTTAGGAGGGGATTTTTAGATTAATTAGGGTAAATTTGACTTAGTCAAATCCTAATGTAAAATAGCCTATTTAAGTGCATGTTGGCTCTATTGCTAGTGTCCTTTTAACATTGTGAGGGCATGGTAAAAGAGGAGTAGAGTGTAAAAATGTTGAGAAGTTTTCCCTTGATATATAAAAGGCCTAGCCATTTCTTTGTGGACATAACCTAAATTAGATTAACCACTTAAATTTTGTCTCCTATACATTTCTCGCGATTAGGCCCATCTACTTCTAGAATTTTAATTTAATTATCAATAATTATTGGGTGGATAATAATTATTTAACCTCTAGTGAATATTCTAAAATATTATTAGCACTAGTCACATATGAAAGGTTGACATTTGTCTCAAAAATAGTTTTAATTTTTATGTCATTTTAGTATTTTACCATATATCTATAAAGAAGTATCACATGAAATGAGTTACATTTTTTTTTAAATGTCCTATTGAGAAGTTATGATATTGTAACAAAGCATATTTATTAATGTGCAAATATAATTCCTAAAACACCATGGGATGTTATGATGGCTTATCAATACCACATGCACAAACATCATATTCTTATGAAACTATTTTTAATTGATCAAGTTAATTACAAAAAGAAAAGAAAACATAGCTACCTTGAAAATAAATTACAATCTTTAATTTGTGAATAACATTTTAAAGTATTATAATAAATTAATTATATACCATCTTAATTAAATTACAATTGTAATAACTCTATTATAAAATAAGCATATGCACATCGCACATGTAATGATTTAAATATCTTGAAAGTGTTTCTTAACACACACATGGAAATCTAAAGTGTGAAATTTTCGGAGTTTCTATTTCTCATAATAATATAGTTTTAAAATTGGTAGAAATTTGGAGGGGTTATTTACTACCAAAATTCAACCATCCCTTCCATTGATTACTTTAAGGGTAGCAACTTAGGGAATAATATATGTTACCCACCCTAACTGGATAAAAGGTTCTTTCTCTTTCAATCTTATAATGCAGAAATTTGAATGAATTAAATAATTTAATGATCTGCACTTTGTCCCCTTAAATAATATACCTTTAATAACTTGAATACTCAGTGATGGGAAGCCTGAAACGTTATTCTCAATAGAAACATGAAACTGGTGGAAAATAGATAATATTTTATTCAATGGCTATTACATTTTGGGCTTCCCAGAAAAACTTCCAAGAAAAATGCTACACCTAAAGTATGTTACACCATGTTCAACTAATCGTGACCACAGGGTTCTACGTAGCACCATTTATGTGTTTATTGAGTTATAAAGCATAAATATATGTAACCATGATTCAGGAAGCTGTTAAAGTGTATCATTTGCAAAGGAGAAATGCAATCACCAGGTCAAGTGCATTGGGCAAGTACTCTCCATATTTGGCAATGGCTCCTTTTTCAATCCTGGAGAAAAATTCAACTATCATATATTCATTCCATCCCAAGTGGGCTCCCACAATATTCTTAGAGATGGCTTTGTACTTCTTTCCTACTATTCTCCCAAACATATCCTCCTCCCATTTTCCAACCTCCAACAATGGATGCAAAGTAAACCCACTTAGAGTCCTCACGCTATCTATTTCAAAATACTTCACTGTCTCCACCATGATATTTAGGTCCTACACACTTGGTTATCCGGATTTATGTAGGAACACAACTAAATACACTTGTAACAATAAATACAAATATGCAGTGGAAATAACACTTCATTTCATATATATTAAAGAACTAAAATTTTCTTACAGACATAATGGAAATAAATTAGCTAGGGCGCTGGTAGCCTATCTCTGAGAAGAGATGTAGTGGCTACAGGTCTATGAACTGAGTTACAATGAGGCTCGAAGGCATATTTGTTATTTCGAAACAACGGAAAACACTAAACATCCAAAACCCTAACCCTAGGAGATGAAGGGCCAAAACTATGGGCCTCGTTTGAGTAAATTCATGTTTCAACTTCCAAGGGACGTAACTAAAAAACTGAAAGAAACAACGGTGGGGTCCCAAGCAGAACAGGCGGGTGGCTACCAATATCCACCTGGATCATTCCTCCCCCCTTAGGAGGAAATGGTCCCCATTGTGTCGAGTTCCTCCATTAGATGAGGAAACTTCTACTAAACTTGGTCCCTGGAGAATCACTTTCCTTGGTCAGCTTTGACAACTCAATACAATTGGATCTTTTGTTGTTGAGTGTTCTTGATTTGCATGTCCATGATAAAATCTATGGTGGCATGTTCCATGCAATCTGGGTTTAACTCTTTTGGTGTGAGTTCTTTTGCAATGTCAGAGTTGTGCAATAGAGATGAGAAGTAGGGATGAAGGCAATCCACATGGAATACTGGGTGCAGGCCAAGGAATGGTGGAATACTGAGCTCAAAGGAATTATTCCCTACAGACTTGATGATGGTGTATAGCCCATATCAGAGTGGGCGAAGCTTGCAGTGGGGTCCACTGAGGCTCTCCCTCTGAAAACGTAGCCACACTTTTTCGCCCACCTAGAAGTTGTGTGGCACCCTATGTTGATCATGATGTTTATTTTATTTAGCATCGGCTCTGTCCAATATGTCATGAACCTATTGGAATTAGTAGCCACAAATTGCATGACTACGTCAATGAAACATAGTGGCCAGAATCCCAAGCCCACCTAAAAGTGTTTGTGACCGATTGAGTTGTGGAGAGCTTGGTTATAACTGTGTTGTACATAGGGGAGGATCTCATCCCATGTGCGTGGATTTTTTGAATTTTACATGTGCAAAATGTGTACAATAATCCTGTTGACGACCTTTCTATGGCTATCAATTTGGGAATGGAAAGTTGTGGACTTGGTCAGCCTGGTGTCCAACATTGACCAAAGGCTGGACCAAAATGTGCTGAGGAACTTGTTGTCACGATTTGATAAGATAGACTGTGGGATCCCAAAGTGCACCCACACTCGTTCAAAGAAGAGCTTAGCATTGGCTTATGTTGGTATATTATTCTTGCAGGCTGCCATAATGGCCATCTTCGAGAATCTGTCGATGACCATGAAAACACAGTCATTTCCATGCTTAGTAGAAGGAAATCCTGACATGTAATCCATGGAGATGGATTCCCAAGGTCAAATAGGGGTAGCTAGCAGAGTATAGAGGCCTTGCTTTTTGATGGTAAGTTTGGTAATGGTGTAAGCAGTGCATGATCTGATGTACTTCCCGACATGCTGTCAAAGGTTCAACCAATAGAAATACTTCTACAGTAATGCCACTATTTTCTCGACCCCGAAATTCCTAGTGAATTGACTGTAGTGTGCTTCACATATGACCTTGGCACACTCGCTTGAAGGAACAGAAAGGTGTCCTCGGTGACATAACAGTGCATCTTGGAGGTGAAAATTTGGAACTTGCGTACCCCCCAAGAGAGCCTTGTATGTGTGGCTAAATTCTGGATTAATCTTGTAGAGAAGTAACCAATTAGAAGTCTCATGCCCATAAGATTTGAGAATGGTGGTTAGCACCATGATTGGTGGTCGGTTGAGGCAGTCTGCAGCATTATTGGTGCTACCCTTCTTGTACTTGATGTTCAAATGAAACTATTGCAGATATGTGGAACACTTCTGATGGCAATCATCCTGCAACTTCCCTTGTGTCTGTATGAACTACAGGGGTTGGTGGTCTGTGTGGATGATTTTTTCCTTCCCAAAAATTTAATGCTTCCATTGTCGACAATCCTGGATAATCGAATACATTTCTTTGTCATAAGTGGGAAGCTTGAAAATTGTGTTCGACAATGTCTCACTATGATATGCCACTGGATGCCCTTGTTGAGTAATAACTACCCCAATAGCATAGTCAAAGGCATGTGTCTCGATCTCAAATGGTTGTTGAAATTGTGGTAATGTGAGCAAGGGGCGGAAAAAAGGCGATGTTCCAATTCTACAAACATCTTCTGTTGAGATTTTGACCAAAATTACTTTTCTTTCACTCCTCCCTTGGTGACTTGACTGAAGGGCCAAGTGATATGAGAGAATCCCAACACGAACCTATAGTAGAAATTAGCAAGACCCAAAAAGTTGTGAAACTATGTGAGTGGTTAGGGCTGGCCAATCTCGAATGACTTAGATATAAGTTGGATCCATATCCAATCCCCTTTCATCAATAATGTATCCCAAATATTGAACCTGGATCATGCCAAAAGTAAAATTCTCCAAATTTTCGCATAACTTTTGTTCCCGTAGTGTTTGGAGGACTTTTCGGATGTGGTGGAGGTGCCCTTCCCAAGTCTGGCTGAAGATCAGAATGTCATCAAAGTACACCACTACAAATGAGTTGGTGAATGGTCGCAAGATGTCATCCATCAATCTCATGAAGGTTTCGGGAGCATTCGTCAACCCGAAAGGCATGACCAACCATTCGAAAAGGCCCTCCTTGGATTTTAAGGTAGTCTTCTACACATCGGAGGGTTTGATTGGTATTTGGTGATACCCAGAGTTCAAGTCGATCTTACTAAAATATTTTGCCGCTTTGAGTTGGTCCAGAAGGTCATCAATCCGTGGGATCAGGTACCTATTCTAGAAAATGATCTTGTTCAGTGCCCGATAGTCAATACAGAGTCTTCGAGTCCCATTCTTCTTTTGTACCAACAATATTGGGATCCCACAGGGTGATGAACTAGGCCGGACATGACCATTCTATAGAAGCTCCTGAATCTTCCTCCTGATTTCATCATTCTCCAGAACAGAGTGCCGATAGATCGGTCCATTAGGTAGGGCGCATCTAGGGTCATATCAATGGGGTGCTTGACCTGACAGTGCAGAGGCACCCTTGTGGATGAGGTGAATATGTACCTGTACTCCTCCACAACCTTGTCCATTTTTTTTTGTCGTGTAGAGGAGTCATGTCTGGAGGTCGTGGCCACAGTCTTCTTCTTGCCATGGGGATGGATCATCAGGAAAACAAATTTCTTGGTTTGGGAAATGAGCTTACTGCATTTTTTTATAGTAACCAAAGAGATAGTGGTAGGCGGTGGAACCTTTGGTATCCTGTGCAGCTTATTTCCCAAAGTAAAAATAACAACACGAGGTCAGGAATCATACACAACATGTCACTTCCACAAGTATGGTTGGCCTAATAATACATTAGAAACATCAATAAGAGAAATTTCACATAATACCTCATATGTGAAAGGCTTGATTCTATAGGTAAGGTGGCACTAGTAGCTCATGCAGAGACCCCATCCTTGGTGAAGCCACCTAATGGTGTATGGATGTAGGTGTGATGTGGTCGACAAGCACAACCACTTCACGAAATATGCTGAAATGAGGTTCTTTTGGCTCCCATTGTCTATAATGAAATGTAGTGGGGAACCCTTTACCCACATCTACGAGTGGAATAGGCACTCCGCCTCCTCTGGATGTTATGGTTCCTCCTTCTAGATCTTCGTAGTGCCAACATTGGCATTGGGCACCACATCAATAATTTGCTTCCCTTTTTCATTCCCCTTGTCAGGTTCTGATTCAAAGTCAGAGCATGCATCTGATTCAAAAGCCCTCATATTGGCCACCAACAACTGAATGGCCGGACACTCACTTATGTTGTGAGTGGACCTCTTATGGACCTCACACCACTTTCTTGTGTCCTTATTTGGCTTTTCGGTGTTGCTCTTTACTTGTGGATTTTGCATGTTGTCTTGGGATGTCATGCCTTAGCTTTGTCCTTTGTTCTGCATTTTGAGAGCACCTTGCCCTTGTGTTTGATTCGTAGATCCAAAGTCTCGCTTCTTCTGTTTGAATTTTTGTTCAATATTGGCAGCATACCGGTATGTCGTACCAAGCCAGGAGATGTCGAGGAACTCCATTACCTCTTGAATGTATCTCTGGAGACAACTGTGATACCTTAGCACCAAATATTTCTTTGAATATTTGATACCCAACATTGTGCATAGGGTATGGAATAAATTGTCAGCTCATGCACACCTTGATCCTTTGGTTGCCGCAGTGTGGTCCATTATGTGTACCTGTCCTCATAGCCCCCCACGGGATAGTATTTCTCCTTAATGGTGTCTCGAAAAGAATTCCAAATGGGTATGGATGAGAACAGAGAGGGTCCTATCTCATCCTCTTTCTCATAGTAGTTTTCCCACAAGTCCTTGACATGGGGGTAGGTTTGAGGAGTTCAAAAATAATCTTCTCCCGATCGGAAAAGTCATGAACCAAGAAATATCCTTCTAATGGATTCAACCATCTATCTATGCCACTTTCATCAATTTGACCCTCAAATATGGGAATGTCAGAGTTTACTTGTACCTTAAAGGGATTCATGCCTCTAGAATGGCTGTTCGATGCAGATGCGTCGTCGGTGGGAAGTCATTGAAGGATCTGGGAAAATTTATCCATCATCGAATTCCTTTGTTTTTAAAGGGAATCCTCGAGAAATATTTTGATAGGATCTCCTGCTCCATCATATTTCTTTTTTCCCCCATGGATGGCCGTCGAGGTTTGCGAGACTGATCTTGCAACTCCTTATATCTAGACTCGTTGGGGACATACAAAGAAGGATCAAGAAAAATAATACCGCTCTGATACCACTGATCTATATTTATGCATGAACACAACATAATACATATGTAACCATAAATACAAATATGCAGTGAAAATAACACTTCATTTCATTAATATCAAAGAACTGAAATTTTCTTACAAAAATAATGAAAATAAACTAGCTAAAGCGATGGTAGCTATGTCAGAGAATAGATGTGGCAGTTGGAGGCCTCTGAAATGAGTTACAATGAGGCTTGAGGTCCTATTTATTATTTATAAATAATGGAAAACCATAAACATCCAAAACCATAACCCTAGGAGATGAAGAGACAAAACTATGGGCCCTGTTTGGGTAAATTTATGTTTCAATTTCCTAGGGATGTAACTGAAAAAATTAAAGAGACAGTGGTGGCGACCCAAGTGGAATAGACAAGTGGTCACCAATATCCCCGTGGATCACTTGAACCATAGTAAGGAATGTTTAAGGAGTCTAGCTTCTCCTCCTCAATCAAACCCTGCCATCAGAATCTCGATCACATACTGAATGTATTCAAACCTACTTATGAGATACCAATATTGAATTATCTAATTTACCTCTTCACCAGCTCCAGAAAAGCAACTTCCAAGTGAAAAGCATAAGCTCCCAACATGCTTTGCTCCTTTATGTCGATAGAATTATGCACCAAGAGAGCAATGAACAGGCATCTTCAAGGAATAATCAGTTCTTCTCTCGCACCTAAAAATGCTGCAAAATATTATTTGAGCTGATTGAGATAGGCATCGATCACTGCATCACTGGATATGTAAACATGTCCACCATTCCAAGTAGGATAACTTCTATCCTCGATGATACGAGGAACCTGAAATTGAAAATGATTAATATACCATCTTCATCAGTAACAAAGTAGATTTGGTCAAATGGGAAGATTAAATAATTATAGGGCTTTCTCGCATACTTGTCAAAGCGAATGGAGGTTGCTGAAGGAATGGAAGAAATGGAGGGTTTTTTGTGGGAAAAGTCGTTTGTACTACGATACTGACGCCACTCATGCGATGTAAGATCTGGTCACTGGAGGCTTATCTCCACTATGCACTACTGGTGTTGGTAGTCCTATTCTTCCATCTCTAGATACAGTTTCGAATGTACCTTGAAATGGAGGCAATATTCGAAACAACGTATTGAAATAATTCGATGGAAGATTGATGAAGTGAACCTGGAATTTTGGTGCATCGAGGAAATGGAAAACAAAAATTGATTTGAAAACTATGACGATGGTGTCGGCTGTGAGAAGAGTATTCATCCCAATTGCACATCCAAAGTCTACAATACGAAACACACCATCTATGGCCTTTATGAAATATCTGACGTTCTAGAAGATCTCGTGCTCAATGTTGGAATTTTCAGAATTCCAACATGGTATCGGAGCTAGTCCAGGCTATTTGAAGAACAAATAAGCTGAAGGAAAGGAGTTCTTTGTTGCAGCAGCTTCTCCAGTAGTGTGAAGACTCAGACAAGAAGAATCCAAAGGTATTTCTCTATACAGTTTTGTGTTACTGTTGCAGAACAATCAGTTAATTTTAAACACACAGTCAAGTTTTTTTGAAGCATAGTTAAGAGTACAGAATGGCTGGAGCCAGCACTGGTATGAGTATGGGAAATATCCATCTCCCAATTTTTAATGGGAAAAATTATGACTACTGGTCAATAACTATGAGAGCTTTATTTGTCTCCCAAGACTTATGGGAATTTGTTGAGGATGGATTTGAAGAGCCAACAAATGAAGCAGAGTTTTATGTTTTAACTCAAGCAGGAAGAGAGTTATTGAAGAGCAATAAGAAGAAAGATGCCAAGGCTCTTTTCTTCTTGTATCAAGCAGTACATGAGAGTGTGTTTCCGAGGATAGCAGTAGCTAACAGATCCAAAGAAGCATGGGAAACTCTCAAAACAGCCTATCAGGGTATGGAGAAAGTGAAGACAGCAAAACTTCAGTTGCTGAGGAGAGACTTTGAGACTCTCTGTATGAAAGAGTCAGACACTATTGACTCATTCTTCACTCATGTGATTGGAATGGTCACACAAATAAGATCACATGGAGAAACTCTTGAAGACAAGAGGATTGTAGAAAAACTCTTGAGAAGTTTACCCTCAAGATTCGATGTGATTGTCACCACCATAGAAGAGACTAGGGATCTCACAAATTTTTTAGTGGATGAACTACATGCATCACTGATGACTCATGAACAGAGATTGGGTAGGAATGAAAAATCATCTTTTGAACATGCCTTTAAGACCCAGATGTCTTTCGGAAGAGGAAGAGGGCAAGGCAGAGGAAGAGGAAGAGGCAGAAGCCAAAACAAAGGTGGAAGAAACAACCCTTCACATTCACATGGAAGGTGCAACAGTGAAAATCACAGCCACGGCCAAGGCAGCCAGCAAAGTGGATAGCAGAATGATCAAGGACAAAGGTATGATAAATCCAATGTCCAACGTTACAATTGTAAAAAATATGGTCATTATGCTAATGAATGTAGAAAGAAGAAGCAAGATATGAGAAGTGAAACTAGTGCAAATTTCACAAGAGAAAATAGCAGCCAAAACAATTTGTTTTTAGCTTGTAATATGGCTGAAGAAAAAAATGAAGATTTATGGTTTCTAGACTCTGGTTGTAGTAACCATATGACAGGAAACATAGCCATGTTTTCTATGTTAGATGAGAGTGTGCAGTCACAAGTCACACTAGGAACTGATAGCAAAGTTTCTGTTATGGGAAAAGGAGATGTAAATGTTCTAACAAGATTAGGTGCAAGGAAAACCATAGCAAATGTTTATTATGTTCCAGGAATGATGTGTAACCTCTTAAGTGTTGGACAGCTTGTCCATAAGGGGTATAATGTTTTCTTTGATAATGATGTTTGTACCATCATGGATAAACCACCCAGCAAACAGTGTATTGCTGAAGTGAAGATGACAAGGAACAGGATGTTCCCTCTCAGAATGAGAGCAAATTTGAAGAATGGTGAAGAGAAAGCAGTAGTTGCACAAGATACTTACCAAAGCGAACCAAAGGATGATAATTGGTTATGGCACTTGAGATTTGGACATCTCAACTTTGGAGGTCTTAATTTGTTGAACAAAAAAGGAATGGTAAGTGGTTTACCATTGATAGAGAAACCGGACAGCCTTTGTGAAGGTTGTATTCTTGGGAAACAACACAGAGAAAGTTTTCCTTCCGAGAAAAGCATAAGGGCAAAAGCACCCTTAGAGATTGTCCACTCAGATGTGTGTGGACCGATGCAAACTCCATCACTTGCAAGCAACCACTATGTCTTAACATTCATAGATGATTTTACAAGAAAAACTTGGGTTTACTTTTTGAAAAATAAAAGTGAAGTGTTTGAAAAATTTTGCAATTTCAAAGCACTTGTTGAGAACCAGAGTGGGTTGCATATCAAAGTCTTAAGGACTGATAGAGGAGGTGAGTATATCTCTAAAGATTTTCTACGTTTTTGTAGAGAAAATGGTATTCAAAAGCAGTTTACAACTAGATATACTCCGCAGCAAAATGGAGTAGCTGAAAGGAAGAATATAACCATAATGGACATGGTGAGGAGTATGTTAAAGGCAAAGCATTTGCCTAATGATTATTGGGCTGAAGCTGTACATTGTGCAGCATACATTTTGAATAGGTGCCCTACAAAAGCAGTGATGAACAAAGTGCCGGAAGAGGCATGGAGTGGCACAAAGCAAGGTGTCACACATATGAAAGTTTTTGGATGTGTGGCTTATGCACACATTCCGGATCAGCTAAGGAAGAAGTTGGACAGCAAGGGGGAGAAATGTATTTTCATTGGATACAGTGAGGAATCCAAGGCATACAGGTTATATAACCCATCTACCAAGAAGTTTATTGTGAGCAGAGATGTTCAGTTTATAGAAGAGGAAGCTTGGGATGGAAGCATAGAGAAAACAGTGAATGTTAAACACTGTTTATCTCATGATGAAAATGATGATGAGTTGGCTGAAATACATCCCCAAACAGCAACACCAACAAAAGAGCAGCAGAGCACACCCTTGAGGAGAAATGACAGTGCTTCTCCAAGCACACCACAAGGAGGAAATTCAAGTGCTTCTTCAAGCACTTGTACACCTACTGAAAGAGGTAAGAAATTCAGAAGTTTGAAAGATATTTATGAACAAGATTTAGCAAATGAAGGTATCAATTTTTTGTTTGCTTTATATTGTCATGTTGATGATCCTGTTCATTTCGAAGAAGCTATCAAGGATAGGAAATGGATAGAAGCTATGGATGAGGAACTTAATGCCATAGAGAGGAACAAAACTTGGGATTTGGTTGAACTCCCAAAAGGTAAAGATGTCATTGGTGTTAAATGGGTCTACAAGACCAAGAGTAATGCTGAAGGCAAGATAGAGAGACATAAGGCAAGGCTTGTTGTCAAAGGCTATAAGCAGAAGCATGGGATAGATTATGAGGAAACTTTCGCACCGGTTGCCAGAATGGAAACCATGAGAGCAGTGTTGTCCATAGAAGCACAAAATAAATGGAATGTTTACCAAATGGACGTGAAGTCAGCATTTCTGAATGGAGTGTTAATGGAAGAGGTTTACATTGAACAACCTCTCAGCTATGAAAAGAAAGGCCAAGAGCACAAATTGTGTAAGTTAAAGAAAGCTCTTTATGGGCTGAAGCAAGCGCCAAGAGTGTGGTACAGTAGAATAGACTCTTATCTACTAGAAAATGGATTTGAAAAGTGTGAGGGGGAACCCACCCTCTACATCAAAGAAAAATATGGAAAACTATTTATAGTAGTTTTGTATGTTTATGATGTTATTTTTACAGGTAATGATGATTGCCTTATTGAAAATTTTGAAACAGTCATGAAAGAAGAATTTGAAATGACTGATATGGGTTTGTTGAAATACTTCTTGGGAATAGAAGTAGAACAAGATGAAAATGGGATTTTTATCTCACAGGCAAAGTATGTTAATGAGGTGCTTGAAAGATTTAACATGTAGGAATGCAAAGTAGCGATCACTCCCACAGTGATGGGATTAAAACTTAGCAGAAAAGACAGCAGCAAGGATTTTGATCCTAGTTTGTACACGAGCATAGTTGGCAGCCTTATGTATTTGACTGCAACTAGGCCAGACATAATGCATGCTGTTAGTTTGATTTCCAGGTTCATGGAAAAGCCAAAGGATGCACATTGGCAAGCAGCAAAAAGAATTTTGAGGTATGTTAAAGGTAATAAAAGGTTTGGTATTTTATATACTACTTCAGAATGCTTAGATTTAGTTGGTTATACTGACAGTGATTGGGCTGGAAATATTGATGATCGAAAGAGCACTTCCGGTTACGTTTTTCACATGGGTTCAGGAGCCATTTCATGGGCTTCTAAGAAACAACCCATTGTACCGTTGTCTACAACAGAGGCAGAATATGTGGTAGCTACAGCAGCAGTGTGTCAAGCATTTTGGATGAGAAAAATGTTGAGAAGCTTATGTCAAGAACAAGTAAAAGGGACAGTGATCTTTTGTGACAATAGTTCAGCTATTGCATTGTCTAAAAATTCCGTTTTTCATAAAAGGACAAAGCACATTGACACCAATTTTCACTTCATACGTGAATTGGTTATCAATGGCGAGATTTTTTTGCAGCATTGCAGAATAGAGGATCAATTTGCTGATATCCTCACAAAGTCATTTCAGCAGAAAAGCTTTGAACATTTCAGGAAATGCTTGGGTATGCAGGAAAACCCGGCAGTTGAAATTAAGGGGGAGTGTTGGAATTAATTTCCAACTGCCCGGTTAAATGAACAGGCGGCAAGGCAAAGTCCGCGGGAGTCAAGGCAGGTAGAGCCGGCGATGGGTGAACCCCATCGGAACAGCTGACATCATCAGCTGGTTGCCCACACCATGCACACACAAAACAAACTCCGCGGGGGTTGATGAAGTATTGTGGCTGGAGGACCGGACACCACCGGAAATGATGACGTCATCCGCAGCGGGGTCCACTTGTCACACTTCACAATTTTTATGTTAATATGACTTGTGGTTAATGTTTTAATATTGCAATGTTATTTGTGATAAAATTTGGGTTATATATATTTTATGTTATAATGCTATATATATATCTATATATATATATATATATATATATATATAAGCCCAACACATTGTAAAAAGCCGTGAAGTGTATATTTAATTTTTTTATCACACAGCAGTGTATATATAAAAAAAAGGAAAAGACAGCAGAATAGTTTCATTGCACAGCAGTGCGGGAAGGAATAAATATCACAGTGCCAGCAAGCAATTTGCCATCAATGCATTTTAGAGCTGTGATGACAGAAGTTAGTGAAACCATTAATGTTTTCAAGCGGTGATTTTTAGCGGTTGTGTCAATTTATGACACAAATATTTTTATTTTGTTATATGCAGAAACAGAGTCATCTGTAACGTAATGTTTTTATATACACAACAACATATTTTAAAAATAGAGAAAGAGAATTGTAATGTTTTTTTTACACAGCAGAGTGTTGTTGTTAAAAAAACAGAGAGTGAATTTGGAATTGCACAGCAGTGTATTTTCCAGAGAAACAGAGTATTCATAGCAGTGAATGTTTTTTTTTTATTACAAAAGGGGCTTAAGGGCCGGAACAATTTTCAAGTGCAAAAAAACCAATGTAATGATATGATCTTGTACAATAACATATGGTAGCTAATATTTAAGGAGCAGGGATTGATTAGTCTAACAGAAATACCTGCACAGATGGAGAATGGTAGGCATAACTTGAATCTCCATTTCCTCCCTTCATGCTCAGCACATTCTCCATGATGTTTACCATTTCCATCGGGCTAAGTAGTCTCGATTAAGAAATTATTCCACAACAATGCAAAAATCTTGGAGCGGAATTGTCGCTCTGAAATCTAAGCCCTGAAGCATGCAACCTTGATATTTAAATTTTATAGCGAAAGGAATATATAGCAAGATCAATATAAAATATGATGTTAGACTCCTAACGGAATATGACCTGAACCTATCCTATGTCAGCATTCTAACTCCATGTGGAGACATGTCATTCAGAAAATATGTACTACATTAAAAAATTCTCATCATTCTAACGTCATGTGGAGACATGTGATTCAGAAAATATGTACTACATTAAAAAAATGGATTGGAAGTGTGAGGTTGAGATCGAACTTGGCGGTGAATACTATCAATATTCCACCCTCGTTCAATGTACAATATTCCCTTTTCGGCATTACATGTCAACTGAGACACAAAAATGTACCTACTTGTTTTTGGATTGTGCATGCCGATTTTTTCGCAATACAATTTGAAATACCGATCTCGACAAAACTGGGTCTCATAATTGGGTTGGAAATACCGATGTGGACAAAACTGGGTCTCATAATTGGGTGGTAAACTAAGAGTCCTATCTTTTTTGACTTGAAATGTGATATTTAAATGTATGAACACACGATAAAAATGTAAACCTCACGTTTCATTTCATCACCTTCATCATAGTGTTTTATTGGACGATCAAACATAGAGTTTTATTGGAAACTCAAACATTATATTTATGGAGTTGTCCACTAATGCAACAAAATAGTTCGAATGGTAGTTTTGTTGCCCAAATCTATTAAAAAAAAATTCAAGAAATCAAGTGTTCGGAGTGTTTGAGTTTCATTTTTGATGGTGGAAATAGATTCACCACCATTAGAAACCTTTAGGGCACCCAAAATACTAAATTTTAACCATTGTAACCTAGATTTTCAAAAACCTTTGTCGTATTTTTTCATAATCTTAATGGAATTAGTGGATAGTTCTTTAGGAGATGAGAGAAGAACTACATCAACCCTTCATGTTATGATATCAACCTAGAAATTTATTTTATTTTTATAGCAACCCCTCCCCCCAAGTCTAATCAGCTAGGAATTCTCAAAAAAATCATTTCTAGCTTTTGCATGCCAACAAAATAAAACAAAACAAAGTCTATATAATCAAATAAAAAATATGAGTTAATTCCTATAAATATCTATAAACACTAAAATGCATAAAGAACAATGGAAGGCCTTTTTAGTTTTGAGAAAATTGTGTATGATCAAATGTTTGCTTTCAGAAGAAAGTGAAACTCTTCTTTCACACTCAAAATTCTCTAGTCATCTTATATGGATGTGAAGTGTAGGGTTGTAGCATCTATAGAGAATTATAGACAAATTGAAAAAAGGAGAAGTGTTTTATAATTTATAATCTTGATATTAAAATAAATATGCCATATCTCATCCCCTTCATAAAAGTTGGTATTTACTCCATTTAGAGTATGGTTGTGACTAGGAACATTATGCATAATCAAAATACAATTAACATGAGAAATGAGAACTTTATTAAGATTTCTTCAAAATTTAGTCAACACCAAGGTGAGCAGAAAGCTACTAAGCCTTTGCTAAAATATTTTAAATAAATGAGGTAGTCATTTGATATAATAATAACGTCATTAAGGATATTCATCAAAAGTACAAATATTGAGGAAACATTCCCGCCCATATTTATGAGCATAGAGACAAATTTCTAAAATAGAGAGAATTTTTTTTTGAAATTGACAAGGGAAATATATTATCATTATAAAAAAAAAAAAAATTGGAATTGACAAGGGAAATATATTCTATACAAATCAAAACAGAAAACAAAATATCATTTATTCTAGTTAATACTAGAATGATTTTTTTTTATTAATAGGGAATCGCAAAAGTATTATTACATGGAAATCTAAAAAACTAGTGATTAAATTATATTCCAAGCTAGAAAAAAATATTTCCCATCTAAAATGTTCGTAAAAACCACCTCTCATTATGAATGAATTTAAAAATCATTAAAAATCAAGAGATCAAGAATTAAGATGCGTTTAGATATTGGTGAATAAAAAATTTTGACTTTAAAGATGTCTAAATGTATAGGAGCCCGAGAAAATATTATTTTTTAATTAGAATAATTTTATTTCCTTTAAATATTTGTTGTGGATTAATGGACTAATGATAAAGCTGAATTCTTTACTTTCTTATATAAACATTAATTAAGATCAATTTAGATATTTGTGCTATAAATACTGGTCATTCCAATGGTCTCTCCATGCACTAGTTAAGTACTATGTGAGAAGGGAATTATAATAGATTAGGGATTTTTGAGGCATGGAGAAGGAAGGGTTATCATAAAACCTTGTGTTTAAGGAGCCCTCTCATTTAAAACTTTTAGACTTAAGTGAATTCAAGGACTAGTCATTCTATAGGGGCATCATGGTCGAATTTGTAGCGATGATTTTTTTTTATGTAACATTGCCATGCAGAGCAATGAGAGGAATTTTTTTGGTGGGGTGGGCACCTTGGGAATTGCTTAGTCTTTCGGAGGAATGATCTTCATTCTTGTTAGCCTCTCTCACAAAACACTAATAAATCCAAACATAAATTAATTAATTAAATATTCCAAGTTAGGAATATGTGCCTAACTCTTGGGTTGTTCCTCACATATTGGAGTTTGTTTAGTAACTCCTATCTTGGTGGGTTTTTGGTGAGCAATTATCTCAACCAAAGGAATATAAGATAGCATGGAATATATTAAGAAATTGTCTCTCATTTATTTAAATTGTAAACTAAATTCCTTTAATAAGAGAGAATGATGAGAATGCCATGAGGTTGAAACCTCTTTTCCACCACTGTTTTGTCTGGTTTTGAATCTGTTTTTTCTGTAATTTGTTTTTAAGTTAATTTCATTTCTAATAGTTCTCATATATTTCACATAAGGAGTATCAAGTTCCCATTTGTCCTTTCTTAATATATATTCCCATTGTATGTTCATATAATATCCTCACTAATTCTTCAATTTGATAATGCAGGTGGACACATAAACCCTGCAGTAAATCTTGGCTTGTTTATTGCTCAGAAAGTGACTCTCAACTGAGTGTTACTGTTTATGTTGGCACTGCGTGTGGGTGCAGTATGCAGGGCAAGGATTGTGAAAGGATTACAAAAGAGTTACTACACGGGGTACCTCATCAAGAAGGAATCTACAATCTGCAACACAAATCGAGCACACAAGTCACTGATTATTTGTTTTGGAAACCATAAAAGTAGTATATCTGAAGCTTTTTCTTACTTATCTGGTGGTTGAATCATGGATAACATTTTCGATGTTAATCTCCCATTTCATTAAGACTTATAGCTTCAAAAGAGAATATATATCCTCCTTTTGAAAATGGGTGCTCCATCAAGAATATGAGGGAATTACACAAGTCTTCAATGTGGCATAATACAATAGAGCCCTTAAGCCATTGCAGCTCCTTATATATCCATAGAATTATTCATTTCCTGTGGGATTTAAACATTTGTTTAATGTTTTGAAACTGAAGACTTCAATACAACATGGGGCCTATGCCTTTACAATGATGTACACTCATCTTCCATGACCATGAGTTTCTAGAGGAAGGAAAGCACACCTGTGATCGGTGTTAAAGTATGTGTAATGATCAGTGGAATTTTTTGCATAAGAGAAGGTCCAGCAACGAGGGATGGCTCTATTGTCTCCACCTCAATCCCATGATATGAACCATACTGAAGCATTTCTTGCTCCGTTAATGTCTTGGCTACATAATACATAAAAAAACCAAATATTTCACTTCCTTCTTAATTTTATAGTTGAAGATGTGAGTGTGAGAATCTACTAAGACTAGGAAAATAAACAGAACTAAAAAGGAAGAAGGAAAAAATAATAGTAATAATAATAGTAAAATAATTAACAAACATATTCATATTTAAGAGTAAGGAAGGATGTTTATGAATAGGGAAGGGATTTACCATAGTTCAGAAGGGATTGATGATAGTAGGATTGAGGTTGGAAGTTATGAATAGGAAAGGGATTTATCATAGTAGGATTAAGATTGGAAGCTATTTTGGGGTGAATTAAATTATTTTAACAAGGTCAAAGTTCAAACAACAACATCCATCCCCAGAAAATAATTTCAAAACCAATGAGGATGAGTAAAGAAAGGATTAAAGATAAGTTAAACCAACCTAGATCCATCTTAAATCAGAATCAATCAAGCATTGAGAGGGATCAAATCTCTTGAGGTGGAAACCTCTTTTTTTAATCCAAAACTTGAGAAAATGTTTGCACCTTGAGATATTTGTTCCATCTCAGTGCTTGATAGATCTAGAGTTAAGATGGATCTAGGCTGGTTTCAATCATGTGTGGCCAAGGAAAATATTTCTAACATATGATTAATTTTAAAAGTAATATGTAAATATGTCTAATATTAATATAATCATTTTAAATATGATAAATATGTCTAAGCCACTTTAATTTTAAATTTTTGTAGTTGCCTCAATTTATTGATATGATAAATATTGTTAATAACTTTAATGATGAAAATTGATGAAATAAAAATTTTGAATGCAAAGTGACAATGTGATAGCGTTGAATGATTGAAAATTGAATAATAAGAATGTAGTTGATTACAAATAGTCTTCATTGTGATCAATATCAAACTATTTTATTCTACTATTCTTATTGACACACTTGTTAGTTTTTTCATCTTTTCATATCAATTATATGAAAAAGAAAGTTGAAATCATAAACCATTTAAATATTTAGCTCAAGTTGTTGTAGTAAAAATCATGCATTGTCTCTCTTTCTCTCCAATATTAATGGGTTGAATTACTATAACGCAAAAATAAATTTACATTGCTAATATTTTTTTGTGCTTACACCGAAATTAATGCACATTATTAATCCAATCACTTTAAAATTAATGTACCATCATACATCTAATTACATTAAATCATAAATCAACATATACACTTAAATCAATCCATCTAATGCAAGAAATCAAATAAAATTAAAAAAAAATATCTACATTGAAATCAATGCATCTACTGCAAGTAATCAAATAGGATTAGATATCAACATCTAAACTCAAATCAATGCATCTAGTGTGAATAAGAAAAAAGGATGAGAAACCAACATCTACATAGAAATGAATGCACCTTAGTGCAAGTAATCAAATGGGATTAGAAATCATCATCTACACTGAAATCAAATTTCAATGAATTTAGTGCATGAAATCAAATAGGATTAGAAATCATCTAGATTGAAATAAATGCATCTAGTGTAAGAAATAAAATATAATTAGAAATCAAAATCTACATTGAAGTCAATGAATCTAGTGCAAGTAATCAAATAGGATTATAAATCACCATCTACACTAAAAGAAAATCATTTAGTGAAAGTAATAAAATAGGATTAGAAATCATCTACATTGAAATCAATGCACCTAGTGCAAGTAATCAAATAATATTAGAAATTAACATCTACAATAAAATCATTGCATCTAGTGCAAGCAATCAAATAGGATTAGAAATCACCATCTACACTGAAATCAATGCATCTAGTGCAATAAATATTCTTCCCTCTCCCCCCTCCATCTACAGATATATCTATATCTCTGTCAATTTATCCTTCTTTGTCTCTTTATCTCACCACCTCCAAACACACATGGTTCGTCACTCCATATCTATCAATCTCACTATCCCTCTCTCCTTGTCTCCATCTCTCTCTTATTTACTCTCACCTTCCATATATATCTCTATCTCCCTCCTTCTCTCTATATCACCCCAAAAACATACACTCTCTTTATCTAATATATCTATCTATCACTCCTTCCTCCTCCCCCCCTCTCTCTCTATCTTACCTTTCTTTCCCTCTCCATCTCTTTTATCTATCTTCCCTCATGTTTCTCTCTCTCACTCCCTCCATATTCCTTATGAACCCCCCCCCCTCTCTCTCTCCACCTTTGTCTCTCTATGTCTTTCGCCTTACCTCCCTCTGTCTCCCCCCCCCATATCCATCTATCTTTCCATACCTCTCTCCACTCTCTCACATCATTTGTCACTCCATATCTATCAATCTATATGTCCCTCAATCCCTATCTCCATCTCTCTATTATTTATTCTCGCCTCCCATCTATATCTATATATCCCTACGTCTATCTATATCACCACAAAAACATACACTTTATTTCTCCAATCTATCTATATATCACTCCATCATCATCTCCCTCTCTCTCTCTCCCTCTCTTCTCCTTCTCTCCCTCTCCCCCACTTTTATCTATCGTCCCTTATTTTTTTCTCTCTCGCTCTCTTTCCATATTCATTATCACTCCCCCCCTCTATCTCTCCACCTTTCTCTCTATGTTTCTTTCTTCTTAACTCCCTCTCTCTCCCCCTCCATCTCCATCTCTCTTTCCCTACCTCTCTCCACCCTCTCACATAATCTCTCTCTTCCTTTCTCTCCCGCCTCTCTGTCCCTCTCTCTCTTCACCTTCCAGCAATGTTACTATATGCCTCTCTCTCTCCTTACGTCCCCTATTATCTCCATCTCTCCATCTCTCCCTCTTTGTCTCTTTATCTCACCCCAAACATACACACTTTCTCTCCATCTCTCTATTATCACTCCATCTCTCTCTCCATTTCTCAATGTCTATGTCTTTCTTCTTCCTTGCCTCTCTCCCCCTCCAACTCCATTTCTACATCCCTCCCTCTCCCCTCCTGTCTCCCTCCCTCTCTCCTCCTCTCTCTCAGGTCCTGTCTCTCATCCTACCTCTATCTTTATTTCTCTCATACCTCCCTCTCTATTCCCCCATCTATCTCTCTCTCTCTCCCTCTCTCTCTCTCTCTCTCTCTCTCTCTTATGCAATCCTCTCTCCTCTCCCATCATTGTCTCTCTCTCTCTCTCTTTCCCCCTCTTTTCCCTCTAATCCTCTCTCTTCACCCATAACTATCTCTCTCTCCAACTATGTTAATATATCCATCCCTTTCTCCTTTGCTGCTCCCTTGTCTCCTTCCATGTCTCTTTATTTCACCCCTAAGCATACAGACTCTCTCTCCATCTACCCCTGGTCACTCCCTATCTCTCCACTTCTCATTCTCTTTTTCTTTCTTCTATCCTCTCTCTTCCACCCTCCAAAACCATCTCAATGTCCCTCCCTCTCTCCTCCTCTTTCTCAAGTCCTCTCTCTCCCCTTCTCTCCTACCTTCATCTCCCTTCCCCCATATATCTCTCTCTCCGCCCTCCAATCCTCTCTCCTTCTCCCTCCCACTCTCCCACCTCCATATTTATGTCTCCCTCTCCCTTTCTTACCCTTCTCTACCTATCTCACTCCCATCCCTCCCTCTCTCTCATTCCTCCCTCTCTCTTCATTCCTTCTCTCTCCTCTCCTTCATTTTATCTCAATATCTCCCTTTCTACTCCTCCTATTTCTCCACCTCTATCACTCTATGTCTTTGTTCTTCCCTCCCATATATATATATATATCATGATATATTAATATATATTATAATATAAAAATTTAATATTGTACTAATTCAAATTTATTAATATTTTAATATTAATATTATGGGTTAATAATGTTTTTTTTTTAATGGTATTAATAATAATTTGGTCCATGGTATTTGGCGCATAGGCTTGATATATAATTAGATGTTAATTTCTAATCATATTTGATATATTTTTATTTGTTTACCATACCTCTTTATATCTATTTTATATTTATTTATTTACCATACATATTTTATAAATATGGTATTTTTCCCATGGTATTAATAATAATTTGTCCCATGGTATTTGGCCCGTAGGCTTCACGTAAAAAAAAAAAATATTATGTGTTTTTTCTAAATATAAAGAGGTTTATGGAATAAATATAAAAAGGGGTTTTATGTATTTATCTTTTTTTGTTGTAAAATTACTAGATCCTTACTATTCTCTATTCATAAAACAAAATGCAGGTCATAAAAATTTACAACTTTTATCCTCAACTTGCCCACAGGAAACCAGGTTTGTTGGTTGTCTTAAAGAGTTATAGGCCATCCACAAATTAAACAACTTAAAGAAGTCTCTTACTGTCTTTAAGGGACTATTATGTACCTTTTCTTCCATAAACATATAAGAAAAATAAAGTTTATCTGTTATCGTAACAAAAAACATAATATAGAATGTCAATCATTAGATGACTCTATAGGAGTTAGGTTTTTTACACTTGATCCTAGCATGTCAACCTGGTGCATTATTTTTAGTTGTCTGTCAATTTGCCCCAGTTGGATACTCTGGTGACGATGTTGCATGTTGATCTCCTGGATGTCTCTGCGAATGTATGCTAGAGTTGAGGTATCATGTAGGTAACCCACTTTCTCTTGGATAGAGACAATTTCCTTCACCAAGAGGCATTTCAGTATCCAATAATTACAGATCGAGTAAGGGAATAAAGAAAATTTGTTGCAAATATTACCGTGGTCATTCACCATAGGGTTCAATTCATTTTCAGCCAGTTCATCTTCCACTTCTTCCTTAGCCCTTGCATCTTGTTCCCACCCGTGAATCAAATAATTCATATAACAGGGTGTACCATCCGAATAGGTATGGAAAAAGCTCTCCATTACCTCTTTGCCAAACTTCCAACCTCGTTTTGCTAGGGGGGTTTTGGGAGCTTTGGCTTTCCCCTTATCCTTTCCTTCCTTCTTAGTTGACTGGGCTTTCACCATTGTCTTCAATTCCCAGTCTTCCAACAACTTTCTTTGTAGGTGATAATTGCTAGGAATACCTGCAATAGTACAAATAATGGCGAGATTAAAGCTACCTAAGAAATAAATACGAGCATGGTGCTGTCTGGGAGGCAACGAAGACTGGTTTTCTTTAATGGCTTGCACTGGACCCAACACTGACAAATAGGGAGGACTTGACATTAAAACAATTAAAAACTCCCTAACAGACCAACAAGACGCATATTTTTTTTTTAATTTATTGGCCATACAAAAAACATAATGGACCAAACTCCTCATTGCCACGGTAACCCCGACTGTAGATAAAACACCCCTACTTACCTAGATAATCTCATTATAACTACTAACAATAGTACATATACCTTTAATAAAATTAATGAAACAACAGACAGAGCTAACCGACTGACCACCCAACCTATTGCTGCTAACCTTTACAGACTCACCACCCACACTAAAATCATTGGAGACCATACAGTAAATTTCCCAAAGCTAGCGAATACAGTACGAATTAGAGCCATGCAGAGAGGAGGAAAAAAAGGGATACCCAAATTGGTCAGAATACAAACCGACCAAAGTGGGAGACGGATAGTCACGATCATATCGATGTCATTCAAGGCCATTACAGTGCCATGCCGAACCAATAAAACACCAATACAACCATGCAAACCCTAAACCGAAATCAAAACTGACAAAAGCAATAGAGACAGTTGCAACATGAAGAAGGCAAGTCTGAATTACTCCCTTTGCGGGAAGGTAAATGGCCGCAATTTTGAGACAAACCCCATCACTGAAATACCAAACACATAAGCCACTATCTTCTTCAAAAACCAGGTAATACGAAGCTATACATTGTAGAAGAAACATGTAATCTAAAAAAACCAGGACCTTATTTTCCAGATAACGAAAACCAAAAACACGTTTCATCATAGATGTCAAAGGAGAATTTGATCCATCCTCTCTCAGATGACACGCTGAAGGTGGCAGAGCTCTCCCCCGACCGCTATATTTCTTGCTACCACTCTGTGCTCTACTGAATACTAACCGCCAGAAAATGGCAAGGAGGATGTACATATGTCATTTCCTCCTCGCATATTGGCTCTTTCCCCCAAACATTCCTGACAACCCACTTGACGTGCCTTGTTGTTCTACATTCCTCATTTCTAGTTTATTTATATTTATATTTATTTAGCATACATTTAGAGTAAGTATAAAAATAATATTTTAATTTATTTACCATATCTATTTTTTAAATGTTCGTGAACCTCTTCATCTTCTAAATTTGTATTTTTTTCTTTATGAAAATAATAATTTACCAATCTAGCTTGTGCCATACATATAGAAAGAATTTTGTTTTGAAACCGTACTAAGCTTTATCTCCAATTCATCCTTATTTGCATTTAAAGTTTCCAAATCTTCATGCTTTTGAAAAACCTCCACTAATGATCAAATACATGCCTGGAACTAAAATAATGGGAAGTATATAGATTAATTGGTGTTCTTAGGAAGGGAAATGATCATTGCCATGTATATGGACAAGATAAGGAAAGTCAGAGAGCACAAATTTTCTTTATTTTGAAGTCCTGCAGACAATGGATGTGCACATTGAAGTATTTTGTTTCTTGGAAATCTATCATGTTTGATCGGAACAAGTGTCATATAAGTAACTTGTCATTTTTTAGCATGTGGTATTGATAAGTCATGGTATTGAGACATGGAATTGTAAAAAATTATATCTACAAATTAAGGGTATTATAACAAACCCTATTTACAAAGTAAAAATATATATAGTAAAGTAAGACTAAATCTCCATAATTTAAAATTTCATGTTCTTGTAAATATATGTTTTGATGCATATTATGGATTTATGACCCTGAACATTACCAGCCATTTAATTCATATGGCTACACTATAATAAACATATTTAACAAAGAGATAAAAAGGAGATTAAAAAATTGGATACCGTTAAAAATTACTTTACAAACTGAGGGTGCTTCCTTCTGCAAATTACATCTAGAATGTTGAAATCCATATCACTACTAAAGTCCATTTAGATTCAGTATATGGATATTCCTCAACATTCCCCCGAGGGGATGGGTTTCCATATTGCTGATAAACAATAGGATTTAGATATACGATATTGTAATCTTACTCTTTTGTGGGACGCTAATTTGGGTGAGTTATCCATTCTCCAATAGAAGTTTTTGGGTTCCATAACAAGGAATCCTTTCAATTTTTGCAAGATAAATATGTGGGCGCTACATACGGGTATTTTCCACCGGTACAAATGTATATTTGCACAATTTACTCGTCGTTGTCGAGGTGGTAATGATGCAAGAGCTTATTTAGTGTTTTTTGTTAAATTTTGATGCTAAACTTAACGTCAATGGTAGTAAGAGGAACGTATTAATGTGGATGAGATTGAATAGAATCCTAATCAGGAGATATGTTAGTTTCCAAACTTGACCTCAAAATTCTGACAACAAAATTCACTATAAAAACAATTAACATACATATTTAAGTTTGAAAAATATTAAAGAAGTTATTAAGGATAGTTTAAATAAGTAGGAATCGAGGTTGAAGTCATTTTTGACCCAATTAAACTATCCCATTAAATTTCCAAAATTATTATAATAACACCACTACAAATGGATCGCTATTCCGTCCATTCGACATGAACTCAACCTAATTAAATAAAAAAAAATTCCACTCCTAATTTGTTTTCAAAAATTAACATTCACCCAGAAAAGGATATTTTCATGCCTGATCGACATTGATCTAGCAAGATTCATAAACAAAGTCCTTGTATTCTCCCTTGTCTTTCAGTTGAGACATTACCACTATTTAGGAAGTGTAAATTACAAGCCTAGTGGATTTTTCCTCTGTGCAAGCCCTTAGAATATCCAAAGTCTGAAACAAAGAAAGGAAAAAAAGTTAAAAAAAGGAAAAAATGAAATAGTTAAAACCACATAATAACAAAGATGAATGGGGAACCCTAAATAATTCTTTACCTATAGATCTTTGGTGTAATCCATGAGAGTGGCCATGTGAACCACGAATTCACAACTAGGAATGGCAGAATCAAAGCTTCAATGTTCATTAATGTCAGCCTTGAAGAGTGTAAGCCTCTCTCTGCCTCCTCGGAGTGACAAAATATGGTGACTTTTTTTCTCCTTCGCTATAGAATCAGTCGGAGTGAGGTTTGTTGTGAAGTTAAGTGGATTCTGGTAATGGTAATGGTAAGGTGTTGGGAAATAAGTCAATATAAACAGAAGATAATGAAACCAAACCTAGATCTCTAAAAGTGGCGTTCACATATCTCACAAGATGGGAGTTGATGAATCAACACTTGTTCAATAAGATTCATTAATGAGTCCTTTTATTCACCCTTGTCTTTTAGCAAAGACACTCTGACTATTTAGGAAGTGTAGATTACAAGCCTAAGAAATTTTTCCTTTATGAAAACCCCCAGAATATCTAGAGTCTGAAATAGAAAAGGGAAAAAAAGTTAAAAAAGGAAAAAACTAAAAAAAGTTAAAACCGCATAATAACAAAGTTGAATGGGGAACCATAAGTAATTCCTTACCTTTGGATCTTTGGTGTAATTCTTGGGAGTGGCCATGTGAAACAAAAAATCACAGCCATAAACGACAGAATTGAATCTGCCATGTTCATTAATGTCAGCCTTGAAGAGTGTAAACCTCTCTCTGGCTTCTAGGAGCAACAAAATATGGCGAATTTTGTTCTCGTTCGCTGTAGAATCAGTCGGAGTGTGGTTTTATTGGAAGTTGACTGGTTTTTGGTAATTGTAATGGTAATGCGTTAGGCAAGCATTTAATGTAAATAGAATATAAGAAACATAGAATCCCTTGCGCAGAAGATCTCTCACAATCCCATGATATAAACTCTGCAGTTTTTTTTTCCTCATCTGTGATCTCCAATTTTCACTTCACTAAACACACCATGATTTTGGGATTTTTACAATAGCTATTGATGTCGTCAGTGAAAACAATTTGTGCTCTACACTCACTTACCCATCCAATCCTAGGACTTGTTTAGTAGTGCATCCAACCAATGAAGAAATCTTACAATCATTTACAGTCGAGTTTTAATCGATCAAGGAGGTAAGTCATTTTCGAAAGTTTGTAAACCTTACACGAATGGTTGTATGTATTTTTTTCCTTTAACTATTAATGCCTGTTAATTATTATTTTTAACCACTAATATGATGGCACAAAAATCCTCAATCATCTAACATTAAATCTCACGTTGCATTGGTGTACACAGTCGTAGCTGGGGGAGTTGTTTTCAAAGCAAGGCATCTTACTATAGTTTTTGCCTTAACTATTGAAGTCTGTTGATTATTTTTCTAACTACTATTCTAATAGCACAACAATATTCAACCATCTAAAATTCAATCTGATGTTGCATAGATGCACATAGTGGCAACTAGGGGAGTTGTTTTCAAAAAGGAATGCCTTACAGTGTAATTAGGTAATTTTGACTTATAGTTAATAACAATTTATTATATAAATCTTTTGATTTTGTTTGATCTAATAAAAATTCAATTATTAAAATGTTTTTCTGATATAGATGGTTCATCATTATTTTTAATTAAAAGTTATATGGAGTTATTTTGATTTAAAATGTAACAAATTCAATTCTTAAAAGGAAGATGTTTAAAATTTATATAATTAATTAAAAATTAAAATAATTAAGTTTTAAATTATTAAAATATGTATATAGAACATTAACACTTTCAAACATATATATGAAAAATTTACACTAACATTTAACATAAAAGAAATATATATATGCTTTTTAAAAATGGAATATAATCGTTAATTTTTTATGAATTTGGAATTTTTTTTATAATTTAGTATTTTAATATAAATTCATATCAGAAAAGTAGTATTAATTTTTAATATATTTATTAATTAAATTTAGATATGCATTTTTAAAATATAATAATTAGCAATATGAATTTTAGTTTAATTTATTCACTTAGAAATGTTTATTTATATATATTTATTTTAAATTATATTTTTAAATACCTAAATAAGATATATAGGTTATATCTTTTTTAAATTGTAATTTAAATAATTTTTTTTTCCTCTTTGTAATTTAATTTAATTTCTAATTATTTATATAATAATTTTATCTATTATTATAATTTCACTTTGTTTTTTAATTAAAAATTTAATATAAATTACAATTTGGATTTAAAATAATAGTTGTTACACCTATGGGGCTTAGAATATATGGTAATTTGGCATATTGTTAAGGCACTATGTGATATGAAGAATACCAGTTTCAAACTCTTTAGACAAGAATAAAGCGATAACTAGCAATTGTACCAGATGTTGCAAAGGAAATGTCGTAAGGCGACTGCATATAGTACTATTTAATGCTTATTTGAGAACTGTTGAAAGATAGAAAAATATCAACAAAAGGCAAACGCCATGCTACAATGAAATATTTCTACAATACTACTTCCTTGAGCCTTACAAATCATGATTCCTATGTTCAAGTTAAAGACCTTGTCCGATTATGCCAACTTGAATGCCTCTTAAATAAAGAAATAGATCATGATTTTCTACTTTTAAATTTGAGCTCGTTTTGGTAAAATTTATTTATATTTCTTCTTGATCACTTTATTTTGCTATAGAAAACCTTAATTAGCATGAAGTGATTTTTTATAGATTGAAATATGTTTCTACGAAAGACTATAACAATTTTGTAAATAAATTTTGAGTTTATATGTGAATTAAGATATACCCTTGAATACAAATACACATATATCGAATCTGGAAAATGAACTGAAGAATAGCATCAATTGCATGACTTATTGAGAAAATTTCTTGTGTTTCTCTTCTAAGTGTTGAACCACCTCTATATTATTTCCTATATGATCCTTGTAACTATTCCAAACGTCACATTTCCATTTAGCACTAATCTCCTTGGTGTCTTCCATGTTCATGTTTTAAATCTAACACATGACATGATGTCGAAACTAATGTAAAGGTCATTCAACAACATTTAAACCATTTTATCTTTAAAATAAAGTGTGATCCATAAGAAGCACAATGTAAATACTTCTTTTTTAGATCAAAAGACGACACCTCATCTTGGTTTTAAAATAATGGCACCAAAAATTATATAACTTACTTGTCTATTTGACTGGTAAAAGCATGAAAGAGTTATTTTATGGATTCCAAGAAAATTAAAAAGTGACCCAGTAAATCACAGGTGACAGTACAAAGATGCTAAACCATGAAACTGGTTCCAATTGCTTAATCCTCCGAACCCAATTATGGTTAGGTATGTGCATTTTTTCTCTATTGCATGTTAATAAGATGTCATTTGAGTGGTAAATGTGTTTCATCATTAAAGAAACTAGGGAAAAATTCCTTATTTGAGAACCCCTTAAATCATAGTCGCGGTGGAAAGACTCAAGAGAAATGCAAAAATACCCTCGAGTTAGTGCGTGGATTCAATCATTCATCTGAATGGGCATTGTGTTAAAGCGAAAATCTATGTTTTTTAATGTAATTTAAATTATGGAAAGTGCATTTATAATCTATTGCATGTGAATAAAATGTGATTTGATTGGTAAATGCATTCTATGTTTAAAGCAACTAGGGAGAAAGTCCTCATCGCAAAAAATATTATTTAACTTCATAGCTGAAAGAGTCTTTGATTTTATGCCTATATATAGATCATCTCTTCCATTTTCTTGCCTAGATTCAAGATATTAAATATGATCATGTGTGGATTCATCTGTTTTTCTTGTCACTAGTGCCTTTTGTATAATACAATGTGGTTTCTATTTTTGTTCCACACTAACACTAACGATTATATCATGGATGTGTGAATGTATGATCCAAGGAATAATAAGTGGACAAGGATGGAATTCATTTCAACTCCTCATTTTCGTTGTGTTGTAAGAATAACTGACAACAAACTATATGTATATTGAGGGTATGGTATGTGCCATCTCACAAGTTATTCCCTCCGTTACTTGGAATTTTGTGATCCCATTACAAACACATGGAGGTATGTAGCAAGTGCATGGGATTCCATTTTCGAAAATACTTCTAATCCTCTTAAATGTGTAGCAGTGTTAGATGAGAATTTATGTGTAGTAGGACCGCAAAGCATTAGAGGTCAGATGAATCGGGGCATGTACGATCTCCTTACAAATACATGGTTTGAAACAAAGTTGGGCTTAGATGAAGGATGGTTAAGCCAAGAATAGTTATGGATGGTGAGCTATATATTATTGATTTTAGTGGATATAAGAAATATATTACAAAATATTATCGTTGGGTTCTTGTAAAGTGTCATCCTAAAGGTTTTCTCTTGGCTTAGGCTCCAAGATTGATTTCAGGAATGTAAAGAAACAAAGAAATATCTACTTCGTGGGTAGTATGGGGTCTACACTAATTTCCATGACTGTTGCTCTAAATAATGGGAAGATCAGTCAAAATATTATATGTCATACAATGAAGCTTCCAAATGGTATAGTTTTTTAGGTAGATTGGGGAATTGTACATGCCATATTCTTAGTTATTAATATGCATCAAATGCAATATTTATTATTATGTGCATACCCATCTGTAATAATTGTAAATTAATTTTGTAGGTACTTGTTTGATAATGGTAAAAGTTCTCTGTTTCTCAACCCCCTCTTTCTAAATTTTTTTTGCCCACTCTTTATTTTTAAATAAAGTGCCCTTCACAATTGAAGAGAGAAACTCTTAATCTGTAAGTCACATTTTGAATTCACTTGGCCAACAAGTCCAGTTAAATAAAAAAAGAGAAGGTTAACCATATAGAAACTCTGAAGAGAATTTCCATGTTTTCTAATTCTAATCATTCACATGCCATTAAAATTTTCAAAAATAAAAAATATTTCACAATTGAACAGAGCAAATCTTCATTTGTAAGTCGCATTACAAATCCACTTGGCCAACAAGTTCCATTGAATCAAAACAACAGAAGGTTAACCATGTAAAAACTCTAAAGAGAATTCCCATGTTGCCCAATTCTAAGCATTTACATGCCATTAAAATTTTAAAAATCAAACATGTTATGTTGTCCAACTAAATTCCAATCCCTCACAATATCCATGGAAACTGCATATGAATCATATCATTTCTCTTTCCCTTGAGAAATATAATCTAAATAAACAGTAGTATGGTCACACACTACTCTACTCATCTAAAACCAAATGGTAGCCATTTCAGTCAATATCCAACAAAACTCACTACAAAAAAAAAAAACAACTACCAAAAATTCCCATGTTTGTACTATGCTTTTCCTTTTCATATGGATTGTTCCCAGTTGCACCTTGTGAATAGCATGAAATGAACCAAGTATAGAATCTCAAACACTTTTCACCACATCAAGCTTTGCAGGAGAAGTGGGTTCAAATTTAGTGAGTCTTTGAGGCAAAGGATACCAACAAAGCATGTCTAAGACGAATCAGATCCGTGTGCATCACACAATTAAGTTCAAATCATTTCAAAATTTTAAATCAAATGCTCATGCATTATACAAATAATTTTAATCCTTTCAAAATTTTCACTCTTTAGACTAATTTTTTATTGTATGAATCAAATCTTCGTGCATTACACAAACATGTTCTAATACTTTTAAATAAATTAACCAAATCCTCATGCATCACAGAGAGAATTTGAATCATTTAAACATTTTCATCTTTCATACTAATTTATTGTTGTTAATCATTTTCATTTAAGTAAGTTGGTTGTAGTTTCATCCACTTATGTAGAATTCAAAATATACATAGAAATACTAACTTTCTATTTATTTATCTATATAACAGTTTTTATATAAGATATACATATTAAATATCGCTCTTTCATGTGCTTAGATATATCTTGAGATATATCTTTGATTTCTATTTATATCTATATTTCTTAAAATTTTGTATTATTACTACCATTATGAATTTTGGACATAATATAATTTTGCAAGCATAATTGTGATAGTTCTTTGGAGAATTGAATAGCCAATCCATCAAAAAATGAAATAACGAAGACACTAGTTAACAGTCCACCAAGGCTAAGATTCTCACGAAAACTTTGTCATCTAATAATTAATTTCATTGAGAAAAAAAATACATTTTATCCACAATCATATTATGCAAATACTAATAATTTGAAAATAGTTTTTATTTTTTATAAATAAATATTCCTTGAAAATTAATGATTCCCAATGTGTCATTAAAAGCATGATAACTCAAAAATTCAATAAAAATATTTAAACATCAGATTTTATATTAATTAAAAAAAAAAGAACAGTACATATGATGCAAGCTGTTGTGTTGGATAGGCCGGATCCATAAAATTTATACACTAATCCAATGCTTCTCATTGTCAATTCCTTCCTTCCATGTCATCCACGACAGAACAATACAACCTGGGTTTGTCCTTGAACTTGCTTCCCTTTTCAAACCACTTGATGTTCTCCATTTTACTATTGCCAAGATTATTTATTAAATAATGTATTCGGCTATGTTAACACCAGTTATGGTCTTTTTGCTCATATGCCCAAAAGTTTTTCATGGTATGACCTTATTGTACTTGATTTAATCCTAAAATCATCAATCCTTGCAACAAACAAATGCCTCTCATTTTAGATTCTGTACTCTAAATCTGAATCTATATTGTAAACCATATGGTTTATTGTATTATAAACCATATTTTGATTTTAAAAGTTTGACTGTTTTAATACTATATTTTGATTTTAAAACTTTATCTGTTTGCCTAAGTAAAATCAATAACAATGAATTTTAAAACATAATTTTGTTTGGTAGAAACAATTCTTCATTGTATTAAAAAATATATAGAAAAAACCAGTTACAGTTTATAATTCTGCCAAATCTTTTGAAACAACTAATAAGTACTTATATCATTATGATTTTGCCAAATCTTCCGAAAGGGATATTATTCTGTATAAATACTTACATCATTATGACTCAATAGTCATCTTCTTTTGAAAAGAGGAAGATGAGGTACGAATCGGGTAGTTGAGATTAGGACATAGAACCAATCCCTTTGACCTTTGAAAATTAATGCAAATAACTGATGGTGATAGTATCAACGCTAACGGATCTACATCTTTGTACTTTTGTATATACCATCTTCATCGGCAACAAACTAGATTTGGTCAGATGGGCAGATTAAATAATTATAGGGCTTAATGTCTTTCTCACATACTTGTGAAAGCCAATGGAGGCTGGTGGAGGAATGGCAGAAATGGAGGGTTTGCCGTGGGAAAAGTCGTTTGTAGTGCGATCCCGGCACCGCTGATGCGAAGTAAGATCTGGTCGCTGGAGGCTTATCTTCACAGTGCACTACTGTTGTTGGTTGTCCTGTTCTCCCATCTCCAGATACACCTCGAAATGGAGGCAATGTTCGAAACAACGTATTGAAATCATTCGATGGAAGATCGACGAAGTGAACCTGGAATTCTGGTACGTCGAGGCAATGGCGAATAAAAATTGATTTGACAGTTGTCACGATGTGAGAAGAGTATTCATCCCGATTGCACACCCAAAGTCTGCAATACGAGACACACCATTTACGGCCTTTATGAAAGATCTGACGTTCTGGTAGATCCCGTGCTCCAAAAGGGGCTCAAGGGCCAGAACAATCTTGAACTGCAAAAACACCAATGTAATGATATGATCCAGTACAATAACATCTGAGAACTAATATTTAGCAGCAGGGCTTGATTAGGCTAATAGAAATACCTGCACAGATCTAGAATTGATATTTAAGCAGCAGGGCTTGATTAGGCTAATAGGAATACTTGCACCGATGGCGAATCTGACGGTTGCCACGAGGCAAGAATAGAATCAATATTCCAGCCGCGTCCAGCGTACTCGCTAGCATGGAATATGTAAAAGGTTAGGGTCTCAAATGAACGTACACCTGGAAATACCAATTTTTTGGATGGTGCGTGTCGATTTTTTCGCAGTAAATTGGAAATACCGATGTGGACAAAACTGGGTCTCATAATTGGGTGGTAAACTAAGAATCCTATCTTTTCTGAATTGAAATGTGATAGTCAAATCCATGACCGCACGATAAAAATGTAAACCTCAGGTGCCATTTCATCACCTTCGTCATATAGTTAGACACCTTCGTCATATAGTTTTACTGGACACTAAAACATTATATTTATTGCATCTCTTTAGAGAAATGAATAGAACTTAGGGGTACTTTTTAGGCTAGGAAGGGAATGGGGTGGGTAATGATATCATGTCTCAATATAGTGTTGCAGTGAATATAGGTAATGTAATGGGCGGAGAGTACTTGTAATGAAAGTAAAGTAAATTAAATTTTTGTTACTTGGTTGTCAATATTGAGAAGAAAGTTGATCTGTTGATATGTAACTAAGAGCAAATAAGATTGTGAATGTTTTGAATGTCTCACAATCATACGTGAGAGAATGAAAAAAACACTAATTTAAACATTTGGAATGATGATCACAGGGAATAAGGGGATTGAGTTCTAAATGACATATGGCCGATCTAAACAACTCATAGAGATGAGAGCATGGATGGGAAAATAGTAATTAGAGAACTTTTGAAGTGGTTATTCGTTGAAGATTGTGAAGGCTTTGAATGTCTCACAACCACATGTGAGAGAATGAAAAAAAACATTAATTTAAAATTTTGGAATGATGATCACAAGGAATAAGGTGATTGAGTGCTAAATGACATATGGTCGATCTAAACACGTCACAGAGATGAGAGCATGGATAGGAAAATAGTAATTAGAGAACTTTTGAAGTTGTTATTCGTTGAAGTTGTAATTCTATAGAGAACTTTTGAAGTGGTTATTCATTGAAGAATGTCAATGCTTTGAATGTCTCAAAACCACATGTGAGAGAATGAAAAAAACATTAATTTAAACATATGGAATGATGATCACAAGGAATAAGGGGATTGAGTACTAAATGACATATGGTCGATCTAAATTTTCAATGCTTTGAATGTCTCACAACCACACGTGAGGGAATCAAAAAAGTTATTTAGAAAAAAGTTATTATTGCAAATTAAAATTTATTTACAAAAAAGTCACAAAATTTAAGAAGGAAACACTTATTATTGGAATGAATTATAGTAATGGAAATGTGGTAGTCAAATAGACTAAACAATTATTCAACAATTTTATCTTTGTATCTTCTTGCTGGTATGACATTTTCTTTATTTGTAGTTTGATATGGTATTGTAGCGTGCTTGCAACAAAATAAACACAATGGATAAAAATGGAAGAAAATTACACTTACAAATGTGTATTCAGAGTTTAGTATACATCATAGGCATGGACCAAATCTTGCATCAATGCTTTGTTTAAGTATCGCAGACATAAATGATATATTTCCCTAAAGATATGATTAGGTGAGCATTTTGTTTTTAAGTGTAGGTATTGGCATATGGGTCGACAATAAAAATTTTAATTCTTTAATGAAAAAAGGGACATACGTCTATGCATGAGTAAAAATGGTAAATTCCTTGAACATATCGAACCAGAGCGAGGAAATCTTGATTTCTTGGCTGGCCAATGTCTGTCAAGGTTGCTTTCTCTCTCGACATGCTAGTTGTTGAATTCAAAACATTGGATGAAAAACATATCCATCGACTAGATAAAAGGTCAATTTCTTTTGCAAAAGAATGAGGTAGAAACCTTTGAATAAATAAGTAGTATTTGGAGGCATGTTCATTATACATATAAATATTCTATTTATGATATGTGTAAAGACAATAGAATAGATTATTCAATGGGAATTAGCTGTAAAAGAATCATGGCACTATGAAATGAGTATCTAGATGAAATATGGGGAAAAAAATACAAAGCACTCTAATTTATAACCTATTTTGAATTTCCAAACAAAGGTGATTTCCATAAATATTTCATATACTAAAAAATATTTAGATGACAAATAAGATCGTATCCATTCATGACATGTTTTGAATTTCCAAACAAAGAGGTGATTTTCGTGAACATTTCAGATACTAAAAAAGATTTAGATGACAAATAAGCTCTTATCCACTCATTTCAAGGACTTTCAGATCATATGCAGAAACATGTATTTGATGACATAAATGCATAATCCAAAATACAATTCTTTAAAAAAAATTGTGGTTATTATAGCTGATGTTATTTTATTTTGAAATTCATATTTTTTTTAGTTTAGCAGGGAAAACTGAAAACTTAATTCCTTGTTACATAGAATATTTTTTATAGTATAAGAGGTTTGAAATAGCTTTGATATCTTGTATTTTGTGATTTTGAAGTATAAAGACAACTTTTTTTTCTTTATTTTTCTTTTTTTTTAGAGTAACATAAAAAATTTGAGAGTCAAAACTCCAACACACAGAAAAAAATTGAAAATTAAAACTCCGACACATAGAGAGTTGCATCATGTAAATGTATTGCAGTGAAAAAATTGAATTGCAGTAAAATATGAACATTTCTATTGATTCTATATAATTTTCATATATTCTATGAAACTAATACCAATCATGTGGAAAATAGGGAAAAAATGAAAATTAATATTATACCAATCAATTGAAAACAATTTAGGAGAAGTAGATTTAATCTCTTTCGAAAAAACCATAGACAATTAATTTGTTGTGTTGATATGGTTTTTATCATAGCATACGCATAAAGTGATAACATTAGAAACATAGATTCCATATATTTTGACAATATGCTAAGGGTATTTTGAATTCGGATTTATAAAAGTAGTTATGGATTTCCCAGAATAGGACATAGTAGAGCATAGAACTGAAGTGATTTGATTGTTATCGATTGAGGCATTGAGGAAATATAATAAAATATAAAAAAAATATAGAAAAATATATCTACACATGGATAAAAATATGAGGTATAGATAGTTGAACAGAAGTATAAATTTCTATGGACTAACATTTCTATCTATGAAATTTAGTATCCTATAGACACAGTTGTAGATAACATTGAAAAAATAAATGCAAACAATATGAACAACGTAGAAATTAATAAGGTCTTTCTCGTTGAATTTGGTCAATCATGGTTAACCATGATCAACCATGGTTAACCATGATCAACCATGGTTAACCATGATTAACCATGATCATGGGACTTTTATGACGTAGATGTCTGTTGATTGTGGTTCCTCAAGTCTAGAGGATCACACACACACACACATATATCTTATAACATTAAACAATAATTTAAAAATGTTAAAATAAATATATTAATATTAATTAATATTAATATATATTTATTACAATTGGAATTTTAAACAAATGTTTCTAACATCGCAATGTGACATTACAACATTTGGTCCACCACATTCAGAATGTGGGTGAATCCTTCACTATGTTTGACTATGTTTAACAATCAACAACATTTAACTTTAGTGAGAAATAATTTCCTAATAATATTATTGCTAATATTGACAAGTAAATATGTTTGGATTCTCGAATGGTAAAGAAATCCATTAGACGTTGCAATTTCACAAACATTGTCGCAATGTTAGGCATTTCAATTTATCCAACGTCACAATGCAACATTACTACATTATTCAAACACATATACTAATGACATTGGCTATTTGAGAGTATCTTTGGTAGTCATCACTCCTCAAGTTTAGTCAAACATAATTCCTCATTAATGGTTAATCATTGTCTCTATGAACAACCATGACCAACCATGGAAAATGACTCTATTGTGAACTATGATCAACAACGATCAACCAAAGTCAACCATGGTCAACCATGATTAACCATGATTGAATTTAATCAACCTTGATTAAGGTCCTTCTCGTTCAATTTGGTCAACCATCGTTAGCCATGATCATCCATGATTGGCCATGGTCATTGAATCTGAACCATTGTCAACGATGAACAACAATGTTGAACCACCATCAACCATGTTCAAGTATCATCATCCATGGATATAATGGTCAACCAATATTTCTATGGTGAACTATGATTAACTGTGTTTAAATATGGTTAACCATGGTCACTGTCTGTATGGTTAACCATGGCCTACCATGATCGGCCGTTATAAAAATTGTCAACCATGCTCAACCATGGTCAATAATGGTTTGATCATGGTTGATTATGGTCAACCATGATCATGGATGGTTCCATATAGGCAACTAGGATCAACTATGGTAAACCAAGATCAAGGTCCATATGGTTGAATCTGGTCAACCATGATCAACCATGGTCCACCATTATCAACATGGTCATCTTTGGTTAACCATGGTTAACCAAGAATAATTCATGTTCTATAGACTCCTCATCGAAAACCATAGTAAGTGATTGTTATAATGGTCAAACATGGTTAGCCAAGGTATCCATGCCTAATTATGGTCATCCATTGTGAATAATGCATATATTTGTGATTTAATATGGTACAATTCCTTATTAATAGTTAATCCATATCTCTACAGTCGACCAAGGTAAATCATGGTTAATCTTGGATAAATCTAGTCAACTATGGACAACGTCTCTAGTGTCAACCATGATTAATAACAATTAACAAAATTCAATGATGATCAACCATATTCAACCATTATCGGTGATGGTCACACATGATTACCCGTGGTTAAAATTTTTCAACCATTATTGACCACAATTGAGTTCTCCCTCATTGACCTTCGTAAAACATGCTTGAGTGTGGTAAACAATGATTTTAGACCATGATCAACCATGGCTATACATGGTTTATCTATTATTAGGGTTTATTAATTTCTTGGTTTATAATATTAATATTTATCCCTTGGGTTCACCAACTAATTTTTTTTATAATATTAAACACTTGGGTCTATTACTTCTTTTGGTTTATAATATTAATAATGTCTTGGGTTTATTAATATATTTAATTTAAAATATTAATTATGAAGGTTTATTAATTTCTTAGTTTTTCGAGTTTAAAATTTTTATTCTTAGGGCTTATTAATATTTTGTGTTTTTGATATTGATCCCTTGGCCTTATTGATCCTGTAGGTTTTTATTATTTATCGCCTAGGTTCACCAATTATTTTGGTTTATAATATTAAACCCTTGTGTTTATTAGTTCCTTTGGTTTATGATATTAATATCCATTGGGTTTATTAATATTCTCAATTTTAATATTATGATTTAGATTATGGCATGATATTTTCGGTTATAATATAGATTCTAATATACAGGGTTTATAATTAGGGATTAATATTGGGTTTATAATATTTATGTTTAATATTAGGGTTTATAATATTTTACTTAATATTTAGAGTTTATGACATTCGGATTATAATATTTCGGTTCATAATATTGATTCATAGGGTTTATTTGTCTCTTATGTTTTTAATATTGATCCCTTGGCCTTATTGATCCCTTAGGTCTTTAATATTTATCCCTTGGGTTCACCAATTCCTTCTGTTTGTAATATTAAACCCTTGGGTTTATTAGTTATTTTGGTTTATAATATTAATAACCCCTTCGGTTTACTAATCTCTTGAGTTTAAAACATTAAGTCTTAGGGTTTATTAATCTCTTGAGTTTAAGATATTAATTCTTATGCTTTATTAATTTCTTGGTTTACAATATTAATATTTATCCCTTGGGTTCGCCAATTCCTTTGGTTTATAATATTAAACCGTTGTGTTTATTAGTTATTTTTGTTTATAATAATAATAGTCCCTTTGGTTTATTAATCTCCACAGTTTAAATTGTTAATTCGTAGGGTTTATTCATTTCATAGGTTTGAATTTGAGATATTAATTATTAGCATTTATTAATCCCTTGAGTTTCCTATTTCTTTGGGTTGGTAATATTAGGAGTTAAATATTAGTCATACATTTTAATATTAATGCATGGTCCAATGTCACATTATGAAAAACATTGTCTTAATATGAAAATCAACCAAGGGCTACCATTGTTAATCATAGTTAGTCGTAGTCAATCAAGGTCTTCCATGGCCGAATGCCACATTGTGACAAATATTGTCTCAATATGCAAATCAACCACGACAAACCATGGTCATTCTTCATCCAACATCACATTATGACAACAATTGTCTCGATGTTTGAGTCAAGCATGCTCAACCATGTTTATTTTATGATTTATAGTATTTATCTAAAGGTTTTTTTTATACTTGAGGTTTATAATATTAATATCTTAGGTTTAATATTATTCCCTTGAGTTTATAATATTAATGATCATGTGCATTTATCAAAATGTTTTGTTTAAGATATTATTTTGTAGGCTTGATTAATCTATTATGTTTTTCATATCAATCCTTTCACCTTATTTATCCCTTTGGTTTTTAATATTTATCCCTTGGGTTCACCAATTCCTTGGGTTTATAATATAAAACCCTTCTGTTTATTAGTTCTTTTTGTTTATAATATGAAACCACACTTGGGTATTATAATCTCTTGTGTTAAAAATATTAATTATTAGGGTTTATTAATTTCTTAGGTATTTTAGTTAAAAATATTAATTCTTAGTGTTTTTTAATCTCTTGTGTTTTTAATATTGATCTCTTGGCCTTTTTGATATCTCACGTCTTTAATATTTATCCCTCAAGTTCACCAATTCCTTTGGTTTGTATTATCAAACCATTGTGTTTATTAGTTCTTTTTGTCTATAATATTAATAACCTCTTGGGTTTATTAATCTCTTTAGTTTAAAATATTAATTCTTAGTGTTTATTAATCTTTTGATTTTAAAATATCAATTATTAGTGTTTATTAATTTTTTGTGTTTTTAATATTGATACCTTGGCCTTATTGATCCTGTATGACTTGAATATTTATCCCTTGGGTTCACTAATTCCTTTGGTTTATATATTAAACCCTTGCATTTATTGGTTCTTTTGGTTTATAATATTAATAATCCATTGGGTTTAATAACATTTTGAATTTAAAATATTGATCATTACGATTTATTAATATCCTAGGTTTTTTAGTTTAAAATATTAATTCTTAGGGTTTATTAATTTCATGTATTTTCAATATTAATCCCTTAGCCTTATTGATCCCTTGGGTTTATTATTTACTTGGGTTTTTAAGATCAATCCATTGGGTTTATTAGTCATTTAGATTTTTAATTCATTAGGTTTATAATATTAACCATCCCTAAAGTTGATTGTTCTTTTCGGTTTATAATATTAATAATCATATGACTTTATCATTCATTTGTATTTAAAATATTAATTCCTAGCCTTTATTAATATGGACCCTTGGGCTTCTTGATCTCTTAGCTTTTTAATATTTTTCCCCTCGGTTCACCAATTCCTTCGGTTTATAATATTAGACCCTTGGGCTTATTAGTTTTTTTGGATTATAATATTAATAATCCCTTGATATATTTGTAAGAGATATACACTTATTATAAAGATGTAATATTCCTAATTAGCAACATCTAATTGGAATATTCGATTTTCTTAGTTTGCCGTGTATAGTTTGTAAATAAATAGAAAAAGTGAGTGAAGAGGGTCTAACTAACTTAGGTGAAATAAGACATCCACCTAGTAGCACAACATTGCGACTTAAGTGGGAGTCAAGGTGGGCCTAACACCACGTAGAGGAGGGGGGCCTACGTACACTCTAAAAGTTTATGCCAGCTTCTGCACAGATAAGGATGAGTATGTGCAGGAGAGAGAGGCTACGTTGGGTTTTGGAGGGAAACCAATGCTATAAAAGATGGAGGAGCCTCCTCATTTCATTCATTCTTGAGCTGATGATTTTTGAGTGAGACATTTGTCTTCTTGAGCACGTTGGCTGTTTAGCCTGTCCATAGCACTGTTTAGTGCATTGAGTGTCTTTGGTCGTAGATCTCGCCCTTAGCCCCGGGGGACTTCGAGTGCCTTCTCGGGCAAGGTTGGTTTTTCAGTATTTTTTGAGTCATTTTATTGTTTGCGTTTGTCGCGGAGCTGGAGCTTATAGAGACTGCGCAGTCACTAGGAGAGAGGACACAGTCCACTATGGAGGAGCTTTAGATTGTGGTTTCTGTAGGTGATTTCACCAGGATTTTGAGAAGGGGGTCAGCCTTTGCCCCTAGGAGACTTTTTGGCAGAGTTTGTGGCAGTGTTTCAGCTGTTTCCATATAGCCACTATGAAGAGCCTTGGAGGCCAACGTAATTCACTGGGGAGGCAGTTTCTGGTGATTTATGAGGTTGGCCATTCTTGGAATGGTTTTTGGATTTTGTCTGGGTTGTTGAGGTGAGGAGGTTTACTAATTTTCAGCTCATTCCAACAAGGGGATCAACCCCTAATCTCCAGTCCATTCTAGTAGTAGCAGCTACATGGCATTTTTCCAGCAGCTGGGATGCAGTTCATAGAGAAACCATTTCCTGTATTTCCTGAGAGTGTTTCTTCACTTGATTTGAGCAAGATTGCCTATTGTGTTTCATTACATTTCTAATATTAATAAAATGGCTCAGAATTTCCTCTCTATGTTTTCTAGATGAGTTGTCATAGTTGTCGTATTCTCTTTCTATGTTATTATATGTCTATTATTGTTTCTGAGCGTTCTACCTCTATACCACTTGCTTTGTTTATCTCTCATTCTTAGACAGAGTCTGGAAAGGGCCAGGTAGCCTCCGAATCTCATCCTCTTTTTAGAGGCGAAATATCCGGTAAATGCCCTCCTAGTGTATCTCTGGTTGGAGTTTGTCATGTTTTAGAGATATCCCAAAAATGAAATATTACATAAGAGTAATAAAACACTAGTATTATATTATATTTTAATTTTAGTATATTTTAAATTATAACTATTAATGTATTGAAATTTTTTAATAATATTTTATTATAATATATTTTATTATCAAGTAATAAAATATTATATATTTTAATATATATATATATATATATATATATATATATATATATATATATATATATATATATATATATATATATATATACATTAGTTTAATATATAGTATCAATATAGTTTATATTACTAATATATTATAAGTAGATATATAAAATATATTGATAATTATATTCATAAATATATAATGATTATTTTGGTAAAATACATGTGGTGGGTGGTGAATATAGGCCTATTGGCATATATCAAACGCATTAGTGAATGTGGTTGTAAATCGTTTTCATATACGCCTATTGGCGTATATCAACCACATTGGTAAATGTGATTGCGCTAGTATTATACCAATCATCTGAAAACAATTTGAAGAAGTAGATTTAATCTCTATCGAGAAAACCATAGACAATTAATTTTTTGTGTTGATATGGTTTTTTTCGTAGCATACTCATAAAGTGATAACATTAGAAACACGGATTCCATATATTTTGAAAATATGCTAAGGGTCTTTTGAATTCAGATTTATCAAACTAGCTATGGATTTCCAAAAATAGGACACAATAGAACATAGAACTGAAGTGATTTCATTGTTATCGATTGAAGCATTGAGGAAATATAATTAAAGAGAAAAAAAATATATAGAAAAATATATCTACGCATGGATAAAAATATGAGGTGCAGATAGTTGAGCACAAGTATAAATCTCTATGGACTAACATTTCTATCCATGAATCCCAGTATCCAATAGACACAGTTGTAGATAACATTGAAAAAATAAATGCAAACAATATGAACAATGTAGAAATTGCATTAGAGATTTGTAGACAAAAACCAGAAATTTTCTAGACAATCAAACAGTAGCAATTTGTTCATCAACAAGAACAAAATAGATTTTCTTTTTTTTACTATTTGATATTTTGGCTAAAGTATCTGTATTCAAAAGAATAATTGGACCAAAACTAATTTTTAATGACACTTAGGAATAAATAAAAATATGACTGGTAATGTACCTATGAAAGTGACTTCAATTTTCTGGGTGGAAGTGCAAAAAAACCCGTGATATAAAACAATTGAGGATATATTTGTACAAGAAAAAGAAGAAAGAAAAGTATAACAAGGATAGTGTGCAAAAAATATGAGAAAAAGAGGTTTCCATCGCACAGTGGTTTAAAAAATAGGTACATTGAAAGAAAGAAACTTGGTGGAGTTTATGCTGCATGTTCACTTGTTTAAAGTAGCTCTACATTAGTAATGATGTTGTTGAGTGTCAAAGTAAAGATTGCATGTACATATAGTTTTCGCAATTCAATGACTCTAAATGAAATGTCTACGATGTATTGTTTGAAACTTTTCTCTGCAATTGATGGGAAGTATTGTTGCTATTATGGCATTTGCAAAGTGAATTTCATCTTCCTGTCATTTAGCTGTACTGTGCATTCAACATTGAGATGATAGAAAATATTTATGTGTTCTTTGCACTGTGTGGAAATTGATGAGTTTAGAAACATGCAATCTGAAATGATTTGATGGAGGATCAACGCTACCTATTTCAAATGAGTTTGTCATTTCCACTACAATATTTAACTCCTCAATAGATCGACAATAGTAAGGAATGTTGAAAGATTCTAGTTTCTCCTCCTCAATCAAACCCTGCCCAAAAAATTTTGATAACATATTCAATGTATTGAAACCTATTATAAGATAATAATATTGAATTATATAATTTACCTCCTTCACCATCTCTTTATATGCATCTCCCAAGAGAAAAGCATAAGCTCCCAACCAGCTTTGTTCCTTTATGTTTGTAGAGTTACGGGCCAAGAGAGCGATGAACATGCATCCTCCAAGAATTTAATCTCTTCCACTCTGGAACCTATGAATGTTTTAAAGTCTTGTTTGAATTGGTTGAGATAGGAATCAACTAATACATCATTGGATATGTATACATGCCCACATTTCCATGTTAGGGAACATCTGTCCTCAATGCTAGAAGGAACCTAAAATTGAAAACGATTAATATTCCATATTCATTAGTAATAGGTAAAATTAAATGAAATACTATGGGGCTTAATGTATTTTTCACTCACTTGTTAAAGCCAACGGAGGTTGGTGGAGGAATGGAAGAAATGGAGGGTTTTCCTTGTGAATATTCATTTGTATTGTGATCCCTACACCGCTTGTGTGAAGTAAGATGTAGTCACGGGAGTCTTATCTTTATCATGGATTAGTGTTGGTGTTGGAAGTCTTGTTAGAAACAATGCATTGAAATCATTCAATGGAAGATTGATGAAGTGAACCTGGATTTCTGGTACATTCCGGCAGTGATGAATAAAAATGGTTTGACAGTTGTTATACTGGTGTCGTATGTGATAAAAGTATTCATTCCACTTACATACCTAAATTTTTCAATGTGAAACACACCATTTACCACATTTATGGAAGATGTGATGTTCTGGTATATTTGAGCTCCAAATGGGGATTAAGAGAGAGAATATTTTTTGACTACACATCTATATTGGAATTGGGATTGAGAAACTTCAATTCTTTATAAATTAAAACTTATTTTGGAATTCGTGTTAAGGAATTTTAATTTTTTATAAATTAAAAATTTATTTGGATGGTTGATATTTCATATGCTCTGAATATTCTTTCTCCCAATCACAATTAGAAGAATTAAATTAAAGAATTAAGAAATAGAAGATCAACATTTTCAGTTTCAAACCCAAAAAATATGGAATTAAAAATATTTTTGGCCACTTGTTAATAAGTATCCATTTATCTTCCACTGCCGCTGGTAATTTGGATTTCAATCCACAGTTTCAATTTAACTTCAATGCCTAATTATTTTCAATTTGGCTACAATGTTTGATCATTTATTCTGATTTCTTATTCTTTAAAATGGTGTTCATCTTGTTATAGGGTCACCAATTTGTATCTATAATATGTTGTGACATCATACCTTGCATTCTAGTCGAATTAGAATGTAAAGTTGAAGAAGTAGATGAAATGCTATGACTTCCATTTAATGACCATATTTATTATGTATTCATATTATCATGAGATAATTAATAATAATATATTTTGATATATAAAGTAAATGTCTTATAATATTAAGTTTTACAATATTAAATTAATAATATTAAATTTTATAATATTAAATATAACAAAAATATAAAATAATATCTAAAGCATATATCAACCATTTTTATTATTGTAATTGTGCTAGCAAAAGAACGATATAACAAAATCATGACGACATATGAAATATGAAAGATTATGACTACGATCTCACAATATGGGGTCATAGTATGACTTTTCAATATTTTAAAATTTCTTTTATTTCGAGGAATCTACTAAAAAAGAGGTTTATAAATATTATATTTTTAATTATATTTTTATATATTTCATAATTAATAAAGAATTTCAATCCAGGAAAGGTATACATAGTAATTATGTCAACGTCTGAACCTTCAAATGTCATGAGGGGACTGCATTTTGAGATGTTATGCAGAAATTTTGTCCTACACTAGAAAAATCTATGGAAAGTGTGAGGTTAAGATCAAATTTTACCAATAAATTAATAGCCACGAGACAATTTAGTACTAAATTCTACCAATATTCCACTAGATCCTCTTACACATGAAAATGGACAGAATTTGTTTATACATGGTGAATGCCAAATTTTTCCACTAAATTTTTAGACTTTAATTGGAAATATGGATGTGGAAAAAAGTGGGTATCATAATTGGGTGATAAATTAAGAATCCAATCGCTAATGAACTGAATGTGATGGAAAAGTGTATGACCACATTAAATAATATTATAAAAATGTAAAACGTCGGTGTCATTCCATCACCTTCGTGATAGAACTTTCATTAGACACTAAAAGTATATTTTTAGTTTATCTTCAAAAATTCATTGGGAAATGGAAAAAAATTTCCATAATACAGAGCCACATGGTTGGCAAATGGATAAAATTATCCTTAAAAAAAAATTTGGAGGTGGAAAAAGTTCTCGGCAATATATAAAATACAAAATAATGGGAGACCGGAGAGACCTTCCATATAAGTTAACGAGGATATACAAATAACTTATTTATTATAAAATTTAATAAATTAAATAATTAATAGTTTAAACCTAAATCTTATAAATGATAAATATATAAATTGTTGGATAACCATAATTCTAACTTACTAAGTTATTAAGCACATTAAATGCACTAGGAAGTTTGTCCCATGGTTTTGAACAATTCACATTTCTTTTTGAAGAAGCTAGTTTGTCTTGTGGGTTTTGGAGAGTTTAAATATCTTCTTGAAGAAACTACCACTATCGACAGTGGATACAGTCCAGAAGCTTCCTCATCATGTATGAAAGTCTTTTTTTAGAAATGGAAAGTTCAAGTTGTTGTTCTGTTTTCGAACTTTGATTTGGTATTAGAGGTAGGTCGAGTGATTGATACTGTGAGTTCCATTAGCGGAATTGTGAGGTCTAAAATGGGTCTCTTAAGGAAAATGTACAATCAAAATTCACTTTATGAGAACCAATCACATTTTATGGGATGACATCATCCCTAATGGTTGACGTGACATTGCTTGAGTTAAAGGTACTTACTTATCACATTCTCAATGGTGGATAAAAGCTCATGGTTAACCATAGTAGTGCTCCAAGTACTTTTAAAATCATCAAGTAAAATACTCATAATAAATGTCATTTCACATTTTTTGAATAAAATATTATTGTTGTCATTTAATATTTTTTGAAAGAAACAATGTATATCCTTGCACAATCTTCATGTCTTTACACACTTTTCAATAAGTATAATATTTTTATATTTTTATAGGTTTATTTTGAAATTATATATTCATCTCATTTTATTTAATATTAAAATTTCAAACTAATTATAAGTTAATATCTATACATATTTATTATGAATATGAAATCAAATTAATTAAAAAGGCAACCTTGTAACTTTAGGATAAATCAAATCTATAAATAACATTTTTATAATATTAATAGCAATGCAAAAATATTAAAATTAAAGAAAAAAAGAATATTACATTTATTATATTATTTTATATTAATTTTATATAGTATATTAATTACATGTTATTATACAATTTAAATAATATAAATTTTAATTAATAGCATATTATATATTTAAGAATTTATGAATTTATATTTATATTTTATTTTAAGTTATTTAAGTATTAAGGAAAAATGCATTAGTTGTTTAATGATAATGACTATTTCTTGAAAAGCTCATTCTTATTTATAGTCACATCAATACAATTTTTTTATTAATTTTATTTTGGTATGACTTTTCAATTGAATTTAACTATGGTTACATGGATTGTGGTGCAAAAAGTGAATTGAAAATTCATAAATATTATTTTATTGGTTTAAAAATTATTTTATTATCTCCTTAGGAGACACATTTTAGACCTCAAAATTCAACTAATGTTTTCGTATGTGTAGCCAGTGTGAGAAATCACTAAGGGTATGGTGCAGACTTAGTGACGGTGTGCCACATGGAATATTTTGTTTATTTCACATAGTATAAGTGGAGTTGTTCAGAATGTGTAGTCTGCGTGAAATTCCATTATGTGTAAGGGTGTGTCGGTGAAGAGATGTGCGTTTTTCTGTGACATCAATTTGGCTATGACCTTCTCAGATCCAAACAACATATTGGTTCTTGCTTGCATTTTGTGGGCATAGAGCTAAACAAGAATTTTGTGTGGTATTATTGACATTGCATTGGATGGTAATTTGAGAGAAATCCAATTTCTTAAGGCAATAAAGTCACATGAATTATTCTTTTTATTTTTCATTTACTCTTTTTTCATTCATTCCGTAATCTTATCTATTTTTTCCGCCAATGCCCTATTATGTAGACTTATATAAACCATTTGTAGTCATAGTTTAGTCGCAACAATTGTTGCATGATTAAAACTTGTTTAATTTAGGGCACTTTGAAATGAAGTTTTGGTTTATTTCAAATGTGGTTGATGATTCAATATTTTAAAAGTAGGATATTTTAAAAACTGGGGTTATCTCTGACAAAACATTTTTTTATGAATCTCAACCTCTTTATTGCCAATACACTACTCCAAGTTCAAACTAAGTGAAATAAGTTTGTGGTCATTGTTATGGGTCCCTAAGTTCATGGAAATTTCTAAGTAAAAAATAAATTATGGTCGTGATATAATTTTGTGGTCGTTTTTTTTTTTTTTTTGTCATTTTCGATATTTTAAAGAATACGAGTCATGTAGACATGATGGTTTTGAAGTGGTGAAATACGAAAAAAAAATTGTGCTAGAATAAATTCAAAAAAAGAAAAAAGGAGAGAGGGCCATATTGTCCAATGATTTTCGAGTTGTGAAGCTTAATATAATTTTACGACTTGTGCTTGAAGGTGTTATTATTTGTGAGTAAAGAGCCATTAAAGTTACTGGTAAATAAAGTGTTATTGTTTAGGCATGAAAGTTAATAATTGGTACTCGAGGATTCATAAGTTTAGTATAATCGCTAATGTATTGGCATAATTTTATTTATTTGGCTCTAACAAGCAAGACGGTAAAAACTGTGCAAGTAGGAAGTTTAAGCTAAAAAATTTGATGGAAGGCTACAATATATGGATGATCGTGTTATGAGCTGAAGTCAAGCCAGAGCCCCCTTAAGCCACAACTACTGCAATTGAAGATTGGGAGTGACGGGAGAACAATGTGAAGGTGATTTTGTGGATATCTGTTAAGGACAACATTATTCCACACATTAGAGAGGGCAAAAAATCCAAGGAGACATAGGACACTCTAAAAAATTTCTATGATAGAAAGAATACAAATCGAATATTGTATTGAAAAAGTAAAATTATTTCAATTAATATGGAAGGAAATGAAAGTATGGGTAATTTTATTTCTAGAATTAAGGATCTAAAAGATAAATTTCGTGACATTGGTTAAACAGTATCTAATACATTTTTTTTTTTGTGAGATTAAATGGAATCATTAATGAATATCCAATTTTTATCACTGGTCTTACATCTAGACGAAGGCTCCTACGTTTGATGAGTTGGAAGGTACACTTATGCATGTAAAAGAGTGAAGAAGACGTCTTAATCACAAATCTCCTAATTCAGATTTAGAATTGATGGCTAAAGGGAATAATTCCTTCAAAGGAAAACAATGGTAGGAAAATAAAGGCAAAATGACACAGGTAAAATCATTTCTAGGTACAACTTCACCATGGTCAAATTCAAAATAAGGTAGAGATGATGCATGTTATTACTATGGAAATCCTGGTCATTTTTCTACGAATTTCATGAAAAGATGGTCTAATCAGTTTAAACAAAGAATGCATATAGGAAATTAAGTTGATAGAGATGAGGAAGTCAATCACGATTTTAGAAATCTTAACTTATTTGTGTTCAATGTTGCTTTATCAACATAAACAAACGATGATAATGCTTTGTTTACAGATTTTGGTGCATCGATCCACATGGCATGCAAAATATATTGGTTTTATACTTATCATGAAGTTAATAATGGTGCACACATCTATTTAGGAGACAATATATCATATGAAATTAAAGGATATGGTGAAATAAGTGTTACGATGCCTAATGGACAAGAAAAGAAAATTCAAAATGTGGCGTATGTTCGAGGATTAGAAAAGAACTTAATTTTTGTCTCTACTATTACAAATAAACATTTAAAAGTTGAATTTGTGAAATCACGTTGTTTGATAAAGGATATGTAGGAGAACGACAAGGTTTTTGCAAAAGGAAAGAGAGTTGGAGGATTATACAAGTTGGATCTAAAAAATAACGGGGATCAAAACTCGCATCAATGGGAATGTCAAATATAGAGATTTGGCATCAAAGGTATGGAAACCTAAATCATAATGAGCTAATATTGCTAGAAAACAAAATGATGGTAGAAGGCCTTCCAAATATTAAGGATGAACACTTTGAATGTGAAGGTTTTGCACTAGGAAAATAAGATAGGGAAGAATTTTTTGTACATGAAGATAGAATAAAATGTGAAAAAATTTAATTAGTGCATAACAACGTATGTGGTCCTATGTAGAATAGGTCACTTGGTGGAGCATAATACTTTCTTATATTGATTTATGAGAACACTAGATACACTTGGGTGCAATTTATAATAAATAAAAGTGTTTTGTTTGAATATTTTAAAGAATTCCAGAATATGGTTGAAAAGAAAACAAGAAAGAGCACTAAAATTCTTCGATCATATAAAGGTGGTGAGTACACTTCAGGAACTCTTTTCAAAATGTGTAAACAAAATGGAATTATGAAAAAATTTACAGAACCACATACACCACAAAAAAATGGAGTAGTTGAGAGAAATAATAAAACCTTAGTTGAATGTGCTCATAGTATGTTAAAAATTAAAGGAATTTCTAATAGTTTTTCGGTTGAAGCCATTAATATAGTTGTATACCTCAAACATAGAAGCCCTACCAAATATCTTGAGCACAAAATAACATTTGAAGCCTTTTATGGTTTTAAAACTAAATTTAGTCATTTAAGGATATTTGGATGCAATGCCTTTGCTCATATTCCTAAAGAGGATAGGATAAAATTAGATGCCAAATCTATCAAATTCATTTTCATTGGATATTGTACTAAGAGAAAAACATATAAAATGTATGATCCAAGTACTCACAAGGTATTTTCAAGTAGAGATGCTATAATTCATGAGAATGAAGATAAAAAAATAAAATAAGATGAACATAACGTATGTCATCATCCTTATGAAATATTGAAACGAGAAGAAGAATTTTTGGAATCATCTCAAGCTAAGGAAATAATGGACATTACAGAAGACATTTGAAGAAGTTAAATTCCACAAATAAGTGATGAAGGCAATCCACATAGAAGAAGGAGAGGATAATCTACTCCATAGTGTAGTGAACCCCTAACACGTACAGATATTATGCTTTAATGTCTCAAGTACTGATTGTCTTTGAGCCTTTAAATTATGAACAAGACAAAAATCATAAAGAATGGATGGAAGTTATGAAATAATAATATGACTCTAAAATGAAAAATAAAACTTGGGAATTAATAGATTTAACTAAAAGTAAAGTCTCTATAGGATCAAAATCGTTCTACAAGAAAAAATTAGTGTTGATAATAGCATAGACAAGTATAAGGAAAAGATTGGTTACACAATTCTATTCACCAAAGGAAGGTATAGATTATGAAGATACCTTTTATCTAGTTGAAAAAATGAATACAATCAGAATAATGATAGCAATGGACACTAAATATGATCGTAAGCTACATCATTTAGTTGTGATGTCACCTTTTATAAATGGGGAATTAAAAGAGGATAATTATCTTTACATCTAGAAGGATTTGTAAATGAGGGACAATAATATCTTCTATGCATGTTAAAAAAGGCCTTATATGGACTAAAACAAGCACCCTAATCTTGTTATGATAAAATCGATAAATTCTTCTTTCAGCAGGGATTTTCAAAAAGTAAAAATGATCATAATTTGTATATAAAGTGAGATAGAAATGGACATATACAATTAATCTCTATATATGTTTATGATCTAATAATAACATGGATTGATACTAAATTTATTAAAGATATAAGAAGAAAGTTATGACAAGAATTTGAGATGAAGGATCTTGGACAAATGTACTATTTTCTAGGTCTTGAAGTATGGAGAGATAATGGAAGGAATTTAATCACACAAATAAAATACAAAAACGAGGCACTAAATATATTTCCTATGAAAGGGTGTAAATAAATGAGTACTTTCATAGGAACAAAATATCAAATTGAGAAATGGTGATGGAACAAAAGAGGTGAATGGAACATTGCATCGACGATTAATCAAAATCCAAAATTATCTCACTACCACTAGACGAAACCTTGCTTGTGCAGTAAGCATACTTATTCAATTAATTTATAAACCTCGTGAAAGCCATTGGATAGCTGCAAAAAGGGTCCTTCGATACTTAAATGGAACTATCAATTTCGTATTGAATATACTACAGATTATAATGTTGAATTGGGAATTCATTTTCATTCTGACTCGGCCAGAAATCCAGATGAAAAGAAATCCACCACTGGATACATGTTCAATATAGGATCATGAACTATATCATGGAGTAGTAAGAAACAACCAAAAATATCCTTGTCATCAACTAAAACAGAGTATGAATCATTATGTAGTGCCACCTGTGAAGAAATATCTCTCATAAGGATACTTGAAGATGTCGTAGAACCTCAACAAGAACCTGCAATGATTAGATCTGATAATCAAATCACCATCAAATTGGAGAACTGGTGTAGAGGACAAACAATTCAAAACACTCACCATATTTTATTGATTAAATCACACTCCAAAACATTGATTTCTCCGAACGATTACATGACTATTTATTTAGAGGAGACAAGTCTCTCGAATCTCTTCAAGAGAAAATTCCTCCTAGATATTTGGAGGAACTTGATAGCTATCCTCTCAATTTTAGGATTTTATCCTAACTTCCCTATCTCCTAATTAATTCTACAATGAATCACTAATTTTAGAAACAACTGCATTCATTAATTAAATAATTACATAAAAATTAAACATGAGATGCTTCTACATCATACTACCCAGGAAGAAAAAAATACAATCATATGTTTTTCTCCGGAAGTCTTGCAATGCTCGTACCATATTTTTAAATCTCTGTTGTTGTCATCCAAGTAATATCTTCGACTGGTTGATTCTTCCGTTTGACCAAGTATTGAGGATACTCTTTCTTTCTAGTCTTTTTAGCCACACTTTGATCAATGATGGATTTAATCTACTTTGCTAGTGCTGAAGATAGTTGCTTCTCCCATTGAAATTCATGATGAACATGTGCATTTGTAGAATCATCCATTGGTTCCTTAATGGGTTATAGATTGGAAACATTAAATATTGGTGAAATACCAAAGTCTTTGGGTAGTTTTATTTCATAAGCATTCAAGGAAAATTTCCTCATAATTTTCATGGTCCAATATTTTTTAGTTTTAACTTATTATATGCCCCTTTAGGAAATATTTGTCTCGGAAGATGTTCCACAACCGGTCGCAAACATTAAAGTCTATTTTTCTTCTTTTGGAATATTCTCTGCGTTTATACTTGTTGCTTCTTTGTTATAATTTTTGTTTGACTTTGTCCTGTATTTTGTGCATACTTGCTGCAAAATATTCACCATCTGAACTTCTGAGATGTTGTTTTCCTAGGTTCCTAAACTCATAAATACCTCTTGGATGCATCCCATAAACGATTTGAAATAGAATTATTCCAGTGCTTATGTTTGGTGAATCATTATATGCAAATTCTGCTTGAGAAAGAACCTGATCCTAGTGTTTGGGAAGTTCACTTACCAAGCTTCTCAAGATATTTCCAAGGCTACTATTTACCACATCATTCGGACCATCAAGCTTGGGATGATATGCTAAGCTGAAAATCATATTAGTTCTTAAATTTTTTCATAGAGTCTTCCAAAAATGACCTACAAGCTTAGTTTCTCTATCAGAAACAATGCCTATAGGTAATCCATAAAATCTAACTATTTCTTGGAAGAACAAGTTTTCTGTGTTTCTTGCATAATTTGTCTTTTTTCATGCCATAAAGTGTGCCATTTTTTAGAATCTATCAACAACAACAAATATTGAATCACGTCCCTTTTGTGTTTTAGGAAATCCCAGTACAAAATCCATACTTATTGATTCCCATGGTTAATTTAGTCTTGGTAGGGGTTGATAGAGTCCAGTGCTATGAATTGTTTCTTTTGGATATTGACATATCCTATATCTCTCAACAAATTCCTTTCCATTTTTTTTCACATGAGGCCAGTAATAAAATGATTCTAACCGTGCTAGAGTTTTATCTTGCCCAAAATGACTTCCTAAACACCCACCATGTTTTTATTTCAACAAATTTTCCCTCATTGAACATCTTAGAATGCATAACTATTTTCCCTTGAACAGAATTCCCTCCTGTATCATGTAGTCTAACCATGGAGTTTTGTCTCTACTTACAAGATTTTCACAAGATTCATAAGATTCTTTAAAATCTGGATCACCTTTTTACATATCTTTCAGCTAATCAAATCCTAAGACATTTACCTGGAATTCTCGCAAAATTGAATTGATTCTTCTTAATACATCCGCCACTTTTTTTGATTGCCCACTTTTATGCTTAATGAAAAATGTAAAATTTTGTAAGAATTAATCCCATTTAACATGTCTTTTACTCAATTTTGTTTGATTATTGATATATTGTAAAGCATAATTGTCTGTGTAGTGGATGAACTCTTTTGGCATAAGATAATGTCTTCATTTCTTTAATGTTTGTATGATGGCATAAAACTCTTTATCATAACAAGAGTAATTTTTCTTGGCCTCATTAATTTTTTCGCTAAAGTAGACAATTTTTTTTCCTTCTTGACTTAAGGCATCTCCTATTACAGTCCCAATAGCATTAGTCTCCACCTAAAACAACTTCTTAAAATCTGGCAGTGCTAAAACAAGTTGTTCTGTGATCTTTTTCTTTAATAAGTGGAAGCCTTTATTAGCTCCTTATGTCCAATGGAATGGTTATTTCTTCCATATGCCACTAAATTTTTTAATAAATTTCCTATAAAAAATTTCCAATCCATGAAAACTTCTTACCTCTGAAATGCTTTTAGGAGTTAGCCAATTTATTATGGCCTTCACTTTCTCCTGATCCATATTTAAGCCTTCTCTTGAAATTAAAAATCCCACGTATAATAGTTCTATCTTCATGAAACTAATTTTCTTTAGATTGATTAGAATTTTCTATTGTTGTAGTTTCTTCAAAACTATAACACCCTTAGTTTTATGTTTTCAAATTAGACAATTGAACTTCTATCCAAAGGGGAGTGGACCCCAATGGATAATTATTGTGTGGATGTAATTAATTAATTATTTATGAAAAATAAATAAAATACTTTCTGTGCATATTGACCAAATGAGATTTGTGAGATCACTTGCCTAATCCATAAGTTATGGAAAGAGGCTAAGACTTTCCCCAAAAACCTTTTAAAAAACCTTGAAAGAATTTATTTCTAAATTAGATTTTTGAGGAAAAATCTAAAATTCCCCAATGATGTGGAGAGTAGTTGGGAAGAGGTAAAAAGCTGGAAAAGCATAAAGCAGCTTTAATGTCCCTAAATAAGGGAAGCCTAGGAAAACAGGAATAAAAGCATCCTATGATTCTGGACGCAAAATTAGAAATAGGCTTTGGGGAGCATAAGCTTAAATAAGCTACTCCAGAACAAATTGGGGGTTGATCTGTTCTGGGGGAGGATCTCATCTCGGGGGTGAGTTCTGTGGATAAAATAACTCTAAGGTTTGGAGGTCTGGTCTGCACAGAAGTGGTATGTATATAGATTTTATGAATGATTAAGTTTGATGTTGTTAGTCAATATGGATAAATGATGTAGCTGTTATGTTTAATTTAGTTACTGTGTTATAATCACCCTTACATTTCACAGAATTAAATAGAAGAAATAAATCGTCTACCTTTCTGTATGGTAGTAAGGAAAAATCCTAGGGAATACTATCAACCAAATTCTCTAAACCGTTATTTGACTTAAATCTGGAGATAGGAAAAAAATTTATTCCCTAGAATAATTAAAAGAGTAACTTTAATTTGCTTCTATATGGAATAAATACTAGAACATAAAGATATAGATTTTTGATATTCATATCTAATAGCTGTGACAAAATTATACTTTGCATATATACATGCATATTAAAAGAGAAAATTAATTCAAGGGCAAGGAAAATATTTATGATCAATTAAACTATAAATTATATCAGAAAAGAGTAGGGTACTGTGAATAAGTATAAAAATGTAATTATACTGTATCATATGGTATGCTGGCCGTGAAAAATATGAATTCTATTTAGAATAAAATTAGCTGATAACCGTAAGGAAAAATACATATTAATGATATTAAATCACTGTGGAGTTCTCTTATCTGTAGCATTAAAGTAATTTATTTATTGGAGTAAACAGAAAAAATGAAAGTTTATTCTATATGGTGAACAACGAAATGCATCCACAGAATTACCAAATAACCATTGTAGAAATTTATTTTCTATACTAAACCCCATTGCGAAGTTATTAATAGGTATAGTAAATAACCATTCATTCAAACAGCTAACAGAGAACCAGAAGAGAACCCATTTACCTACCTTAATATCTGAGATATGCAAGTAGGCCTAACTTAAATTTATCGACTAAATAGTAAAATGCTTTGTTTTTACAAAAACACAGGTGAACTTCATACCTATAAAAAATAATGTAAAAATAATGTAAATACTAATAGTTTAAAAACTCAGCCGAATATATTTAGAAATTCCTTATAGGAGAATATTAGAAGAATTATTATTACGAATATTAAAAATGATTAAAAATATTTTTGAATAAGTATATAAAAGTCCTAATAAATATGGCAGATTTTGGAAACCACTAACAGTAAAAAATGAACCACTGACGAATGTTACCAAATATCCTAGTGACAAGATTCATGTTATCGAATCTCCAAATTCTAGTTTACTATATTACAAATTACATTGAGTAAATCTTCTCGAGAAAATTCTCAGGGTATTTCTCTCCAACAATTAATGATAAACTCTCGGAATACATTGTTTAATTTAAGAATTAAAATGAGTCACTCATACCGATCTGTAACAAACTAGAATACTATTAGTGTCAATGGACCGCGGTAAAATATTTTAGGAGTTTTCAACAAGAAAACAAAGTCACCTCGAAGTAGGGAATTACCTGCAAAATCAACCGAGACAAATGAGTATTGATAAGGGTATTGACCATTATATAAACAAATGAGTTAACAGAGGCTAAGGGAATTCGAATGAGAATATACGTACCCTATTAACTATAGCGTAAGATTTAAATGCCTCTATGTGAAGAAACGATGAGTTAGACACCAAGAACGATGACTATAAGTTGGCAATAGAAATAAAAATACGAAGAAGAATTTTATTCGATGTAAAATCATCTGAGAAATTCCTTGCTAAGGAAAAATGAAAGGAGGGCCGAGGAAACTCCGTCGAAATTTATCATTGGCATTGAACTCAAGCTTAAGAACAATGCCTTCCAAGGATCAAATTCTGTGTGGAATGTTCATCCAAGACGCCCAACTTGCCAAGGAAAAAACCATAAAATGTATAAGAAATGATTGGAGTAACTGGTAAGAGATTGTCGTAAGAAAACGTAAAAAAAAACAAAAACAAAATTGATGTCTATGCCATGCAATGCCATAATCAAATGGTGAATAGAGTTGAAATCGTTGGAAGGAAACTATATATAATACAAAGTTCGATGCAGAATGATGGCAGAACCATTCTCGTCTGAATTTGAATAAAATCACGGAATGTGTTCATAAGACAAGTAATAGATTTCGTACCTGAGATAAAAACGCCTTAGTATAGAGGCTGAGCTCTATGGACAAACGATAGAACAAATGCACAGGAAATAGGAATAGAACATGGGCGTGGAACTTTTATGGTAAAACGAAAACCTAACCAGTGTGTAGATCCCACCGTCCACGTGTAAGGATCTAGGAGTATAGGTGTGGATCGAGACCTCTACCTCTAGTGTGGATAATGTGTTAAAACAACGATACAAATTCCAACCACATAAATCGCACGGAATAGATTCACACATTTATTATACAAGACGTGATCACATGGGAGAGCGACGGAATAACAATAAAAAAATCATCACTCAAATCGTTTCCTCTTGTCACATAAATGAACCCAGAATCGTCAGAGTACAAGTGACATAAAACTCCATACAAAATTCAGATGTCGAGGCATACAAACATGTCAATCCTGGTGGTTTAACCAAAAACCACAATAACCTCAATTTAATGCAACTACATAAATATTGCTGGACAAATATCCGATGTATTTAAAAGTTTGATCTAACGGAAGCCATTATCATGGAGAGCACTTAAAGTTCAAGTCATTAAGAGTGAGACGAACAACATATAGATACATAGATCAATATTCATAACACTTATATCTAAATCGAAATCTTTAATACCAATATAGAAATTACTATATGCTCATAAAGGCGGTAAGGGTATAGTTATATAAATACCATGCAAATCAAACGAAGTGTTGACCATACGTAAATAGGAATACGTTAGGGGTCTAGTCCACGAAATGATTAATACAAATAATACATTCGTCACTGATAACGTATACAACTGTGGAGTGACCCTAGCATCATGAGACACATTACAAAGACTACAACTCATATCATTGAAGTTAACTATTAAAATTCCATACCTATATGTATGTTTACATTCAACTAAGTATGGCATAAGTTACCATTTTTAAGTATCAGGATGGAACACATATTATATGTGTTATAAATTAAATGAAGTGTGAGGGTCAATGTTAGAAATAGAATGACCCTTATACCAAATAGAGATTAAATAGGTTGACATAAAAATTGAAGAAGATACAAATCATTGCTAGGTGTAATGATATATATATGGAAGAAGTAGAGGAGAGAACCATCAAAGTGATCATTGGTCATAAAAGTATAGTTCAAAAGTAAGTGAAGATTTAATTGCGGAAAATTAATGTATATGCAGAGTTATATACATTAGTTAAAAAGGTAGATAAGCTTATTGTAAGTGGAATTAAAACATAGAACATTAATGAAAAAAATTGAGATCATTATTCTTATAGGAGTCGAAAAAAATATATATAGTAGGAGAGACATTCCAAATGGTATCAGAGCTCATGTTAGAAAAAACTGGGTTGTTGTTGTGCTCACTGTCAATTAATTTTGAGAAAAATTTTCTGTTACTGATGTTGGGTTGTTTAGTGTATAGTGGTACTGGAACTGAAAATTCAATGGCTGAAGGAGATGAAATTTATGTGGATCTGGGTGATGGAGATAACATGCCAGATCCCAATGCTCCTTTGATGGCTATGTTGCACAGGTTGCAATGGAAAATGGCTGAGCTAAGAAGCCAGAATGATAGGCTGTCATTAGCTAATGAGGAGCAGGAAAAGATAATAAAATAATTGACCTCGTGGAACAGCCAAGAAGGTGAAGGTTCTAGAAAGAGGAGGAAAGGAAAGTTCTCAGATGATTCTGAGGAAGATGAAACTACTAGACATCAGTCTAAATAGAAGAAGGAATTAGAAGGTGAATTCCGAAAAATTAAACCTCCCTCCTATGGTGGGGAGAAGGAGGAAGATGCTGAGGCATGGCTGTTGAATATGATTAAGTATTTTCAGGTCTATGACTATGAAAGCAATCTGAAGTCCAGATTAGTTGTCTACCAATTGTAAGGTAAGCCTACCTTGTGGTGGGAGGAGACAAAAATGGTTCATGCCATTGATGAAAAAACAGTGACTTGGGAAGATATCCAAGTAAAGTTTAAAAACCGCTATTTGAACGAATGCTATTATGATGATAAGGTAAAGGAGTTCCACGAACATAGATTGGGACAGCTCACCATAGATGAGTTTGTCACTAAGTTTAAAAATCTGTTAAGGTATATTCCTTATATTCGTGAAGAGAAGGCCAAGGTACAAAGGTTTTTGAACTGTTTGTCTGTTGTGTACAAGGAGAAAATAGAGTTCGATAATCCAAAAAATATGGACAAAGCGGTGAGAAAAGCTAGATTATGCTACCAGCAGTTTAAAGGAAAGAGTGAACATGGAAAAAGTTGAGTAAACAAGGGTGAATTCAAAGGAAAGAAACATAAACCAGCTTACTTGAAGAAATTTGGTATGGATCATCAGTCAAAATTTTTTAACAAAGCAAAGGAAATTCAAACTGCTCAGTCCCAAGTTGGTTCAAAACAAATAGAGGGAGATAATAAGAAGGAGGGAACAATTAAAATGTGGGAGCCTTTGAAATTTTGGGGTTGTAGAGAACCTCATCTGTTGAGGCACTGTCCACACTGAAATATTCAGATGATTATGAGAGATCGAGAAGCTACCACAATGAATGATATAGCAAGGAATATACCCACTATCAGTGCAGCTTTGGAGAACCGACAAGCAAAACACCAGGCTAGTATGGTCGAGATGGAAGGTAAGATTGTTGACCAATCTGTTACAATTTTAATTGATTCAGGTGCTTCTTTGAGTTACATTAGTCCTCAAGTTGTGGAAAAATGCAGTCTCAAAACTGAAAGATTTCAGCAGTCTTGGTTGGTCCAGTTAGCCACTGTCACCAAGCGAAAAGTAACTCATAAGTTACCTCAAACATCAATTAAATTAAATTATTTTCAGACAGAAGTAAATTTAAACATTCTACCCTTAGGCTCATATGATTTTTTGATAGGAATGGACTGGTTAGAAAAGAGAAAGGCTATGACGAACTGTTGGCATAAAACTCTGCATTTCATAGATGAGGAAGGAAGACCCTTTATACTCAAAGGAAAACCAAGACCAATCTGTGTAAGACAAATATCAGCTTTGCAACTAAAAAGAACAGTTGGGAAAGGATATCAAGTATATGATGTACATGTTGAAGAATTAGGACAACAACCTGAAGAAGACCTGTTAGACAGTTTACCAGTGGTAAGAGAATTTAAGGAAGTTTTTCCAGATGAGATTCCTCATCCTCCCCCCAAGAGAGAAATCGATTTTTCCATCAATTTGGTGCCAGGAGCAACACCCGTTTCTAGAGACTCTTACCGGATGATCCCCCCTGAACTCATGGAGTTGAAAATACAATTGCAAGAATTTTTGGATAAAGGTTACATCATACCGAGTGTATCTCCTTGGGGAGAACTAGTGATGTTCGTGAAAAAGAAGGATGGAACCTTCAGAATTTGCATTGACTACCGTCAACTGAATAAGTTGACAATCAAGAACAGATACACATTGCCTAGAATAGATGACCTCTTTGATCAGGTGAGAGGGGCTTCAATATTTTCTAAGATTGATCTGAGGACTGGTTATCACCAACTCAGAATTAAGGAGGAAGACATTAGTGAAACAACTTTTCGAACTAGGTATGGGCACTACGAATTTGTAGTCCTACCTTTTCGTTTAACAAATGCCCCTACCACGTTTATGTGCTTAATGAACAACGTTCTGAACAAGTACTTAGATAAATTCATACTAGTGTTCATAGATGATATTATAGTCTATTCAAAAAGTGTGGAAGAGCACAAAGAACACTTAAATATAGTTTTACAGACCTTGAAAGAAAACCAGCTATATGCCAAATTCAGTAAATGTGAATTTTAAAAAGATAAGATTCAATATTTGGGGCATATTATTTCTGAACAAGAATTGGCTATGGACCCTGAGAAAATAAAGGCTATTAGGGAATGGTCGGTGTTGACTGATGTTTCAGCAGTGAGATCATTTATGGGAATTGTAGCTTATTATCGAAGGTTTGTGGAAATATTTTCTGCAATAGCATACCCCATAACTTCATTACAGAGAAAAGGCACCAAATTTGAGTGAACTGAAAAATGCCAAAACAACTTTGAACAACTAAAATTAAAACCTACTACAACCCCTATACTGAAAATTGTAGATCCTGACAAAGAGTTTGTTGTGTGTACGGATGCATGTAGAGAGGGATTGGGAGGAGTTCTGTTGCAAGAAAATTATGTTATTGCATACGAGTCTAGAAAGCTTGAGAAAAATGAACATAATTACAGTGTATATGATATGGAATTGGCTGTTGTAGTTCATGCCCTGAAGATGTGGCGCCATTATCTTCTTCGAAAAAAAATTACATTGATGACAGATCATATTAGTCTCAAGTATTTATTTTCTCAAATAGATTTGAATGCTTGAAAAGCCAAATGGCTGTCTTTTCTGAGTGAATTTGATATGGACATAAAACATATAAAAGGGAAATAAAATAAAATTGCTGATGCTCTAAGAAGAAATGCTTGCCAAAACATAATAAGCATTGGGAGTAGTGCTAGTTTTGACTTAGAAGAAGTAGTTAAGGAGGTAGAAGATCAAGATACCAATTATGAAAATCTGCAATTAAAAATGCTGAAAAAATAAATGGTTGAGTACACCCAAAACTAGAAAGGGCTGATCTGTTATAAAAACAGATTGTATATCCCCAATGTGGAGTCTTTGAAAAAATAAATTCTAGATGAACATCATAAATAGCCATATGCAGGACATCCTGGATACCAGAAAATGCTTACAGCCTTGAAAAAGAAATTGTTTTGGCCAGGAATGAAAAAGGATGTAGCAGACTATTTAGCTAGATGCATGGAAAGTCAACTAGTCAAAGTTGAACATCAGCATCCAGCTGGTCTTTTAAATCCCTTGCCAGTTGCAGAATGGAAATGGGGCACTGTTTCTATAGATTTTATAACTGGGTTACCCAGAACCAAGTACCAACATGACTCAGTGATGGTAGTGGTAGACACTTTAACAAAATCTGCACACTTCATACCTTTAAAATCTACTTTTGGGACAACCCAAGTAGCATATGTGTTCCTAAAATAAATAGAGAGGCTACATGGGGTCCCAAAGATGATTATCTCAGATAGAGACGCTAAGTTCACAGCTGCCTTTTGGAAAGGTCTATTTGGAGGCATGGGCACTCAATTGAATTTTAGTACTATTTATCACCCTCAGATAGATGATCAAACAGAGAGAACAAATCAGATTTTGGAGGATATGCTGAGAATGTACATGATGGATAGGCCATCAAAATGGGAAGACTACTTGCATTTAGTTGAATTTCCTTACAACAACAGCTATCAATCCTCCATCAAAATGATTCCATTTGAAGCCCTCTATTGAAGAAAGTGTCGTACTCCTTTAAGTTGGAGCCAACCGGAAGATAAGCTAGTATTGGGGCCAGATACTTTACAAGAAATGGAAAGGATTGTCAAACAAATACAGAGAAACATCAAGACAACACAAGATTGATAGAAAAGGTATGTTGATAAGAAAAGAGTGCATGGAGAGTTTAAAGTGGGTGATCATGTGTATTTGCGTATTAAACCCAAAAAGAGCACACTTTATGCTGGAACCTGTGCACAATTGGCTCCTAGATATTGTGGGCCTTTTGAGGTGTTAGAAAGGGTGGGACCAGTGGCTTATAAGCTGGCCTTACCGCCCCATGTTAAATTTCATGATGTGTTTCATGTTTCTTTATTAAAAATATATGTACATGATTCTTCTCACATTGTTGATTGGAATTTGATACAGGTGGAACCAGAAGGGGAGTTCCTTCCAGAGACGCTTCAATTATTGGAGCGGGAATAAATTTAATTAAGAAACTGAATAGTAGCAAGAGTAAAGGTGCAGTGGAAGCCCTTTACTGCTGAAGAAGCTACATGGGAAAGAGAATCTGAGATGATGGAAAAATATCCATGTCTATTTTCAAAATAAACTCTAGTAGTTAGTTGTTAACACTGAGGACGGTGTTTGTTTTCAGAGGGGGAATATGTAACACCCCTAGTTTTATGTTTTCAAATTAGACAATTAAACTTTTGTCCAAGGGGAGTGGACCCCAATGGATAATTATTGTGTGGATTTAATTAATTAATTATTTATGAAAAATAAATAAAATACTTTCTGTCCATATTGAACAAATGAGATTTGTGAGATCACTTGCCTAATCCATGAGGTATGGAAAGAGGCAAAGACTTTCCGCAAAATTCTTTCAGAAAACCTTGAAAGAATTTATTTCTAAATTAGATTTTTGAGGAAAAATCTAAAATTCCCCAATGATGTGGAGAGTAGTTGGGAAGAGGTAAAAATCTCGAATAGAAGAAAGCAGCTTTAAAGTCCCTAAATAACGGAAGCCTAGGAAAATAGGAATAAAAGCATCCTGTGATTCTGGATGCAGAATTAGAAACATGCTTTGGGGAGCATAAGCTTAAATAAGCTACTCCAGAAAAGATTGGGGGCTGATCTGTTCTGGGTGCAGGATCTCAGCTCGAGGGTGAGTTCTGTGGATAAAACAACTCTAAGGTTGGGAGTTCTGGTCTACGCAGAAGTGGTATGTATACATAATTTATGAATGATTAAGTTTGATGTTGTTAGTCAAGATGGATAAATGATGTAGTTGTTATGTTTAATTTAGTTATTGTGTTATAATCTTCCTCACATTTCACAGAATTAAATAGAAGAAATAAATCTTGTACCTTTATATATGGTAGTAAGGAAAAATCCTAGGGAATACTATCAGCCAAAATATCTAAACCATTATTTGGCTTAAATCTGGAGATAGGAAAAAAAATGATTCCCTAGAATAATTAAAAGTGTAACTTTAATCTGCTTCTATAAGGAATAAATACTAGAATAGAAAGATATAGATTTTCAATATTCATATCTAATAGCTGTGACAAAATTATACTTTGCATATATACATGCATATTAAAAGAGAAAATTAATTCAAAGTCAAGGAAAAGATTTATGATCAATTAAACTATAAATTACATCAGAAACGAGTAGGGTACTGTGAATAGGTATAAAAATGTAATTCTGATGTATCATATGGTATGCTGGCCATGAAAAATATGAATTCTATTCAGAATAAAATTAGCTGATAACTGTAAGGAAAAAGACAGATTAATGATATTAAAGCAGTGTGGAGTTCTCTTATCTGTAGCATTAAATTAATTTTATGTATTGGAGTAAACAGAAAAAATGAAAGGTTATTCTATATGGTGAACAATGAAATGCATCCACAGAGTTACCAAATAACTATTGTATAAATTTATTTGCTATACTAAACCCCATTGTGAAGTTATTACTAGGTATAGTAAATAACCATTCATTCAAACAGCTAGCAGAGAACCAGAAGAGAACCCATTTCCTTACCTCAATATATGAGACATACAATTAGGGCTAACTTAAATTTATTGAATAAAAATTAAAATGCTTTGTTTTTACGAAAACACAGGTGAACTTCATACCTGTAAAAAAATAATGTAAATACTATTAGTTTAAAAACTCAGCCGGATATATTCAGAAATTCCTTACATGAGAATATTAGAAGAATGATTATTACGAACATTAAAAATGATTAAAAATATTTTTGAATAAGTATATAAAAGTCCTAATAAATTTGGCAGAATTTGGAAACAACTAATAGTAGAAAATGAACCGCTGATGAATGTTACCAAATATCCTGGTGCCAAGATTCATGTTAAAGAATCTCCAAATTCTAGTTTACTATATTAAAAATTACATTGAGTAAATCTTCCCGAGAAAATTCTCAAGGTATTGCTCTCCAGAAATTAATTATAAACTCTTGGAATACATTGTTTCATATAAGAATTAAAATGAGTCACTCATACCGACATGTAACAAACTAGAATAATATTGGTCTCAATGGACCCGGGTAAAAGATTTCAGGAGTTTTCAACAAGAAAACAATTTCACCTCGGAGTAGGAAATTACCTGCAAAATCAACTGAGACAAATTAGTATTGATAAGGGTATTGACCAGTATATAAACAAATGAGTTAACAAAGGCTAAGGGAAGTCAAACGAGAATATATGTACCCCATTAAATATAGCGTAAGAGTTAAATGCCTCTGTGTGAGGAAACGATGAGTTAGACACCAAGAACGATGACTGTCAGTTGGGAATAGAAATAAAAATACGAAGAATAATTTTATTCGATGTAAAATCACCTAAGAAATTTCTTGCTAAGGACAAATGCAAGGAGGTCCAAGGAAACTCCGTCGAAATTTATCATTGGTGTTGAACTCAAGCTTAAGAACGACGCCTTCCAAGGATCAAATTCTGTGTGGAATGTTCATCCAAAATGGCCAACTTGCCAAGGAAAAACCCATAAACCATATAAGAAATGAATGGAGTAACTGGTAAGAGATTTCCGTAAGAAAACGTAAAACAAAAAGAAAAAGAAAAATTGATATCTATGCCATGTAACACCAAAATCAAATGGTGAATAGAGTTGAAATCGTTGGAAGGAAACTATATATAATACAAATTTCGACGCAGAATGATAGCAGAACCATTCTCGTCTGAATTTGAATAAAATCACAGAATTTGTTCATAAGACGCAATAGATTTCGTACCTGAGATAAAAGCGCCTTCATATAGAGGCTGAGCTTTGTGGACAAACGATAGAAAAAATGCACTGGAAAGAGGAATAGAACATGGGCGTGGAACTTTTATGGTAAAACGAAAACCTAACCAGTGTGTAGATCCCATCGTCCACGTGTAAGGATCTGGGAGTATAGGTGTGGATCGAGACCTCTACCTCTGGTATGGATAATGTGTTAAAAAAACGATACAAATTCCAACCACATAAAATGCACGGAATAGATTCACACATTTATTATACAGGGTGTGATCACATGGGAGAGTGACAGAATAACAATAAAAAAATCATCACTCAACTCATTTCCTCTTGTCACATAAATGAACCCAGAGTCGTCACAGTACAAGTCACATAAAACTCCATATGGAATTCAGATGTTGAGGCATACAAACACGTCAATCCTAGTGGTTTAACCAAAAACCACGATAACCTCAATTTAATGCAACTACACAAATATTGCTAGAAAAAGATCCGATGTATTTAAAAGTCTAATCTGACAGAAGCGATTATCGTAGAGAACACTTAAAATTCAAGTCATTAAGAGTGAGATGAACAACATATAGATACATAGGTCAATATTCATAACTCTTATATATACATCGAAATGTTTAATACCAATATAGAAATTACTATATGCTCACAAAGGTGGTAAGGGTATAGCTATATAAATACCATGCGAATAAAACAAAGTTTTGACCATACTTCAATAGGAAAACGTTAGGGGTCTAGTCCATGAAAAGATTAATACAAATAATACATTCCTCACTAATAATGTATACAACTGTGGAGTGACCCTAGCATCATGAGACACATTACAAAGACTACAACTCGTATCATTAAAGCTAACTATTAAAATGCCATGCCTATATGTATGTGTACATTCGACTAAGTATGGCATAAGTTACCATTGTTAAGTACCAGGATGGAACACATATTATATATGTTATAAATTAAATGAAGTGTGAGGGTCAATGTTAGAAATAGAATGACCCTTATACCAAATAGAGATTAAATAGTTGAAGAAGATACAAATAATTGCTAGGTGTAATGACATATATATGGAAGAAGTAGAGGAGAGAACCGTCAAAGTGATCAGTGGTCGTAAAAGTATAGTTCAAAAGTAAGTGAAGATTTAATTGCGGAAAATTAATGTATATGCAGAGTTATATACATTAGTTAAAGAGGTAGATAAGCTTGCTGTAAGTGGAATTACAACATAGAAAAATAATGCAAAAATTTGAGATCATTATTCTTACAAGAGTGGGAAAAAAAAAATTAGTAGGAGAGACATTATAGAAACCATATTAATATGTATTAGGTGCTCTGCTTTTGATTGACAATAAATTAGAATATCATCAAGATAAACTATAACAATTTTTCCAATGAATTCTTTTAACACTTCATTCGTTAGTCTCATAAAAGTGTTGGGAGCATTGGTAAGTTCGAAGGGCATTACCAACTATTTATATAAGCCATTATTAGTTTTGAATGATGTTTTTCATTCATCACCTTCTTTGATTATGATTTGATAATCACTTTTTAAATATATTTTAGAAAAATATGCAGCACCGCTTAGGAAATATATAAGATCATCAATATGGGGTAATGGAAACCTATACCAGATTGCGATTTTGTTGATTGCTCGAGAATATGTGCACATCCTCCATTCACCATCCTTCCTTGGAGTTAACATTGTTGGAAAAGCACACAGACTTAAAATTTCTCGAATGAGACCTTTATCCAAAAATTCCTGCACTTGATTTATAATTTCTTCTTTCTCATTTAGAGTCATTCTGTAAGATTCTTTGTTAGGAAGGCTAACACCTGGAATGAGATGAAAATGATCGCTAATACTTATAATGGGACGAAATTCATCAGGAAAGTCATCCACTACAATATCAATAATTTCATTCAACTTGTTTTTAATTTCTCCTGGATGATCATTCAAATTTTCACTTGTGAGAACTACGTTTTACTTACTAATCAAGGAAAAATTTATCTCCTCATGCTTTATTTCTTGGAGAAATTCTTTCCCATTAAGTAACATTACCTTGGATTGGTCTTCTTCTGGTCCTTTTTCAATCTTCAATGGAAAAAATACCTCCTTTTTACCATCATTCTCAAAAGTGTAAGTATTCCTCCTTCCATCATGCATTGATTTCCTTTCATAATTCCATGCTCTTCCAAGAAAGATATGACACACATCCATAGGCATAACATCAGAAATAAATTTATCCCTATAACATTGTATTTGAAACTCCACTTCACATTGTTCATTAACTAATATCTCATGTCCTTTTTCCAACAATGAAACTCTGTAGGGATTAGGAAGTTTATTTTTCTTCAAATTAAAGTTTTCTACCATTTTTTTGGATAATAAATTATAAGTACTCCCACTATCAATAATGATTTTACAACACTTTCCTCCTGGTTTACAAATAGTTCTGAACAATGTTTTTCTTTGTATGGGTTCCTTTAGTTTTTCAACAGTATTTAATAAGTGTCCAATTTTTGTATCAATTTGTGTTATATGTGTACTTCATTAATTAGAAAATATTTCTAGACACTCATTAGATTTATGACCAACTTTGTTACATATATAACATCTTACCATATAAGATTTTCCTCTACCTCTTTGATAAGGTCTTTGTCCATTGAAATATCCTCTTGATGGTTCTGCATGTTCTGAACTGTTGCCTTCTCCTCTTTGAATCAGAAATATTCCACTGGGATATTCTCTGCTTGATTTTCCTCAACTTGATGATCCTCTTCTTCTTATCATGCTTCGTCCTCTTCCTCTTTGACTCTGATTTCTTACCAAATTTTCTTCAATTTTAAGGGCTAAATGGTACACTTCTTCAATAGTTTTTAGAGCCAAAAAATTTAATTCCTCTTCTATTTAAAATCTCAAGCCATTAATATAACTTGCTAATTTTCTTCATCTACTTCCATATGACCAGATCTTATATTCAATTTATCAAACTCTTATATATATTATTTTATAGACATTAATTTCTACTTGAGATTACGCATTTAGCGAAAAATAGTCAATTGATAATCTCACGGAAGAAATTTACCTTTGATCTTGGCCACCATTCGATCCCAGCTAGTAATATTCCCTTTGTTTCTATTTATCCTTTCAACTTGCATGCTATCCCACCATAGTGCAGCATGTCCCTTTAATATTATCACCGTGAATGACTTTCTTCTCATCGGATAATCGAAAAATATTTCCATGGTGTTGATGCAATTGATCAATTCTTCAGGATTTAAATTGCCTTCATCCATGGGCACGTCCAATCTTGGTTTGGTACTGATTCCCATGATAATTTTGACCATCTTCTCTTTTGGAGATTCTTCTTGAGCTTCCTCTTCTAAGTTGTCTTATACTTCACTAACGTCAACGATGTCGACATATACTTGATGTGTTATCCCCAATGCACCCAATATTGTTCTAATATGTCTTGCGTTATCAAGCATGAATTAATTTGTAGCTCATATCCCTCGACCAATTAAATCTCCTCTAGCTCCTCTAATTCTATTGGTCATCTTGTATAATAGTTCTTACAAATCCTTTTCCTTAAGGCCTTCTTAAAAAAACACTTTATGACTTTTTAAAAAAATAATAATTAAATATATAGTATTAACTCTATGTAATAAACTTCACATGGAACTCATTTCAATTTTCACCTTATTTAATGAACACAAATGGAACTCATTTTTAAATGAGCATTCACCTTATAATGATAAAAAGATAATTCACATGTAATGAATAGGTATGGAATGAAAATTAAGTTAATTTTCTTCCAAAAATTGATGTAGAGAATGCCATAATCAGCTAAAGACTTGGTTGTCTTAATATAAGGAACCTAAAGCAAAGAGAAACTCACATATTTCCATTTTTCGTGAGTTGTAATGCAGATTTTCTTGGCCAAAGGCGGGTCTGACTTATAGACTGGTTGCATAAACTTAAATCTTCATGTACAACACATAAATTTTATTAAACATTTGACAATTGCTTTCCTCACAGATTTTGAAATTCATCTTTCTTCACACATAATTGTCTTGAATGCTATGCAAACTCATAAACAATTATATTGAAAAATATGCTTTAGTCCATATTATCCAGGTCATGCATACATGGTAGCAGACATCCCTCCACAGGTCGGTCTACGCCAATAGTTTATGCCATAAGAAACACTATTTCCATCTCCCTTCTCAATGTTATAACCAACCAATAAAAACATCATCCTCCAAGGAACCATGCCAATCTGTAAATTCTCTAGCGATCATTTTTGTTTTTGCACAATGGAGCTGCAACTCAAATGTTCAACGAAGATGACAGAAACAAATCATTGAGGTGGTATGATATCTGAAACCTGTTGGCAATATGATGCGGAGTGTTGTCCTTGATGGCAACCCATTTGATGAAGATGATAGCAACCTAATTAATGAAGTTGTTCTTGATGCTTGATGAGTTTATTAATGATGTAAATCTAATGTTCTACAAGTAGCTCAGAAGTATGAGAGAAATAAATATAAGTAAGGGCCAGATCAATGATGAAAATTGTGTGACACAACGCATACGCCTGTTTGTTTAGGAGAAGTAGCGTATGCATGTGGAAAAGTACGTGCCAAGTCGTGTATGCCCTTTTGCGCTCCAAATTTAGAATACCAAGGGGTGTTCCCATGGTATTGACGCATTGTATTGAGCGCTTGATTATCTATTTGGTCCTGTCCAGGAATACCATCGGAAGTGGTGTGGTCTTGATAAAGGCTAAACCTATATAAGGAGAAGAAGATCATTGTGAAAATTTTGCATAGGTCTGGGCGTTAAATGAATACTTCACTCTAAATTTTATCTATATGTTTTAACTCTATTCTTAATCGATAGATCTGAATCTATGATGCACCTATGAATATGATGAAGGTTCAAAATCTCTAGATCTGGAAATGATGAATATCTAGGATGATCTGAAAAGAAGTATTGAAGACCTGGCGCAAATCTGTTGAAGAAATTGAAGAAATCTGTGTGAGTTCATAGATCTGGTTTGTTCTGCAAAGTTTATCTTTTATAAATCTATACGCAGGTTCATTTCATAAAAAGCGCGTGTATACATGGATCTGTTTAAACAAAGGCGCGTATGGGAAGTTAGGGTTGTTCTGAAAAATGCACAGATGTATACATGGGTTAGTTTCGTGAAAAGCACGTGTATACGCAGATCTGTTTAAACAAAGGAGCGTATGGTATCTGAACTTATAGTTGCTCAAGGTTGAATGTGATTCTGCATATCTATTCTAAAGTTTGGGTTATCTCTGATATTCTGATTATAGTGGTTTCACTGTTCTGTTGAAAGTAATGGGCAAAGTATGATTGTTGATAAGTGAAGGGTTGTATTGAAGCTGTTTGATCCAGTTTGAAAATTGATGAAACGTAGTCTGCAGTGGTGCTGAAGGTCAAAGCCTTCAGTCAGTGGGTTGTAGCTCCCTTCTAGGAAAGGCTGGTAAACGAGAGCAGGGGGTCGTAGCTCCCTTCTAGGAGAGGCTGGTAAACGAGTACACGGGGTTGTAGCTCCCTTCTAGGAGAGGCTGGTAAACAAGAGAAGGTTGTAGCCTTCTGCAGGTGGGTGCCTGCGTGCTGGTATGAGTCTGCACTAGTAGATGGTTATAAGAAGTTTTCTTTGTAATAAATATTGAAGACTGAGACGACGACAGCGGTGGTTTTCTCCCGAATTGGGTTTCCAACTAAAATCCTGGTGTTCATGTGTGTTGCTTATGTGTGATGATTATTCTGCACCTGTTTACTATTTTCTAAAACATATGCTGAATTAATAATGCAATGATCTAAGTTAAGAATTAGATGCATACTTAGATCTCTAGACATACGCAAGTTCTGTAAAGGATATCTGCGTATATACACGAGTTAGCTTCAGGAAAGTAGCGTATGGGTTTTTAGAAAGAAAAAAGTAAAAAGTTTTATTTTCTGCACTAAATACTGATTCACCCCCCCTCTCAGTATTTTTCCCAACAATTGGTTTCAGAGCAGGTCCTTCTGAAGAAGCTTAGCCGCTAGAAGGAAGATCAAGCAGGATGAGCAATCAAGATGGAACAGCATCTATCAAGCCTCCGGTCTTTAATGGAAGCAATTTAATCCTTTGGAAAACAAGGATGAGGTCCTATATTTAGTCTATAGGAACAGATGTATTGACCATTGTTGTACAAGGATATCAATATCTAGCTACAATACCAACAGATCCGAATGAAAAGAAGAATTATGAATCAAATGCAAAGGCGGTCAATGCTATAACAGGAAGTTTGACTGAATTTAAATTTTTCAAAGTTATTCAGCTAAATACAGCAAAAGAAATGTGGGACAAAATCATTCTAAGTTATGAAGGTGATGCAAAGGTAAAAAATGCAAAACTCCAAACTCTCAGATTTGAATATGAAAATTTGAAGATGCATAGTGATGAGAGTATTGCCAATTTCTTTTTACGTGTTTATGATGTTGTAAATCGTATGAAAAATCTGGGAGAAAAAATAACCGAATCTACTCTGGTTGAGAAAATTTTAAGATCACTAACAGCAAAATTTGAGTCAAAAGTTTCTGCTCTTGAAGAAAAACAGGATCTTCAAAATCTTACTATGGTACAACTTCATGGCATACTAACCACATATGAAATGAGAAGAGGAGGAACATTTGAAGTCAAAGAGGTTGTCTTCAGAGCTTCTACAAAAGGGAAAGAAGTACAAGAACCAGAAGGATTAGGATATATCTCAGAAGAAGATGAGGCGAATTTTGTAAAGAAACTCCAACTTGGCACGGGACGATTCAGAGGTAAGCTTCCTTTCAAACGTTTTGAGTGTGCAAGAATTTGTCATTATGCTGCTAAGTGTCCTCATAAAGAAACGCCTGCAAAAGGGAAGGAAGTAGCAATAAGGAATAAGAATCGGTTTAACACTAGAAAAAGTTATTATATTCATGAATACAGTGATGGGCTATCTGATAGTGAAGAACAATGTGAACAAGATCTTAGACTTCTCATGGCATTTGAATCTAGAGAAGAAAAGGATATTTTTGTGGATGCTCTAGAGGAAAATTATTTTCTTGAAGAAAACAATCAACTCAAAATACGCTTGAAAGAAAGTAAAATACTCTTAGAAGAAAGGAAAATAACCATAGAGACTCTGGAAAATCAGGTTGAAGAAGCAAAGAAACACATTGAGAAATTAGAATGTGAAGTGGTAAGTCTAAGAAAGGATTCTGAGAAAGTAAAAACTTTGAATCTTAGATTTGCTAAAGGATCTGAAACCTTATATGAGATTATCAAGGTACAACATTCTCCTCTTATAAAAACAGGTCTTGGATATATCGGAGAATCCTCTCAAACTTCAGCACCAAATTATCTAAAAGTAGTTACAGCTGGTATACAAAATTCTGCCACTCAGCAAGGGAATAAAGAATCATTGCAGGTAAAGCATGATCATCTCAATTCAAAGAATACTAACAGGAATATCTCTCAAAGAAACACCAATCAACAGGTAAATCCAAGTAGAAGATTTCATGATCGCAAAAATTTCTTCTTCAATGGACAATGTTTCTCATGTCACAATTTTGGTCATAAAGCTGTTCAATGTGTTGCATATAAAACTATCATGACTAGAGAAGCAAGGAAGAAAAGGATTGAATTTGAGAAGAATACCTATAACAACTTTTCTCCTCTTCTAAATGAAGTTGAATGTGCTTATTGCAATAACATTGGGCATGAAGAATCTGAATGCAGGGGAAAAGTTCAGCCAAAAGAGCATCTTCCTTCAAGATCCAAAGTATGGAAAAAGAAGGAATTACAGGTTTAAAATTGTGGCATAGCATTATTCGCAGAATGTGAATAAAATCAATGGTACATTGATAGTGGATGTTCAAGACACATGACAGGTGACAAACACAAACTTCTTGCATATAGTGCTCTAGAAAAGGAAAAGAAAGTTACATTTGGAAATGATAATCTTGTTGTAATTAAAGGAAAAGGATCCATGTTTCTAAAGGAAAAGGTGAAGGCTAATGATGTCATGTATGTGGATGGCTTAAGGCATAACCTGCTAAGTGTAAGTCAAATGTGTGATCAAGGAACTGAAGTTGTCTTTAGTTCAAGAGAATGTGTGGTTCGTGATCTTGATACAGGCAAAACAATTATAAAAGGGAAAAGAGCTCCAAGCAACCTGTATGTATTGAAGAACTACAAAGAACAATTTTACTTGAGTCAATATTCAGAAAATTGGCTATGGCATAGAAGGTTGGGGCATGTAAGCTTCTCTCAAATCAACAAATTAAGCAGACTTAATGTTGTTCGTGGTCTTCCCAATATTAATCTACCTGAAAGTATCATATGCAAATCTTGCCAATTTGGCAAGCAGACCAGAGTACAATTTAATGCCAAGGAAGGATCATCAAGTAGGCCTCTTGAACTCATTAATACTGACATATGTGGACCTATGAGGAAAAATTCACCACGTGGTGAAGAATACTATATATTATTTATTGATGATTTCTCTAGAATGTGTTGGATTGGGTTGATTAAACACAAAGATGAAGCATTTGAAAAATTTCAGAACTTCAAAGCACTGGTGGAAAATGAATTAGATCTAAAAATCAAGTGTCATAGATCTAATCGAGGAGGAGAATATACATCAAATGATTTCCTTGAATTTTTTGAACAACATGGCATAAAAAGATATTTCTTTGTAGCTGGCACTCCACAACAAAATGGCGTAGCAGAAATAATGAATAGAACAATTCAACAAATGGCTAGAGATATGCTTGATGATTATGGAACACTTGACACTTTCTGGGGAGAAGCAACACATACAGCAGCAAACATTCTCAACAAGGCACATGTTCGGGTAAATAGTGACAAAACTCCATATGAACTCTGGTATGGAAATTCTCCCTCTGTGAAGCATTTTAGAGTTTTTTGAAGTAAATTCTTTATAAAAAATAATGAAGAAAATCTTGGCAAGTTTGAACCTGGATCAGGTGAAGGAATACTTCTTGGTTACTCATCTACAAGCATAGCATACAAATGTTACAATAAAAGGCCTCGAAAGATTGTTGAATGTATTGATGAGTCTCCTGCAGCCCCTAAAGAAGAGAAAAAAACAACAGAAGAAGATGATGGTGACTTTTGTCCTTCTACATCAAATAGAAATGAAACAGACAGTGGATCCAATTAAGAACCTGAGGATGATTTATCTGAAAAGGCTCCATCCAGATATGTCCAAAAGAATCATCCTGAATCTCAAATTTTGGGAGACAAGGAATCAGGTGTAAAAACAAGGAGGACTCTTGTGGGATCTTCTAGCTATCTGGCATTTCTATCCACGATTGAACCACACAATGTCAATCAAGCCAGCAAAGATGAATGTTGGATTCAAGCCATGAATGAAGAGCTTGATCAAATTCAAAAGAATCACACTTGGGAATTGGTACCAAGACCACATGATAAAAATGTCATTGGAACTAAATGGATATTCAAGAACAAGTTAAATGAGAATGGGGATGTTATAAGAAACAAAGCTAGACTAGTTTGCAAGGGGTATACTCAACAAGAAGGTATAGACATTGAAGAAACGTTTTCTCCTGTAGCTAGACTTGAAGCCATAAGAATTTTTCTTTCTTTTTCAAGTTTTCAACAAATCAAAGTTTATCAAATGGATGTTAAATCTGGATTTGTCAATGGTGATCTAGAAGAAGAAGTTTATATAGAACAACCAGAAGGATTCATTTTGGGAAATGATGAAAATCTTGTTTGTATACTTAAAAAGGATCTATATGGTCTCAAACAAGCTCCAAGGGCATGGTATTATTGTCTTGACAAATATCTTCATCAACAAGGATTTTCAAAGGGGTCTGCTGATAGCAACTTATACACAAAATTTCAAAATGATAAACTATTGATTGTCGTTGTATATGTTGATGATATCATTTTTGGGAGTAATGAAGAATCTATGAGTCAGAAATTTGCTTCTGTCATGCAGCAAGAATTTGAAATGTCCTTACTTGGAGAACTAACATTCTTTCTTGGCTTGCAAGTGCATCAAACTACAGATGGTATATTCTTATCACAAGAAAAATATCTTAAGCAAATTCTGAAGAAGTATGCCATTGAAGAATGCAAACCTGTAAGTACACCAATGATAACCGGATGTAATATCAGTTCTCATGATGATTCTCCCACGGTGAATCAACCAGAATACAAATCAATGATCGGAAGCCTACTTTATCTCGCTGGGACTAGACCAGACATTATGCATGCAGTTGGGATTGTTGGACGATTCCAAGCTAATCCAAAAGAGTCTCACCTTTAGGCTGTCAAAAGAATATTCAAATATCTACAAGGAACTCAAGATTTTGGACTATTGTATCCAAAGAATATTGATCTTACTCTTCATGCTTACACTGATGCGATTGGGATGGAAATGTTGATGATCGGAAAATTACTAGTGGTGGTGCATTCTATATGGGACCCCGGTTAGTATCTTGGTTCAACAAGAAGAAAAATTCTATTGCCTTATCTACAGCAGAAGCAAAATATGTGGCTATCGCATCTTGTTGCACTCAACTCCTTTGGATGATGCAAACATTACAATATTTTCAAATCAAATGTAACCTCCTATCTCCATTATGTGTGATAATACAAGTGCCATTGGTATCTCAAAGAATCCTGTTATGCGTTCGAAGACCAAGCACATTCCCATCAAGTATCACTTCTTACGTGAACAAGTGCTTGAAAAAAAGGTGAAGTTGGAGTATGTTCCCTCCAAATAGCAAGTTGCTGATATCTTTACCAAACCTCTGCCCAAGGAAGCATTCGAATATCTAAGACATAAGCTGGGAGTAGTCTCTTCCAGTCAGAAGAACAAATCTGCTTAAATTCAGAAGATTAAATTGGATACGCGGGTTTCCTGAAAGATGGTCGTGTATATACGTGATTTCATACATAGAAAACCGCGTATGAGTGGTTGCTGACGATTTTTCTAGGTCAACATTTCTTCAGCACAAGCTGTGGTGCTGTGTGGTATCTCTGATGTGGTTTTGAGTCTCTGGTTGTATTTCAGCTCTTACATTTCTGTTTCGTTCTCTATTAGGTGAAGATGCCTTGATGATTTGCTGTTGAAAGTGTTCAGGATGCACAAGCAAAGGGGGATCTTTGGTCATATGGAAAGGATGCATTGGATGCACAATTTTAGGGGGAGCATTAGCCTTGCTGAGCATAATGCACTGTTGGCATTATGATGGTTCTGAAATATGATCTTCCTTGAGGTCTTTTTGGTAGTGGTCATAAAAATCATATTTGTAATTTGATGAAAAGGTCATGATGAGACCTATGATGTAAAATTGTAATATTCAGTCTAGTTCAAATTTGTAAACCCACTTGGTTGGGTAGTTGAGTCAAATTGTGTAAACCCACTTGGTTGGGTATTTGAGTCTCATATGTAAATCCACTTGGTTGGATCTTTGATGTAAGTATGAGTCCTTGTTGTTAGGAAGGTCATAGAGTCATATACTTCATTGAAAAATATGTTTGAATATTTAGCATGAACTCAGGGGGAGCATGGTAACTTTAGTGCACATCAGATCTACATCGCTCTTCTATCTGCATGAGGAGAAAACAACCTTGTGTCGGTTTTGATCTACCCTTTTCCCTTGATGACAAAGGGGGAGAGTGACATGGTGTTTGAATAGGGGAGAATATCATTATGCTTAATGTATCTATCTGTTGTGGTGATCAAACACCATCACAAACACCATCATGGTTGCCATCAAGTCCAAAGGGGGAGATTGTTGGCAATATGATGCAGAGTGGTGTCCTTGATGGCAACCCACTTGATGAAGATGATGGCAACCTACTTAATGAATTTGTTCTTGATGCTTGATGAGTTTATTAATGATGTAAATCTAATTTTCTACAAGTATCTCAGAAGTACCAGAGAAAGAAATATCAATAAGGGCCATATCAATGATGAAAAGTGTGTGACACAACGCATATGCCGGTTTGTTTAGGAGAAGTAGCGTATGCACGCGGAAAAGTACGTGCCAAGTCACGTATGCCCTTTTGCGCTCCAAATTTAGAATACCAAGGGGTGTTACCATGGTATTGACCCATTGTATTGAGCGCTTGATTATGTATTTGGTCCCGTCCAGGAATACCATCAAAAGTGGTGTGGTTTTGACTCATGGTATTGATAAAGGCTAAACCTATATAAGGAGAAGAAGATCATTGTGCAAAGTGTGCATAGGTCTGGGCGTTAAATGAATACTTCACTTTGAAGTTTATTTGTATGGTTTAACTCTGTTCTTAATCGATAGATCTGAATCTATGATGCACCTATGAATATGATGAAGGTTCAAAATGTCTAGATCTGGAAATGATGAATCTCTAGGATGATCTGAAAAGAAGTATTGAAGACCTGGCGCAAATCTGTTGAAGAAATTGAAGAAATCTGGGTGAGTTCATAGATCTCATCTGTTCTGCAAAGTTTAACTTTTATAAATCTATACGCAAGTTCATTTCATAAAAAGTGTGTGTATACGCGGATCTGTTTAAACAAAGGCGCGTATGGGAAGTTAGGGTTGTTATCTAAAATGCACAGATGTATACGCGGGTTAGTTTCTTGAAAAGCGCGTGTATACGCAGATCTGTTTAAACAAAGGAGCGTATGGTATCTAAACTTATAGTTGCTCAAGGTTGAATCTGATTCTGCATATCTATTCTGACGTTTGGGTTATCTTTGATATTCTGATTACAGTGGTTTCACTGTTCTATTGAAAGCAATGGGCAAAGTATGATTGTTGAGAAGTGAAGGGTTGTATTGAAGCTGTTTGATCCAGTTTGAAAATTGATGAAACGTGGTCTGCAGTGGTGCTGAAGGTCGAAGCCTTCAGTCAGCGGGTTGTAGCTCCCTTCCAAGAAAGGCTGGTAAACGAGAGTAGGGGGTCGTAGCTCCCTTCCAGGAGATGTTGGTAAACGAGTACAGGGGGTTGTAGCTCCCTTCCAAGAGAGGTTGGTAAACAAGAGAAGGTTGTAGCCTTCTACAAGTGGGTGCCTGCGTGCTGGTATGAGTCTGCGCTAGTACATGGTTGTAAGAAGTTTTCTTTGTAATAAATATTGAAGATTGAGATGACGACAGCGGTGGTTTTCTCCCGAATTGGGTTTCCACCTAAAATCGTGGTGTTCATGTGTCTTGCTTATGTGTGATGATTATTCTGCACCTATTTAATGTTTTCTAAAACATCTGATGAATTAATAATGCAATGATCTAAGTTAAGAATTAAATGCATAATTAGATCTTTGGACATACGTGAGTTTTGTAAAGGATATCCGCGTATATACGCGAGTTAGCTTCAGGAAAGTAGTGTATGGGTTTTTAGAAAGAAAAAAGTAAAAAGTTTTATTGTCTGCACTAAATACTGATTCACCCCCCTCTCAGTATTTTTCCCAATAAAACCTCAGTTAGCAACCAATTCTAGTGATCAACAATCTCCAACAAAGCTAATCATGTCTCTTTGTGATCTCAAATAGAAAATCGCTCTGGTTGGTTTCTCCTTCACATGAAAATTTTTGTAGTAAAAGTGTCACCCCTCTCAACATAAGCCTTGCACTATACACTATATTTTTATGCGCTCTTATACAAAAAATGGTGTAGAGGATAAAAAATTCAAAATACACACCAAATCTTATTGATTAAATCACACTCCAAAACATTGATTTATTCAAAATATTGCATGGCTATTTATTTAGAGGAGAGAAGTCTCTAGAATTTCTTCAAAGAAACTTTCCCCTAAATATTTGGAGGAATTTAAGAGAGATCCTCTCAACTTTAGGATTTTATCCTAACTTCCCTATCTCCTAATTAATTCTAGAATGACTCGTTATTTCTAGAAACTCCTAGATTAATTAATTAAATAATTACATAAAAATTAAGCATGAGATGCTCCTGCGTCACGGAAAATATTGTATGTCATGCAAGGTCAAAGCATATTGATGCACAATATCATTTTGTGAGGATAAAATTCCAATTTGAAAGAAAATTGACTTGATATATTGTAATACAAATGAAAATTTGGTTGACATATTCACTAAGCCTCTTGGGAAGGCTAAATTTGAGATTTGTAGAAGTTATGTGTTGTATAAAATCAAGTTTATGTTGTAAGCCTAGATCATGACCAGCAGAAATGCCAATTAGGAGTATGTTTGTGTCTTATGCATTGTGCTATAACGCATTTTGTGTGTTTTTCATATGGTTGGAATTAAGGGGGTGTTTTGGTTAATAGTAGTTCCAACCTACGAAGTTACCAACCACATTAAATGCACCAGTAATTTTTTCTCATGGTTTCTGGAGATTTAACCTAGCTTCTTGAAGAATTTATCACCACCGACAATGCTTACAGTCCAGACACCTCCTCATAGTGTATAAAATTCCTTCTTTGGCAATGGAAAGTTCAAGTTGGTATTTAGTGTTCAAACTCTGATTTAAATAAAATGTAGCAAGATTTATGGGCATTTCTTTCCACTTTGTTATAGATATTATTAGACTTTATTACAATACTATGGGCTATTATTTTTTATTATGAATACCATATGTCTAAAAACTCCATAACTCACTTGATATAGCACTTTTTCATATGATTTTTTTCTTGAAATTAATCAACATCACCTCCCTCATCCAATTATAAGTAATAAAATTTATATTCAATATTTACACATTTTGTTGGGTGGAATGGTTGAAGTCGAACAATCCTTCTCTTTTCATTTTTTCTAGAATTATGCCTAATTATTCCCTGATGATGGGTGTAGCATCCATCTGAAATGTTGGATATCATAAATCTAAATACATCGTACAATTACGCTAAGTGACTTTGGAAACCTACATACCCAAATATTGTATAATATTATAACATATTATATATATTTCCTATTTAAAATCATAGATACACCTTAACTTTGGATCTACCAAGCCCGTAGAGGGATCAAATCCCACAAAATGCAAACATTTTTATAAGTGTAAAAATTTAGAAAATGTTTTCGCTTTGAGAGATTTGATTCCTCTTCGTGCTTAGTAGAGTAGGAGTTAATGTCTCTCCTATTTCTTATTGATACTATTTATATCTATATAAATTTCACATGAGACACTGCTATTTTTAATTTTATTAAAACCTGATAATAGATATAGTTATATAAATATGCACTTTGCATTTTTTTTTTTATATTGTGTTTAACATATTTTCAGTTTAATTTTAAAATGTATTATACATCATATTTTTGTTTTTGTAAGATTGGTGGGACTATATCTTCATCATGTCCAATATATCACCCCAATCGGGGCAAAGAATTGAATTGGTGACTTCACATCGAGGAGTACCTTAAGAAATCACCCAATCATTGTCTATCCAATTGGTGACTTCACATGAAGGAGTACCTTAACAGGGTACCCAATCACCGTTTATCCAATACCCTATGGACATGTTATACATGGTATTGATTATATATACAATTATATAATATCATGGTTACTAATATGAGTCATCATTATTTTAATTTAGATGGTAAAAATGATATTAATCTATAACTATTATATATGTGTGTCTGTGTGAGAGAGAAATGTATTTAAAGTTTTTTTTTGAAATTTATTTAAAATTTTATTAATAATAAAATAAAACTATAATATAACAATTTGAAGGAATAAAATTATTACTTTTATCATTTTTTTGGTGGGTAAATATTATGTTTTTTGTATTATTTGATCTAACTCTTTAAAGAAGCACTTTATCTAATGTATATCCTTCCATAATTAATTTTAGGACACTTCTTGACACAATAATGCATAGCCATATTATATATTACAAATTATTTTCTCTATTTATTTAATAAAAAATAGGTTACTATGGTTTTATCAATCTAACATATAATTGGAGATGCACAAGGAAGACTTGTGCTACTCACTTCAATATATGCCTCCATAAAATGTGATAATATAAGTTGATATATGTATGTATACTAGTCTACATCCATCTTAAGTCTTGATATACCATGTGCCATAAGGGATCAAAACCCCTTTCACTATAAAAGAGGTTTGGTAGATCCAAAGGTAAGATGGGTAGTTTAATTTGCCTCTTTAATTAGGATATATTCATCATGAATACTATGGGTCAATAACCACGGCTTCTCATAAACTTGGACCTCCAACAAAGTCAATTTTGTCTTAACTACTTAACATAAATTAATAAAAATAATAAGTTTATTACTTTTATTTTATTTTTACTTAGCCAATTTTTTTTTTTATAGAGAATTACATTACATTACAACATCTCTACAATACTTGGATAGAGATGGTGTCGTGGTGAAATTACATTACATTACATTACGTTACAACCTTTCCTCATGTTTTGCACTCAAAAAAGAGGTTTGCACCTCGAAAGATTTGATCCCTCTATGCGCTTGATAGATTCGGAGTTAAAATGGATTAAGCTAGTTGCTAATACAATTTATATATGTTACGGTATACACTTTTACTCTACCACACATTTTCTTACATGAACTCTTCCATTTTTGAAAGATGGGTTAGTATAAAAAAGTGGAAAATTACAAATTTGTAATGCAAATCATCTATATCAACGGTTCAAATCCATCCCTCTACTCATCGAGTTATAATCACATTTAAAATTACATTAAAATCGTTGAGGCCATTCGGTAGAATAATTTATACCTAGTGTTCATATCTAAAAAGAGGCAAAAGTATCATCTACTTAGCTTGTGCCATCTTAAAACCCTTTAAAAAAGAAGTAATGTCTTGCTGCCCGTCTATTATCAGTGTCAACAAGAAGGAATGCACAAGTAGAAGAAGAAGCGTGCGAGAGAAAGTTACGATAGTGATCGAATAGATAGAAGCTACGGCTACGATTCGTGAAGGATACTACAATAGTTTGCAAGAGAGACTTTCATATTATACAACTACCTTGAACCTGAAAAGTAAAGGAAAATGTTAATAAAGCTACGGTAGAAGTCACCGCTGAAAATATGTAGTTTCTTCAATTTACGTCTTCAGTTCAAACGAACAACTGCGTAACTTAACTACTCTATCAACAAACATTCAAGGAGAGGAACAGATTGTTAGCCATGAATTTTTTTTGTAACTTTTCCTTTCTCATGTACATATTTTTCTAAAAAATCGAGTGTTCATGGTTCTCGCACCTCGATCATGACCTCCACTCCTAGTATGACCTTGCAACAATAGTGCCTAAATTTCCATTTGGAAATTTCCAATAATCAATAATATTTTGTTAGGGGAAATAAATATAGGGTAAATTTGAATCTGTCGTTGGTAGTTTATGGGCTTGATATTTCGGTAGTGACTGGTTTACCAATTGTCTTCCAGTGTAACTTTATTGTTTGTTTGTTGTTTTGGTTTTACCTATTATATGTTCATGTAATTTCATTGTTGGCTTCGTTTTGGATCATTAGGTTGTTGATGAAATAATAAAAAATCTAGTCATTTTTGTGTGGGCTTAGTTCAAATCTAGTGAACAACATAATTTTTATTTACAAATTTTGTGTCTCAGTTTTTATTTATTTGTGTGTATTTTATATTTATGTAGACTTGTACAACTTTAATTAAATTATAGACAATGACTATGTAGATGGAAATGATTTAACTTCCATGAAATATTTTAGTAATTAGAGATTAAAAGTTAAAATTTATCTCAAAAATAGTTATGCTATTTTTCTTTTTAATTAAATTGATTATTTAAAAAAAATACATATGAACATATTTAATATGAATGTTAGTGATGTGAGTGTGGTATTAGTAAGACATGGTATTGTAACAAAGCTTATTTACAAGCTAACAATCTCCATGGGAAATCTCAATGGAAAAGTGGGAGTCAATCTGCATGGTTAAGAATCTTGTTAAATGCATATATATTTAACCCATTTATTAATTATTTTGATAACTAATAATATTAATAATTTAAAATGAAGTTATAGTTAAATTCTATGATTTATTTTAATATTGAAAATGTGAGATGTATCACAAGGTAAGCTTTTTTATGGCTATAAACTTCATCAAATTTATATAGTTTCCCTTGCTTATATATCTTTCATGTTTTATAAAAATTAGTATGAGAGTTGGTATGAGCTTCTTCAATGATAGATAATGAGTTCCTCTAAGTGGTACACAAAGATTTAGTACTTTGACAATGAGATATGCAATGAAACCCATAGATCAAAATAGATGGGAAGATTTACTAGCTAGATATTTTGAGCATATGGAGGAGGCACAACACTAAGTGAGTAAAGAATATGGGTTCAAGAGGTTGTTTAGGTTACAATGATGATTAATCAAAATGAACTAGTGAGAGGGTGGTTGGAACTCTTTAGTGAAAATGAGGTTTGAAGACCACATCTAGGTGAAAAGAGTTTAATAGCACATTGCACATGGTGTCTCTCTCATGCATAGAAGGGGTGGAGGACCAAATTGATGAATGAAATATTTGAATACATAAAAGAGTGGAAAATGCACTCATACACTAACTTGAGATTGGTTTGTTATAAGACTTATTATTGAGGCATACATATTGGAGTGTGGTGGCGCATGGAGTTATGTATGATCAAGTTGTGGAATAGACCACTTAGTTACAATATGGTAGGTGTACTCTTAAGCTAGTTTTAAGGAGGGGGGGGGGGGAGCCAAAATGTGGTATTTCATGGTGTTATATGGTGATTGAATGATATGAGAGAATTTAGCCTAGAAAAATGGTAGAGAGTTACACGTCTTCCTATAGATTATAAGGAAATTTTAAGAGGGGATTGTTAGGGTAATTAGTGTAAACTTGACTTAGTCAAAGTGAGTTTACCATTTTGATTTTATGGTATTTTAATGTAATGGAGCCTATTTAAGTGCATGATGGCTCCATTGTTAGTGTCTTTGGGCCTTTAGAGGGCTTGGTAAAAGAGGAGAGGAGAAGGCTGTAAAAATGTTGAGAAGTTTTCTCATGACATAATAAAAGGCCTAGGTATTTCTTTGACGATCTAAACCATATTTGATGAACCACTTCAATTTTTTCTCCAAAAATAGTCATGATTTGTGTGCTTATTATTACTCTGATAGGCAAGCCATGCCTCTTTTGATATAAGTTCCTAAAATTTTGAATTAATTATAAATAATTATTAGGTGGCTAGTAGGGATTCAACCTCGACTAAATATTGTAAAATATTCTTAGCAGTAGTCACATATAAAAGTTTCAGATTTATCACAAAAATAGTTTTACCATTTATGTAATTTTAGTTACATCGATTAATTAAAAAAGTATCATATGAAATGAATTATAGTTTTTTAAATATGTAATATTGATTTAAACCAATATTTGCATATTATAGTGCAAAGGATCCCAACTATGTTAAATAGACGGCGAGGAGAGTGTGACTTTAAACTGAGGGGAGGGACACATGTAAGATCCCTCGCTTAAGCCACTGTAAAAACTCTCATAAAATGAGGGTTATTAAATAATTACATATTATTAACTATTATATTGATATTACATGAAGAATATTCTTGTAATTCTTAATTATAAGAATATAGGAAGAATTATTTCTTAATTATTTTATTTAGAATAATTTAAATTCTTCTATGGAAATAAATTATATTTCCAAGTTGGTATATTTTATGAGTTTTAGAAATAAGGAGTAATAGATTTGGAAAAAGTATGGATAAGTGATATTTTTCTCACACGGAAAAAACAAGTATATCTTTAAAAATAAAAGCATGAGAGATTTATGGATTGCTTTTGTGAGTTAGAAAAGCTGGAATGCTTTTATGATTTAGAAAAAAGCTGGAGTACTTTTATGATTTAGAAAAGTTGGAATGCTTTTATGATTTAGAAAAGATGGAATTCTTTTACGATTTAGAAAAAATTTGGAACACTTTTATGATTTATAAAATATATTCCATTCTATTAATTCTATTTATTATAATACTATGAGGAAAATAGAAGAGGGGAAGGGTAGAATACATGGAGAATGGAGCCAAGGAAGAGGAGGAGAGTATTCCAAGCATGCATCAAGAGATAAGTAGCCATATTCTTTGAAAATATTTTTGTTTGCATATGCGCCATGATTCTATAATGATTTAATTTGTTTGCAATAAAAATTTCAGTGTCTTAAAAGCTAGATCTAAACTTATTTATGCATTATTTTGATAAAACCCCAAGGGGATCTTGTTAAGAAGGCTGAGTAGTTCCAGATCTGGTACGGATCTGATGTTTCATCCATATATCAGTTGTAGATATTAATATTAACCTAAAATATCTGAAGCTCCTCATATAAAATGTTGTCAAGTATTTCTGCAGCTTTTCCATTTGTTTCTGCTACTATTTCTGAAGAATTCTTGCTCTTTCTTCAAGTAAATCCAATGGTTCTACAAGGGAAATTGATTATAGATATTATTTCTTGATGCCATACTGTAACATGAGTCTGATGGCTGATTTCCAGTGTCTTCCAGCAGAGACTACACAATTCCTGAAGGAGGGTTTCTCTATTTACCAGCTCTCTCCTTTAGTTGATTTTCAGCTAGTGTTGATTGTGGGAGATCTGTTTAAACCCTATAAACTCATTTCTTTTTGCTGAAACTCTGCTTAGAGTCCCACACAGCCTGAAATAATGGAACCCAGACCTAGTCTGCATTATTTTCACAATGGCTTGCTTATACAGCGTCCTCCTTGAGCCTATTGTAGATTTTCCTTAGAGTTGAATTTCCCGCTTCTTCCTTGGTTGGTTTTTGCTTCTATTTTGGATCCATTGTTTAGATTTGTATATCTAAGGCTCCTAAGAGCAGAAAAATTTAAAAGGAGTGTGGCATGCCAACACTTTCTGTATTTCACCATTCTTCTATAGAGAGAGTCTGGAACGGGCTAGGAAGCCTCTGGATTTCACCCTTCCTTGTGAAGGTGATACATCTAGTAAATGCCCTACCAGTCTATCTCTGGTTTAGATCTATTGGTGTAATTTCATATTTCTGTGATTCCATAGTGGAATATCTTAATATATTCCCTATTGAGCCTATTTTTTCCCATTTGGAACATTACATAATTGTATGCAAGGAAATAATTATTGTTTTAAAACTCTTCAAAATGAATAGAAGAGAAAAATATATCTTTCTATACATTATTGGATTAGATTCTTGGAGAGGAAAAAGGGTAATCACATGCTTTATTATGTAAGATTATTTAGAGAAACATATATGCTTGTATGCATGGGAGAAATATAGTTTTGAGTATTTCATTTCTAGAGAAAACGAAGATGAAATCACACAATATTTATTGTGTTAGCCCTCTTTTGGGAAAAGTAATAGGTGTTTTGAAAACCTAAAGAGATTATCTATGGTATTAGTTTTATCTTGGGAGAATATTATGCATATTTTTGGGATTAGATCTTTTGGATGAGAGGGAAATGTCTCTTTGCATGCATGGAAGAATAAGTGGTACATGGTTAACCCCTTGGAAAAGAAATGTGTTTATTTTTCCATGAAATATGTATTTATTTTATTTTGGAAAGAAATATATGTTTTACATGCAAGAATAAAAAGGCTATGTTATTACATGCACAAAATTATAACTAGTATGTTAACTAGGTTCAAAATAAATCTCCCATTGTTATAAGTACGACCAATGTGAATAGCTCTTGTGTAGAAATTATGTCTTCAGAAAAGAACATGCATTCGTATGCATAAATATAGAATCTATTGTGTTAATCTCTTTGGAAAAGAAAACATAAGAGTAGGCAAAAAGGAAATAGCTTGTTGGGATAGTTATCTTCAAAGCTTGTTGTTCATTTTCATGCACAATATTATTATATAGTATGTTCTCTTTCCTTTGGAAATAATATGAAAGTGCATGCAAGATTTTGTTAGCAGTTACTAGAAAGATGATTCTTGATAGTGATTTATTTGTTACTAATTCATGTGAAATGATGCTAAAGAAGGAATTTCATGTCAAATTGGCTATTTTTTATACATGCATACAAATATTTTTTGAAGTATCACAAATAGAGATTGATTATTGGTTTATTAATATTTTATCTAATCATGATATGAAGTGTCAACAATGGAACAAAAGAAGAATGACTTCAGAAAATGTTTTTTCAAGTTTAACATTGTGGAAAATAAGGAGTTGTTAGTCCATGCAGGTTTAGTAGTTCCAACTGCACGATGACCCACTGAAGGAAACAGTCTGACTACAAAGACAGAGATTGATGATTCGTGGGTAAATGGTATCATGATAATGATAATAGCTTATAGCTAGTTATGTTTTATTTAAGATTATTTTTCTATGTAATTTTTATGACAATGGTCAAGGGATGGAATCCCTTATAACCATTGAGGGGTGACAACCCTCACGAGCTTTTAATAATAAAATTAAACGTTTGCTGGTTTTCACCCTACGGGGTTTCCAGGGTATATCGGTGTCTAATGATGTGATTGCTCATTGTGTCATTTTCATGATATTAATTTATTTCATGGTGTGATGTTATATTATCAATTAGGTGATTTACTAATTTAGTTAAAATGATCATGGGATTGATGAATAGTCATAGCACGAAAATTAAGTTAATATGCTACAACAAGGAAAATTAATGGTTGTGTAACTCACTATGATTTTTTCTAAATATTTATCTAAGTGATGATGATGGGTATTTAAATGGTTAATGCAGAAATATATAAAGTAATTTATAAGGTTACACATTCGTAAATGTTGAAAACAATTCCTAACTCCATGCATTTTCCTGCGAGGTTATCTGGGTATGTTACAAATGGTATCAGAGCAAAAGGTTGCAACACTGGCGCCTTTTGGGAATCGTTATGAAAAAAAGAAGTAGAGGTATGATGCTAGTGTGCATCATATTAGGTATGATTTTAATTGAAATTGTAGTACACTATAATTAACATGAGATGCATGATGCCTGATTAATGACTGCATGAAAGAGTAGAAAGTTATAATGTTCTTTAAAATTTGTGCTCATGAAATTTGAATATGGATGTGGATAAAAGACAATAAAATCTCTGTTGTACCTATGAACCATCCTAAGCACTCACCGGTTATATTGCAGACTAATTACCAACCTTTGCATGCACAATATTAGAAAAATGATTATGGTGCATAAGAAAAAAAGTGGAAAAACGGAGCTAAAGTTACCATCCACTGCCTATAAATAATGAATATATGTATGGTTGGTGTGATAACTAAATAATTTAGAATTTGGAGTTGACCCTGAAGAGGAAAATGGAATGTTGAATACATATATATATATATATTTGAACGAAACTCTTTAGTTGTTAAAAACAAGCAATAAGTGAAGTAGAACTCACATAGTGAACTTAAAGTCAATGAAAAAAAATCATAGTAGCATAATTGTGGGTCCTCTTTCTTCATTTAGATTTGTAGAGGAAAGTTTGAATTCAATGTGTTCGACAAAAAGTGGTAATTGAGATCCATAGTTTCGTTGTTTTAAATAATTGCATACGTGGAAATTTTGGATGTGATTCATATTAACATGAATGGGTATTCATACCTTGAGATCATGTAACCCTCATTTTGATTTCAGGAAAAAGTTATTTTTAGACTCGGATCTATAATTTGGTCGATTTTTCTGATTAGATGCTCCTGTAGAGATTCTTGGTTGTGTTGTTGGCAGAAATTTTACCATTGATGATATGAATATGATTCATGCTATTCTATAAATTCTAGTTTTACTATCTCTCTGATAGTTTAAACATATTTATGTAAATTTATTTCATGTATACTAACTAGTCCCTCAATGGAGCTGCATTGTATGCTTGCCAAAGATTTGGTAGAATGTCTCATTGACTATAGATTTCATGCTTGCAAATTGTTGTTATAATTCCAAGATGGATGTAGATTGCATGCTTGCAAACTATTTGTTGGAATGTCGAATTGGTCATAAATTGCATGCTTGCATACTATTTGATAAAATTCTGCAGCAGTTGTATATTACATTATTTCAAATTATTTTCCCAAAATTCCTCAATGGTTGTTGCTTACATGGCGGCAAGCTAATGGTAAGGAAAGAAAAAAATCACATTTTGTGTCCTAGTGTTTTATGGGACTGTTAGTTTTCTACAATATTGATGGTTGCTAAGGTGAGACCTTAAGTAAAGTATAATGCTATGGTATGTAATATATGTTAATGTATTTTTTCTAAGTTACATGATTATTATTATGTGGAAATTTTGAATGTATACCACGTATATTACATGTGATGAATTGTTGTCAATGTACTTTGACAAATTGTGGGACCCTTATTGTCGGTCAAGTATAGAGGCATGGTGTAAATAAATGTTCCTTTCCCTTAATGATAATATGCAAATGGAAAATTATGTAAATTACAGTGGATTTGTTGACATTGACTATTTTTAGACATCGAATTTTTATTGGATTCAATGGCTATGGAAGCTATGATGAGGCTGATCTAATGATGTAATATTTTATTTTATTATTGATTTAATGAATACATTGGTTGGGGTATTCAGGAAATAACTCTAAAGTTTTAGAATACTTCTTGCCAAGTTATGAAAAGCTATTGGTGGTTAAGTTCAACTTGGACCTTCCCTAAAAGTCTCCTAAAAATCCCTACGAGAAAATAATAAACAGGAAAATATTAACATAATGGGAGAGAAAGATTATGTTAATGACTTAGTTGGAGATAAACACTAAGTGGGGTAAAATAAAGCATAGCGGGAGAGAAAGGAATGATTTAAAGAAAAAGAAGAGTATATTTTTCGAAAATATAAAAAAAAAAGGCCTAGGCAAAAAAGTTGGCAGACCTTAAAGCAGGACGCTGCTAAAAATCTGTTGGAAAGAAAGCACCAAGGAATCAATGAGGTTGTTGATTCTAGTGGCAAGTAGATCTTAACTCGTTGGGTAACTATTGGAGATAGTTCATGGTTGGGTACAATATGCTCAGTTCCTCAATAATTTCTAGAAATTAACTACGGTTAGATGAAATTATGTCTATGCTCAAAATTTTCTAAAGATGTTGGATGTTACTATAGACTGTAAATTTCATGTCTCAAAGTTGTTGCATGTGTTATATTTTTGCATGCATGATATATAAAATTATCATAGATTTTTTTTTGATGAAATAGGTTGTGTTTGTAGGATTTTATGAGCAAATGAACATGTTAGATATGACTTAACTATATGCATGCATAGAGGAAATTAATTGAAATATATAGGCATATGAAATAACTCATGTTAGATAAAATAATGAGTTATTGAACTTTAAATTCCTGGCACATTGGAGGAAAATGGCTGGATATTAATGCCATGAGTTTGAATTTGAATGAAATTACTGTGGGAGAGAAAGACAGTAATTTGCAAAGGAAGTGGTTGCAGATAAATACCATGAGTTTGAATTTGATTGAAATTATTGTGGGAGAGAAAAAGAGTCAATTGCAAAAACATTAGTGGGAGAAAAAGACTAGTGTAACTCCTAAATAAAATATAACATGCACTTAATAGAGCTTTTCTTATCCTTTTGATGATTAAAAGGCTAAGTTCTCCTTGAGTTTTTGTGGAAGTATTATGATTTAAGTATTATTTTACATTTCCTAAATAAGTGGTGATGAAAATTAAAGGTTAATGTTCTAACAAGACAAGAACATCGAGGATGATGTTCTCTTTAAGGGGGGGAGTTTGTAATATCCCTCGCTTAATCCACCGTAAAAACTCACATAAAATGAGGGTTATTAAATAATTAAATATTATTAATTATTATATTGATATTACATGAAGAATATTCTTGTAATTCTTAATTATAAGAATATTGGAATAGTTATTTCTTAATTATTTTATTTAGAATAATTTAAATTACTTTATGGAAATAAATTATATTTCCAAGTTGGTATATTTTATGAGTTTTAGAAATAACGAGTAATATATTTGAAAAAAGTATGGATAAGTGATATTTTGCTCACAAGGAAAAGCAAATATAGCTTTAAAAATAAAAGCATGAGAGATTTATGGATTGCTTTTGTGAGTTAGAAAAGCTGGAATTATTTTATGATTTAGAAAATATGGAATTCTTTATGATTTAGAAAAAATTTGAAATACTTTTATGATTTATAAAATCTATTCCATTCTATTTATTATAAGACTATGAGGAAAATAGAAGAGGGAAAGGGGATAATACATGGAGAATGGAACCAAGGAAGAGGAAGAGAGTATTCCAAGCATGCCTCAAGAGATAAGTAACCATATTATTTGAAAATATTTTTGTTTGCATGTGGGTCATGATTCTATAATGATTGAATTTATTTGCAATAAAAATTTCAGTGTATTAGAAGCTAGATCTAGACTTATTTATGCATTATTTTGGTAAAACCCCAAGGGGATCTTGTTAAGAACACTGAGTAGTTCCAGATCTGGTATGGATCTTATGTTTCATCCATATATTAGTTTTAGATCTGAATATTGACCTACAACAGCTGAAGATCCTCATATAAAATGTAGTCAAGTCTTTCTGCAGCTTTTCCATTTGTTTCTGCTATTATTTCTGAAGGATTCTTGCTCTTGCTTCAAGTAAATCTGATGTTTCTACAAGAGAACTTGATTATAGATATTATTTCTTGATTCCATACTGTCACATGAGTCTAATGGTTAATTTCCAGTGTCTTCCAGCAGAAACTACACAATTCCTGAAGGAGGGTTTCTCTATTTACCAGCTCTCTCCTTTAGCTAATTTTCAGCTAGTGTTGATTGTGGGAGATCTGTTTAAACCCTCTAAACTAATTTATTTTCGCTTAAAATATTCTTGGAGGTCCCAAACGGCCTAGACTAAGGGAACCCAGCCCTGTTCTATGTTATTTTCACACTAACTTCCTTATACATCGTCCTCCTTGAGCCTATTGAAGATTTTCCTTAGAGTGGAATTTCTCACTTCTTCCTTGGTTGGTTTTTTCTTCTCTTTTGGATCCATTGTTTAGATATATAGATCTAAGGTTCCTAAGAGAAAAAAAATCTAAGAGGAGTGTTTCATTCCCACACTTGTTGTGTTTCACCATTCTTCTATAGACATAGTTTGGAACGGGCCAGGAAATCTCTGGATTTCACCCTTCCTTGTAAAGGTGATGCATCCAATAAATGCCCTACTAGTCTATCTCTAGTTTAGAACTATTGGTGTAATTACATATTTTTGTAATTCCATAGTGGAATATCTTAGGATATTCCCTACTAAGCCTATTTTTTCCCATTTGGAACATTACATAATTGTATGCAAGGAAATAATTATTGTGTTAAAACTCTTCAAAATGAATAGAAGAGAAAAATATATCCTTGTATGCATTATTGGATTATATTCTTGGAGAGGAAAAAGGGTAATCACATGTTTTATTATGTAAGATTGTTTAGAGAAACATATATGGTTGTATGCATGGGAAAAATATAGTTTTGAGTATTAGATTTCTAGAGAAAATGAAGATGAAATAACATAATATTTATTGTGTTAGCCCTCTTTTGTGCAAAATAATATGTATTTTGAAAACCTAAAGGGATTAGCTATGATATTAGCTTTATCTTGGGAGAATATTATGCATAGTTTTGGGATTAGATATTTTGGATGAGATGGAACTATCCCTTTGCATGCATGCAAGAATAAGTGGTATGCAGTTGACCCCTTGGAAAAGAAATGTGTTTATTTTTCCATGAAATATGTATTTAGTTTCTTTTGGAAAGAAATATATGTTTTAAATGCAAGAACAAAAATGCTATGTTATTACATGCACAAAATTATAACTAGTATGTTAAATAGGTTCGAAATAAAGCTCGCATTGTTATAAGTACAGCCAATGTGAATAGCTCTTGTGTAGAAACAATGTCTTTGGAAAAGAACATGCATTCATATGCATAAGTATAGAATCTATTGTGTTAATCCCTTTGGAAAAGACAACATAAGAGTATGCAAAAAGGAAATAGCTTGTTGGGATAGTTATCTTGAAAGCTTGTTGTTCATTTTCATGCACAATATTAGTATATAGTATGTTCTCTTTCCTTTGGAAATAATATGAATGTGCATGCAAGATTTTGTTAGAAACTGTTAGAAGGATGATGCTTGATAGTGATTTATTTGTTACTAATGCATGTGAAATGATGCTAAAGAAGGAATTTCATGGCAAATTGGTTATGTTTTATACATGCATACAAATATTTGTTGAAGTATCACAAATAGAGATTGATTATTGGTTCATTAATATTTTATCTAATTGTGATATCAAGTGTGTTGATGACAACAATGGCACGAAAGAAGAATGACTTGAGAAAATTATTTTTCAAATTTAACATTGTGGAAGATAAAGAGTTGTTAGTCCATGCAGGTTTAGTAGTTCCAACTGCGCGATGACCCGTTGAAGGAAACAGTCTGACTACAAAGAAAAAGATTGATGATTCATGGGTAAATGGTATCATGATGATGGTAATAGCTTATAGCTAGTTAAGTTTCATTTAAGATTATTTTTCTATGTAAATTTTATGACAATGGTCAAGGGATGGACTCCCTTATAACCATCGAGTGAGGGGTGACAACCCTCAGAAGCATTTAATAATAAAATTAAACGTTTGCTGGTTTTCACTCTACGGGGTTTACAGGGTATATCGGTGTCTAACGATGTGATTGTTCATTGTGTCATTTTCATGATGTTAATTTCTTTCATGATGTGATGTTATATTATCAATTAGGTGATTTACTAGTTTAGTTAAAATGATCACGAGATCGATGAATAGTCATAGCAGGAAAATTAAGTTCATATGCTACAACAAGGAAGATTAATGGTTGTGTAACTCACTATGATTTTTTCTAAATATTTCTCTAAGTGATGATGATGGGTATTTAAATGGTTAATGTGGAAATATATAAAGTAATTTATAAGGTTACAAATTCGTAAATGTTGAGAAAAATACCTAACTCCATGCATTTTCCTGCAAGGTAATTAGGTATGTTACAACACATATTCAAGATTATGTAAGAGAATGTCACGAGGATAAACCTCACAATAGAAAACCTGTTATGTTCAAGATTATGTCAAAGAATATCATGAGCATAAACCTCACAATGGAAAACCCCTTTAGCACAATTATGATGTCGTAACAAAACCTATTTCAAAATTAAAAATCACTATAATTAAAAGTCTTACCTACACCTATCCTATAAATATCCAACCTCATATAAATGCTTGACCTACACCTATCCTATAAATATACAACCTGATGTAAATGATTGACGTTGGTTTTATGAATATACAACTTGTTATGAATGTTAAACTGTTTTTGAAAATTTTACCTCCGTATTTCAAATAAATGCATATAAAAAAGGAGTTGTCTTTAGTGTCACTCTTTGGAATAAATGCATATAAAAAAATAAGTTGTCTTTACTGTCATTTTTTGCAATTCTCAATACTAGAATGGAGAATTTTAAGGTGAAATCTTGATTTGTGTTATTTAAAATGGTTTTTTGACTATATATATGGATACAACACCGTGAAAAACCTCTAGAGAACTTAGATTGTGCAGGGATTACCCATCAAGCTTGTGATATCAATGAATTCCTACCAAATTTTAGAAAAGTAGAATTGAAAAAATCCCCATAAAATCTTCAAAAAATTGTCACTAAAAACAACTCTTATTAAAAAACAAAATGTGTTACTCTACTTCCCACTTAGGAACGAGATTAGCGCTAGTAAGTTAGATTCCAATGGTTACGCTACTTCCCAATTCGCAATGAAATTATTAAAATTTACAATTCAATAAGCTTTTTCAAAAATATGCTTGTTAATAAACTTTTTCACCTGCCAGTTTCACTACTGTAGTTAAACTCTGCGTTTTTTTCCATTGAATTTAGTTAATTTTGTGTGAAATTAAGAGGGGATTGACATTACTCGAAAGTGTAGGTTTAAATTAACTAATTTACATGATTAAAACAATGATAACTTAGTGTTTTTTTCCCTTTCAATTTAGATAATTTTGTGTGGAATTGAGTGGGGATTGAGATTTCTGGAAATTGACCGTTCAAATTAATTAATTTACATGATTTGTTTTCAATTACTAAATCTATTTATATAAAATATTTTGTAGGGTTAAAATATTTGTTTTTTTATAATACTAAATTAAATTTTACAAATATATAATTTAAACACTTAAATACAATTACATTAAATATTAATCATTAAATTAAAAAATAAAAATAAAAGCGTTTTGTTTTACTGTCTCATAACTTTACATAGAATTTCATGAGAATTTTTTTAATTCAATGTTATTTTTTGTTATTATAAATAAATTTTTAGTTAAATGTTACTTTTGTTATTATACTTGCCGAAAGAAAGTAGAGTATAGTGTGATTATTGGGTATATTGTACGTACTTTGGGTTTTTAAATTTTGTTAATGTTTTTTATAAATTAAATTATTAAATTTATTTATTAAGAAATTAAAAAATAATTTTTATAATTTTGTAAATATAATTTTTTATATTTGATTGGATATGTTTAATTTTATGTGATTTAAAATTTGTCAAAATTATCTATATATCTATATATAAATACATATATGAGAACTATGTAAGTATTTAGATAGACATAATATTGTATCTTCATTTAGAGCAATTAATATGGATAAGTTTTGCTATCTATGACTTTGGCTATCAATTAACTTTTATTTTTCACATAATAGCCAAGTACTAAGCAACATAGTTTACCATGGTTGACCTTCGTGGTTGATCATAGTTGACAATAGAGGCATTATTCATTGTTGGCCATATTCAAACATGATTAACCATGGTTGATCATAGTTTACCATAGACACATTGATTGACCATTAAAAGGGAATTGTATCGGACCAAACATCAAGAGTGTTGACTACCAAACATCCAATATATCTCTTTACCATTTTGTTTTCATAAACTAGTCTATTTTTATTAAAAGACCATATGGTACAAGATGGATTACACACAGTAGAGGCTAGATAATAGGGAATCATAAATGAAGAATATTCAACCTCGGTCCCATAGAGTAGCCAAGTGAGAAGCAAGATATACAAACAGAAAAGAAAGGGCGCCAGAAGATAAACACAGGACACTATCCCGAGTGGGTTGCTTCCTTAGTACAATATTTCTTTCCTTTATTTTTTGAAACTCTCACCCAACCATACTGGGGTTGTTGGTCTAGTATCACTTGGAGCCTGTTGATGTCTGAAGGAGGGGGCTCCTTATCTAAATCTGAGGAGGAGTTTTTGTGACACTGTTTCTGTGCAATCGTGGGACTAGTGGGCATGTCGTGGTTTGTCGAGGTCATGTCCTCTTTCTTTGCAACCTCCGCATCTGCTTCGATCTCTTCCTCATCCTCATTCACGCTGCAGGAATCGTTGTCATCCATGGCAGGTGGGACACAGGGTTTCCAACTTTTGGAGTTTGATTTGCAGATGTTATTCTTCTTTTGGGCTAGGAAGCAGGAGTAGGAGTTCTGAACATGTCCTATTTGGTGGTAGTGGCAGCATAGGAAGGTGGTATTCTCATAGTCCAGGGTCTATGTCCAATGGAAATCTCCCACTCTGAGATTGATTTTATTTGGAAGGCCTTTGTTGATGTCTATTTCAGCACATATTCTACCAACAGTGTATATTTCTGATTCCCCCCGTGGAGGTATCCGTTGCCAAAAAGTAGTCTACAGTATTTCTGATTCCTTGAAGGACAAAATAGTGCCATAGAGGGCCTCGTAAATTTGGGAGCCTAACCAAAATGGGAAGCTTGATGGTGATCTCCATGGAGGGGTCGAATTCTGGGAACCATGTTGTGAGGAATAGTCCACCTTTTCCCTAGAACCAAGGTCCCGCCTTTAAATATTTTTGAGAGTCCTCCTCGAAAGTGAACAAAACTATGAAGAAACCCTTTAAGAAGAGGAAAATATGACTATTATTCGTCCAAGAAGAGTGAACCCATTGATAGATATATGCTGAGCATGGCCATAATATGTTGAATCAGAAGATTATGGCCCTTTTTGCATATTTCTTACACTAGTCATCCACTGTTATGTGGGAGATTTAAATCGCTAGTATATCTTCAATTTTTTCCACTAAAAACAGCCTCGGAGCCTCAGGAGGAGGTGCAGCTTTATTTGGATGTTGTGCATGCACAACACCCTTGTACGAGAAATCTTGTGCAGAGGAGGGCTTCCTGGAAGCCCCTCCTCATAGGCAGAGGGATAAAACCAGAATAACGTTTTTCTCAATGTTATAAAAAGAGAGCACGAGGTTTTTCTCGAGGTGTTTACCTATGTAGAGGAATTACTGCATGCTAGAAGGGATCCTTAGCTTCTGTTCATGGACATGCATTAGAATTTTCACCTGATCTTCAGATCGCGCCAAATAGAACTACGTTTTTCCATTGAGAAGAATGATCTAGATCTTGAAGGAAGGTGTATTTCCTGCCTTTTCGAGAGAGGTGCGATGGAGTGAGGGTTCAATATGTTACGGAGGAAGGATATGAGTGGCAGATATTTCCTTGTTGTTAGCTGTCAATGGGGATTTGATCCGATACGTGCAACTATTGATGGGGTCCTTCATTCTGATGTTTGCATAGGATTCAGCAAAATCCACATCACTGGGCTTGAGCCTGGTTAGATCCTGAGGCGAAGGTGGGAGGAGCTAGGCTTCCATCAAATTTGCAATGTTATAAATAGAGGAGGTCTTGTGCTTGGGCAAAGGCATGCCAGGGTTTTGATTCTCTGTCGTAGCCGGATAGATCTAGGAAGCAATGGTTACCAGAGGGTGCTCACCATTGCAAAACGAGGCCGTCGACTTCCCTCTTTCACCGCTGCTTGTCTGGAGAGCTCTTACCCTGTTCCTATTATGCATGCAGTTGTAGCTGGAGGGTTTCCTTACCGCCTTCTTGCAGGTAAACTCCCTTCTCTTTATTTCTTCATGGCAGAGGAGGGGTTTTGCTTCTCCTAAGAGAGGCCATTCACGAGCTGCTGGAGGTTGCAGAGCTTCAAGGGTGGCATTTTGGCCATGGAGGCTATCATACAAGGAAACCCTAGCACCTTCGAAGGCTACCCAGCTCATTTTTCTTTTCGAGAATAGGATTTTTCTAAGCCTAATATATTTCTTTACCATTACCGTATCATGACATGCTTGATATTTAATATTAATCAATAATTTTTATAGGCAATTATGTTTGGGAAAAGTTGAAGATTGTTGATTCTTAAACCCCACACATGGAAAAAGAAAAGGGATTATTAATATTATAAACATAATGCATTAATATTATAAACTAGAAGGATTAATAAATCCATGAGGTTAATAAATACAAGGGCTTAATATTACAAACCCAAGGCATTAATATTACATACCCTTGGGATTATTATTATAAGCCCGAGAGATTTATAAACCCAAGGGATTAAAATTATAAACCTAACATATATAACCCTAGAATTAATATTATAAGCTGAAGTCATTATAAACACTAAGGTTAAAATTATAATCCCTAAAATATTAGTATACATATTAGGGATCAATATTATAAACAGAAGGGATTATTGATACTATAAAACACAAATGATTATAAACCAAAGGGAATAATATTAAACCCTACGATTTATATTATAAACCCTAGGATTAACACTATAAACCTAAGAGATTAATATTTGAAACTTACAATTATAAACCATATGATTTTAAACTCCTAAACCATGACTAACAATGGTCTATCATGGTTAACAATGGTTGACCAAATTCAATAACAGAGACTTGTATCCTGTTTTATCTTGGTTAATGAATTTAAACCATGATTCAATGACTCACAATGGTTGATCATGGTTAACCATGGTTTACCACACTCAACCATGGTTGAACAAATTCAACAAGGGAGACCTTGATCGTGGTTGATCATGGTTAATGAATTTCAACCATGATTAGTCATGGTTAACGAATTTCAACCATGATTAATCATGGTTGACAATGGTTGACCATGGGTGACTATTTTTTACCATGGCTGACCATGGTTGATCATAGTTGACAATAGAGACATTGTCCATGGTTGACCATATTCAACCATGATTTACCATGGTTGATTATGGTTGACCGTACACACATTTATTGACCATTAAAAGGGAATTGTGTTTGACCAAACTTGAAGAGTGTTTACTAACAAACATACCCGAACATAGTTAAATACATTAGTAAATGTGATTTACTAACATTAAACCCTTGAGATTAATATTATACACCGAAGGGATAAATATCATAAACCCAAATGATTAATAAATACTAGGGATGAATATTATTAACCGAAGGTTTAATATTATAAACCCAACGCAGTAATATCACAACCCCTTGGGATTGATATTATAAACCCAATAGCTTAAAACACCGAAGGTATTTTTAATATTATAAACCAAAGGGATTAATACTATAAACCAAATGGTTTAATAAACCCATGTGGTTAATATACTCAAACATTTAATATTATAAACCCAAGGAATTAAAACTACAAACCTTTGAAATTAATATTATAAAGCCAAGAGATTAATATTATAAACCCTTCAGAATAAGAAAACCCAAGCCATTAATATTTTAAACCCAAGGGTAATAATAAACCAAAAATATTATAACCCTAATATATAAATATTTAACCCTATGATTAATGTTATAATCAAAAGGCATTATAAACCCTAAGATTAATATTATAAACCTTAAAATAGCATTATACATATTAGGGATCAATATTATAAACTCAAGGGATTATTGATATTATAAAAGAAAGGGATGATTATTGATAGTATAAACCTTACATATTGAAATTATTGTTTTTTACACCAACAAAGACCTTGATCACAATTGAAAAAATTCAACCATGGTTAATCATGGATGATCATCATTGACGATGGTTGACTATGGCTGACCATGGTTGACCTTCATTAATTGTGGTTGATCGTAGTTGACAATAGAGACATTATCCATGGTTGACCATATTCAACCGTGATTAATCATGGTTGACCATATTCGACCATGATTAACCGTGGTTGACCTTAGAGACATTGGTTTACCATTAATAGGAAATCGTATTTGACCAAACTTGAGGAGTGTTGACTACCAAACATACCCCAACATAGTCAAATACATGAATAAATGTGGCTGACTAATGTTAAGCCATTGATATTAATATTATACACCCAAGGGATCAATAACCCCAAGGGATTAATAAACCTTAGGGGTGAAAATTATTAACCCAAGGGTTTAATATTATAAACCCAAGGAATTAATATCATAAATCCTTCACATTAATATTATGAACTCACAGGCTTAATATTATAAATAAGAGAGATTAATAAGCCCATGGGGTTAGTAAAACAAAGGGTTTAATATTATAAACCAAAGGTATTAATATTACAAACCCTTGGGATTAATATTATAAAACCAAGAGATTAATATTATAAACCCTTAGGATTAAAACACTCAGTGGATTAATATTATAAACCTAAGGGTATTAATAAACCCAAGGGATTATAAGCCTAATAGATTACTATTTAATGCTAGGATTAATATTATAAGCCCAAGGGATTATGAACCCTAAAATTAATAGTATAAACCCTAAAATAGTATTATACATAGTAGGGATCAATATTATAAACCCAAAATATTATTGATTTTATAAAACCAAGAGAATAATATTAAATCCTTGGACTTATATTATAAACCCAAAGAATTATAAACTCTAGGATTAATATTATAAACCCAAGGTATTAATTTTTTTGAACCCTACAATTATAAAGCCTATGATTTTAAACTCCTCAACCATGAACACCAATGGTTGATCATGGTCAACCATGGTTGACCACACTCAACCATTGTTGACCAATTTCAACCAAAGAGACCTTGACAATGGTTGATCATGGTTAAAGAATGTCAACCATGATTCCATGACTCATAATGGTTGATGATGGTGAACCATGGTTTATAACACTCAACCATGGTTGACCAAATTCAACCAGAGATTAATATTATAAATCTAACATATTAAGCTAATCCTAGTATTAATATTATATTCCCAATGGATTATAAACCCTAAGGTTAATATTCTCAACCCTAAAATATTATTATATATATTAAGGATCAATATTGTAAATAGAAGGGATTATTCATATTACAAACCCAAGGGAATAATATTAAACCCCGCGATTTATATTATAAACCCTAGGATTAATGCAATAAAACTAAAGGATTAATATTTTTAACCCTAAAATAATGAAATTTATGATTTTAAACTCCTCAACCATGACTAACAATGGTTGATCATTGTTAACTATAGTTGATCAAATTCAACAAGAGAGACCTTGATCATAGTTGATCATGGTTAACAGATTTCAATTATCAGTCCATCACTCACAATGCTTGATCATGGTTAACCATGGTTTACCACACTCAACCATGGTTGACTAAATACAACCAGAGAGACCTTGATCATCATTGATAATGGTTAACGAATTTCAATAATGATTAAACATTGTTGGCAATGGTTGACCAAGCTTGACTATGGTTTACCATGGTTCACCTTGGTTGACCATGGTTGATAATAGATGACAATAGATACATTGTCCATGGTTGACCATATTTAACCATGATTAACCATGGTTCATCATGGTTGACCATAGACACGTTTCTTGAACATTAAAAGGGAATTGTGTTTGCCAAACTTGAAAAGTGTTGACTTCCAAAGATGCCCCAACATAGTCAAATACATTGGTAAATCTAATTGACTAACGTTAAACCTTTGAGATTAATATTATACACCCAAGGGATCAATAAAATCAAGGGATGAATATTATAAACCAAAAGGATTAATAAATCATAGGGATGAATATTATTAAACCAAGGGTTTAATATTATAAGCCTAACGCATTAACATCAATAAACCGTTGGGATTAATATTGTAAACTGAATAGATTATAAACAAAATCATTTAATAAAATCATGGGGTTAATATACTCAAGGGTTTAGTATTATAAACACAAGGAATTAATATTGCAAATCGGTGGGATTAATATTATAAACCTAAGATATTAATAAGCCTAATGGTTTAATATTATAAATCCTTGATATTAAAAGACCCAAGAATTTAATATAATAAACCCAAGCGTAATAATAAACCCAAGGTATTATAAACATAACATATTAATACTAAAATCCTAAGGGATTATAAACCCTAATATTAATATTATAAACCCTAAAATAATATTATACATATTAGGGATCAATATTATAAACACAATGGATTAATGATATTATAAATGTAAGGGATAATTATTGATATTATAATGTTACATATTGAAATTATTGTTTTTCATGCCGAGAAAGACCTTGACCGTGGTTGAAAAAATTCAACCATGATTAATCATGGATGACCATCATTGACCATGGTTGACTATGGTTTACCATGGTTGACCTAAGTTAATTATGGTTGATAATACTTTACAATAGATATATTTTCCATGGTTGACCATATTCGACCATGATTAACCATGGTCAAGGTTGGCCTTAGACACATCGGTTGACCATTAATAGGAATTTGTGTTTGAACAACCTTCAAGAGTGGTGACTACCAAACATACCCCAAAATAGTCCAATACATTAATAAATGTGGTTGACTAATGTTAAACTCTTGAGATTAATATTGTACACCCAAGGCATCAATAAAGAGAAGGGATTAATAAACCCTAGGAGTGAAACTTATTAAACCAAGTGTTTAATATTATAAACCAAAGGAACTGATATCATAAACCCTTCGAATTAATATTATAAACCCAACATATTAAAAAATCAAACGAATTATTAATATTATAAACCCACGTGAATAATATTATAAACCACAGGGATTAATAAACCCATGGGGTAAAAAAAACAAGGGTTTACTATTATAAACCCAACTCATGAATATTAAAAACCCTTGAGATTAATATTATAAACCCAAGAGACGAATATTATAAACCTTTGGGTTTACAAAAAATAGTGGATTAATATTATAAACCTAAGAGTATTAATAAACCAAAGGGATGATAAACCTAATAAATTAATATTTAACCCTAGGATTAATATTATAATCCCAAAGGATTATAAACCATAAGATTAATATTATAAACCCTAAAATAGTATTATACATATTAGGGATAAATATTATAAACCCAAAAGATTATTGATGCTATAAACCTAAGGGAACTATATTAAATCGTAGCATATATATTGTAAACATGAATATTTATAAACCTTAGGATTAATACTATAAACCCAAGGGATTAATATTTTGAATTGTACAATTATAAACCGTATGATTTTGACCACACTACCAAATTCAATGAGAGAGACATTGATCATGGTTAACAAAATTCAACGTTGATTCCATGACTCATAATGGTTGATCATGGTTAACCATGGTTTATGACACTCAACCATCGTTGACCAAATTCAACCATAGGTCAGTATTATAAACATAACAAATTAATATTTAATCCTAGGATTAATATTATAAGCCCGAATAATTATAAACACTAAGGTTAAAATTATAAACCCTAAAATATAATTAAAAATATAAGGAATCCATATTATAAAAGGAAGAGATTATTGATATTATAAACGCAAGGGATTATAAACCCAAGGGAATAATATTAAACAATGTGATTTATAATATAAACCCAAAAGATTATAAACCCTAGGATTAATAATATAAACCTAAGGGTTTAATACTTTAACCCCTATAATTATAAACCTTATCATTCTAAACTCCTCAACCATGACTTACAATGGTTGATCATGGTTAGCTATGGTTGACTAAATTCAACGAGATAGACCTTGATCATTGTTGATCATGCTTGACTATGGTTTATCATGGTTGAATTTGGTTGACCATGTTTGATCATAGTTGACAATAGACACATTGTCCGTGGTTGATCATAGTAAACCATTATTAACTATGGTTGATCATGGTTGATCATACACACATTGCTTAACCATTAAAAGGGAATTGTGTTTGAACAAACTTGAAGAGTGTTGACTACCAAACATACCTCAACATAGTCAAATACATTAGTAAATGTGATTTACTAACGTTAAACCTTTGAGATTAATATTATACAGCCAAGGGATCAATAAACCCAAAGGATTAATAAATCCTAGGGATGAATATTATTAACCCGAAAGTTTAATATTATAAACACAACTATTTAATATCATAAATCCTAGGGAGTAATATTATAAACCCAATAGATTAAAACACGTGAGGGATGATTAATATTATAAACCCAAGGGATTAATATTATAAATAAAAGGGTTTAATAAACCCATGGGGTTAATATACTCAAGGGTTTAATAGTATAAAACCAAAGAACTAATACTACAAACCCTTGGGATCAATATTATAAACCAAGAGATTAATAAACCTAAGGGAATAATATTATAAAAGAAAGCGTAATAATAAACCCAATCTATTATAAACCTAACATATTAATAATATAATCCCAAGGGATTTTAAACTCTAATATTAATATTATAAACGCTAAAATAGTATTATACATATTAGGGATCAATATAATAATCCCAAGGTATTAATAATATTATGAACATAAATGATAATTATTGATATTATAAACCTTACATATTGAAATTATTGTTTTTCACGCGCATAGATACCTTGATCACGATTGAAGAAATTCAACCATGACTAATCATGGTTGACCATAATTGACCATGGTTTAATATGGTTTACCATGCTTGAAATTCGTTAATTGTGGTTGATCGTAGTTTATAGTAGAGATGTTGTCCATGGTTGACCATATTCGACCATGATTTACCATGGTTGATCATGGTTGATCATGATTTACCTTGGACACATTGGTTGAGTAGAGATGTTGTCCATGGTTGACAATATTCAATGATGATTAACCATGGTTGATCATGGTCGATCATGGTTGACCTTGGACACATTGGTTGACCATTAACAGGAAATTGTGTTTGACCAAACTTGAAGATTTTAGACTACCATACATACCCCAACATAGTCAAATACATTAATGAATGTGGCTGAATAATGTTATACCATTTAGATTAATATTATACACATGAGGGATCAAGAAACATAGGGGATTAATAAACCCAAGGGTTGAGCCTTATTAACTGAAGGGTTTAATATTATAAACCCAAGAAATTAATATCATATACCCTTTGGATTAATATTAAGACCCCAAAATATTAAAAAACCAAAGGGATTATTAATATTTTAAACCGATGGGATTAATGTTATAAACAAGAGGGATTAATAAACCAATAGGGCTACTAAAAGAAGGGTTTAATTTTATAAACCCAATGAATTAATATTAAAAACCCTTGGGATTAATACTATAAACCCAAGAGATTAGTATTATTAAACTTTGGGATTAAAAAAACAAGTGGATTAATATTATAAAACCTAAGGGTATTAATAAAGTGAAGAGATTATAAACCTAATAGAAAAATATTTAACCCTAGGATTAATGTTATAAGCCCAAGGGATTCTAAACCATAATATTAATATTATAAACCGTAAAATAGTATTACACATATTAGGGAGCAATATTATAAATCCAAAATATTATTAATATTATCAACCCAAGGGAATAATATTAAATCGCACGACTTATATTATAAACTCGAAGAATTATAAACCCTACGATTAATACTATAAACCTAAGGAATTAAAATTTTGAACCCTTAGGTAAAAATAGGATTGGTGTCAGGCGCAATGGCTCCTAGGATTTATGCGTTCAGTCTATGGGCCGCCGCCTTTCCACATCCGCTTCCATCCATCTCGGCCAACTTCAGAACCTCTGCTCCTTTGTTCCGATGGCAGCATCCTCTTGATATGCGGGAACTGCTTCACGACGGTCTCTCAAACCTCATTGAAATATTTCTTTCAGCAATAGACCTCAATGCACTACGTAGCGCTCTACAACATATCACAGTCACGGCTGCCATAGCTCTATGGCCACCCAACTATGCGAAGGCACGATGGTGCGATTTGGATTTCACTCTTCTCGACCATCGGCTCATTTTTTTCTATGCCTCTACCCACAGATTCCTTTCCTTGGATACTTCTGCTCTGTGCATACACATGCAGAGGCAGTATCACCAGAATCTAGAGCTAGCCCTGAAGCCCTGCAAACTCACTGAATCTACTTCGATTCCCAACTCTGCCAGCCAGGATCCTCCTCTTCTCTAGAAAACGACTTTTCAGATTCAAATAATTCTTTTGACAGGAAAAACCCTTCTCCTTGGGGTCCAGCCCTCTCTTACAGTGCACCATCTCTCAAAGATCCTTGAACAGAGGCTAGGGATCCCTTCCTCACTTTTGCGGCTCCTCTTCGCAGGTAAGCAGCTTGATAATAATCTGCCTCTTTCCTTCTACAATATTGAAAGAAATGCCACAGTAATCCTATCACTTCGGCTAAGGAGAGGTGTTTTAGGGAAATCCTATGCCTCCAAGGGTTTTTCATATAAAGATGTGGTTCATGCACAGCCTAACAAGAAGACTACCCATCCAGCTGAGGCTCCCAACCCTTTCTTGGGTGACAAAATGGAAGAAACCCCTGCCATTGAAATCACTCATCCATCCCTGGATGATCAATACCAGACATTTGCAGAAACAACCATCATATGGAGATTTAATGGACTATGGCCCCGTACTACCGATATATACCAATGGATCCACTCCAATTGGACCAAATCCAAGATTACCAGAAAGCCTTAACAGGAGTCCCCTGGTTTTGGGGATCAGCTGGACTTTTCCTCACACCTTGGTTCCTAGACTTCGACCCCTCTACCGCTGTCATCACCAAGCTTCCTATCTGGGTCAGACTTCCAAATCTCCCTGCGCATATATGGCATTTTCCCGTCTTTCAAGGAATCGGGGACACATTAGGCTGCTTCCTGGCAACAGATACCTCAAGGGGGGATAAGGGAATATATACCTTTTCCAGAATCTGCGTGGAAATAGATATTAGCAAAGGGCTGCCAGATCATATCATCCTTAAAGTTGGGGACTTGAATTGGATGCAAGCCTTGGATTATGAGAACACAGCCTTCATATGTCGCTATTTTCATGAGACAGGGCATCTCCATAATAAATGTGCAACGTTTCTCAACAAAAAGAAGAATATCTATCGCAAATCCAAGTCCAAGAGCTGGAAACCTTGCGATAGACCCCCTATGGATGACTTAGAGACCTTTAGCTCTGATGAGGAGGACATTGAAGTGGAAGAGGAGCATTTGGAGTGTCCGAAGGACTTGCCCTCAGCCTACCCTGAGGATCCTTTTGCGCCTCCCATCACGCAGAAATGCTCGCATGAGACTTCTTCTTCCGATTCAGACAAGGAGACTCCTCCTTTAGCATAGAACTGTCTGCAAGTGGTTCCGGTCCAGCTAGATCACAATGGTTGGGTCAAAGTCAGTAAAAAGAAAGGGAAAAAATGTCGATTGGGAGACTCAGCCCATGCTGGGTAGTCTAGCTAGTTCTTTTCTGTTCTCTTTGTCACCTTTTTGCTTATGCCATGGTTTCTCTATGGGACCGAGGTTGATACTATACCATTTCTGGCTCCCTTGCTCTTGAGCTTCGCTTCTATGCAAGCTCTGATTGTACCATATGTTTTTTCTGAATAGAATTAGTCTTATTCAAAAAAAAAAATATTTTGAACCCTTCCATTATAAACCCTATGATCTAAACTCCTTTACCATGACTAACAATGGTTGATCCTGGTCAACCATGGTTGACCATACTCAACGATGGTTGACCATACTCAACCATGGTTGACCACACTCAAACCATGGTTGACCAAATTCAACGGAGAGAGAATAATCAGGGTTGGTCATGGTTAGCAAATTTCAACCATGAATCCATGACTCACAATGGTTGACCAAATTCAACCAAAGATTAATATTATAAACCTAATACATTAAAATTTTTAACCCTAGGATTAATATTATAACCCCAAAGGATTATAAACCCTAATGTTAATATTATAAACCCTATAATATTATTATACATATTAGGGATCATTATTATAAACATAAGGGATTATAAACCAAAGGGAATTATATTAAATGCAAAGATTTATATTATAAACCCTAGCATTAATACTATAAACCTAAGGAATTTGAACAAGTATTGAGGGGTTTCTGCAGTGCATTATATTAGATATTATTTTTTGGGATTCAATTGCATTAAGTAATTTGTTCATCTATGACTATTTCTAGAAGAGGTAGTCATAACTCATTAATTTCTCATTATTTTTGAATAGTCCACTTAGCACTTTTTAGATCAGGTGATGCTCACAGGGGTGAAGAAGTGGGATTGTAACTAGTGAAATGAATTACATAGCGTCAATCAATACTTCTAGGGCTTGCACCCGTTAACCATGACTTCTCGGGAGGTCACCCATCCTAGATTGCCTTTGGCTCAAGCACACTTAACCATGGCGATTTTTCTCACAATCAAACCCACTTAGCTTTCTACCCTATTTGCAAAACCTTAGAAATTAGTGTGCCTCATGAACCATTCAAGTGGATCTCCCTTCAGTCTTTGTATTCAAGTATTGAGAGGTTTCTGTAGTGCATTATATTAGAAATTATTTTTTTGGATTCAGCTACATTAAGTAATTCATTAATCGATGGCCATTTCCATGAGAGGTAGTCATAATTGAATAATTTTTCATGATTTTTGAATAGTCCACTTAGCACTCATTGCATCTGGTGATGCTCACACAGGTGAAGAAGTGGGACTGAAAATAGTGAAATGAATCACATAGTGTCAATCATCACTTGTGGGGCTTGCACCCAGTAACAAGGACTTCCAGGGAGGTCACCTATTCCAAATCGCCTCTGGCTCAAGCGCAATTAACTGTGGAGTTTTTCCCTTCACTCTTTCTATTCAAGTATTGATGGGTTTCCGCAATGCATTATATTAGATATCATTTTCTGGGATTCAATTGTGTTAAGTAAGTTATTAATCTCTGAACATTTCCATCAGAGCTAGTCATAACTGACTAATTTCTCCAAGGGATTAATATTTGAACCCTACAATTATAAACCTTATGATTTTGAACTCATAAACCATGACTAACAATAGTTGATCATGGTTAACTATGGTTGACCAAATTCAACTACAGAGACCTTGATCATGGTTAATTCAACCATCATGCCATGACTCAATGGTTGATCATGGTTAACCATAGTTTACCATTGTCAGGTCCCTATATTACTAGTTTAGTCCCTTATTGTTATTAGTGTAGCCCCCTTATTTTTATTGCTGTACCCCTGTAACCCTAATATTGTTATTATTGTGCCCTTAAATTATTATTGTTAGGTCGGCTAGGATTATATTGTGGCCCCATGGATTCCTATATATAGAAGGAGGTTTTGGTCATTTGTATCACCCAAGAATTTTTTATTTATGTAATCTATTGGAGGTTTCCCCCTTGAAGTGGCTGATTTGTAAGGAGTTTATCTCTCTTTTCTTCTATTTTTGAGCTGGTTTCACAACATTTGGTATCAGAGCTTTGGATTCTAGGGTTTCACTACTCCAAACAGGTCATTGTGGAATTCTAGCTATAATGTTTTTTCTACGAAGGTTCAAAACCTGAATTTTTTAGAACATGACGCCAAAATTTGGAGGAAAAATGTCGCAACGTTTCAGAGCTTTGTTCTCAATATTTTCTAAGATATGATCTGTGGAAGTTAGGAATTTTTGTAGGCTCCTGAATTTAACTGAAACAAGTCATCGTATAATTTTCGCTATAACGTTTTTTCTACGAGGTTTCAGACGCAAAAATGTTGATAGAGTGAAGTCAAAATCCTAAGGAACTTCATGAAATAATTTCAAATATTTATTAAAATTATTTTGGGAGGTAGGATCTATGGAAATTAAGGATTTTTCAGGCTTCAAAATTTCATCTCAAAGTGGTGCATGGGAAAATCTTCACAACTCTCTCTCTGAGCATCGGATTGGAATTACATAAAAATTGGCTGCAAGCACACAGATTGTAGTTCCCTGTCTATCAATTTCAGAGTTGAAGGAGGAAAATGAGACACATGTAAAGTTTTACAAGTTTTATATACTGAACCAATCCATAATTATGTCATTGCGAGAGGTCGGACATAAATTTGGCTTGAAGAATCCAAATCGGGTAAGACCTGTGGCATTAAAAAGAGGACTCATAGGGCTACATTAGGGCCAAGTTTTAGATATTGAAGATCCAAAATCATAGAGATAATTCAGTTTTTATGTTGAGCTCCTCAGAAGAAAGAAAAAGGTGTGCATTTTTTTTCTGAATTGTATAAGTTCTATGTAAAAAATCAGTTTGAAGTGATTCCAAGGACCTATTGAGCATATATTTCGGTATTGGGTTCTAAAATTCCCCCTAAAAAGATTTCAACACTGATTAAGCCTTCAGAGGGCCCTACAATGACTCATGAAGATGAATAAATGCAACATGAGATATCAAAATTACAACAGCAAGTGCACCTATTGCAAAGAGCAACAAAACATGAAATGGAGGTTTTGAAGAAAGGCGTGGAAACTAAGATGGATGGTTTGAAGAAAGGTGTGGAAGCTAAGATGAATGGCTTGTAAGTTAAGATGGATGGCATGGAAGTTTCCATGGAAGCTAAGATGGATGATATGGAAGCTAAGATCAATGAAAAAATAGAAAACATGAAGAATGATCTAAAAGTAGACATCAAAGGTTTGGCAAAGTTTATACAAGAAATGTTTCCTAATGGCGAAAAGATAGTAGAGGAAACTCATGATTAGAAAAAAATAAATGTTAATTGTGATGTCATAAACTCTAATGCTGGATGGAAGAACCACCATATTCCAAAGATGGATGTGAGGAAGTTTTATGGCAAGGATCCCGTAACATGGATACTACAGATGGAGAAATATTTTGATCTCAATAATGTGTAAAATACACAGAAGGTACGCATTGCAACTTTACATTTAGAATAAAATTCATTTGTATGGTATCGATGGCTTTTCTCTCGTAAAAAAACTGTCACTTGGTAATTTTTTTACGGAGGAAATGATAGCACATTACGAGGATACAAAAAATCAACACCTTATTTAGCTAATTGATAAATATCGAACAAAAGGGTTCACTGGTGGAGCACATTGAGGACTTCCAAAAATTGAATATAAGGGTAACAAATATTCTAGAGGAACACAAGATTGCACTACAAGAAAAAATCACATTGGTGAGGGGCGAAAATGGTCACCATAAGCTCATTGGTGAGGGTCAAAAGAGCCTTCGTCACCAAAAACTGAACGTCACCAAAGGTGGCATTGCCGAAAGTATAGGTGTTGTGGTGACATTCAAGGTCCATTACCAATAATGATTTATAGTGATGGATAGTGACTGTCACCATTTTATATGAGAAATGGTGATGGACAATAGCCTCCGTTACCAAAAAACTGAACGTCACCAAAGGTGGTGTCACCGAAAGTATGTGTTGTGGTGACATTCAAGGTCTGTCACGAATATTGATTATAATGACGAATAGTGACCGTCACCATTTCATATGAACATCAACGATTTTTTGTGATGGACCTTTCATGGTCGTCATTATTGGTGCATATATATGGTGACGCTCATTGATCGTCACCATAAACTCATTGGTGACATCAAGATCTGTCACAAATAATGACTATAATGACAAACATTAACCCTCACCATTTCATATCAGCAACAACGATTTATGGTGATGGACCTTTAATGGTCATCACTATTGATGCGTATATATGGTGGCGTTCGTTGACCGTCACCATTTCATATTTTGGTGAAGGTCGAAATATGTCACCATGAGCTCATTGGTGATGGTCAAAAGAGCATCCATCACCAAAAACTGATCTTCATCATTCCCTATATATGAATATCAAGGCACGATGGAATCGAACCACCAACCTCCTGCTTGTAAACCAAGTGCTCTTCCATTGAGCTAGCACCCTTTAAATAATTAGACTTTAAACTAGAAATTTCCCCTAAAGGTGCAATGATACACCAAAGGAATAAGAACCAGGAAAATTGAAATAATTTAGTGTCCTTACTCCTATTTTTTTTCTACGACACTCTACAAAGTATGATCTTGATCTATGACATATTTGTGCCGAGTGGTTCTAATTTAATAGTAAATGTTATATTCAGATAAAATAAATGAATCACTGAGAGGCCTTACGGGCTAATTTTTAATCCTTACACCAAAATCTCTTAATATTCAAGTATATAAAACAACTCCTTCAAAGTTCAAACTGAAGTAGATTTTAAATGAAAAGCCTAAAACCAGCTAAGTAGTTTACAAGTAAGCATTTTGGATATAACTTCTGTTCAATTTATATGACAAGTTATGCCATAACGTTGAAACTAGTTTCTTAGCTAAAAGACTTTCTTAAGTCAACAATGACAAAGAAATATAGTCATGGCAAGAAAAATTATCTTTTTTTTCTCTAATGAGGGTGCATGTAACTTGATAAAGGTTGTATGAGAGTATCAAACCATAAACAGTTTCACTAAAACATGGAAATTACAAAGTCTTGTTAAGCAACAAAATTTTAGTTGAATATATGAAAAGCGTCGAGCTAAATGATATAATTAAACTAAAAGTAACTATAAAAAAATGAAATTTCCATCATATACCATCTGGTTTGGTTAGTTCTTCAGAAAGATAAAGTGAAATTGCATGATCCAGCTCCTCATCTTCATTATGTAATGGACCATCCTGAAAAAAAATATCGACATACAACAATCAATGTTATTGTATTGGTAAGAATTTTTTTATAATCTATCAAAGCATGTTCTATGTAGGAGAATAACTAATAGTTGAATTACTTCTCTACTCGTATGTACTACCTTTGGTAGTTGAATTACTTGGAAATAAAAATCCTTATCAGAAGATAACGCAAAGAAAGGCAGAAGCCTTTGAATATGGATGGCCATCTTGATTTTATAGAGTTATAATTGAATACTAAAGGACTAGGAATGCTACAATGAAATAGATGGATGGAGTGTAATAAAAATAATTTGGATAATTTAGGTTGCCATATCTTTAAATGGAACCACTTTTTCCTTTTGGATTACTAGTCTTTCATATGAAAATAAAATTTTCGATTCAACCAAAGAGCACAATATTTTGAAGTCTTAGTTCCCTGAAATAGGGTAAGCACAAAATTTGGAAACGGGGATGACTTTTGAAATGACCACTTTCAAAACCTTTGGAAACAGTGAAACGAACACTTCCACACACAGGTCCAAAAGACATGACTTAGGATCATAAGCACACCTAATTCAGGGATGATTAAATATGAAATGAATTGGGTTGCAATTATACTCAATTAAACATAAATTAATGATGAAAATCTATATAAATGATTTAGAAGTCAAACATGACAACTTTGGAATATGGTAGAATGTTGGCATAAAAACTTTGTTCATTATACATTCTCTTTCGTTTAGTTTTGATGCTTTACTTCCAAATTAGGTGTTTTCTTTGTTGGAGATAGCAATCCGTACATCTAGGTCGAACCATTAATGATGCCCACAATGAAGGGGCATGTAGCTCAATAGTACAGCAGCACACTGGCCAAGGGAGAATCTTGGGTAAATCTTAGTATGTATAATTTTCAAAATGAGGATAGAGCTAGTTTTTCTTGAGGTTAGCTAGGGGACCTTAGTGAAAGTGTGGCCTCACGAGGGTGTTGGAAATAGGAATACAAACATATATGTTGAATCCTTAAGGACGTCCCTCATGAAGGGGCAACTGGCTTAGTGTTAGAGAAATCCAACCACCCAAGGACTTAAAAGTTTCAGAAATGTTTCAAATAACGGACATTGTTAATTAGCCTATTGTGCCAGACCAAACAGTGGACGACCTGCATTGGAAAGTCTTTGCATAGGCCAAGTGGCTCAGTGTTTGAGCAATCCAACCAACCAAGGACTTAAAAGTTTCAGAAATGTTTCAAGTAACAGAAAATTGTTAATTAGCCTATTGTACTAGGCCAAACGATGGACAACTTGCATTGGAAAGTGTTTTCTAACCAATATTGACGCCCCGCCCAGGTTTGAAACTCAGTTAACCCACCTCATGAAAGGGAAAGCGGATTAGTGTTAGAGCAATCCAATCAGCCAGGGACTTTAAAGTTTTAGAAATGTTTCAAGGAATAGAGAATAGTTAATTATACAGTGATATGTAGTTTAACAGTAAGTTTCACTGGGTGAAACTAATGAGACTGTGGTTCAAATCCCATTGAGTATATGGCCTCACTAGGTGAGAATAACGAGACCAAGGTTCAAATCCCATTTAGTATATGGCTTTCTATGATCTCGCTTCAAGGAGTAGACTCCCCATTTCTTAGAGTCTCCGCTCTCGCTAAATCATAAGATCTGGTATATTTGGCTTATATCTAGCTTACAGGTTGCCGGATATACTCTTGGTGTTATAAGGCAACCACAAAGGTTGATCCTAGACCCTCCCCAGATTAGTCCAAGGAAGAAAGTTTTTGCTGAGCAATATTGAGGCCCCTCCCAGGTTTGAAACTCAGTTAACACACCTAGCGTGTCTGTGGGTAGTTTCATAATGCATTAGGTTCAGGAGTATAGGGTCAGTCCCTCAGACATGACCTAGGCCTCCTTAGAGACACACAGTAATTTTAGGAATTCTCCTAATACCCAAAAAAATAAAAAATAAAAATGAAGGAAAAAGAAAGAAATTCTCCTAATACTAAGAAAAAAGAAGAAGAAGAAAGAAATAGAAAGAGAAATGATAGTAGTTAATTATCGATTCTCGTGATAAAAAAAAAAAAATGAAAAGAAAACAGACAATAGTTAATTAGTAGTTTCCGACTTTTCACTAGCATGTCCTAACATTTTTTGATGTATATGCAAAAAGACTTTGACTTCAAGATGACTCAGGGTTTGCTTTGTCAAAGTTTACTTGCATGCCAAAAACTGTTCTGATGTCAACCGACATGGATAAAACATGACCATAAAGAGATAAAATCTGATAAAACTTCAACAAAAAGCATGGATGAAGTTCACACTCGACAACAAGACTGACGTGGGAAGAAACATCTAAAGAAAACTTTTTAAGGTTCCATATTTCCACTCCTTAATGATAGGTTTAATAAAATAATCAGTTCTTAATGAAGGTGCTACCTCCCCGTTAAGTTATAATCCTCTGTTCCCACATTTTAAGAGTAAAAGATAGCATCTCAAGGCACTGGGGTTGTTATAAGTGAAATTGTAAGTAGATAGATTGTGATGTTTGGAATTTCGAAGTGATTGGTGTGGAATTCTTAAGCCATGGGTGGTTATTAAGCATGGAGTTAAGCTCGAACCCTAGGGTTTTCTAGTTCATAATTAAGATAAAATCTATTCAATGGTTAGAAATTGAAAATTCAGAAGTTGCGTGAAGAGAAACACAGAAGAAGCACCTAGCAAATAGTCTTGGAGAAGAAAGTGTACCCGCAAAAGAATGAGCATCGACTCATGCTTAATTTACAAAGGCCAAAATTATAACCAGTATGTATGGTAGAAGCTGGGAGAACCTGATAAAACTGACCATCCTGGGCAGAAAATGGTTTAGAAGACACTTTGGAGAAGCCAATTGAAGAACCAGTAGGAGAATAGGATGTGGCCGAATTGAGACGATTTACACACCTTCAATTTGAGACAACATCAAGCATTGGTAAGTTTTCGAAGGTGATGTAGAAATAGTTGGGTTCCTCTACAACACAAAAGAGTTTGAAATGTATGAGATTGACATGAGGGAGGATGATTCAATAGAAGAACGACCAACCAACAAAATCCCTTCAGGTATGGTTTCTTTGGAAGTAAGCTTCAATCGAGACAACATGTTTACAGGTAGAATTGAGACAATAAAACCAAATTAGTATGAATATACCAATGTAGGGATAGAGACAAATCCAATCTTGAGCAAGCTTCAACAGAGACAATGCATCTACAGGTAGAATTGAGACAATACAAACAAATGAGTATGAAGATACCAATGTAGGGATAGAGACAAATCCAATCTTGATCAAGATTGGAAAAGTAATCACTTCGAAAGAGAATGAGAATATTGGGTATTTGATCAAAATATACAAGGACGTTAAAAGAAATGACAAGAAATTAGAAAGGGCTGCAGTTTTTCTTTGGCAAAGTAAACTTCATCTAAAGATTCATTCCGAATGTAGCAAAGATCACAAAACCACTTAAAGAGTTGATAAAGAAAGATGCAGTTTTTATATGGGATAATGCAAGCCATACAACATTTCATAATGTCAAAGATGTTATAGTCAATTCTGCAGTTTTGGTGAGCCCTAACTTTGAAAAATATTTTCTTGTTCTTTCTTTTGCTTCTAATTATACTATTGCAGGAGTTTTGCTTCAAAATAATGAACGGGGAAATAAACTGCCAATTGCGTTTGTGAGTAAAATGCTAAGGGATGCAAAATTGAACTATGCCATCATGGAGAAGCAGGCCTATGCTTTTGTAAAATCATTAAATAATTTTAGAACCTACACTGGGTTTTCAAACATTATAGCATTTGTTCCTCATCCAACAGTGAAGGATATCTTGTCACAACATGTTTGCTTGGGATCAAGGGGTAAGTGGGTTGCTAAGATTCGAGAATATGATTTAGAGATAAGACCCACAAAAAATAGTAAGGGTCAGATATTAACAAAGCTTTTGACCAAGGGCAATAAAGAAGCTCTTGGAATCAACTTGGTTAATGCAGTTACATCAACTGGCATACAGAGATTATCTACTACCTTAAGAATGTGACTAGACCCGGACACTTTCTCGAGCAGAAGAAAAGGTCCTTGAGGTTAAAAGATTCAAGATACTGCATAGAGAAAGTTTTGGGATGGATAAATCACAATGGTTTTGTTTTGGATCTATTGGGCTGAATGAAGAAACAAGCTTGACCAATGAGATCTATCTAGTTTCGAGAGAGAACATCACATAAAAAAGAAAATTGTACATAAAATCTTTATATATAATATTTAAAAATCAAAACTACATCTTTCTCTATCATAATTAAATTATATATAAAATATTTTATACTTTTGTAATTAACATACATAAAAATTAAATATTCAAAACATCCTCTTTAACATAAATATATAAAAAACAATCCCAAAATTTGATTTTCTTTCTTGGTTTTCTATTTTTTAAACTAATAAAAAAACAATTTACGATTTTCTTTCATGGTTCTCTTAGATTTTTAGCTTTATCTTTTTAAACTATTAAAAAAACATGGAAATTATAAAATTTCTAAAATAACAATAGTTTCCATTTCAAATATTGGCAATCAGTTTCCATTTCATCCTAGTTTCTAGCTTGTTTCTAAGCTTGCAATGAGTTTCCATTTCCATTAAAAATCTGTTTCATAATTTATAACCCATAAACCATGAATTTTGGGTTGCATACGGTGAAATGGATCGAATTTTTAACGAATTATTCGATATTCGAATCGAACTAACGAATTTCCATACTTTTTTCGCCGATTCAGGCGAATTTGGTGACTATGGTTAGATGTTGAGAACATCTAAGTGCCCGGATGTGAAATGTCCCAAAACATATTGAAGAGGATAGAGGTTTGGTTTTCAAATTTTTTAACCAAAGAATGTTTCAAGAGTCAAACGTAGAACGCAGAGAGCAAACAAGTGTCATAGTTTTCGAATGATATCGTAAATGCCTGAAGGTAACCCGATTGTGTAGTTTCGAATGCGAAATAGTCTGGAAATGTGGAACCAGATATGCTACAATATTTTATAGATTTCAAATAAAAGGACTATCCAAGGGTTGTCATCTGTGAAACTATGCCAATCAAGCATTAGTTGAGCACCATAAAGTCCTTGATTCCATTCATCACAACCCTTTGTCAAATATCGAGATCAGTGGTAAATTATGTTATGATGGATTCAATGGTGTATTGGGCACCTCACAGATGATGATTTTGTTGCATTTTTCAATCGAGCAAAGTGTCGAATGATCAAATGACAAAGGAGAACATATGAGCATTAAATTTTTTTCATAGGTGTCTTTGCTAATGATTGAGGAGGTTTATAAACGTTGTTTGTAGGGTTTTAAATGCCAAACGCTACAAGAAGAAAGTAGCCAGCGTTCAACAGAAAATCGAACACCACAAAAAGGGAGATTCACAGAGAAGTATTGTGAAGATCAAATAGTGTTTTGTATCTCATCTTCCGACCCTTCACCATTATTTTTTAGAATATGGTCATTTAAGGCAGGAGTAGCAGAGATTTAAATATGAGGATAAAGAATGTAACTGACCCTGAGAATAACTGTTATTGCTAGGGAAGTCCAAAATATTGTGAAGCTGCAAAGTGAGATTGGTGTTGAATAACAAGACATGTAACATCAGGAAAAAATGATAATGCTACAAGTAATTTAAAAAATTTGTTGATGAAGAAACAAATGAAGTGTTACACGAGCTGGGTATAAAGGTTCTCATGAACTATACTAGTATCTTAGTATGACCAACTCTGTCCATCAAATTGATACAAAGAAAGAACTTTATCAATACAAGTTCTCAAGTCTCAATTAATAGGTTAGAGCTAAGTGTTCTTTTCAGCTTGAGGGGTTCCTTTAGCCGGTAAAATCAAAATCACTAATCCAAAATCGCAAAGAAGAAGAATACCTGGAAGAAGATCGTCCAGTAGGTTGTTTCCATCACTGGTCTCTATTACCAGAGTCGTTGACCCAGGGATGTCTGTGATAAGTGGAGATATTTACCATCTCTAGGATCACAGCTGTGAAGCTCCCCACGTTTTAGCTCCACACCCCTAAAACTCCATTTTATCTTTAGAATTCGTTGCATAAGGTGATATTTCAGTGCAAGATTTGTAGAATTCATTGCAATAAAATCATGCTACCAGTTTAAAGGGAAGTTCATCCACTATTTTTAGTGGGTCACTCGAAAACCGGTCATTCCGTTCGCTTCTACAATCAAACGCCAACCCTCTGGACTCCGAGTAATTGAAATGGATTGGAACGCAAGTGGCTTCTTCCGTTGTGTATGCTTCGTTTTGCAGCGAATGTTTTTTGTCGAACGCTAAAATCCAAGAGGTGGCTCTCTGATTGGAAGTGAGTGGGTAGCCATTTATCTTTGTTTTTCTTGTAGCCGGCTTTGGCGAGGGTTCAATTTCATTGCCCACAGGTTTCAAAGAGTGGATTTTGGACAGAGGGTTGGTATTGAAGGGGTGGGAACCGCAAAAGGAGATTACAGTATCAGGGATTTAATGTGAGATTTATAGTTCATGAATTGAAGGTGGGTGTGGAGGTTGCAAGACAGAGCAATGGCGGAGTGGGCAGGGAGGATTTTTGTAGACCTGTGATGGAAGTAATGACACCGGAAGACAGAAAGGAAGTTATGGAGAGAGCATCACTCAATCTAAAAGAAACAAACAAAAGAAACAACTCCCGCTCAATCTAAAAGAAGGTAAAAATTTCACCATAATATAACACACCTCTTCAAACTTTTCTAAAAATCCAGCTACCCAACAATTTGCATTCTCAACCCATTCACTGTGATGCATGCCAGCGGTCTTGGAAATAGTATGTAACAATCCAGCTACCCAATAATCTTCATTCTCAACCCATTCACTTTGATGCATGCCAGCGGTCTTGGCAACAGTATGTAACAAGCCAGTGACCCAACAATATGCATTCCCAACCCATTCGCTATGATGCATGCCAGTGGTCTTGGAAATAGTATGTAACTGCAACAACAGGTAATGCCAATATATAAATCTCAAAAAAACAAATACTTTGACTAAATAGTAAATACATAATCATCTAAAAAACAAATGGCATAGCTAGCCTTTTTCTCATTTTCTCTTTTGGTTTTTCCTTCACCTTTTGACGTAGTTTCGTTATTCCCACGTTAACCATCAATTTCTTTTCCTGAAGATAAAAGACATCTGCAACTCAACTAAAAAACGCTCCCGCTAAAAAATGAGTCCCGCTCAATCTAAAAGAAATGGACAATCTTTGTCAATTTTATCTTTTACCGCTCAAAAATGACTCCCCCTCAATCTAAAAGAAATGGATAAACAACCCTTGACCTTTCCCTTCACCTGCATCTAACCCAATCATGCTTATTTTTAAAATCGTAGTTCGAACTCGAACCAACCCCATTAGCACAACTGCTATCATTAAGATAAAAAACCCAACATGAAAGCACGGTGATAAAATTGAAAACGGAGTGGTTTACATAGTTCGTTTAATGGATAAAATAATTGATTTCCTACACATTGGAATCATAGGGCTAGAATTCATGATTAAAATGAATGAATATGCTATGAAACTATGTGGGATAAAATTTAACTAAGAGAAATAAGGGGATAATAAGATATGATGTGAATTAATTACTCAACTCACTATTTATATATTTAAACTATCAAGATGACACATTTTTATGAGTAAAATTATGAAACACCATAAAACAATTCAGAATATAATTTATGGAAAAAACATTTAAGAGTTAGAATGAAGTATTTAAGTGATCACAATAAAAACAATACACATTAGAGATATATACATGGATCATATATATCAAGTTAAAGTGACCGCTAAAGCAACATCTTCCTACACCTAGTGTCCTAGATGGCCAAGGCAAGGTGTCATCTAACCAATTATATAGTCATTCGTATATCTCAGTTGGAAAATGATTAATGTCACAATAATCACAAGGGTTGATATGTCAATCAAAATTTAAAATTATCCTCTAAAAACGCATATAAAAAGTGGGGTAACAGGTCCTATGACATCCAACCTGTGATTTGCAATGGAAATCCTCAATAGTCTCTTTGGAGAAATAATGTCCCATTAAGGGGTTCAATAAGAGGTATGAGGCCCCATCAATTTGATAGTTGAAGAAGTTTGAATATTGGCTTGTCAATGTTGCCCCTGAGTAGGCGAGGAAACATTGAAGGAGGTGACCCCCTTGGAAAATTTCAAAAGGGGAAGGCCACATAAGGTCTTATATAAATATCTAAATCCAAGGAACTCCCTCACAAAAATAGTTAGACATGTATTCAAAGAAAGTAGATAACGACCATCTAAATCTTGATAAAAGAAAATAGAACATCCTTTGAATCCCATAATAAATGGAGCATCTACAAATGAGGTGATCCTCTAACTCAATGTTGTGTATATGGCAAAGCTAGAAGATGTTATCGAGAAGAGGAATATTGTGATGTCATTAGTTTCCACTAGACACTAATTTAAACCCACTTTGAAACCACCAAGGGCGAATTGACAAGCAACATCTAGTGCTCTTATGTGTATGAGGGTTAAAAAATAAGGCCCCCTCTTATTTGCATGAAGTGTTCCTAGTACAAATACATCTTAGAGTCAAGGCCATCAAAAGATTAAGTCCAAGTACTAAATTTATTATTTATAAATAACCTCTTTAACAACTTGACAGAAACATATAATGATGTCATTTACATTGGAGGTGTATATCATTTGAAGTGTGTTACAACTTTAATCGCTCCCCCATAAAAGTGTCATGCTCCCTTATGATGATGCATCAACCCTAATGGAGAACAATCTCATGATGTAAAAGGAATTTAAAAATGATGTAACTTTAATAGTGCCCTACATTCACCCCTTGGCTCACCACTCATGGAAAATGTGAGGCTATTTCAAGCATTGACGTGGATAATATCATTTTACATTCTCTTAGGTATAGTATTTTACATTGACACAATTGCATTTTTTTAGCAAAAAAAATATTTGTATCAAGGGTTAGCTCATTTTTCATTAGGGTTGAAGAGGTTGTATCATTATGAGTGATCTATTCATTGCCAACTCCTTATGTGTGAGAGCATTATAAGCTCCATGTCAACATGAAGTGTAGATATTGTGAGAAATTCTTAATGAGGTTTTACAAATTATACAGTTGTTATACATTTGGTATATATGTTAATAAGGGCATTACCCACAAACACACACCCTCAATAACAATACCTAGTTCTCTAAAAATCAAATGGTACACATATTATTAGTTAGAGGTGAAGCATTCTCCAAGGAGGTTATTTTGTTGGTTAGATGTGTTGTTTTTTGCCTTGGATGCTAAGTGGTTAAGGGCTTCAAGATTCAATATTTAAGGTCCAAGGCCTTGGGGGGAATGGTATTTAGGGGTTAAGGGCTTAACAATTAAGGGATTTAGGTGTTATGGGTTAAGCGGTTAGGTTTTTAGGTGTTTAGGGGTTATGGATTAAGGTTTAAGGGTCACGAGTTAAGAGAATAAGGGGTTAGTGCTTAGGGGGTTCATGGATTATAGGTTAGGATGGCTTAAGGTTTAATGCATCAAGGGGTTGATGGATTATGCGTATGAGTGTAGGGGTTAAGAGATTATGGCTTCGGGGTTAAGGAATAAGGAATTTAGTGGTTATGGGTTAATGGGTTATTGGTTGTGATAATGGGGCCCCTAATACCCTTATCACCACTATCGGGGGTTCTCATTTCAATTTATATCATTACCTTCCCTCTAGCCCCCCTAACCCCTATGACATTAGGTCTTAATCCCCCTTCTCATTCTCTAATGTGTGGATTATAGATCTTAGTAAACCATGCTTGGAAATCCCACTTCTACCCATCCATGCTACATGTCTGTCCCCTTGTCCTGTTTAATACACCAAAAAATACTCCTCCCACTTCCTTTTTGGGCATATCATTCAAATTATCCTAACATTATGGATGAAATTGGTGTTTATGTTGTAAAGTAAACAGAGAAAAAAATTACTTTTTTTCTATTGAGAAGATGTAGAAATTGATTTTCATGATTGGAATGTGTATGCATCAATCTATATTTGCTTGTTTTTCGATCTTAGACATGATTAATAATTTGGTCATACTCCATCCTATCGATGGAGTTTGGTATCACAAAGGTATCAATGGGCAGTTTAAGAGATTCTTTCGAAAGCCTGTGTGTTGTGGTATTTATCTCCTTGAGAATGTGTCTCAAAGATAGCTAGTCCAAAGAGTTGGAGGAATCTATGATATCCTGTAGGATGGGATGTAGGTAGATGTTTTCTATCATGAATTATTGACCCAATTGATCATGATTTTTTAATCCCCCATGATCTATAGGGATTTGAATCTTTTGATGGATGTAATTTCCATAAGGGTACAAAGAGATATGGAATAAACTTAGTTGTTGGAGCCTTAACTTTGGGTATATTTTACTTTCTCGCTATAAGACCGGGAGAGGAAGAGTACCACACCCACTTTGTAGCTAGGTGGGATAACTTGTGCAACACCATCAAATAATTCATAGGGGCATCCAAGAGGGAGTGGAGGAATTACCATAATCCATTATTTTTGTGGTTTAGGATGAATCTTGTCTTCCAAACACTTTTTTAATCATGTTATATATAAGATTTTTGTGATCCATAATGTAGATACAATTCTTTCGAATTAATCACATTATTAGATGTGATTAATCCGAAAGACTTCTATCTACTTTTTTAATCATTTCAATTGCGATCTTTGTTAGAATTTCTCATGAAAAAAATGTGTTGTTGTTCTAATCCCACCAGATATTGCTGATTAGAATGCATGGGAAACTTTTATAATAATCATCCAAGATGTTGAGTAACTAAGTTCTATAATTTTCTTGCAAGCTTAGATAGGACCACGAGGCTATCATGTTCAATTTTGGAAGGGTGGTGGTGATGACCTGCATTGTGTTGGGACAAGAGATTTAAACAAGTGTGAAGAAATGTCATCATATGACTTGCTTAAAGCATAGATGTTGGGGTGATTCGTAAAATATCATGGATATTTGTGATGATGCATCAACCCTAATGGAGAACAATTTTGTGATGTAAAAGGAATTTAAACATGATGTAACTTTAATAGTTCCCCAGATTCACCCCTTGGCTCACCACTCATGGAAATTGTGAGGCTATTTCAAGCATTGACTTGGATAATATAATTTTATTTTCTCTTATATATAGTATTTTACATTGACACAATTGCGTTTTTTTAGCAAACAACAAACTGTATCGAGGGTTAGATCCTTGTTCATTAGCGTTGAAGAGGTTGTTTCATTATGAGTGATCTATTCGTTGCCAACTCCTTATGCATGAGAGCACTACAAGCTCCATGTCAACATGAAGTGTAGATATTGTGAGCAATTATTATTGGGTTTTTTAAAATTATCCAGTTGTTCTACATTTGGTATACATGTTAATAAGGGAATTACCCACATACACACACACTCGAGACCAATACCTAGTTCTCTTAAAATCAAATGGTACCAATATTATTAGTTAGAGGTGAACGATGCTCCTAAGAGGTTATTTTGTTGGTTTGATGTGTTGTTTTTTGCCTTGGATAATAAGTGGTTAAGGGCTTCAAGAGTTAAGAATTAAGGGCCAAGGGATTCGGGGGGGAAGGGATTTATGTATTAAGGGCTTAATAATTAAGGGATTTAGGTGTTATGGGTTAATAGGTTAGGTTTTAAGGTGTTTAGGGGTTATGAATTAAGGTTTAAGGGTCACGAGTTAAGAGGATAAGGGGTTAGTTCTTAGGGGGTTCATGGATTCTAGGTTAGGAGTTAATGGCTTAAGGTTTAATGCATTAAGTGGTTGATGGATTATGAGTTATGAGTGCAGGGGTTAACAGACTATGCCTTCGGGGTTAAGGGATAGGGAATTTAGTGGTTATGGGTTAATGGCACATTGGTTGTGATAATGGGGCCTCTAATACCCTTATCACCACTATCAGGGGTTCCCTTTTCAATTTCTCTTGTTACCTTCCCTCTAGCCTCCCTAGCCCCCATGACGTTAGCTATTAATCCCCCTTCTCATTCTATAATGTGTGGATTATAGATCTTATTAAACCATGCTCGGACATCCCATTTCTACCCATCCATGCTACATGTGTGTCCCCTAGTCTCGTTCAATACACCAATAAATACTCCTCGCATTTCCTTTTTGGTCATATCATTCAAAATATCCTAAGATTATGGGTGAATTTGGTGTTTGTGTTGTAAAGTGAACAGAGAAAACAATTACTTGTTTTTTTGGTTGAGAAGATGTAGAAATTGATTGTCATGACTGGAATGTGCATGCATCAATTTACATTGGCTTTTTTTTCGAGCTTAGACATCAATAATCATTTGGTAATACTCCATCCTATCGATGGGGTCTGGTATCACAAAGGTATTGATGGGCAGTTTGAGAGATTCTTCTAAAAGCTTATGTGTTGTGGTATCTAGCTCCTTGAGAATGTGTCTCAAAGATAGCTAGTGCAAAGAGTTGGGGGAATCTATGATATCCTGTAGGATGGGATGTAGGTAGATGTTTTATATCATGAATTATTGACCCAATTGATCATGATTTTTGAATCCCCCATGATCTATAGGGTTTGACTCTTTTGATGGATGCAATTTCCAGAAGGGTAAAAAGAGCAATGGAATCATCTCAGCTGTTGGAGCCTTAACTTTGGGTATATCTTACCTTCTCACTATAATACTGGGAGAGGAAGAGTACCACACCCACTTTGTAGCTAGGTGGGATAAATTATGCAACACCATCAAAGAAGTCACAAGGGCATCCAAGAGGGAGTGAAGGAATTACCAGAATCACTTATTTTTGTGGTTTATGATGAATCTTGTCTTCCAAACACTATTTTTATCAATTCAGTTGTGATCTTTGTTAGAATTTCTCATGAAAAGAATGTGTTTTTGTTCCAATCCCACCAGATATTGTTGATTAGAATGCATGGGAAACCTTTATAATAATCTTCCATGATGTTCAGTAACTAAGTTTTGAAATTTTCTTCCAAGCTTAGATAGGACCATGAGGCTATCATGTTTAATTTTGGAAGGGTGGTGGCGATGACCTACACTGTGTTGGGAAAAGAGATAAATAAGTGAAGAAATATCAACATATGACTTTCCTAAAGAATAGATGTTGGGCTGATTCGTAAACTATCATGGATATTTCTTATGAAAAAAATGTGTTGTTGTTCCAATCCCATGGGATATTTCTGATTAGAATGCATGGGAAACCTTTTTAATATTCTTCCATGATGTTTTGTAACTAATTTTTGAAATTTTCTTCCAAGATTAGATCAGACCATGGGCCTGACATGTTCAATTTTGTAACGGTGGTGGTGATGACTTGCACTGTGTTTTGACAAGAGATAAATAAGTGTGAAGAAATATCATCATATGACTCACATAAAATATAGATGTTGGGGTGATTCATAAACTATCATGGATATTTCTCGTGAAAAAATGTTTTTTTATTCCAATCCCACTAGATATTTCTGATTACAATGCATGGGAAACCTTTTTAATAATCTTCCATGATGTTGTGTAACTAAGTTTTGAAATTTTGTTCCAAGCTTAGATAGCACCTGTTATCACCCTAGTAATTTCTTAAGTTGTGGGATTTTAGTTTTTAGTCAAAGAAGACTAGGGGTAACCACAAACCTACTTGGAACAATAGGATCTAGCCTTCCTATAGTTCAGAGAGGGCTCTCTCTTTAAGATTTATCTTTGTTTTTTATTTATGTTTTAGGCTAGTTATTATAGAACAATTTGGTTTTGTTTTAAGATGTTTGTTGGGTAAAAATCCCTTAGGATTAAACTAGAGAGAGATCTACTTTTCCATTGTGCTATGAAGTCTAAATCTAGATAGCAGTACTAGAAGGAAAGGCCAAAAGCATGAAAATGTATTCAGGGCAAGGTAGATAACCCTCAAAGTTTTGGGGAAAAGGTTTTTTGATGAAATGGTATAGTTGGGATAAAGGGAAATGAAGGATCCTTTGATCCGGACAATGGGAGAAGGAGGCAAGGGTCAAACGGGAGTAGGAGCAATGAAGAATTCCTAACACTGGAAATCAACAGAAAACATTTAAATAGTAACTTAGTTAAAATAGGTAGCAATAATCTAATCCTAAAGTAATATTTCTAGTTACTCATTAAGAAAGATCAAACACATAATGTATTGCATGGAACTCAGAAGTGAAACAATGACAAGAAGAAATGTACTTTACTTTTTAACTTATCGCAAGAATCCTGAATCATGATGCCCAATTAGCTTATTCCAGTCTACTAGTTCGAAATCAACACATGTAAGCCTCCAATATATCAGCAAAAGGTCTATAGTAATCTTATTAATTTTATTCCACACTTAACACTTCTAATACAGAAGTATTTATACAAAATATTGTTTACAAATATCCTAGAGATATGTAGGAATATCTTTAGGAAATACAAAATATCTTTACAAAATAAGAGGGACAACTGCTCAACAAATTAGCAAGCTGTCCTCTTATCCAAAATATATAGCACAACTCTATCCAATCAGGGGTATGTTTATAACATCACTGTCCTTGAAAGAATTCTCTTGAAAGCACATAAATTAGAATTTTCTTTAGTTAAGCACATTTTTGTGGTGGAATGAAGTTTATCAGATATCTATTTATACTTTGTAGAGGTTTGACTTTGTTCGTATTTTAAGTGTTGGTGAGGTTTCTTTGTATTTTTTGCATCATAGTCTAAAGTCTTTTGATCTGATTGTTTAACATGAAAGCTTTATGCTTATTGGCAATATATTTGAAATACCTGCATGATCAAGAAACTATTGTGGTTAATTAAATTACTAATTAGGTACTACAGAAAGAGGATGATGCTAAGAGGGCTTGCCTGGGTGACTCTGGGAGCAACCCAAAGGTGGTCAGACAAAGCTCTTCTAATTTACAAATCCGAAGAGAAAAAACTAGTGATGTATATGTGGTTGCTCAACCTGGGCTGTATGGAAAATATTGGTAGAGAGTGTTTACCTTTCCATGTCTTCACGAAAGTAGGTTTTCTGGTCACAGAATAAGATCACTACATGTAGGTGATAGTTCTGTATCAAGTTCTCAGCCTTATCTTCAGAATGTCTAACAAAGAGGATCAAGTTTGAATACAGGATATTATTTGATGAATTTGGAGATTTAGAGTTAAAGAAAAAATTGTGGTGATGTTTGGATGGGTGCTAATTTGTAGGGTTTTCCATTTTTATAATTTTCTTTTTTGTGCTTTCTACCGTGCTACTTAGTTGCTTTCTTATTACCCTAGCATTTTAAATTTTTCAATGTCTATCTCTCTATTGTTTCTTGCCCCATTTGAAATGCCATCCTTATTTGGTAGGTGTTTTCTTCAATATAGTGTAAATATTTTTCCATCACACAACTTCTTTGGGGTTTGTCTACGCAAATAGCTTGTAAGGCCCATTCATCAAGGTATTTGATGAAATGAAATGATTATCGATGATCACCAACTAATGGTACCTGTAGAGATTTACTCTAAAAATTCTACAGTTTTCCTATGCCAACAATTATACAACATTTTAACCTCATGAACTGGTATCCTCTGTTCTCTTAGCTGATGTTATAAGCACCTATTGTTGTTGTCAAAGATTTTACTCTCTAGACCCATTGAGCTATTTCAGTTATTTGGGGAAATTGATCTATTTTCATTTCATTTCTTCAATTTTTCTAACTATTATGTGTTACCTTTGGCCAATGCCTTCTTTCTTACCTATGCTTTTTCTGCTTAAGAATTCTAGCCAGCCAAAGTAGCAGGGAAGCAACTTCTCAAAACCGTCGACCTAGCTCATATGGATCCATATATTCTGGGCATTTATTTGACTAAATCTTGACATGAAATTCAAATCTCAATGTCGACCCTCAAACTAGGGTTAACTCAATTAATATTACATCTGCGTCGACTTTTGTTATGGCTCTAAATTATAGTGCAAAACCTCCTCCATTTATGTTGGTCTTTATCACAGACCTTGTGGCCTACTAACCACCACAAGGCAAGATGGTATCAACCCTCTCTTCTATTTCATCTATAAAATCTAACCAACGGGATTCAATCTGATCTTGTAATGTACTAAAACAAGACACTAAATCATTCCTACAATTTGTGGAAACAAAACACGATTGCACAATCACATATAAGTAAGAGAAACAAGTTATCAATCGCACAACACAAGATGTATCTAGGGAAGAAACTTCTCAAAACCCTATATCTCTATTTTGTATTAAGTCAAGGAATCATGAAACAATACAATGCTTAATCTCTCTTGATATTCCCCAACACTCTGCCAATTGTCTTTTGCTGATCTAGGAAAAATCAGTTTAGTACTTAGCCAATTCTCATCCTTTCTTCAGCCTGCCTTCCTCGTGCAATTCCTATGGAATTATCTCCATATTAATTAGGAAAATCAACCTTCCTTGATTGCACAATCCATCATGGCATCCAAATGACTTTATAATTGCACATGGGAAATTTTCTATAAATACAACTGATAGTTATGTTCCTCTGAATTGTGTTACAGTAAGGATCAAGGGTATTTTTATTATTTAAAATAAGATAAAACCCTAAGCAACCAAAACCATAACCTGAGGAGATGTAACACCAAGAGTTTATGGGCCCCGTTGGGGTTAGTTGGGCAACCAACTTCCCGGGTCGTAACTTGGTCATATGATCTTCGTTTGACACACATGATACCTCATTATAAATATCTCTCGGAGGAAAACAACTACTACTATGATTTCATTAAATTTTCCAAACATTTCATGCCCAAAAAACGTTGTTTGGGGCCTCAAAATGACTCTGGATGTTCAGGACCCGAAAAACTGCAAAAATAGTAAATTGTGCTATAATTAAGGAAACTGAAAAACTGAAAGAGGAAATGGCGAGAGCCCAAGTGGAATAGGTGGGTGGCCACCAATATCCACCTCAATCACCTTAAATCGAATTTCTTGAGCTAACTCAATCAGCATGACTTAGTTAACTGACACAAGTTGTTATGAGACGAAATTACAATTTACTGTCCAACTTATTTAAGGGAAAAATAAATTAGACGCCTCACATTCCTCACTCCTGGTACATCAAAATTCCTCACCAGTGTGTGTGCATTTTTTTTTTTTGGTCATTTCTAGTAGCCAGTTTCACTGTTTCTTGTTGCAAATTTCAACACTCCCTCCCAACAAGAAAGGAATTCAATCTATCCCCATCCGGTATCTTTGGAATGTTCTGCATGCTACACTTCTATAATGTTGTTTGCACCTGCAAATCCTGAAACTGAATAGCCTCCAAACAACTGAATTAGTATAAGGCATTTGTCATCAGAGTCTTCTAACTGCTACTAGTTATTGCACCTGTCTAATACTGGATTCTTTGCGCTGCTGCTGACATCTGCATCCATGCCCTTTGAACTGTTGCTAACTCTGATTTGTGCTCCAGTATTTGACATCTATCACTCTGATTTTTGTCTTGTTGACATCTGACTACATCAATCTAACTGATCCTTCGTACTATTGTTGTACTGTGGACCCCTCATAGCCAGGTTTGATCCATGAGACACGCCATCTCAATGGACCTTGCCCAAATTTCTTATCTTGGGATTATGTCTACACATCACCCCACCTTACACCTCGAGGTATGGCTGCTCCCTCTTCCCATATCGCTCGAAATTTCCCCCTCATGGAGGTCTCTGCTTGAGTGGATGTTTCCACTCGGTCTCCTCTATGCTTCTCCAATTGTGGCAGCTACTCCACAACCTTCTAAGACTGCTTCTCATGAGGACGCATGTTGAGAGGTAATTTATGCTCCCTCTAAACCACCAAGTCTCTAAATTTTACTTTTCTCCTCAAAGCTTTGCATGCATCTGGTACCTCAAGTGCATATAGTTTCTTGACTCGTGCATAGTGTAATTTTCTTGACGTTACAAAATTTTTCTAAAAAAGTGTTGATTTTAAATCGATGATATCTCCCTCATCCGAGCCCCAATTCGACCGATTGTTTTTTTTCCATTTTGGTAGATTTTCGCAAGCTCGAATCCAAATATTCTATTTGTTTATTAAAATTTTACACCAAAATCTTGATATATTCTCTGCAAACTCGCCACCCAAAAAATTCCTTCTCTGATACCATGTAGAAAATCTAACCAACGAGATTCAATCTGATCTTGTAATCTACTAAAAAAAGATACTAAATCCTTCCTACAATTTGCAGAAACAAAACATGATCGCACAATCACATATAAGTAAGAGAAATAAATCATCAATCGCATAAACACATGATCTATTTGGGGAAAGAATATGCTTAAAACCCCTCTATCTCTATTGTGTATTAAGTCAACGAATCATGAAAAAATACAATGCTTAATCTCTCATGAGATTCTCCAGCACTCTGTCAATTGTCTCCAGTTGATCTAGGCAAACTTGGTCTAGTAGTTAGCCAATTCTCATCCTTACTTCAGCCTTCCTTGCTCATGCAATTCCTAGGGAATTAACTCCTTATTAATTAGGAAAATCAATCTTCCTTTATTGCGTAATCCATCATGGCATCACAATGACTTTATAATTGCACATCGGAAATTTTCTTTGAATACAACTGATAGTTATGTTCCCTTTAACCTCTGTCTCAACTAGGTATTCCTCCAAACTGACATGCATGGAACTATTAATAGTGAATTATCAGTTATCTGATTGATCACTCATTGTGAATTAAATCTAATTTAATTCACTAGACCTCTCACTAGCTCATCACTCAGTTAGAATTAGTTAAAATTATTTTAACTCATTTAATTGAGTTAATTACACTTGCACCCCACTAATGCATCAACTTCAAATGGACCCCAAAAATATTATAATCCCTCTATATGCCTCATCTTAGACCCTCAACTCAAATTTATTGAACTAACTCGGTCATCATCACTTAATTAACTGACACAAGTTGTTATGAGATGAAATTACAATTTATTGTCCAATTTATTTAAGGGAAAAATAATTTAGATGCCCCACATTCCTCACTCCTGGTGTATCAAAATTCCTCACCCGTGTGGGTGCATTTTTTTTTTTTCCTTTCTGGTTTCCAATCTCACTATTTCTTGTTGCAAATTTCAACATTTCAAAATTTGATGTGGCCTTCACACAAAGACACCATTGAAATCACATGCCCAGATTCTCATGAGAAACCTCTCTTAAGCTCAATCTGCCAAAATATAAGCAACAATATGCCATCCTACTTCCTAGCGCAAACCGACCATTAAGGTATGCAACATTATTCTAAACCCTCACATGATGATCTTGCTTTTGGAGGATTATCATGACCTCCCTTTAGCAACCCTTACTCCGCCCTCGTACTCGAACTACTTTAGGACTACATCTCTCTTCACCCCCTTGATGTTCCAGATAGTGGGAATACATGTCAAACATGCTAAGATGTGCCAAGTGACAAGGCATGCCAAGATGTGCAAGGGTGTGCCAATGCGTGTCAGGGACTATCAAGTCAACAAAATGGGGAAAAAATTACTACAAGGAAATGAACACATAAGAGGGTTAATAAGTCATCAATTTACATTTTCCAAGAGGGGCATGCTAGGCACACCAGCACTAGGCAGAAACAAAGTCTTAGTGCATTCTAAGTGCTAAGTATTCCTTTGTTTCTTCTCATCTATTTTAAAACAATTGATCATGACAAATAAACTTAATATTAAACCATGCCAAATCATACCAATACATCTCAACGTATTCCATACATGCTAATAATTTCCAAGTGCCAACACGTTCCAAGCACCAATATGTGTCAAGGACTAATGTTATTCATGTTATGAAGTTGAAGGGAATGTTGAAGAGTGCTAAGGTGTGCTAGAAAGTGATAATGCATGTTGATGAGTGTCAAGGAGTACATTAAGGGAGCACTGGGTAAAAATTCATGGAAGTTAATGAATATGAGGAACATGTATTGCCAAAGACTAGTGTTAATGAGTGTTAGTTGTCATGCCAAGGAGGGAGTGACAAGGTATGCTAAGCATTGGTAAGGCATGCTAGGGAATATCAAGGCATGTCAAGAATTCCAAAAGTGTGCTTGGGCATAAGAAGGTGCGCTAATTATATCATGTGCCAATTAATAGTGATAAGATAAGCCAATGCATGCTAGGTGCTAATGATGTGGCGCAGGGTGCCGGGATATGTCAATATCTGTTAATGAAACAAAAGGAAGAACCAACAAGAGGGTTAATAAGTCAGGAATTTATCTTTTTGAAAAGGGGCATGCTAGGCACACTAATAATAGGTCCCAGTACATGCCAAGTGGCATTGTGTGCCATGTGCTAGTGTATGTCAATGCATTCAACCAAGGTGTTCTAGGGCATGCTAGGGACTCTATGCAGCATGCCAACACATGCTAGGAGAGTTCCATGTTGTGCTAGCGCATGCCACCATGTGCTTGGGTGTCAGTGTCATCACATGATGTTCTAGGTACAAAGATATTCCAAGACATGTGGGGTGCTAAGAAATGTTAGTGTGTGCCAAAGCATTAATTTAAGTTGTGCCCAGATTGTTGAGGATTGTTAGGTCTTTCTCATTAATAGAATTGTCATAGCTTGATTATGTATTGAATAATAGATTTCCTACACACAATAGTGGAACTTTATCTAAAGGGAATTTTATAGATAATAAACTTAATAGATATGAATCATGTGTTGACTCATAGGAAATCTCTATTCGACTAGTCATTACCTGAGGGAAATGATGCACACTAATTACTTCTTAAAAAATTGACTGACCCTAACCATTATGGCCTTGGAAATATTATAAAAAATACTCCACAATAATCGTATTAAATCATTATCTTTTGACAAGAAATATATTAACAGGCACATAACATCATCAAAAACTCATTGGAATGATCAATGATGACGATCACTTTTTGACCGTCACCAAAAGTAAGAAAAAGAGTATTGGTGAGGGTCATTAAAAGTTCTTCACTAGAAGTGTCACCAAAGAGAGAATTAGTGGTGGGCCTTTAAGGAGCATCACCAAAAGTGTCATTGAAAATGTCTTTGGTGATGGACCATAAAGGACCATCATTATATACACTTACAGTGACAGTTTTTTAATGATCAATGATGACGAACATTTTTTGACCATCACTAAAAGTGACAAAAAGAGCATTGGTGAGGGTCATTAAAAGTCCGTCACTAGAAGTGTCACCAAAGGGAGAATTAGTGATGGGCCTTTAACGACCCTCACCAAAAGTGTCATTGAAAATCTCTTTGGTGACGGACCATAAAGGACCATCACTATATACACTTACAGTGACCGTTTTTTAAGGACCGTCACCATATGTGACATTGGTGACGGACCTTAAATGTCCGTCACAAGCATGAACCTCACCAATGTGATTTTTTCTTGTAGTGTTGGTCCCTTCATAGAGATTTTAAATTCCAACATAAAGTTCGTGTCTGGGAACCTGATTCATTGGAAAAGGCATTTAGGTTGGCAACAAAAATTGAATGTAAAATTATGGTGACAAGGAAGCCTATCACTCACATATATAAAGATGGGAGTGTTGCTACTTCTAGAATTCCACAACCTACAAGGTTGAAACCACAACAATTTGAAGAAGAAAGAGAAAAAGAGCTTTGCTATAGTTGATAGAAAATACACTAAAAGTCATAAGTGTGTTGAGAAGAAATTATTTTACATAGATTGTGAAGAGGAAGAAGAAAATGAACAAGAATCTTCAAAAGAGGACGATATACACCAGGAAACAACCCTAGAAGAGGAAGAAATGAGTCTGACCATATCATGTAATTCTTTGGTAGGAATTACCACTCCTAAAACTGTCAACATAGAAGACAATATCAAGAAGGAAAAAGTAGTGTTGATTGATTCAGGTAGTACCCATAATTTTATTCATTCTAAAGTAGCCAAGGAGTTCAATTGTTTTCTATAACCAACACCAAAATGTCAAGTGATGGTTGTAAATGGAGGAACTATAAATTTCTCTCAAATATGTATTTAATTGTCCAATTATTTCCATTCCAATGGGAGGTGTTGATGTTGTAGTAGGAGTACAATGGTTACAATCCTTAGGGACAGTAGTTTTTAATTTTCAAGAAATTTTCTTGAATATTTTTTTTAGAAGGAAAGGAAGTCAAATTACGGGGTATTACAGGGAAGTCAGGAAGGATAGTAAGCTCTAATGTCATGGAAAAACTTCCGAAGAAAGAACAACAAGGCGTAATTGCACAATTATGCTCCCTAGAAGTTCCAACATCAAAATCATCTATTTCTGCAGATCTCCAAGAGGTATTGGACAATCATTCCAAGGTGTTTGAAACTCCAAAAGGAATCCCACCTATTCATGATCATGATCATTCTATTCATTTGATTTCAAGAAGTGTTCCTCCAAACATCAGGCCTTATAGATATCCTTATGTCCAAAAGAGGGAAATTGAATGAATGATTGTAGAAATATTAGAGGCTGGTATAATTCAACCTAGTCAAAGTTCTTTCTCTACTCCAGTATTATTGGTGCACAAGAAGGATAGTTCATAGTGCATGTGTCTATATTATAGGGATCTCAATAAGCTCACCATTAAAGACAAATTTCTCATTCCTGTGATTGATGAATTATTGGATGAATTACATGGAGCAATTTATTTTACCAAGTTGGATCTTCATTCAGGATATCATAAAATTAGAATGAAGACTCAACATATTCCGAAAACAACATTTCGAACTCATGAGGGTCATTATGAATTTTTGGTCATGATTTTTGGCGTGACCAATGCACCTTATACATTTCAAGGGTTGATGAATTCCATTTTGAAACCCTTCCTTGGAAAAATTGAGCTAGTATTTTTTGATGATATACTAATATATAGTAGGTCTTGGAAATATCATGTTCAACATGTTGAAAGGGTGGTCAAACTATTGCAAGAGAAAAAATTATATGAAAAAACATCCAAATGTTTCTTTGGAGTACAACAGGTGGAATATCTGGGTCATATTGTATCTCACGAGAGTGTTAAGGTAGACCCTAAGAAAATTAAAGCCATTAAGGAATGGAAAGTATGCACAACCATAAAGCAGTTGCGAGGATTTCTTGGGTTAACATGGTATTATTTCATGTTTGTTAAGAATTATGAGAGAATATCAGCACCTCTAACAACATTATTGAAGAAAGATGCATTTTCATGGACTCTTGAAGGAACTAAAACCTTTGAATATCTTAAAGAGGCAATGTGCCTAGCACTAGTCTTAGCTACGCCAGACTTAACAAAAACCTTTATTGTGGAATGTGATGCCTCAAGAAATGGAATTGGTGTTTTTTTAATGCAAGAACGAAGACCCATTTATTTTTAAAGTCATCCAATTAAAGGAAAGTATTTACAAAAAGCTATTTATGAGAAGGAAATTTTAGCAATACTACATGCACTAAAGAAATGGTGACCTTACCTAATGGGAAGACACTTCAAGGTAAAAACTGATCATGATAGTCTTAAGCACTTTTTCAAACAAATACTATCTTCAGAAGAGTAGAAAACATGGGTCACAAAGATGTTGCGTTATGACTTTGAAATAATATACAAAAAAGGGAAGCTAAATGTTGTTGCATATACACTCTTAAGAAATAATGAAGAGGTGGAGGCATTTCTTTCTATCATTTCTATTATCCAACTAGATTGGACAACTAAAGAAAGGGATGAATGGAAGAAGGAAGAAGAAGTGTGGACACTCATTCAAAAGTTGAAGCAAGATCCTAGTACATATGATACGTTTAGTTGAAAAATTGAATCCTTATGGTATAAAGATTGCTTATATCTTTGTAAGAATTCCCAACTAAAACAAAATATTCTTTTGGAATTTCACACTTCTCCTTGAGGAGGACACTCAGGATTTTTAGAAACTTACCACAGGGTGAAGAAAGATTTTTTTTGGAGTGGCCTTAAATCTGATATTCAAAATTTTGTGGCAGAATGTTTATTTTTCCAGCAAAATAAGGTTGAGACAATTAGACCCTAGGTCTTCTACAACCTTTATCCATTCCAAGTCAACGTTGGGAGTATATTTCAATGGATTTTATCATAGGTTTACCTAAGTCCGAAGGAAAGAGTGTCATCATGGTGGTAGTCGATCGACTTACCAAGTATGCACACTTTTGTGCATTATCTCATCCATTTAAAGCAAGTACAATGGCTACTACATTTATGGTCACAATTCAAATACTACTTATAAACCCAAAGATTATTGTGAGTGAGAGAGATCCCATTTTTACTGGAAATTTTTGAACAGAGTTATTTTCTTGTTTGGGTACTCAATTAGCATATAGCTCTGTAACACACCTCAACAACCCTAATTATTTTTTTTATCATTAGTTATGATTTATTTTCATTAAGATAGTTTAATATATCTTATAAAAATTCTCCCATGATACATAGGTAAATTTGTCATCGTTACCATTGGGATTTTTATCTCTATTAGCAGTTTACTTCGCCAATAGCCTTCCCCACCTTTTTTATAAGAAGTTAATTTATCTATGTGTAGTTTAGGAGTTCCTAACTCCACGGATTTGACTTCATTCTATTCGATATAGATATCGAATTTATTAAAATCATTGACCATAGGATTTCCATACCAAACATTACCCCTTTCGACTATTATTCAACCACGAATTTCATTCTGGTATTAACTATAGTCCATACCATATATCATTTTATATGAACTCTGCCATATATATTTGCTTAATATCTAACAAGTTCGATTTATATGTTAATGTATTATAACAAGTTTTGACTTGTCTGTACGCATTTTACGCCACGATCCCTATGTGTCAACTCCATTAAAATTGCCCGTAGTGCATTGCCAGTGCGTATTAAATTTTTGATCGGTACTATTCTTCATCGGAATTTACAATCCAACTCATTTCCCATTATTTTAATTATTATGTGCTTCTCGAGAGCATTCTGGGTACTATGGCATCTTTGCACATTCAATTGGATGGTTTCTATTAGTAGATCTTCTCAGATTTACATTAAAGTTCATTGTTTTCCGATTTACAAACCTCAACTTGGAGTATGATTTGTTCATATCTCACCACCTCGATAGTGAGGATGTGTTAGGGTTTAGGTGTAACTATTTCTATTTAATCCAAGAATTTTCTTTACCAAACTTCATTTAGTTCCTTTACATCTCTGTTTTGGAATTGCCAAGGGTTTCGCCATAGAACCTCTCTGTGTCTTACTTTTCTCTCTGTATATCATTAATGGAAGTCGAAATGTCACCAAGCCTCACAGGTAATATTCCATCACCACTTTATATTGCAATTCGAAGTTTATTTTTCCCTTTTGTTATTATACGCATTATGCCTCTTCTCTCTGATTTTAAGAGTTTACCAGTCGTATAATGATTTTAGTTATTCGATGCCTATTGGTATAGCAATCTTCACTGTGAGTGGTTTCCCATGCTTTAAGGTGTTACATTTATCACAAGTTCAGTTGCTTATCTTTAACAAGTTTTTCTCATATACGCCTCTGTTCCACATGGCACAGTGAATCGTATTCATGACGAGGGTTTTTATCCCACCCTTTCAAGGTATTTTTATTGCATAAACACTCATTTGTTCTTATTATACTCACCTTAATAGTTAGAAATCAATTGTATTCGGCTCTTGGTGGTTTACGTTCTGGTTTGCATTGTTTTTTAGGTATATTCTTATCGAGCGACCTCAAATTTATCGATTTCGATATTACATTCATTGCTTATAGCTTCATCTATTGACTGTATTGAAATTTTGTTATTTAGGTTGGTACCTTGTTATCACCTAGAATTCGTCATTGATAATTTAATATACCTATTTTGGGTTGAGGCTAGTTTTTTTTTAACCTCTGGAATATTTGATTTTTCTAAATCCGTAGGCTCGACTTATTAATATATGTTTCCCTTTAGTATATGTTATAAAATAATTATTGGACTGTGCTATTTATGGCTTCTCTGTTTAAAATATGTTCACGCTTTTTGGACCTTTAACCCAATTCACATTGACATATGTAAATTTTGGAATATTCTAAACTATAAACAAATACTCGAAGCTGGTATGGTGTACTCGGATGCTTGAGATTTAACGAGATCACTACATTTTTTTTTCTTCCAGTCCTATCATGGATAGTCTCGCATTTGTATAGAATTATTCTATGTGCTAGATTATGGAATTTACCTATACTATTGTGCATGTATAGTAATAGGATTGTTGTCCGATATTTTGGTAATTAAATATATTGATTGTAAAGAATGTTTGGATATATAGTTGTCTATTATTCATTAACGATAACATGATAAGAGTGTTAATATTACTGTTCTAAGAATAGAGTTTTATATCAGACCTTTCTGATATAATTATACTCCATATTTCATATCAATTTACATTCTTGAATTATTATTTCTGTTTAATTATGTCTCCCTTATGCTACGTAAAGTTTTTAACTCACCTATTCAAAAATACCTCCAAGTTGTACTTTGTGAAGAATAGAGCATATTTTCCAGAATACATTTTTACATATAGATGATACACAATGAATAGTATTTTTTATTCAACAGTATAATAAAGTTTTTGTTTGGTCTATGTTTTCTCCTTAACTGTATCTCTTTGTTTAATTTATATGTAAACTTTCTGTTGAGGTAAAATTTTCAATATCTGCCAATGAACACTATAAGTTTCCTCTTTACAGTAGTAATAATACTCTATGATCATTTCAAACTAATAATATTGTTATTGAATATTCTAACATGTTCCTACATTAAAGGTCATAAGTCTTCATTTAAATCTCTTTCTAGTTTTATAATTTCTTCACAACAGCAGTTGGAAAATTTCTTCATAGGAAAAACAAATTTAATTTATTTAGTCAAAAGAATTTTATTACTCTTAGAATTAATTTAGTAGAGTTTAGCTTTCATGCTAATTCCTCAGACTTAAATAAATCAGATATCCACTCGATAAATTAATTTATAGCTATATTTAACTTAATCATTCAGAAGTAGATTAAAGTTAATTAATTTGACATAGTTTATGGAATTGTAATATATATTTAGATTTAAACTACTAATGGTTTAGATATTCTGCTAGATAATTTCCATAAATTTTCATTCCTACAACTGTATAGATTTCATAGCAATTAATTCTCTGATAACTCTGTTAAATGTAAGGAATTTAAGTATACATATCAAAAAAATAAATCATTATCTTCATGCCTTAAAATTTTAGACTTCACAACAAATTTTAGAACAAAATTTTAGAATTTCCAGTGTGCATACCACGGTATTGAATGAACAATCCTCCCCACATTAGAGTTATTTTGTCTCCAGAACTCACCACCGAGCTAAGATCCTCTCCCAGAACATACCAACCCCAATCTATTCTGGTGTATATTATTTAAGCTATGCTCTCCCCTAAAGGCTGTTTCAAATTCTGCATCCAGAATTTCAGGATTCTTTTATTCCTGTTTACCTAGGATTCCCTTATTTAGGGACTTTAAAGCTGGTTTCTGCTTTTCCAGCTTTTTACCTCTTCCGAACTACTCTCCACATCATTGGGGAAATTTAGATTTTTCCTCAAAAATATAAATTTGACTTAAATTCTTTCAAGGCTTTTTTAAAGATTTTTCAGAAAAGTCTTAGCCTCTTTCCATACCTCATGGATTAGGCAAGTGATCTCAAAAATATCATTTGGTCAATATGCACAAAAAATATTGTATTTATTTTTCATAAATAATTAATTAATTACATCCACATAAGATTTATCCATTAGGGTCCACTCCCCTTTGGAATGAATTTCAAATGTCTAACTTGAAAACATAAAACTAGGGGTATTACAAGCTCATCTTATCATCCTTAATCCGATGGTCAAACTAAGATAGCAAATAAATTTTTCGAAGGATATCTTCGTTGTTTTGTATCTTATAAACAAACACAATGGGTCAATTGGTTACCCCTCGCAGAATGGTGGTATAACACTTCCTTCCGTACTGCAACAAAAATGACCCCATTTATGGCACTTTATGGATATCATCCACTGTCCATCACATCATATTTAAGAGAAAATTCCAAGGTACAAGAAATGGAAGATAACATAGAGCATCAACAAGAAGTTCTCCAACTCTTAAAAAATAACCTAAATTTAGCAAAAAATCGAATGAAACAACAGGCAAATCAACATCACAGCGAAAAAATTTTTGATGTAGGAGACTGGGTATTTTTACGGCTACAACCATATAAACAAATGTCCCTCAAGCAAGATAATAAGGATAATAAATTATCTCCAAAGTACTATGGTCCTTACAAGGTGTTGCAAAATACTGGTACTATGGCATACAAATTGGAGCTTCATACTTCTTCGCGAGTGCATTGAGTTTTCCATGTTTCATGCTTAAAGAAGGTTATAAGTGAGAATCTTCCAATTCAAACAATATTGGCAGAACTAGATGAGGAGGGAAAAATCATATTGGAACATTAAGAAGTCACAGAAACAAGAAATTTATAGCTATGAAATCGATCAATCTTAGAGTATCTCACCAAGTGGAAGAACTTATCCATTGAATATTCTACGTGGGAGCATGAGAATTTTATATAGAAGCACCTAGAGCTACTCAAGCATTGAGGACAACACTTTTTTGAAGGAGAGGGGCATATTAGGTCCCTATATTACTAGTTTAGTCCCTTATTGTTATTAGTGTAGCCCCCTTATTATTATTTTCCTAGCCTTGTAACCCCAATATTATTATTATTATTCCATTACATTATTATTGTTAGGTTGGCTAGGATTTATATTGTGGCCCCATGGACTCCTATATATAGATGTAGGTTTTGGTCATTTGCATCATCCAAGAATTGTTCATTTATATAATTTATTGGAGTTTTCCCCCTTGAAGTGGCTGATTTCTAAGGCATTGATCTCTCTTTTCTTCTATTTTGGAGCTTGTTTCACAACAACCACACTTAACCATGGTTGACAAAATTCAACCAAAGAGACCTTGATCTTGTTTTATCATGGTTAATGAATTTCAACCATGATTAATCATCGTTGACAATGGTTTACCATGATTGACTATGGCTTACCATGGTTGACCTTGGTTGACCATGGTAGATCATTATTTACAATAGAGACATTGCCCATGTTTGACCATATTCGACCATGATTAACCATGTTTGATGATGGTTGAATATACACACATCTATTGACCATTAAAATGGAATAGTGTTTTACCAAAATTGAAGAGTGTTGACTACCAAACATACCCCAACATAGTCAAATACATTAGTAAATGTGATTTACTAACGTTAAACACTTGATATTGATATTGTACACCCAAGGGATCAATAAACTCAAGGGATGAATATTATAAACCCAAAGGATTAATAAATCCTAGGGGTGAATATTATTAACCTAAGGGTTTAATATTATAATCCCAATAGATTAAGATACCCGAGGGATTATTAATATTATAAATATAAGGGATTAATATCATAAACCAAAGGATTCAATAAACCCATGGGGTTAATATACTCAAGGGTCTAATATTATAAACCCAAGGAATTAATATTACAAACCCTTGGGATTAATATTATAAACATAAGAGATTAATAACTAAGGGATTAGAATTATAAGCCCTTGAGATTAAAAAAGTAAGGGATTAATATAATAAACCGAAGGTATTATAAACCTAACAAAATAATATTGGAAGCGCAAGGGATTATAAACCCTACTATTAATATTATAAACCCTAATATAGTATTATACATATTAGGTATCAATATTATAAACCCGATGTATTATTGATATTATAAATGCAAGGAATAGTTTTTGGTAGTATAAACCTTACATATTTAAATTATTGTTTTTCACGCTCAGAGAGACCTCGAACATGGTTGAAAAATTTCAACCATGATTAGTCGTGCATGACCATCATTGACTATGATTCACTATGGTTGGAAATGTTTGACCTTCGTTAGTTGTGGTCTATAGTAGTTGACAATAGAGACGTTACACATGGTTAACCATATTCGACCATGATGAACCATGGTTGATCTGGTTGACCTTAGACACATTGGTTGACCATTAATAAGAAATTATATTTGACCAAACTTGAAGAGTGTTGACTACCAAACATACACCAACATAGTAAAATATATTAATAAACATGCTTGACTAATGTTACCCTTGAGATTAATATTATACACCGTAGGGATCAATAAACCCAAGCGGCTAATAGACCCTAGGGGTGAACCTGATTAACCCAAGGGTTGATACTATAAACCCAAAGAATTAATATCATAAACCCTTCGAATAAATATTACAAGCCCAACACATTAAAAAATCAAAATGACTATTAACATTATAAACGTAGGAGATTAATATTATAAACGAGAGCAATTAATAAACCCATGGGGTTAATAAAAACAAGGGTTTAATATTATAAACCGAAGGCATTAGTGTTACAAAACCTTGGGATTACTATTAAAAGCCTAAGATATTAATATTATAAACCCTTGGGATCAAAAAACCCAGTGGATTAATATTATAAATGTAAGGGTATTAATAAACTCAAGGGATTATAAGCCTAATAGATAAATATGTAACCCTAGGATTAATATTATAAGCCCAGGGATTATAAACCCTAAGATTATTTTTTTTACCCTAAAAAGTATTATACATATTAGGGATGAATATTATGAACCCAAAGGATTATTGATGTTATAAACCCAAGGGAATAATATTAAATTCTAGGACTTATATTATAAACCCGAAGAATTATAAACCCTAGGATTAATACTATAAACCCAAGGGATTAATATTTTGAACCCTAAAATTATAAACCGTATGATCTTAAGCTCCTCAACAATGACTAGCAATAATTGATCATGGTTAACCATGGTTGACCAAATTCAAGGAGAGATACCTTGATCATGGTTGATCATGGTTAACAAATTTCAAACATGATTAATCATAGTTGACTATGGTTGACTATGGTTGACTATGGTTGATAATGGTTCACTATGGTTTACCATGCTTAACTTTGTTGAATTGTGGTTGATCATAGTTTAAAATAGAGACATTGTGTATGGTTAACTATATTATACCATGATTAACCATAATTGATAATGGTTGACCGTTAGACACATTGTTTCACCATTAAAAACGAATTATGTTTGACTAAACTTGAAGAGCGTTTCATAGTAAACATCTAATAAATTTCTTTACAATTATGGTGTCATAACATGGTTAATTATTATTAATAATCAATAACGTTAATAGGCAATTATGTTTGAATGAATTTGAATATAGTTTTTTATTAAACATAATAAAACATAGTTGTAGAGTTACTCATATTATGAAATATGACTGACCGCATTTGGTAATGTCACACTGCGACATTAGAAACATTAGTGTACAATTCCAACATCACAATATTATTATTATTATTGTTATTAAATTTATTATTAAAGTTAATTATTATTATTATTATTACTATTATTATTATGAGTGTGATCGACCAAGGATGGCCATTATTGATTTAGGTTTACAATGAATGGCTTTGGTGTCATTCATTGTCAACCATGGTTGATTATAATTGAATATGGTTCACTTACATTATGGTTCACTTACATTGACTAAGGATGTCTCTGTCTAAACAGGGTTGAATATTATCAAATATGGTAAACGTAGGGTTGACCATGTGTGAATGTGGTCATGTTTGACTAATGCGGTTGACTATAATAATTATGTGTTAATTAATTTGTTAAAACTATGAATTAATACTTTTATTAATATACCAATGTATTAGCATTAATTAATTAGTTAATTAATATATTTTTTAATTAATATATTGTGAAATTATTAACTAATTAATTAGAGTTTTAATATTTTTATAAATAAATTAATTAATCTTACCTTGATTGAGGACAAGTTTTAGTGAACAAGGCTTACTATTGTTAAATACAACAAATATAATGTTGAACAAGTTTAAATGTGGTCATGTTTTCCTATGTTTGACTAATTTGTTGGCTACAATCATTATGAATCAATTAAATTGTCTAATTATTTATTATTGTCGTAATTAATATATCAATTTATTAATGTTAATAAATTAATAGTTTAACATCATTACTAATTAATATTAATATATTTATTTAAATAAATATATTTATTTAATTATTTGATGTTAATGTTAATTCATGTTATAATTAATTAATGTTATAGTAAGTGTGAACTACTTGGAGAAAATAAGGTTAATTTTTGGAAATAACGTAAACATAGGGTGGACTAAATAATGTGGTCATGTTTGGCTATGTTTGACTAATGTGGTTAACTATAATGTGGTTGATATAAGCCAAATATATCCAACACCCACCGTTAATAATTTTAAAGTATATTTTATTAAATGCTAAATAATTTTTATTATTAATAACTATATCAATATCAATAATTATATTATATTATTGTTTATTTATACAAGTATAGTTATTATATTATTATATTGACAATATTTTGTATATTTATATAACATTAATTATTACATGAAAATATTTTAGTTATATTTCCAAATATAATATAATTCACATAATAATAATAATAATAATAATTTCTTATTCATCACTATTACATTATCATCAATAAATAATATGTTAAACCCTCATAAAATTAATCTGCAATAAAATTAAAGAAAAAAACGACGACTTGTTTTATGTATTCGCAAGCTGACTTAGTTCTAAGTTTTCGTTTGTATCCACAAAGTGAATATTGAATTCAATATATATTATAAATAAAAATGAATTAAACCTTTTTAATATATATATTATTCTTCATGTATAATTCATTTTATTTGATATTATTTTTTAGGATTTAAAATTATATTTTTTTTCTTTATTTTTGAAATGCAATAAAATGAAAATTTTAATATAATTTGTAAAAAAAAAAAAAACGAAAATCATTAAACTAAAAGAAATAGATATTGAAAATTTAACCCACAAGCCATCAACTTCATGGCCAAAGTATTCTTTAGTACAAAAAAATGACAATATATTAAATGACATAATTCCATTTTAAAGAAAAGCATAATGGCTACAAATTTGATGTTTAATTATTAATTTTATAACTTTGTAATAGTAAAACAAATACTCGATAATCTTACTAATTAACATCATATTATATTTATTAAAAAAAACTATCTTACATCACAACTTTTTTGTTAATGTTTCAATTAATATTTAACATGTCAGATGAGAGTAGATAAAAACATGTGAACAAAATTATTGTGCAGGCGAATCTCCTCTACGGATAAAGGAAATCCCTCTAGCCCTAGGGTGGGTTTAGCAATAAGGGAACACACTAAATTCCTAAATTCCTTGTTTGTAAATGAAATAAGGACTGGAACATATATCCTACCTCAGTCCACTGGTTTCGTCATGGCACGTTGCGGTGATCCCTTGATCTTTGTCTTCACATTTTGTGCTCTGTTGATAACTATGTTTACACCTGCACAAAGATCAAACAAGCATCGACAACTTACAAACATATGTATTCATCTACAACTATCCAACTAGTCAAGGAGAGTTAGACACTTCAAATATAAATGCAAACAAATTTGGAACCAAAAACCAGTCATGTAATATTGATATATGAAAAAGAATTTTAAAACCTACACCTTGACATTGTAGACATCCTTCGACGGGTTCAGTTGGGCACGACTCCAAGGATTCCTTCATCGGTTGGTTCAATGAGGTAGTGGGTTTAAACTCTCTCTCATAATAATGGAGTCTTCTCTACTCTCTTCAACGCACCAGCTATAACTATTGATTGATTAGCTAGTTGGATCACTATGAGGAAGAAGAATTTATAGGAGAGGAGGAGGAGGTTTTAGATCCACATAAAGTGGAGGAGAGGATAGCCCTTTGGGAATTTGCAAATTTGTAGGAACTAATAGGAAAAAGGGAGAAACTCGAATTCATCGAGTCGAACAAGCAACCATGACTCTGCCCAAGAAGCTGTTAAAGTATGGAAGCGTAGTTTCTATTTAAAAAAACTTTCCAAAATCAACTTGGCATGGGTTCCCTTTGGAGACAGAATGACCATGACGCTAAGCTTAGTGTAAATTTGTCCACGGGCGCAAGGACATAACTACCTACCAACACTCACCAAAAAACATAGATTTTGGAGAGTCTACTTCAGGAATAATAAACATAGATTGTGTTCCTGGCATGTCAAGGGATGTAATGACATTCATGGCAATGTATGACAGTACAGAGGGGTCATAGAAATGGTCCTGCAATGTCAGAATGGGGATTGTGGGGACGGTGACAAAATACTGTGTAACAATAATTAAAAAGAGAAAGATATGTCTATTCCAAATAAACATATAATGATTTATAAGAGTTAAATAATTCTCCTTGCAAGGTTAGTGAAACATAGATAACTAATGCCACTTCAAGATGTTTGTTCTCGAAATTCTTGCTTGCTCTTTCCCTATCAATTTGAATTTATTTTTCATTTGAAAATCATTATTTTATTTTCAATATCAATAAAGCACTCATCTATATTAAAATAATAATTATTTTATTTGGTAATTGATATTACATGGATAAAGATGAACTACCATATGATAATGAAAAAAAGGCATACTAAAATCCGGCAAATTTCACTCATGCCCTATATTTAAAATTCATAACCAACGTGGTAAGGGTCTACTCATCAATAGGAATGCCGAGAACTCTCCATTATTACATCATCAAAACGAATCTCGATGTAAATGTTTTCAGTCCTCTCGCGTGTTGAACATTATTTCTGCGTGGAATCTTACATCAATAATCAATTCAAAATATTGAGAATCGGATTTGATAATATTGACAATGGGAATTGAGCGACTGTTTGAACGAAAGCACATATTTTATAATTGTATTGGACACATTCATGATTATTTCACACTCGCGGAGGGACTAAATTTCATATAATCAATTACCATATCAATCGAAACAAAAAAATTAATCTTATATAATTTATTTATTATTATTATTATGATAATTTTGATTTAATTTTTATTTCAAATTAAATTTTGTTTTAAATCAAATTATTTGGAAATCTAATATACACAAAGATTTCTCTTAACATATTTAGTTCATGATTATATTCAAAGTAGCTTAATAGCTTTAACAAAATAAATTATATATTATGTTAAATCTTTTAGTTCTTTTTTCCGAATTCTAATTCTTAACTCAAGCTTTAATGAAAACATGAGTTTAAAGTTGAAATATTTACATACCTCACTTTTCTTTGTTGTTGAAACAACTCACTTTACTAATTTTGAAACTAAAAAAAAAAAATTATCAAATCAAATTTGTTAAACACTCATAGAATTAATTCCTAGTAAATTTTATCAAATAATCAATAGTTTGTTTTACAATTTGCCAAGCTCTGCTAGATCGAGGTGAACCTCTCTATCAAATATATTCTAACTAGAAATATTTCTGTCAAATGAAATCTATTAAACCGTCATAAAAATAATCAAGAAACGTACATGCAAGGACTAATCTCAAACTGTATGTAAATTAGAAGTAAGATAGTAAAACTGGTTTATCAAAAGAAAACATCTTTGAAACTCTATATTGCAAATTTGTTCAAATTCCTTTTACCACTATTTTGATTTCCTTTTGCAGTGAGTTTCTCTTATGGAATGTAAAGGGCCAACCTTTTCAATTTGAAACATTATGAAATAAAACCTAAAAACATAGTAACTGAAATATCCACACCCAATCACCTTGGCATTTAAAAAATGTTAAGATGCCCACACTTAAAAGAAAAAAGTTATATTATCAATTATGGAGATCCTATTGCAGTGGTAAATTTATTCATAATTACATTCAATACATTCCATGACTCATGGTTCACATAAACATCAATTCCATGATCCTTATGGTTCATTATTTTAAACAAATGTTACATTATAAAACAAGAAAATTATGCTCTAATTCCATAATTTTCCATATAAATAGAATCCTATGAATTACATTATATAAATTATATCAATATTTCATTTAGTAATTATTCAATTTTATGATCTATAACATTTATATGAATATTTATAATGAAAAAAATGTATAGCTCATGTGGCTGGTTACATGAATGGCATGGGGTTATTAATAATGTTCGTCACAAAGATGGCTGCTAATGCCATTTGGCACATGCAAACTCAACACATCGCATGGCACCATTTCAAATTGTAAATTACATCTTTTCTAATGTAACACAGACATATCAACACACAACCACATTTTAACTCTCTCTTTTTTTCCCTAATCCTCATAAGTTTCTTCATTATCCATAATCATTATATGTAGCGATAAAGGGCAAGCACGGTAAATTTTTAATCATACTTTAGTAAAAAAAAAATTTAAACAAGGTCTAAACCCCTAATTTAGATAAGAAAGGAAGTTAACACCTGCAATTTTATTCGTTGATGCGTGGAAATGATGAGAATATACTTACATCTTTCAATTTAGGTCATCCGATGAAAATGATTCATTAGAAAATCGCTAAAGTAGGTAATTCCAATAGGCGGGATGTCTATCAGCATAATTGATATTAATAATTAAATGAATACTATAATAGTGTAGTGAAATAAGTTCACATTATAAATGAATAGAAATTAAATTAATATTCTTAAATAAATAAAGACTATAATAGTGTAGTTAAATAGGTTGACCATATATTTTAAAAATCTTAATGAGGCAAAGCTTTCTTTATTTTTCAAGTTAATAATGTAATGTTGAATGTTGAAATTTTGAATTGTTATTTAGTGGGGAATATTTTTAGTTTTTTTTATTGTTAGAAAAAAGAGAGATCAAATAGGGATTAAACACAACGTAAAACCACACAATGATATATTTTTTTGATCACATAAGTTACAAATATATAGGACTTAAAACATTGACTTTGACATAACAACTTCTATATTGACACTTGGGAACTCACAATGATGATTGACAACAAAACATGGAAGCATTACTTCCAAATACCCTACCTTAAGTCTTACAAGAAAAACATTTAAAACAAATATTACAACAACAAGGATAATCTATGTATGACTGGTCTTCATCAGAACTCGCGTCCTCTCTAGAATATCACAAACAACGCTCTTTCACCATCACATACTCAAGCTATCACTTGACCTCCATCTAAAATGTAACCACCTCTGATCATCGCTGAGGAACTTTGCAAGATAAAAAATATTGACACCTTAGCTCATTGAGGCTTCCGGAAAAAGAGTCCTCAAGTAATGAACCATCTTATGGACCAACCACCATCTGTCAAATATTTCGCTTTCGACTATTCGTTAGATGCTAGGATGGAGGTCTAGATACTCAATGTATTTAAAAGCTGATCAAACAAAATGATTTTACTAACACACAAGAATTGATGTTTCGAACACCGAGGATTATAGCTTAAGAACCATCCACTATTTTTATAGCTAATGGAAACACACAAGCATTTACGTTTCAGACATTGTACATATTACACCATCTAATAAATTTCTCGAGATCCACCATTTAAAACATGTACAGATTGGTCTCAATTATAGATCCACACTAGATCAACCCAAATCTATGTTGATCCATATGCTTCACAAGAAAATCTCCTCTTCTTTTACAAAGAATTGTCCACAGTGGAACTTCACACAGTAGAAGCAACACTCAATCTTCACAATTCTCCTTTTCATGCAACTATCCACAATGCACATACAAACAAATATTGACACAAAAAATACATCGAACACTCTATTAAACTAATCTATGTACAAAGGGGTATCATGGTTAAAATTGCACGATATCAACCCTTCTCGTGAGAGAGTTGGGGTTGAACTAGCTCTGATACCATGTTAGAAATTAGAAATTAAAGAGATCGATGAGAGAAAAATTACACACAACACCAAAAATACCTTTATATATTTATTTACCACAATAGTTACACATATAAAGGAGAGAAAACACTGAATTTGATACAACTTCTAGATTAACACTAGGGAACTCACAATGACAACTCAGAACAACACATGGAAGCATTAGTTCCAATATTTATAAATATTATAACCTTTTCTATATAGATTAAAATTTTTATAAATTTCAATATACAATAATAAATAATAAACATCAAACACTTATTTTATCATACATCTTATATAATTTTAAAAATATTAAAAATTAATTAAATTGTAAATTAATTAATTATTATTATTGAAAAAAGAGATATATATATATATATATATATATATATATATATATATATATATATATATATATATATATATATATATATATATATATTATATCCATTCTATGTTGGAGACATTATTGGAATAAATTATAAAATTAGGAAGTTTCTGGGGGAAAAAAATCAATTAACAAGATTCTTTACCATGTTGTTCAGTCTCATTTTATCATGACTATTTTTAATTTGTAAATATCATTTATGACAACACCATAGATGAATACAATGGCTTATAAATACCACATACACAAAAAACGATATTTACATAACATTTTTTTTAAATTAATCTATTTAATTAAAAACAAAAATAAATAAATTATAATCTTAAAAAATATTAACTATATATTGCATACCCAACAAAAACAACTATATATATTACATACCCAATGAAACAAAGATCCTTTCTCTTTTAATTTTCTAATTCAATTTTGAAGTGAAGAAGTTAGAATAATTGAATGATGCCAAGATTACAGAGTTAAACATCACACATTCAATAATTTAAATAATTTAATGATTCAAAGTATTTAAACTGATTCTTAATGGAATCATGGAACTCGAAAGAGTGAAAAATTTGGAGTTCTTATTTATCATAATAAAGCAGTTTTTAAAATTGAAAGAAATCGTGAGGCGTTATTTATTATGTTTTACTAATTGTCCGGATGGGGATGGGGATGGGGATGGGGATGGGTATGGGTATGGGGTATGGGGTATGGGATGGCCAGAATGCACCCCAAATTTTCATGGAAAGACATATTGGGACGATAGTTATGGTAACTAATTTATTAAAAAATGGAATCAAAATAAAATTTAGTAATTTTTGGGTATGAAATGGTGAGAATACACTCCAAATTTTCATGGAACGACGTATTGGAGACGATAATTATGCCAAGCAATTTTATATTTATAAAAACTTAAAATTAAAATAAAATTTAGTAATCCAACATAAATAATGAACATGAATGATAAATTAAAATATAAAATTAGAACTATTAATAATTTTAAAATTCAAATAAAAAAAATAAAAAATAATTGTCTTATATTAATATTATCTAATCATCATTTCTCATCACAAAAATAAATCTCATTATCATTTTCGATCGTCAAGAACTTAAAGTACTATTAGTCTACTACAACACAATCTACTATTGTGTACATATTCATTCTATGATGTTGCAATGCATGATGAGTAATTTCAAAATTTAAATAGAAGCTAAACTTTAAAGCCTAAAAGTAAAATTTAATAAAACGTGTTAGGTAAACATGACTCGGGATAGAGTCAATGTTGAATAGGGTAAATAATAGTGGTTTTGGGGCACATGGTATTGTGCACCCATGGCTCTTGGACCCATGGTATTGCATGTAATAGAGCCTATAAAATGTTGGGAATACTTCATTGTAATGTAGGCCTGGAGGTGAGCGGTGAAGGCTCACTTGGCCAAATTGGCCAGGGTTTTGGCCAATGGTTAACGAAATTTCATTGGTTGGGTTTCTCCCCGGAGTTTGGGGTTTTCCCGGATAAACATCAGTGTTTATGTTAATGATTTGTTGCTGGCCGTTTTATGTTTATTTCTCTCTGTAAATTCTTTATTATTTCTGCCATAATTTCTAGCAAAACGGTAAACATGCACAACTCATTAAAATTTAATTATAAATCCAAAATTAAGAGTCTGGAAAATCATGTACTATAAATTTATAAACTATAAATTCATAGACTATAGTCACATCCATAGGCTTAATGTGCATGATAAGTATCATATGAATCGTGAAATATGTATATTTAGGTTTAGGTAGTATGCAAGGGGTTTAATTTTTTAAATTTCAAAATTTATTTTTAATTTTTACATTTTAGACTTTAGAACTTAAGCTTGATTTTTTTAATTTATTTATTTTTAACATTTAAAGAGAAAGATATACAGGACGTCCTAAATTCTCTGATTTATCAAGGGACATTTGGGATGTCGCTTAAAAGTCCCCAATTTCTCAAGGGATGGCTCGAAGACGGCCTAGAAGTTCCCAAGTGCCCAACAAAGTCCCTAGTCAATTGGAAACATTTCAAATGAATTCCAAAATACCAAGATCATTGAAATGCAAGAAACTCCATGAAATTTAGTGGAGATGGGTCCGCGTGCAACAAAAATTATTTACTAACAAAATCCAGCCATTCCTTGCATTGATTACTTTTAAAAGGGCAGCAACTTATACCATAATGTATGTTACCAACCCTAACTTGATAAAAGGTTCTTTCTCTTTCAATTTTATAATGAAAAGTTTTGAGAAAATTAAATAATTTAATGATGCCAACTCTGTCCCTTTAAACAACATACAATTAAAATAACTTAAATACTCAGTGATGGGAAGTTTGTAAAGTCATTCTTAATAGAAATATGAAATAAGATAGAAAATACATAATATTTTATTCAATGGCCTTCCTAGAAAAATGGTACTCCTAAAGTATGTTCCACCATTTTCAACTAATAAAGTCCACGACGTTATATGTAGCACCATTTATGTTTTTCTTGAGCTCTAAAAGTGTATCATTTGTGAAGAAGAAACACAATCACTAGGTCAAGTGTATTGGGAAAGTACTCTCCATATTTGGTAGTGGCTCTTTTCTCAATCCTGGAAAAAAATAATCTATTAAATATTCATTCAATCCCATGTGGGTTCCCATAATATTCTCGAAGAGGGATTTGTAATGATTTCCTACTATTCTTGCAAATGTCTCCCGCTCCCCCTCTCTAACCTCCAACAATGAATGGAAAGGAAACCCACTCAGAGTAGTAATGGTGTTTTTTCAAACAACTTCTAGGTCTCCACTATGATCTTTAAGTCCTCCACACTCAGAAGAACTGAATGCGGGCCTGAATGTTTATAATAAAATGAAGACCTAACAAGATGACTGTAACGAGAATGTCATTATTATGACGTCATATTGAACATCACTATTATGATGATGTCACTATTCAACCTCATGTCAAATATGACTATAACAATGATGCCATCAATTAGATGTTATATCGAATATGACTTTTAAAAAAATTCAAAAGTTGCTTTAATATCGAAGGGAATAGTTTGTTAACTTTAATAGGTTGATAAATTTAATATTTTTAATTATATTTTTAAATCTTTCGTGATTGGTAAACCACTTCTACGCTGAAAATAATGATTTGAAGCTATTATATCTCGGCATTCTAGCGTCATGTGGAGACTGGATCTTGTAATGTAGAAAAGGTGTACCACATTAAAATATTTGGTTAAAAGTGTGAGGAGTGACATCGAATTTGAATGAGAAATTAATAGCCACAAGGAAATTTAAGTGTAAATACTATCAATCTTACACCCATGTTCACCGTACTCGTTAGCATTTCATGTAAATAGTTTGTCATGTCTCCCAATATCACAAAATTTTTTATTTTTTTTTCAGGTGTAATTGCCCAGTTCTATCTGCAGAAGGTTTGTCTTCTTAGAGCACACTACCGCATACATATATTTTTCATATATTAATACAACATTTGTGCAATCGCATGGTATGATATTTCAACCTTAATCATAACTTTTGCGCTTTTCCCAACTTCAAACTAAATAATAACCCTTATGCCTCCTCGAGTTTGTCATTCAAATGATATAATATTATAGTTACTCTGGTCAATTGTGTAGTACTACAAGGAATGTATACACCCATGAATATTTTGTAACTCGGTTAATCAGCGTTTCGCCCTTATGTTAAGATATCGTCATTATGATGAGAGTACACATTGCTAGGGTTACATATTTAATTCTTATGCCACGTCGATAGACCTTCTCGTGGTTGGTGTTATGGTAAACAATTTATCTTGTTATAAAATTCGATGGCGTGGTTGTGAATAGCTACTGCTTGTGTCCTTGCTCGTTCTCCTTTCAGTATCGTTTTAATGGTTGCGATTTCCCTCAGAGATTTTCATTTATTCCTGTTACGGTTTTCTGAATACGGATGTAACTTTCCTTCAGATGTATTAAAGGAGGTGTGTCCTTTCGGTACGTTCGTATAATTCTTGATACGAACTTATGTTGTGAAAATCGTTTAAGAATCTTATCCCGGTACATTGTCGTTTCTATTGGCGCTTTCTGGAGGTCCTTACCTCTGTGATTTCTGTTCGGGATGTCCATTGTGCTACACGTGGACGGCTGAGAACTTGAGGTAGTTAGGGTTTAACTTCATTATAAATTCGATTTGTTTTGTCTGTAGCCTTCATTTGGTAAGGTTAGCAATTTCGCTCAGAGGAGGCCGAGTTTTCCGAACGTGCAATGGGGTTCCCTTACACCAGTATGCGACAATCGTTCATGCATAGGAAGTTTAACTGGTAAGTGAATAAATCCTACCTATTTTCCTTTATGTTCATGATTAAGTTCATCTCTGGTCTGGAAGAAACGACATAGAGTCTCATCCGAGTTTTGATCAATAGGTGGTTTATCTTCCTTATTTGAGTTCGCTTTTGCATGAAGAATTTCCATTGGGACTGCGTCAAAGTTTAGGGTTGTGTAGATGTCATGTAGGATTGTGTTCCACCCAGATCAACGTGCTTATCACTTTTATTTCTTCGTCTCATTTTGTAATGATTATTCTTGCGAGGTAGTGAGATTTCTCTCACTCAGGAATGGGAGATTTTGTTATTTTAAATTCCTCTTCAGCCTGGTTTTATATTAGTTTATCTCGTCAGGGAGCTTTAACTCGAAGTTTTGGTATTATATGTAGACGTTCTTGGTTTGTACCCATGCTATTCTCTGGCATCGAATTAACAGTCACTCCGGAGGTAAAATCTTGTAAAAATTCTTTTTGTATTCTTGAAGGGTTAGGCCTTTACTCGGTCTATACCCTTACTAATTTGTTTCCGCCTTCTCCAGGAATTCTATAGAAGAGATCGGTCTTTCCTATGGGTAAGTAAAATCTGCGTTTGCTGTCGAAATCTCTTACCATGTCCCTTTTTAAATTTTTTTCCATATAGGTTAACTTGTTTTCCGTAATGTTGTTGCAGGTACGCTACTACCTCACGCATAATTTTTTCGAGGGTCTCCTACCCATTCTTGTGATGCAAATCTTATAACCCTTTTTATTTTTCCCATGGCACAGGTCGGCGCCTACCTCTTGTCGGAATTGATGTTTGCATTCATTGTCTTTTCAGATGAATCCGTAGATTTCTCATTAAAAATGCTACCATCTATTTCCATCTGTTTTTGATTTATGACCGAACGAATTTCTTTATGGCGATGGACAAATTTTCTGGAAAATCGATTCTGTAACAACATATTGAACTGTGCGAGCCTATTCCTTTTATATATGGCTTCAGTCTTTGATATGTCTATATATGTAGATTATCTCTAGATTTCTTAGTTCCATGGTACGTTTCGCTTAACCACCGACTTACTAAATGGTAATGGTGAAAGAAATGTGTTTACTCACTGTACTTATGATTCTCGTTTCTTCCTCATGGAATTAATATCACTAGATATGATTTTTCTTTGTTATAGAAATATATTTTTTTTTATAACACTGACGTTGAACAGTATCTGAGAATTTTCCCCAATTTCACAGAATTTATATTCCTGATGGTGATATATATATAGATCCGAGTTCTCTCGGTTACTAAGATTTCTATTTTTATAACAGTGATCGTTTATAATGTCGTCACCTCTTCAATATGTATATCGGTTGACTACCCTGCAAAACCTTTAGTTCTTCTAACGAATAAGGTGTATGTAAATTTTCGTAGCCATGTTTTATATTTGGTACAGATGTGTGGGATTATAAAGTTGTACATGCTCGTTTTACCTGGCGATCATAACTTAATATAGAATTCTGTGCATACCTTTAATATATATTTATATGTCGTTCCGCTGTCATGTGATACAGAACTGGGTAATACTTAATTAGTTTATCTCTACTTTAACTGAGTTTGTATAAAACAAAGAATCTGTTTATATAATTTTTTTTCTTTTTGTTGACTATCGTAGCTGGTGGCTAATAGATAGTCCTATTTTGTAGTCTTAGAAGTATACTAATTCTATACAGTGCTCAGACGTTGGAGTATATTATGTACTGCTCATATGATTGCATTATTGTATGCTATTGAACTCTCATTGTTAACAGAAGCCTATTAAAGTACAAAAATTGAATTGTGAGGTATTATAATCCCCAGATTAAGTTCACATACAGGCTAGAGATTCGGGAGGATTCCTCCTCATTTTTCTAGTTCCTACCACTAGGAAAAGTCAAGAAGGTTAAATTTGAATCAGAATGTATGTTACAACCTTCAAGTTTCGTAAAACAATAGAAATGAACCGTAATTAGTTTTACTGCCACCACATATGCAACTATTAAATTTTCATAAACATCGTCAATTGATTTAAAGATCCAGAGGAATATGTATCCTCAGATTTAAACCAACCTTGGTTTAGAGATTCTGTTGGATTCTACTCTACAGATTTCTATTCTACAACTATCTAGAATTAAGAAGGTGAATTCCTGATGATTAATTCTGTTAAATGTAGCATTTAAAATTCTAATATACAATCAACTTTTATATGTAGCCAATTCATACTATTATGAAGTAAACACATCAATAGTTTTAAAGACATACCACTCATGCAGTCAACCAACCTCCCAACCTTAGAGTCCTTTTTTTCTCCCAGAACTCACCCCCGAGCTGAGACCACCTCCTCAAACAGATCAACCTCTAATCTGTTTAGGATCAGCTTATTTAAGCTAATTTTCCCCCAAAGCCTGTTTCTAATTCTGCGTCCAGAATATCAGGATGCTTTTCTTCCTGTTTGCCTAGGCTTCCCATTTTAGGGACTCTTTAAAGCTGTTTTATGCTTTTCCTCAGCCTTTCCATCTTTTTACCTCTTCCCAACTACTTTTCTCATCGTTGGGGAATTTCAGATTTTTCCTCAAAATCTAATTTAGAAATAGTTTCTTTCAAGGATTTTTGAAAGATTGTGGGGGAATATTTGCTTTGTCCATCCTCATGGATTTAGCAAGTGATCTCATAAATCTCATTTTGGTCAGTCTACACAAAATCATTTCATTCAATTCCTCAATTAATTTATTTAATTACATTCACAATTTAATTATCATTTGGGGTCCACTCCCCTTAGGACTAAAGTTCAACTGTTTAGCTTTGAAATTCAACACATGAATTGGGGGGTGTCACATATTCCCCCTATGAAAATAAACACCGTCCTCGGTGTTGTTATTCAACTACTAGAGTTCATTTTGCAAATAAAAATGGATATTTTTCCATCATGTCAGCTTCTCTTTCCCAAGTAGCTTCTTCAACAGTAAAGTGCTTCCACTGCACCTTTACTCTTGCTACTGTTCTGTTTCTCAATTCAATTTCTTCCCGCTCCAATATTTGAAGCGGTTCTGGCAGAAAATCCCCTTCTTGTTCCACCTGTACAACATTCCAATCAACTATGTGAGAAGCATCATGCACATATTTCTTTAATAACGCAACATGAAATACATCATGAACTCTAACATGGGGTGGTAAGGCTAGTTTATAAGCTACTGGTCCCACCCTTTCTAATATTTCAAAAGGACCACAATATCTAGGAGCCAGTTTTGCACAACTTCCAGCATAAAGTGTGTTCTTTTTAGGTTTAATACGCAAATACACATGCTCCCCCACTTTGAATTCTCGTTTTATCCTTTTCTTGTCAGCATAGTTTTTCTGGCGATCTTGTGCTGTCTTGATGTTTCTTTGTATCTGTTTCATAATTATTTCCCTCTCTTGTAAAGCATCTGGTCCCAACATTAGTTTATCTTCTGGCTGACTCCAGCTCAAAGGAGTACGACACTTTCTTCCATACAGTGCCTTAAACGGACTCATTTTGATGGAGGATTGGTAGCTGTTATTATAGGAAAATTCAGCTAAATGCAATAAATCTTCCCACTTTGAGGGTCTATCCATCACATACATTCTTAGCATGTCCTCCAAAATTTGATTAGTTCTTTCGGTTTGACCATCGGTGTGAGGGTGGTAAGCAGTGCTAAAATTCAATTTACGCCCATAACTCCAAATATCCCTTTCCAAAAAGCTGCTGTAAACTTAGCATCTCTATCAGAAACAATCACTTTTGGAACCCCATGGAGCCTTACTACCTCCTTCAAGAATACATTCGCTACTTGAGCTGTCCCAAAGGTAGATTTTACTGGTATAAAATGTGCAGCTTTTGTTAAAGTGTCTACTACTACCATTACCGAATCATGTTGATGCTTGGTTTTGGGTAATCCTGTTATAAAATCCATGGAAACTGTGTCCCATTTCCATTCTGCAATTGGTAAAGTGTTTAAGAGGCCAGCAGGATGCTGATGTTCAACTTTGATTAGTTGGCATTCCATGCATCTACTTAAATATTCTGCTACATCTCTCTTCATTCCTGGCCAGAAAAACTTCTTTTTCAGGGCTGTTAACATTTTCTGATATCTTGGATGTCCTACATCTGGCTGTTTGTGATATTCATACAAAATTTCCCTTTTCAAGGACTCTACATTGGGAATATACAGTCTATCTTTATAACAGATCAGCCCTTTTTGGTTTTGAGTGAAATCAGTTTTCTCCTTTTTCTGTAATTTAGCCAGAAGTGTTTCATAATTTTGGCCTTGGGTTGCTGCCTTATTCACCACATCTTCTATATCAATCTGAGCACTACTTCCAACACTATTGATATTCTGACAAGCATTTCTTCTCAATGCATCAGCAACTTTATTTTCCTTCCCTTTGATATGTTTTATGTCCATATCAAATTCACTTAAAAAGGACAACCATCTGGCCTGTCTTGCATTCAAATCAGTTTGGGAAAAGAAATATTTAAGGCTAATATGATCAGTCATCAATGTAAACTTTTTCCCAAGAAGGTAGTGCTGCCACATTTTCAAGGCATGGATAACAACCGCCAATTCTAAATCATAGGCACTATAATTCTGTTCATGTATTTTCAGTTTCCTAGATTCATAGGAAATGACGGAATTTTCCTCCAAAAGAACTCCTCCTAACCCCTCTCTACACGCATCAGTACATACCACAAATTCTTTGTCAGGATCTGCAATCTTAAGTATAGGGGCTGTAGTAAGTTTCAGTTTTAATTGGTCAAAACTGTTTTGGCATTTTTCAATCCACTCAAATTTGACACCTTTCCTTTGTAATGACGTCATGGGATGTGCTAGGGCAGAAAACCTCTCTACAAATCTGCGATAATAGCCTGAAATCCCCATGAATGATCTTATGGCTGAAACATCAGTTGGTACAGGCCATTCTTTTATAGCCTTTATCTTTTCAGAGTCAACAACAAGGCCTTGTTCAGAAATAATATGACCCAAATATTGGATCTTATCTTTATAAAACTCACATTTGTTGAACTTGGCATATAGCTGATTTTCCTTTAGAGTTTGCAATACTATCCTCAAGTGTTCCTTATGTTCCTTCTCACTTTTTGAATAAACTAAGATATCATCTATGAACACAAGGAAAAATTTATCCAAGTACTTGTTTAACACACTATTCATGAGGCACATAAATGTGGCAGGGGCATTTGTTAAACCAAAAGGTAGGACTACAAATTCATAGTGACCATACCTGGTTCGAAAGGTTGTTTTGCTGATATCTTCTTCTTTAATTCTGAGCTGGTGATAACCAGTCCTTAAATCTATTTTTGAAAAAACTGAAGCTCCTCTCACTTGGTCAAAAAGATCATCAATTCTAGGCAAAGTGTATCTATTTTTAATGGTCAACTTATTCAGTTGACGATAATCAATGCACATCCTAAAAGTTCCATCTTTCTTTTTCACGAACAGCACCGATGCTCCCTAAGGAGATACACTCGGTCTGATATACCCTTTATCTAACAGTTCTTGCAATTGCATTTTCAGTTCCATCAGTTCAGGAGGACTCATTCGATAAGGCGCTTGGGAGACAGGTGTTGCTCCTGGTACCAGATCGATTGAGAAGTCAATCTCTCTTTTGGGGGGAAGATGAGGAATCTCATCTGGAAAGACTTCCTTAAATTCCCTTACCACTGGTAAAGCATCCATCAGACTTTCTTCAGTTTTCTGTTCTATTTCCTCCACATGTACTACATAAACTTGATGCCCTTTCCTAGCTGTTCTCTTTAATTGCAATGTTGATATTTGTCTAACTGAAATGGGTCTTAGTTTTCCTTTGAGAATAAAAGTTTTCCCTTCTTCATCCGCACAATGCAGGGTTTTATCCCAGCAGTTCATCAGGGCTTTCTTCCTTTCCAGCCAGTCCATTCCTATCAGCAAGTCATAAGAACCTAGAGGCAGTATGCTCAGATTTACTTCTGTTTGAAAATCATTTAATTTGATTGTTGTTCTAGGTAATTTATGGGTTACCTTTCTCTTAGTTCCAGTGTCCAGCTGTACCAACCATGACTGTTGAAATTTTTCATGTTTAAGATTACATTTTTCTACAATTGTTGGACTAATGTAACTCAAAGAAGCACCCGGATCAATCAAAACTGTAACAGGTTGGTCAAAAATCTTACCTTCCATTTCAATCATGGTAGCTTGATGTTCTGCTTGTTGATTCTCCAAGGCTGCACTGATGGTTGGTATATTTCTGGCTATGTCATTGACTGTGGTGGCTTCTCTATCTCTCATAATCATCTGAATGTTTCGATGGGGACAATCCCTCAAAAGATGGGGTTCTCCACAGCCCCAACACTTCAGGGGTTCTCTCATTTTGACTGTCCCTTCCTTTTTACTGTCTCCATCTATTTGTTTGGAAGCTACTTGGGACTGAGCAGTTTGACTTTCTTTGGGTTTATTAAACTTTTTCCACTGATGGTCTCTGCCAAATTTTTTCAAATAGGCTGGTTTATGTTTCCTCCCTTTGAACTCATTCTTAGGTACCCAGCTTTTCCCTTGTTCAGTTTTTCCTTTGAACTGTTGGTAACATAATCTGGCTTTTCTAACAGCTTCGTCCATTGTTTTTGGGTTGTCAAACTCGATTTTCTCTTTGTATGCAGCAGGCAAACAATTCATAAACCTTTGCACCTTTGCCTTCTCCTCCCTTATGTAGGGTACATATCTCAGCAGATTTGTAAACTTATCAACAAACTCATCAACAGTGAGCTGTCCCAGTCTAAGTTCATGGAATTCCTTTGCCTTGTCATCATAGTAACGTTCATTTAAGTAGCGATTCTTGAACTTAACCTGGAAATCTTCCCATGTGACTGTCTTTTCATCAATGGCATGCACCATTTTCGTCTCCTCCCACCACAAGGTAGCCTTACCTTGTAGCTGGTAAACAGCTAATCTGGCCTTCAGATTGCTTTCATATTCATAGACTTAGAAATACTTGATCATGTTCAATAACCAAGCTTCCGCATCTTCCTCCTTTTCCCCATCGTAGCAGGGAGGCTTGATTTTTTGGAATTCCCCCTGTAATTCCTTTTTCTGTTTATTCTAATGCCTAACAGCATCTTCCTCATCAGACTCATAATTTTTCCTCTTTCCAGAACCTTCGCCTTCTTGGCTGTTCCGAGAAGTTAATTCTCTGATGAGCTTTTCCTGCTCCTCACTGGCTAATGACAATCTGTCATTCTGGCTTTTTATCTCAGCCAATTCTTGTTGCAATTCCCGCAACATAGCCAACATGGGTGCATTTGGATCTGGTGCATTATCCTCATCACGCAGATCAACATAAATTTCGCCTCCTTCTTCCATTTCAGCACCACTGTACACACTCAACACAGATCAGTGAAAAATAAAATTAAAATAAAACTTTTTTTTTCCATAGAATTTAATTTATACAGTGAATACACAGTAATAGTGAGCACAATGTCATTAGCCCAGTTTTATAACTTGGGCTCTGATACCATTTGTCATGTCTCCCAAAATCACAAATTTTTTTTTTTTTTCAGGTGTAATTGCTCAGTTCTATCTGCAGAAGGTTTGTCTTCTTAGAGCACACTACCGCATACATATATTTTTCATATATTAATACAACATTTGTGCAATCGGATGGTATGATATTTCAACCTTAATCATAACCTTTGCGCTTTTCCCAACTTCAAACTAAATTTTAACCCTTATGCCTCCTGAAGTTTGTCATTCAAATGATATAATATTATAGTTACTCTGGTCAATTGTGTAGTACTACAAGGAATGTATACACCCATGAATATTTTGTAACTCAGTTAATCAGCCTTTCGCCCTTATGTTAAGATATCGTCATTATGATGAGAGTACACATTGCTAGGGTTACATATTTAATTCTTATGCCACGTCGATAGACCTTCTCGTGGTTGGTGTATGGTAAACAATTTATCTTGTTATAAAATTCGATGGTGTGGTTGTGAACAGCTACTGCTTGTGTCCTTGCTCGTTCTCCTTTCAGTATCGTTTTAATGGTTTCGATTTCCCTCAGAGATTTTCATTTATTCCTGTTACGGTTTTCTGAATACGGATGTAACTTTCCTTCAGATGTATTAAAGGAGGCGTGTCCTTTCGGTACGTTCGTATAATTCTTGATACGAACTTATGTTGTGAAAATCGTTTAAGAATCTTATCCTGGTACATTGTCGTTTCTGTTGGCGCTTTCTGGAGGTCCTTACCTCTGTGATTTCTATTCGGGATGTCCATCGTGCTACACGTGGATGGCTGAGAACCTAAGGTAGTTAGGGTTTAACTTCATTATAAATTCGATTTGTTTTGTCTGTAGCCTTCATTTGGTAAGGTTAGCAATTTTGCTCAGAGGAGGCCGAGTTTGTCGGACGTGCAATGGCGTTCCCTTACACCAGTATGCGACAATCGTTCATGCGTAGGAAGTATAACTGGTAAGTGAATAAATCCTACCTATCTTCCTTTATGTTCATGATTAAGTTCATCTCTGGTCTGGAAGAAACGACATAGAGTCTCATCCGAGTTTTGATCAATAGGTGGTTTATCTTCCTTATTTGAGTTCGTTTTTGCATGAAGAATTTCCATCGGGACTGCGTCAAAGTTTAGGGTTGTGTAGATGTCATGTAGGATTGCGTTCCACCCAGATCAACGCGCTTATCGCTTTTATTTCTCTGTCTCACTTTGCAATGATTATTCTTGCGAGGTAGTGAGATTTCTCTAACTCAGGAATGGGAGATTTTGTTATTTTAAATTCCTCTTCAGCCTGGTTTTATATTAGTTTATCCCGTCATGGAGCTTTAACTCGAAGTTTTGGTATTATATGTAGACGTTCTTGGTTTGTACCCGTGCTATTCTCTGGCATCGAATTAACAGTCACTCTGGAGGTAATATCTTGTAAAAATTCTTTTTGTATTCTTGAAGGGTTAGGCCTTTACTCAATCTATACCCTTACTAATTTGTTTCCGCCTTCTCCAGGCGTTCTATAGAAGAGATCGGTCTTTCCTATGGGTAAGTAAAATCTGCGTTTGCTGCCGAAATCTCTTACCATGTCCCTTTTTAATTTTTTTTCCATATAGGTTAACTTGGTTTTTGTAATGTTGTTGCAGGTACGCTACTACCTCACGCATAATTTTTTCGAGGGTCTCCCACCCATTCTTGCGATCCAAATCTTATAACCCTTTTTATTTTTCCCATGGCACAGGTCGGCGCCTACCTCTTGTCGGAATTGATGTTTGCATTCGTTGTCTGTTCAGATGAATCCCTAGATTTCTCATTAAAAATGTTACCATCTATTTCCATCTGTTTTTGATTTATGACCGAACTAATTTCTTTATGGTGATGGACAAATTTTCTGGAAAATTGATTCTGTAACAACATATTGAACTGTGCGAGCCTATTCCTTTTATATATGGCTTCAGTCTTTGATATGTCTATATATGTAGATTATCTCTATATTTCTTAGTTCCATGGTACTTTTCGCTTAACCATCGAGTTACTAAATGGTAATGGAGAAAGAAATGTGTTTACTCACTGTACTTATGATTCTCGTTTCTTCCTCATGGAATTAATATCACTAGATATGAATTTTCTTTGTTATAGAAATATATTTTTTTTATAACAGTGACGTTGAACAGTATCTGAGAATTTTCCCCAATTTCACAGAATTTATATTCCTGATGGTGATATATATATAGATCCGAGTTCTCTCGGTTACTAAGATTTCTATTTTTATAACAGTGATCGTTTATAATGTCATCACCTCTTCAATATGTATATCCGTTGACTACCCTGCAAAACCTTTAGTTCTTCTAACGAATAAGGTGTATGTAAATTTTCGTAGCCATGTTTTATATTTGGTACAGATGTGTGGGATTATAAAGTTGTACATGCTCGTTTTACCTGGCGATCATAACTTAATATAGAATTCTGTGCATACCTTTAATATCTATTTATATGTCGTTCCGCTCTCATGTGATACAGAACTGGGTAATACTTAATTAGTTATATCTCTACTTTAACTGAGTTTGTATAAAACAAAGAATCTGTTTACATATTTTTTTTTCTTTTTGTTGACTATCGTAGTTGGTGGCTAATAGATAGTCCTATTTTGGAGTCTTAGAAGTATACTAATTCTATACAGTGCTCAGACATTGGAGTATATTATGTACTTCTCATATGATTGCATTATTGTATGCTATTGAACTCTCATTGTTAACAGAAGCCTATTAAAGTACAAAAATTGAATTGTGAGGTATTATAATCCCCAGATTAAGTTCACATACAGGCTAGAGATTCGGGAGGATTCCTCCTCATTTTTCTACTTCCTACCACTAGGCAAAGTCAAGAATGTTAAATTTTGAATCTAAAAATGTATGTTACAACCTTCAAGTTTCAGAAAACAATAGAATGAACTATAATTAGTTTTATCAAAATTACATATGCAACTATTAAAATTTTCTATAAACATCGTCAATTGATTTGAAGATATGTAGAGGAATATGTATCCTCAGATTTAAACCAACCTTGGTTTAGAGATTCTGTTGGATTCTACTCTACAGATTTCTATTCTACAACTATCTAGAATTAAGAAGGTGAATTCCTTATGATTAATTCTGTTAAATGTAGCATTTAAAATTCTAATATACAATCAACTTTTATATGTAGCCAATTCATACTATTATGAAGTAAACACATCAATAGTTTTAAAGGCATACCACTCATGCAGTCAACCAACCTCCCAACCTTAGAGTCCTTTTTTTCTCCCAGAACTCACTCCCGAGCTAAGACCACCTCCTCAAACAGATCAACCTCTAATCTGTTTAGGATCAACTTATTTAAGCTATTTTCCCCCCAAAGCCTGTTTCTAATTCTGCGTCCAGAATATCAGGATGCTTTTCTTCCTGTTTGCCTAGGCTTCCCATTTTAGGGACTCTTTAAAGATGTTTTATGGTTTTCCTCAACCTTTCCAGCTTTTTACCTCTTCCCAACTACTTTCCTCATCATTGGGGAATTTCAGATTTTTCCTCAAAATCTAATTTAGAAATAGTTTCTTTCAAGGATTTTTGAAAGATTGTGGGGGAATATTTGCTTTGTCCATCCTTGTGGATTTAGCAAGTGATATCATAAATCTCATTTTGGTCAGTCTGCACAAAATCATTTCATTCAATTCCTCAATTAATTTATTTAATTACATTCACAATTTAATTATCCTTTGGGGTCCACTCCCCTTAGGACTAAAGTTCAACTGTTTAGCTTTGAAATTCAACACATGAATTGGGGGGTGTCACATAGTTAAGGTCTCAAAATTAACAATTGTTTTATTTAAAATTCTAATCATGGTTGTCAATTAGGAGACAAATAAACGTGGCAGATATTTCATGTTCAAAGAGATTTTCCTTCTCGGTGTAGAACACACGAAAAACATCTAAGACTACCGTCAGTGTTTTATATTATACACGAAAAATGAACATAATTTGTTTTTAGATGCGGAGTGCCAATTTTTTCACACTAATTTTTATAATATAATCGGAAAAATCGACGTGTACAAAAAAATTGGGTCTCATAATCTCGTGGTAAGTAAGAATCCAACCGCTTAATGAAATGTGATAGTAAAATGTAAGACCACAATAAATAATATTGTAAAAATATAAAGTCTTGTTGTCATTCCATCACCTTTGTCATGTAATTTTTATTGGATACTCAAGCTCTATATTTATTCCATGTCCAAAAATCCATTAAAGATGGAAAATTCTATCCATAAAACATTGTTGTGTTGTTGGCAAAACAATAAAAAAATTGCATAGATTTTCTCGGATGAAAAATGTTAATGCGAATATATATATATAAAAAGGTATTAAAGAAATTTTGAAGTAAGAAATGGGCTACAAAACAAAAATGTAATAAAAAAGTGAAAAAGATAAAAAATATAAAATAAAATTATAAAAAATAAAAAATAAAAAAATAAAAAAATAAAAAATAAAAAATAAAAAATTATATTTTCAACTCATAATTTAAACTTATTTCGCTATGAGATTATTCCAATTTAGAGATTGAGAATTCGCTGGATCAAGAATTTAATTTTGCATCCAAGGAGTACCCAAGTTTCATATTTTTAATAAACCCTACTAGACGAAAAATGTGAAATACATAAAAAATGAGATTGCAATAATTTTATTTCATATCTTTCACATTTTTTAGTGCAATAGGGTCCATCGAAATTATACAACATGGGTAATCCTTGGATGAAAAATTAAATTACAATCCCGCTCATAATTTGAGTAAAATCATAGGGAGGTAAGTTGAAAATATGAGTTGAAAATTTATTTTTTTCTTTTTTCACTCCAAAACATGATGAGATAATGTAATATTATTTTATTATTTCCACTATTATTTTAAAACATTCTTTAGGAGACACATTTTAGACCTCGAAATTTATCTAATAGTAGAAGGAAGAAAATTTCCATAATAATTTTCGATATGGAAAATTTCTATTTAAAATTGTATCTATATAAATTAAATATTCAACAACCGTACAAAAAATTCCATCCATAATTTTGTATTGCTAGAATTAAAAAAAATTCATAAAAATTAAGTACCTATGTTATATTTCTCTCCCTATAAACAATGCTCTAGCTCTCCTTCGTCCATAATCTCTAGCATATTGGAGGTTTTCTCTCAAAAATCATTTCATCATATACTCTGCAATCAAAATCAAGAAGTTGATTTGCAAGAGAGTAAGCTTGTGAGATGTAAGAAGGGAAGCTATGTATCAATGACCAATTCCCTTGGAAATATATTCCATTATCAAGATAATGCTTTGGCCTCACACCTCCTTCAACCATCAATGTTCAATAACGAAGAATGTAATGAGCCTAGACATTGGAAATGTTTTATTTACTCTCCTCCACCATTTGAAGTTCCTCCTCTTGATGCATATAAATGCAAGAAACATTGCATCATTTTCCCACATGCTCCATATTTGTATGATACCTCCAAGATGCTTCATGTCAACATGCCTTACAAAAGGACATATTCCTCATCTGTCAGTATGGAATATATGCATCACAACCCAGGATCAATTTTAATTGTAAACTCCTCACAATTACTCTCACACTCCTATGTTTCTTTCAACATGCATTCAAATAATCTTCGTCCATATTTCTTCACGTCGAAGACCACATAGAAAGCAAGGGAAATCTAGTATCCAAGGCAGTCATTTATGCATGTTTATCTAATGTGGAGCCTACCAAATTTGATCTCTTATAATAATTATGAATCCCATATGGATGAAAAAGGTAGTATTCGGTGTCTTATATGGGTTGGATCATCTTATCTTGCTTTAGGAACTCTTCCTTCCCCAATAATATTTTTTCTTCACGGTCAAACATTTCTTGTTATCTTTATTCCATGCACCAAAATTGTCATCCATATGCATCAATTTGAGCTAGCGCATAGTTTCACTCCTCTGTCAGCACCCTTCAAGACCTTTGGCTTCCTCTAAAGCATCTCCCATGCATAATCTCCCTCAGTCGTTGTTCTCGGGAAATCATGGTGGTCCTAAGTGAACTCAAAACCCTAAATTATTCTTGAAAGGCAGGGTTGGTATTTATAGTGGGAAGTCTCTTCACAAAGACCCTATATGGTTATTTGGCCACTATTTTGCAGACTTTGACATCCCCTAGAATGAAATTAGTCAATGATTTTATTCATGTATTCAAATGGATAACAAATGCCCCTAGTGTCTACACCTACCTATAGATTGGTATGTAGAGGTATTGGACATATATCATTAAATCTTGGTTTGGAAATAAATGGTTCAAACACAAGAAGTTAAAATGAAACGAATGGAGGAAAAGACAAATGAGATGCATCTTCAACTGGGTGGTCTCCAAGCTCGGAGGAATCATGAGGACTCGAGAAGCACAAGAAACTCTAGTTCTCTAACAAACTAGATGTAAATGGGTCCACCTCAGTAACATATGACAAACCCATACAATTTTTTTTTTTTGGAAATGGAAAATTTTGTCAAATATATAGTTGTAGATTTATGAATTTTGGCTTCGAGAAGATATATAAGAAAAATTTGGAACCTTTGATCATTTTGACTAAAATGTAAACCTCTCATGTATCTGAATATTTTTGGGCACATTATTAATAACAAACTTTTCTTGTTTGTGTCAAAATAATAATATTGATAATAATAATTATTATTTTTATTATTACTATTAAATAAAGGTAATTAATATATGTCAAACATATATATCTAAAAAAATGAAATAAAATTTTTAATCATAGGAATTTAACCTCATTTTATTATGGAGATTCTCAATTTATAAATATGCTTTGTTACAATACTCATGAGTGAATACCTTGTCTTATCAATACAAGATACCTAAAAAATCATAACTCATTTCATATGACATATGGAATCATTTTTTAAAATTATTTAAATTAATTAAGAGGGAAAAAATGGCATACCTACATTAGAGATAAAAATCTCAACCTTTGATTTGTGTATACTATTATAAATATTTTAAAATATTATGTGGAAATTAAATCTCTACCATACACTTAATGGTTATTGCTAATTAAATTAAAATTGCAAAACCCTATTTCAAAATAAATATACATGTTATAAAATAAAATAAAATAAATGTATTTTCTAATATAATACAATAGTCATATCGTTACATAATAAGTGTGCTATTATTGACAAGAATTCGAAAACGGAATTGCGATAGCATATTATTCATTAAGGATGAATAAAATTATATTTACTTGTTGATATTATTTCTAATATCAACAATGAGTTCTGACTGTGCAAAGTGTTCGTTCCTATGAAACAAGCTTGTACAAGTTGGCATCATTTTCACTAAAAAATGTTGCAAGAAAGTATTTTCTTGCAGAAAAACCCAAAAATCATGCCTTTGCTTCATAATTATTGATATCACCATGTTGCTACTTTTGGATAGAAACTACAGAAGAAAACCACAAATTAAAAGTTCCACTCAAAAATTCTAGTTATTGAAGACAATAGGATATGACTGCATTTCTTTTATAAGATCTTTTCATATGAAAATTAACAAAATGTAGCATGTTGGCTACTAATTATAGATTAGCTAACATTAAAGGAAATGAAGAGGGAAAATAAATAGCAATTCTATATATAGTATTTACTATTTATATTTTTTTTTTAAAACTAGCAAAATGAAAGACCTATGTGAATGTGAAACAAGTTGAGGAACAAATGCTTTGTGCTTGAGCACCTCCCATTTTACTGGAAATATTTCTTCATTTTTAGGCATTAGCATTCCCTTTCGATGAATTTAATTACCTACGTATTCCAGATACAGGGGAAACTCTCCCATTATATGGTGCTAAGGAAAATAGAAATCAGAAGTAGTTCCATAATTGATCATTTGACTCTTGCAATGTCCAATTTCCATGAGAGTATAATGTATAATGTGAGACATAGAAATAAAAGAACAAAACAAAATAAAAAAATACAAACAAAAGATAACTCTCTTGCTTAGGATTTCTTATTAAATTTAAAATATTTGTACTAACAAATTGTTGTAAGATCGCAAAATCATTTTCTCAATCTGAGGAAAGTATAGTTCACAAGCACTTGCATAATTGATCATTTTACTCTTGCAATGTCCAGTTTCTATGAGAGTAAAATGTATAATAGGAGATAGAGCTAGACAAGAAAATAAAAATAAAAAAATTACAAACAAAAGATAAGGCTCTTTCTTGAGATTGGTTTTTAAATTGAAAATATTTCTACTAGCAAATTGTAGTAAGATGGAACAAGCATCCTGCTACTACAACTCTCATATGTAAATCAAAATGTCAAGTGATGCATTCAATGAGACTTTTCTATCTTTGTAAAATGACCTCAAGTGCAGGAATCACTCTCGTTATTTCTCATCGAGGACATTGATTATGTAATGTCTCTCCACCTACAATTTTTTTTTTTTTTTTTTTGCAAAACACCTTTCATAGGAATTATATTAGAAAGTTTTTTCCTCATTGATACCTTTACAAAGGTTTTCCTTAAACATTTTTCTATACATCATGAGTACTATTATGATCATAGTATATTCATTTTTCATCTTGTCTTGAGTTTACATGTATGAAAGTCGATAGTTCGTCGCTTAACTTAAATATTGATATTAAGTTAGAGTATAACCATTCATAACATCTTTGTATATGATTCTCTAACTTCTTCACAATGTCATACTCTATGGTTTGTAACCCTTTGATTTATTTTTATCACTACGGATATCCATATTATGAGCGTATTAAATGTTTAGTACTTTGCCACAGCTGTTACGTCTAACCTCGAATATACGAGTTATGATTTCAATCGAGACCATTTATTGTTTCTGAACTTTTGTGGCCTTGTTTCTAGTTTCGAGGGTTTGATTATCAGTTTAGCCATAACGTATTGACCTTACTTATACAAATTGTAACTCTTACCTATCTCCATTGTATGATTTGGTAGTATAACATTTATGGAGAAGATCAAAAGCCCTGTATATAGATTTGTTCGACTTACTTTGTATTAACCGTGACTACACTTTCGAGAATTATCTGTTAATTTTTACGTTGTATACACCATCGGGTTCCACGTGTATGGTCGAGATGAGCAACGAATTAGGGCTTCTTTGAAATATAAATATTCTTATTTCTCAAAGGAGTGTTTCGTTTTTCTCTTCGAACAAAGAGAGGTCTTCAAGATATTTCTTGAAACTTACCTCACACTCTATTGGATTGAACCCGTCTTTTCTCATGGCGAATTGATTTCCAATAATGGTGATTCGAACCTAGGTATGCTACTATTACTATGGCGTCGTCTTGCCCGGTGCTTTATTTTCTTCTTTATTTGTATATCAATGCCAAATGTCGATTTTTTTTTCAGTAATAGAGTTTTCGTTTAACATCAATTTCCTTAGGGAACTGTCTGTGTATATATTTTCTTAAGACTGCGTTCTCTCTTTACGATTTTATATACAATTTCTCTTTGCATTTGCAAATAAATACGTCCTAAATTTATTGAGGCTTCTGACTTTCATTTATTTTTAATTTTAAGAGATTTTGGGTCATCGTTTTGCATGAAAAAGGTATTATGTTAATCGAAATTTGTTTTCTTATGTGAATTTATTATTTCCCCCTTATTTTCATAAGGAATCAATAACCCTTTTCTGCAGCAGATTTGCAAGTCGTTGCCTTGCCCGGCAATGCCCTTCTGTGGGTTAGATGTACCAATACATTTAATTGTAAGACTGGGAAATTTTACCCATATCTTCAATTTTTTTAATTGATTTTCATTGAACTTCTTATGCATCTAATGTATTACGCTTTCGAATTTTATATATCTATTTATTTCTCCCTCGCTTCTATGTTTTAATAGGGTTTAATTAATGTAAAGAGGAATTTCATTTACCAGAGGTAAAACATTTTTCCTTTTTGCAAATCGATTCGACTTGTTGTATTTCCTGTAATTATAATAAAATCCAATCTCTCTGGTTACATGACTTGACTCTCGTTATGATTGCAAGTAACAAATTTATGTTTTGAATATTCCTTTCATCGTGCATTACTGCAACTGACTAAGTTTGTTGCGAGCTCCGAGATGTAATAATTCGTGTACATGTTCGATATTATAGGTAGGTATATCATTGTCTTGCCATCTCAAGAAATGTTGGCATCATATTTGTATAGATTTTCTATTCGAGAATATTACTCCTAGCTTACTGTGAAATAATTTTTTAATAAATTTCACGGGAGAAATGTATATGAATATCAACGCGAACAATGTACTACTACTAGTTTTATATTATCTGCCTAATTGCATGACCATCTCATAAATTTTTTGATTCAAAATTTTCTGGATCTGAATAATTTTTCTTATACACTTGTATAGATACTTGATGGTTTTCTCAATTTAATACTTGAGCTTGAGTCTACTAAAACTTTCAGGACTTCATTTACGTCTCTGATTTTTATTCATTTTGATTTAATCTATTTAGCAATATAATGTGTTGTTTCTAATTTATAGTAATTTGAGCTCTTATCTCTGTTAAAATTTATCCAACCAATTTTTTTTTTGGCATTTATTTCTGTTGTAACTAAATGGAAACATTCTGCTACCTTTAAATCTTTAAAATAAATAGTATATCATTTTATGCAAATTTAGATATATCTCATATAGGTAGAAATTTCTATGCATATGTTTTTATTTATTTTTAATGGAAATGTAATATAATGTCTGTAATGAACATATGCAGTTGTTCTTCCTGTAGTTTTCACTACACAGTGAATGGGATTCCACATTTTGAAGCAGATATATTGTTAACTTAATTTCCTATATTTAATTTCAGTCAAACTGTACTCATACAATTACATACATGTTATTTTTTTGTTTCGAAAATCATTCTTTGTCCTCCATAACATGCATATCTATATATTACTTTGAGGGTTCTTCTCCTCTCTTTCATGAAGTATAATTAAGAAAATTATTTTTATTTCTGCAAAGATGTGTACTATCATATTTTTATACATAACACACCCACTTTCTTTCCAATTCTATTTAAATTCATTTATGTGTATCCATCTAGTATTTCAGAACATATTTATATGCATGCACTCCATCAATTTAACTTTGCAGTAATTGTACAGAATTTAAAATTTATTTATTTTTCTAGATTCATAGTTGGATTATCATTTTATAAATCCAAATTTTCTTTGTTCATACATAGACATATCTGTACATTACAGAAGTCGAATAAAGTGACAAACTTTAATTATTTATGGGAGTATTATGTATCTCCAGATGTAAACCAATATCAGGTTTATAGATTCTGGTTGATATTCCCCATGAATCCTATTCCTACAACTGTATAGAATTTAGAGGATTAATTTCTTCTAACCAATTTTGTTAAATGTAGGAATTTTCATACCCATTTAAATATTCAATTCACAGATAAAATGTTATAATATCATAATAATATCTATAGCAGAGTATCATAGATTAGGTGTCCATACCAATTATGTTCTATGACCAATCCTCCCAACCTTAGAATTCCTCTGTCTCTAGAACTCACCCCCGAGCTGAGATCCTCTCCTAGAACAGACCCCCCTCAATCTATTCTGGACTAGCTTATTTAAGCTATCCTCTCCCCAAAGCTTGTTTCGAATTCTGCGTCCAGAATTTCAGGATGCTTTTATTCATATTTACCTAGGCTTTGCTTATTTAGGGACTTTAAAGCTGGTTTCTATTTTTTTCTAGCTTTTTACCTCTTCCCAACTACTTTCCTCATCATTCGGGAATCTATATTTTTCCTCAAAAATATAAATTAGAAATAATTCCTTTCAAGGCTTTTTGAAAGGTTTCTGGAAAAAGTCTTAACCTTTTTCCATAACCTCGTGGATCAGGCTTGGGATCTCCAAATCTCATCTGGTCATAGTGCACACAATAATATTCCTTTTTATTTTTCATTAATATTTAATTAAATCCACACAATAATTCTCCATTGGGGTCCACTCCCCTTTGGATTTATGTTCAAGTGTCTAAATTGGAAAGCATAGAAACTAGGGTTGTTACATATTTCCCCTCTGAAAACCAACACCATCCTCTATGTTAACAGCTAACTACTAGAGTTTATTTAAAAAATAGAAATGGATATTTTTCCATCATATCATCTTCTCTTTCCCATGTAACTTCTTCAACAGTAAAGTGTTTCCATTGCACCTTTACTCTAGCTATTGTACAATTTCTCAATTGAATTTCTTCCTGCTCCAAGATTTGAAGTGGTTCTGGAAGGAACTCCCCTTCTGGTTCCATCTGGATCACATTCCGATCAACAATGTGAGAAGCATCATCAACATATTTTTTTTTCCAATAAAGAGACATGAAACACATCATGAACTTTAATATGTAGGAGTAAGGCCAGTTTATAAGCCACTGGTCCCATCTTTTCTAGAACTTCAAAGAGTCCACCATATCAAGGAGCCGATTTTAGACAACTACTAGTATGAAAAGTGTTCTTTTTGGTTTCAATACACCAATAGACCTGATCACCCAACTCTCTTCTTGTCAGCATATCTTCCAGAATTTGATTTTCCCTTATACTTCATTGCAAGAATGCTATCTGGATGAACCCATTTTTCCACTTTCTCTATGTCCACAATTCATACCAATTTATGTAAGTAATACCATATACATATATTGATAATCACAATTACATTTTGAACTTTAAGAATGTCAATAAATTCAGTTGTTAGCCCAAACCGTTCAAGTTGATAGTAGTTTTAGTGCCCTTTTTTCACAACTACTTATCATTCCTTATCTTTCGATGAGATTCCCTTCTCTCGCAAACTTAGTCCAGTTCATCTTTTCTTGATTTTCCAAGTGATTTATTTGCACTTATTTTCACAATTTCCTCCTTGTTTCTGGAGTGGAAAATTTTCTGTTACACACTTGGCTAAACAAATTTACAACTTTCCATTAGTATTTATGAATGAAAGAAAACAAACTGTATCATATGGAGGGTTATACTTACCCTTTCATAGTTCGTAGTTGTACTACCAGTACTTCCGCATTGTTTTCTTTTGTTAGCCAGTCAATTTAATTTTTAATAACCAAGCTCATTAGTAAGGTTTATGATTCAATTCCATTTTTCCATCAGCTTACTATTTCTTTTCTGACTTATTCATAGTATATCAAATCTTTGTTTGATACTAGGGTTCATTTTCTTGAACTTAAATCGAATCCTTTGTATGCTTGAATAAAAAATGTATATATATATATATATATATATATATATATATATATATATATATATTTATAGTAAGTTATTTCTCATTTGAGACATTTCTTTAGAAATTTTTAATGGTAATTTAATACCGTATTACTTGATCATTACTCAAATTGTTGAGATGTTCCAACCATCCCAGCACTACCTTTTTTTTCTGGATTACAAAGGAGATATATCCATACTACAACAATTTTTACTCTTATTGAGCTTTACTACTGCTCCTCTAGGCTTATACCAATTTATATCCCACTTATTTATATTATGATTTATTTGACTGGTAAAACATGACCAATTGTCCTAAAAAATTCAATTCAAATTTTTATTTTTTCAGCACTTATGCTTTTCTTTGGCAGTTATATACAACTTTATGTTTCATTATTCCATTCTTGGAACTTTGAGATATTTGTGGTTCTTCCACCCTACACCAGTCATTGTTTTGTTTTTTTCTACTCAGTTGAAGGCAATTTTCCTCAACTTTGTCCACTAGCTTTAAAAAAATTTGTGACAAAGTTTTGACCTAATGGGTTTCCTCCACACATGTTGATCTGATGGATTTCCTTCACACCCCAATTTTAAATACAGCTCAACCTCCTTTCTCTAGGTTTGCAGCTGTTGATGTAACGCTATTATACTATCCACAAATTTAATAATCAGGGAATTTAGATTTTATAATAGCAAAATTTTATGCGTGTGAGTACCCATAATTCAATACTTTCTATTTGATAGTGCACCCAATGTAGTTTATTTACTTACAATTCTTCTACATACAAAATTTTTAAATCAAGACATTTCTCTATGACTTTTTCATTTTATCATCTTCCTACACAATTGAACCCCAATATATATATATATATATATCATTTCATTCTCTTCCCTGCCTACACTGCATTCCTGTTGTACACTCATTTATCATCCTTAATGGATGTAGAACTTGATTTGACATTTCTAAAATTATATTGGTATGTTTGACTAGTTCATTAGAAGTTAAAACTTCTTCTCCCATAAGTTATAAATTCAGTAATCCCTCTGACTGTATTTATAGTATTCATTCTGATGGTTTATTATTTCGACTATATATGTATATATATTGGCATATTTTTCCATCAATATTTCCGATACTTCTAACTTACATACATGACTTAATTAAAACTGAAATTTTGCATTACTTCAGTTATAATTACTTCTTTTTCTTCAACTACTATCCTTTCATCAAAGAGGATATGTTAATATACCCCATAACTATATAGCTCATTTTTATTTTCAGTAGATGTTGATATAGACCTGGTATCTAATGTAGATAGAGATTCTTATTTTTCTCCGTTTCCCCATACTTTCTTTTAATGATGTCTCTTTTTCATGGTTTTCACTTTCTTTTAAATAATTAAAGGCCGATGGATTCTAACCCATCTTTTCATTTCTTTTATGATTTTATCTGATTCTATTTGAATTTCTGCTCCTACCCCATAATAAATGCTGCATCCCAAGTTGGAGATTTGGGATTAGGACTTGGAATTTCTCGGGTTCGAGCTATTTCATTATGTTTGTGTCATAGCTTTGGTTAACAAGACCGTAGGTAATAATTTTCTCCTATGCATTTATGAAAAACATATCGTATTACTATTTTTACTTTCGTTCTACTTGAACTTTCATATGATAATAGTTCTATTATCGTTTTCTCAGAAAATATTTTAACCCATACCAGTTACATATTTCTTTCATCCAAACCCAAGGTAATACAGTCTAACAACATTAGCATAATGTTATTAATTTTCATGTAACTAGTTTATGAGCTTTTGTTACATAGTTTTATACAACTTCTTTATTTCGTTTTTCATCTTTTATAACGGTCTATCAGCCGAGCATATGATTTGCATCGCTCTATGAGGTATGAAATTAAATTTCAAAGTCGTGTTTATTCTTTAAAATTCTTAGGATTCCGATTTTCTTTTAATTTTGTCTACTTCCCAATAATCTCACTATCAGTTGTAGATACCCCCGATTAGTTCTTAATACATGACATCAATTTCTAACTTCAATTTCTCACCTATGCAGGTTTAAAAACTAATTTTCTTCATTGTCTTTAGCCTTAATTGGAAACGGCCTTCATTTCCTTTTGTAATATCTTATGATTTTCCCACTTTCTATTAACCATTAATATTCCATTAAATATTTTGACACCTATAAACTAATTATTATTATAGCAGAAGCCTCACTCATATTCAATCATTACCTTAACTTTACCGCTACTAAGATTGGTATATGAGTAAGTACGAAACAATTTTGTCTTGCTTCTCACTGGTGACAAATAACCCCTTCTCATCAGTCATCATTTGCAGGTCTATACTATGGTACTGTTTCTATAATTTTTTATTTATTTTTTTGTAAAATTTAAATTTCATACAGCAACATAACTTTTTTGTGTGAACACATAAGTTGCCTAGTGTTTCAACTATTTCTCTGATACCATTTGTAATGTCTTTCCACCTACAATTTTTTTTTTTTTTTGAAAACACCTTTCATAGGAATTATATTAGAAAAGTTTTTCCTCCTTCATAACTTTACAAAGGTTTTCCTTAAACATTTCTCTATACATCATGAGTACTACTATGATTATAGTATATTCATTTTTCATCTTGTCTTGAACTATATGTAACTTCACATATAAATCCATTATATATATACATAAAAGAATTATATGAACCTTTCAATAGACTATGCTCTATAATTCCATACTATACCCATATATACTTTTATATAACATTTGAGATATTCATATATATATATATATATATATATATATATATATCCATACTCCATTTTTTTTTTATATAATAACTAAATCCTTTTTTCAACCTTGCAATTGAGTTTACATGTATGAAAGTGAATAGTTCATGGCTTAACTTAAATATTGCTATTAAGTTAGAGTATAACCATTCATGACATCTTTGTATATGATTCTCGAACTTCTTTACAAAGTCATACTCTATGGTTTGTAACCCTTTGATTTATTTTTATCACTACGGATATCCATATTATGAGCGTATTAAATATTTAGTACTTTGCCACAGCTGTTAGGTCTCGCCTCAGATATTCGAGTTATGATTTCAACCGAGAACATTTATTGTTTATGAACTTTTGTGGCCTCGTTTCTAGTTTCGAGGGTTTTATTATCACTTTAGCCATAATGTATTGACCTTACCTGTACAAATCGTAACTCTTACCTATCTCCGCCGTATGATTTGGTACTATAACATTTATGGAGAAGATTGAAAGTCTTGTATATAGATTTGTTTGAGTTACTTTGTATTAACTGTAACTACACTTTCAAGAATTCTCTGTTAAGTTTGAAGTTTTATACGCCATCGGGTTCCACATGTATGGTCGAGATGAGCAACGAATTAGGGTTTCTCTGAAATATAAATATTCTGATTTCTCAAAGAAGTGTTTCATTTTTCTCTTCGAACTCAGAGAGGTCTTTAAGCAATTTCTTGAAACTTCCCTCACACTCTGTTGGATTGAAACCGTCTTTTCTCACGGTGAATTGATTTCCAATAATGGTGATTTGAACCTAGGTATGCTACTATTACTATGGAGCCCTCTTGCCTAGTGCTTTATTTTCTTCTTTATCTGTATATCAATGCCAAATCTCGATTTTGTTTTAAGTAATAGAGTTTTCATTTAACATGAATTTGCTTAGTGGAATCACTATGTATATATTTTCTTAAGACTCCGTTCTCTCTTTACGATTTTATATACAATTTCTCTTTGATTTGCAGAGAAATACATCCTAAATTTACTAAGGCTTTTGATTTTCATTTCTCTTTAATTTTAAGAGATTTTGGGTCGTCTTTTTGCATGAACAAGATATTATGTTAATCGAAATTTGTTTTCTTATGTGCATTTATTATTTCCTACTCATTTTCGTAAGGAATCAATAACCCTCTTCTGCAGTATATTTGCAAGTCATTGCCTTGCCCGGTAATGCCCTTCTATGGGTTGGATGTACCAATACATTTAATTGTAAGACTGGGAAATTTTACCCATTTCTTCATTTCTTTTAATTGATTTTCATTGAACTTCTTATGCATCTAATGTATTCCTCTTTCGAATTTTATATATCTATTTATTTCTTTCTCGCTTCTATGTTTTAATAGGGTTTAATTTACGTAAAGAGGAATTTCATTTACCAGAGGTAAAATAGCTTTCCTTTTTGCAAATTGATTCGACTTGTGTATTTCTTGTAATTATAATAAAATCCCATCTCTCTGGTTACATGACTTGACTCCCGTTATGATTGCAAGTAACAAATTTATGTTTTGAATATTCCTTTCATCCTGCGTTACTGCAATTGACTCAGTCTGTTGCGAGCTCCGAGATGTAATAATTCGTTTTCGTGTTAGATATTACAGGTTGGTATATCATTGTCTTGCCATCTCCAGAAATGTTGGCATCATATTTGTATAGATTTTCTATTCGAAAATATTACTCCCAACTTATTGTGAAATACCTTTTTAATAAATTTCACACGAGAAATGTATATTAATATCAACGTGAACAATGTAATACTACTAGTTTTATATTATCTCCCTAATTGCATGACCATATCATAAATATTTTGATTCAGAATTTTCCTGATCTGAATAATTTGGTGTATACACTTGTATAGATACTTGATGGTTTTATCAATATAATACTTGAGCTTAAGTCTACTCAGACTTTCAGGACTTCATTTACGTCTCTGATTTTTATTTATTTTGATTTAATATATTTAGCAGTATAACGTGTTGTTTCTAATTTATAGTAAGTTGAGCTCTTATCTCTATTAAAATTTATCCAACCAGAATTTTTTTTTGGATTTATTTCTGTCGTGACTAAATGGAAACATTCTGCTGCCTCTAAATCTTTAAAATAAACAGTATATCAGTTTATGTAAATTCTGATATATCTCATACAGGTAGAAATTTCTATGCATATGTTTTGATTTATTTTTAATGGAAATGTAATATAATGTCTATAATGAACATATGTAGTTGTTCTTCCTATAGTATTCACTACACAGTGAATGGGATTCCACATTTTCAGTTAGATATATTGTTAACTGAATTTCTTGTATTTAATTTTAGTCAAACTGTACTCGTACAGTCACATACATGTTATATTCTCATTTTGAAAATAATTCTTTCTCCTCCATAATATGCATATCTATATATTACTTTCAGGTTTCTTCTACTCTCTTTCATGAAGTATGATTAAGAAAATTATTTTTATTTCTCAAAAGATGTGTACTATCATATTTTTATACATAACACACCCACTTTCTTTCCAATTCTATTTAAATTCATTTATGTGTATCCATCTATTATTTCAGAACAGATTTACGTGCATGCACTCCAGCAATTTAACTTTGCAGTAATTGTACAAAATTTAATATTTATTTATTTTTCTAAATTCATATTTGGATTATCATTTTATAAACCTAACTTTTCTTTGTACATACATAGATATATCTGTACATTACAGAAGCCGAATAAAGTTACAAACTTTAATTATTTATGGGAGTATTATATATCTCTAGATGTAAACCAATATCAGGTTTAGAGATTTTGGTTGATATTCCCCATGAATCCTATTCCTACAACTGTAAAGAATTTAGAGGATTAATTTCTTCTAACCAATTCTGTTAAATGTAGGAATTTGCATACCCATTTAAAGTTTCAATTCACAGATAAAATGTTAAAATATCATAATAATATCTATAGCAGAATATCATAGATTAGGTGTGCATACCAATTATGTTATATGACCAATCCTCCCAACCTTAGAGTTCCTCTCTCTCTAGAACTCACCCCCGAGCTGAGATCCTATCCCAAAATAGACCCCCCTCAATCTGTTCTGGACTAGCTTATTTAAGCTATGATCTACCCAAAGCCTGTTTCCAATTCTGCATCTAGAATTTCAGGATGTGTTTATTCCTGTTTTCCTAGGCTTCCCTTATTTAGGGACTTTAAAGCTGCTTTTTGTTTTCTTCCATCTTTTTACCTCTTCCCAACTAATTTCCTTATCATTGGGGAATTTAGATTTTTCCTCAAAAATCTAAATTAGAAATAATTCCTTTCAAGGCTTTTTGAAAGGTTTTTGGGGAAAGTCTTATCCTTTTTCCATAGCCTCATGGATCAGGCTTGGGATATCCAAATCTCATCTGGTCATAGTGCACACAATAATATTCCTTTTTATTTTTCATTAATATTTAATTAAATCCACACAATAATTCTCCATTGGGTTCCGCTCCCCTTTGGATTTATGTTCAAGTGTCTAACTTGAAAAGCATAGAAACTAGGGGTTTTACAGATTATGGTTTCCAAGCATCTAAGAATATTTTCTTTTTGATTAAATGATAAATTAGTTCTCTATTTAGAATATTTTGTTTCAGATTCTTGGATTTTGGCCAAGTTGTATTATGCACTGAGCTTCCAATCACTTACACAGCAAGTGGTAGCTTTTTACATTCTAGTTTCACCTATGTTACATACAGGAACAAATGTAAGTATAAATTGTCTAGGTAGGGAACCAATCGAACATGTTTTCATTATTTTCAACTATATTCATTAAAAAAAATTGGACTTAATTCACAAGGAACACACATATTTATGTGGAAATGGATTCTATTAAAGGAACGTTGAAATATAATGGAAAAATATATCTTTTTGGATACGATTGAGACTCTAAGATTAGATATCAAATCCTAATATCTAGGGAGTGGTTGGAACCACCCCATTAGTGTGAAAGCCTATATGTTTGAGGCTCATCTGACTCAATAGTTAGTGCCTGTATGGAGTTTTTTTAGACTCTCCAAGTATCTCACCTGAAGAGCCATTTAGTTAATAGAAATCAGTTTTTAATACAGTATCAGAGCTTCAAGTAGAATCTGGATGAGTTTTTTTGTCCATAGAGTGTCCATAGAGAAAAAGTGGTGAAAATATGTTGTTGTAGTGTATGTGGGAGGATCGCTATGTGAGAAAATCAGGATTTTCATGGGAGAAAGTTGCACAACTCATGATATTCTCTCAAAAATATTAGGCAGGCTATCAGATCTCAATGCTTGAATCACGACATCTCTATTTCATTTTCCCCATGAGCTAAAAAAAACACTTGCTCTCACCTTCCAAGATAAATTTCATCACGCTCGCTGCCATTGAAGGCAATCAGTGTGTACATCTAGTGTTTGTCGAAGTCAATAACATTGAGGTCATGTTTGTGGATCTTCTTGAGCCCGTTCACGAGAAACGTGGCATTGTCCCTGCTTATCTGAAATAGATTTAAGTAAATATTTCTATGTGGCGTTATGCAGAAGGAGGAGCTAAAATATCCATCTTGAATAAATGATGATTGCATCTAAGATGACCTTCGCATTGCTATGTTTATATGCATTTGATGCATCTGTGGAATGAGCGTGGCCTAAAATGGAGAAGAGGTTGTGGATTGAGGTGTGGTGACTTGTGCATGGACCAATCATTGTTGGTGGAGTGTGCATCAGATTGCAGCATCCAGTTGGAGTGTATAAACCTTTGATCGTGCCCTTTCACTTAATAAACCCTAAGATAACTATATCTAACTAACAATTAATAAAATATACATAACATTGCCCCTCACTTAAAGATGATTTGTCCTCAAAGTATATGTAATGATGGAAAATGTGGACGAATGCCTGGGTTTCTTAAGCAGCGAGCTCTTGCTTCCCACATTTTAAAAAGATCGTGGAGCATCCTCTCGAGTTCAATCTTTTGGTGAGGTGGATAGTGACAGGATTTGATATTGACAGGGTTGAGTCCTTTCTTGACTTATATTGGATGTTCATGTTCCTTATTATGAGGTATTTTTATTGGCATGTCTTGGAAAACATTTTCGTGTTTCCGAACTATTCCTTGTTCTTCTGGTGATTTTTTGTGATTCCTTTTTAGATTTAGAGGTAATTTACCAACAATTATTGTTCGATGCAACTTCTCATCATCAAACGCTTCTTTCTTAAAAACCATATCTACTTCATAACCGAAGGCCTCAACAGCTTCTGGCACTGTATGAGTGACTTCAGATGTGTTTGTCTCTTCCCATTTTTCTATCAAATCTGAGGATGAAACATTTTTTTGTTTATAAGCATCTGTATTTTCATGGTTTCTTTCATTTTCAATGACTATGTCTGTTGTTGCCTCTGTGATAGCAGTCACGTTAAACTCTTTATGTGGCTCTTTCACATAAAGAATTGTTTCTTTTTCTGCCATTGGATTTTCATTTATACAAAAGTTCTCAATAACTTATTTTGTTGCATTACTGGCTTTACCAGTGGACTGAGTTGCATTTTCTTCTCTTGGTTTCTCAGCTCTATAAAATTCATGGTTGATTTCAAAGTCTCTACTTCTAGGTATTTCAACACTATAGTTTTCATGTGAGTTGATTTCCAATTCAACCTCCTTCAATTTCTCCTTTTCAAACATGTTATATTCATGATTATGATATGAATTAGCTACATTGTTTAGTTGATTATGTTCAACATTTTGGGCTATTGGTTTTTGCATTAGATTTAACTTGTCCATAATGGCATTAAATTTATGCATCATTTTGTCCTGATTGTCCATAGCCTCCATACGTTTTAGCCATATTTGTCTTTTTATCTAATCGGCCATCGTCATTGATGAAGACATACTCCTCATACTCCTTGTAATTATGGCTTAGCCCCTTTTCCTTAAAATCTTTGTCCTCAAAGCTATATTTTTTTACAAGTTTGTTCACTTAAGATTTATCTTCTTTGGCGTATGTCGTTCACCACTAGTACCTTCTCTGGTAATGTTGTCTTTGAAAATAGGATTTTTTTTTTAATTAATCAATTTTTTTTTTAAATAATGATAATAATTATTATTTTTATTATTATTATATTATTTGAATTATATATATATATATATAAGACTGGGGAAATTTTTTTTTGTTAATTTTGAAAAGTCACGTTGCTGAAAAGTCACATTGTTTTGAAAAGGGAGAATGGGTTTTAATACCATGGGTAATTAGCATGGGCTCCAAAACCATGAGCTTGTAAACCACGAGAAATTACTCTTCCTTATTCTTTTTCCTTTTTGATTTTAATTTGTTTTGGTATGTACGTATATGTACTTCCTTATATATCTCTTTTTTCTTTTTCTTTTTTTTTTCTTTTTAATTTATTTCCTCCTTTATGTTAACTTTCCTTCTCTCTTTTGATTTTTTTTTTTTAATATATATATATATATATATATTTCTTCCTTAAAAAATAAAAACAAATGTTGATGTCCACAAGCACTTGGTTTTTAAAAAATCTGCATTTCTGGAATTTTCTTCTAATTCCTTAATTCTGGGTGATCACACAGATCCCGAAGAGCGATGGCTCCGATACCAATGGAGTGTATAAACTCTGGTAAACTTGAATAAGTATATATTTTTATTGATAAAAGATGAGATATGATTACAATGGGGAATCACCAAGGCTTTAAATATAGCCTCATAGTGTCCCTTGGTGAAGAGGCATGATCTTTGATCATGCCCTTTCACTTAATAAAACCTAAGATAAATATATCTAACTAATAATTAATAAAATATACATAACACCAGTTGTGGTGCGTCCTAGCCAGTGATGAGAAGAGTTTCTGGCCAGTGGAGCTCATTTAAGAGAATAGATCAGGATTTAAATTTCCAATTTGAATTCCTACATTTCAATTTGGTGGAAGAATAGCGCTCAAATTTGGAGCTGTTGTAAAGTTCAGATTGCATTGGTGGTTTTTGTTTCAGATTTGCATGTGTGGCAGAGAAGCCATAGTCTACAAGGTTCTACAGTTGAAGAGCTACCAAAGGGAGAATTTTCCCATCCTCGTCGTAATGGGGTTGTTGGAGCTCGTTAGAGGACAGAGTGGAGTCAGAAAGAAATTTGTAAGCTAGATAAAACGAGAAAAGCTGGACTTTCCCAACATGTCTATATTTTTAGAAATTTTTTATTCTGATGATGATCTCTTTTTCATGTGGCCATTTTAATACATTATCATGGGTAGTATTTTTGAGTTAGAATAAATTTCAGAATAACAATGTGATTCTTCTGATGACCACACAAATTAAGAGGCACAATCTGTCGTGTAAGATCCTCAGATTGAAGACTCATGAGTTGGTCTTCAGGAAGGATATAAAGAGGAACATATTATTGAATATCAATTGGACGAGCCACATAAATTTGAATGCAAATACATGGCAGAAGAAGAAAAAGCTGGAGAGAATTAAAATTGTGATGATTTCATGAATATTTCAGTGTGTGTAGATGTTAACACCAACAAGGAAGAAGCAATGATTTTTGAAGAGGAATTAAAGTTTCATGAAGCATGGCTTGAAACACCATGTCTTTATGAAGTCAACACAAAATTTGCGTCCATAAATGTTGAAGACATCATCGCTGAAGTTCACATACGTGACACCAGAAATAATGAGAGAAAACATTCTCCTATTAAGCTTGTCATAATTTTGAGAAAGGTGAGGATAAGGGTTCAAGATTTTCGTCATTTGGGAAGAAAGGAGGTGAAGATATATCACTACCTCATGTCAAGGAAAGTGAATATGAAGCCTTGCCTAGGTATGAACAAGCATGTACTCGCAAGAAAAAAGACCAAAATTAAAATCTTTGTTACCAAGTTTTTATGTTATTATGTAAGCCTAGCTGAGACTAATACCAGAACATATATGTTAGTCTTTTAGTACACTTTCTCCATTAAGGGGGAGTGTTGAAAGATAATGGAGAAAGCTAGCTATTTTGATAGGATTGAGACTCTAATATTAGGTCCCATATCCTATAATCTAGGGAGTGGTTGGAACCAGCTCATTAGTGTGAAATCCTATATGTTTGAGGCTCATCTGACTCAATAGTCGGTGATTTTATGGAGTTTTTCTACACTCTCCAGGTATCTCACATGGAGAGCCATTTAGATAATAGAATTCAGTTTTTAACAAGGAATCATTCGTATGTGTCTAGAATCTCTTTTATTGAAATAATGTTCCATTGTTTACAATAGAAGAAACATAATTTGAAACCAAAATTTAACCATAGTGACTTTAGTAAAATAACTTGCAATGCAAGATTTCTATGGCGATAACGCATAGTGCAATGATTAAACTTCGCCTAATAGAAAGACTAGTGCGATAACATATTCAATATGGAAATCATTTCTACATTGTAAGAGGCATACCTTGTTAGCTAGACGTTAATATTCATTATTTGGAACTGATCTCTATCTAAATGCTCAAAAGAAGAAACATGGAAAAGGGTCAATATTTTTGAGAAATGGAAATTCATGAAGTTGAGCACAAGATTTTGTGGGGATGGCAGGTTGATCTTGAGTTTTCATAAGTATTTTGTACTTATCCCCTTTAAATAAAAAATTATCCAAATTTTCTCTATAGACTATATCCTTGAGTATTAGCAGAGTTGACCTGACTTGCTTCAATAGTTGTTGTTGCAATTGTGTATATCCATCCTCAACATTCTAGAATTGAGTTTTTTTGCTTGCAAAAATATTCTCACACATAGTTTATTAAATTTCCTCCATGTTTGGAGACCGTTGCATAATTTGAAAAATTGTAAGTTATTTAGTATAATTATATCATAAGAAACATAACAGCTTCAAAAAAATATAGAACATTATTTCTATAGGTTCTGAGTTCCATGGTAGCCACAAGGTGGTTTCCATTACAATCCAATTTTCTGAACTTTAAACTTTTAATAAACGAAAGAAAAGGCTCTAAGCTAGCATATGATATCATTAAATGGTGGCCAAGGTATATCATAATAAGTCGCCTTAAAAAACACAAAAGGGAAATAAATGTGAACAACAATTGGGCTATTTATGTGTCAAAATCCCAAGCGTAACTTCATAAAACCAAATGCGACAGATATTATTTGTAATTTAACTCAAGGGTAGTACTCAAAGTAGCGAATAAAATATATACTAAAAAAAAAAAAAGGGCTAATACAAAGTGACAAGCCTTGTTTTACAAATATTTGTCCAGTGTTTTCAAGAGAAGATAACATGGATAGAAACAAAAATAAAAAAGAACTTAAATTCAATGTGCAAGATTAAATAATATTGATATAAGACAATCACCAAGGATCCTATGAAATTAATCTATGGAAAGGTTGACTTGAAGGCACAAGACTTTCATAATGGCTTTGCAAAAAGCGTGAAAATTTCACCCAAACATGAAAAATATTTTGCTCAGAACTCAGCTTTAGGTATTGCTACAGAAACATGGTTCCTTTTTTTTGTATTTTTGGTTTTAGTTTTGTAATTACAGATGAAATTTAATCAAGTCTTGTAAGACTTTCAATTGACTAATTTTTTGGTTGAACCAAGTTGAGTTTGGGAGTAGTTGTATTACTTGGTCATGTCTTGTAACCATGTTGATAAAAATCTCAACGGTGATCATAAATAGGAAAAAAAAAGAGTAAATGTTATTTTGGAATGTAGGTTTCCATGAAAATGAGGATACTTTGTTGTGTCATTGCTTTGAACTAAAGGCTTCATAGAACAAAACTAAAAAATCTAAATTGTAGGTATTGTGGGAATTAATAAGACATTGACATAGTTTTTCAACAACCCCATTTGGTGGGGGCTTCTGAGCATGGTTACAAGACTTTGGAATATCTATGTTGAAACTTTACTCGTAGAATATCTTTCTGAGGTTGCCTGATTTCAAGGTCCTATATGGTAGCACAAAGGTTTCTATATTATTGGTAAGTTAATTAGGATGGTTATGTTCCAATTTGCATGGGAAAATCACATGCAAATATATAAAAACAATTCAAGGAAATGATATCTAAAGATCATAAATTATTCAATTTGGACTCATTTGGAATGTTTGGTTTATTTGATATGGTTTCCCTCATAATTCATTGGAAAATTAATATGTATAAATAAGTTTTATGGATTAGCTAGATAGGTTGGTAGGGGAGGGATACATTTGACACAATAAAGGCTTAGTATGAAAATTACATCTATTTAGATAAATGAACAGAACGTAGGGGTAAGTTGTAGGTTAGGAAGGGAATGGGGTGGGTCAATGATATCATGTCTCAATATAGTGTTGTACTGAATATAGATAATGTAATGGGAAGAGAGTACTTGTAATTAAAGTAAAGTAAATTGTTTGTAATTGGTTGTAGAGATGAAGAAAAAAGTTGATATGCTGATATGTAACTAAGAGAAAATAACATTGTGAATTCTGTGAATGTCTCCCAACCATAGGTGAGAGCATAAAAAAAAACACTAATTTAAACATTTGGAATTATGATTGAGTATAATGGTATTAAGTGTTAAATGACATATGGTCTATCTCAACACCTCAGAGATCACAGCATGGATATGAAAATAGTAATTAAAGAACTTTTGAAGTGTCGATTCATTGAATTTTAAATTATGGGTTGAGTTAGAAAATTAAAAGTTATTTACATAAACTCACAAAATTTAAGAAGGAGACACTTATTAATGCAATGAATCATAGTAATGGGAATATGGTAGTCAAGCATACTAACCAATTATTCAACAATTTTATTCGGTATCTTCTTGCTGGTATGACATTTTCTTTATTTGTAGTTTGATATGGTATTTTATTGTGATTGCAAAAAAATAAACACAATGGATAAAAATGGAATAAAATTACACTTAGGAATTAAGAGTTTAGGATACATCATAGGAATGGATAGGGTCTTGCATCAAGGCTTTATTTAGGTGATAATTTTAATTGTTAACTGCAGGTATTGATGTATGGGTCGACAATAACAATTTTCAACACTTTAATGAGAAAAGGGGCGTACCTCTATGCATGAGTACAAATGGTAAATGCCTTGAACATATTGAACTAGAGCGAGGCGATATTCATTTGTTGGTTGGCAAATGTCGGTCAAGGTTTCTTCCTCTCTCATTTCATATCACTTCATGGTTCGAGATGAAACTTGTTAAATTGAAAACATTGGATGAAAACCATTTCCATGGACTAGATAAAAGAATTATTTCTTTTCCAAAAGAACGAAGTAGAACTCTTTGAATAAATAAGCAGTATTCGGAGGCGTGTACATTACATATATAAATATTCTATTTATGATATGTGTAAACACAAGAGAATAGAGTATTCAATGGGAATTAGTTGTAAAAGAGCCATGGCACGATGTTACGAGTATACAGATTAAATATGGGGACAAAAGACTGAGCATTATAATTTATAACATGTTTTGAATTTCCAAACAAAGAGGTGATTTCCATGAACATTTCACACACTAAACAAGATTTATATGAAAAATTATCTCTTATCCACTCATTTCAAGGACTTTTCGATCATATGCAGAAACATATATTTGATGACATAAATGTATAACCCAAAATACAATTATATAAAAAAAATTAGTGGTTATTATAGTTCATGTATTTTTATTTTGAAATTCATTTTTTTTAGTTCAACAAGGAAAACTGAAAACTTAAATTCCTGTTACATAGAATATTTCTAATAGTATAAGAGGTTTGAAATAGCTTCGATAGCTAGTCTATTGTGATTTTGAAGTATAAATGAAACTTTTTTTTCTTCATTTCTCTTTGTTTTAGCGTAAAATAAAAAAAACAAAATGAAATTTAAAACTCCAACACATAAAGAGTTGCATCATGTAAATGTAGTGCACTAAACAGTTTGAATTGTAGTAAAATCTGCAAATTTCTATTGATTCTATATAATTTGCATATATTGTATAAATTTTATACCAATCATGTGGAAAATAGGAAAAAAATGAAAGTTAAGATTATACCAATCAACTGAAAACAATTTAGGAGGAGTATATTTAATCTTTGTTGACAAAACCATAGAAAACTAATTTTTTGTGTTCATATGGTTTTTATGATAGCATACTCATAAATTGATAACATTAGAAACACAGATTCCATATCTTTTCACAATATGCTAAGGGTATTTTGAATTTAGATTTATCACAGTAGTTATGGATTTCCCAGAATAGCACAAAGTAGAAAATAGAAATGAAGTGGTTTCATTGTTATCAATTGAAGCATTGAGGAAATTTAATAAAAGAGAAAAAAACTGTAGAAAAATATCTCTATGCATGAATAAAAATATTAGGTTTAGATAGCTGGACACAAGTATAAAGCTCTATGGACTAAATTTTTTACCGATGAATCCGAGTATCCAATTGACATAATTGTTGATAACATTGAAAAAATAAATGCAGAAAATATGAGCAACATAGAAATTGCATTATAAATTTATATACAAAAACCAAAAATTTTCTAAACAATCAAAAAATAGCAATCTGTTCATGAAAAAGAAAAAATACATTTTTTTTTTTACTATTTGATATTTTTGGTAAAGTGTCTATATTCAAAAGACCAAAAATATTTGTCAATAACACTTTGGACTAAATACAAATATGATTGCTAGTAAGAGAGGTAATGTTCCTATGTAATTGGCTTCATTTTTCTGGGTGGAAGTGAGACAAAACCCATGATAGCAAAAAATTGAGGATACATTTGTACAGGAAAAAGTAAAAACCATAGTATAATAAGGATAGTCTGCAAAAAAATGGAAAATAGAGGATTTAGTCGCATACTGGTTAAAAAAAAATCTACATTGAAAGAAAAAAATTGGTTGAATTGATGTTGCACATTAGATTTTTCAAAGTAGATTTATATTAGTAATGATGTTCTTGAGTGTCAAAGTGAATATCACATGTACACAGAGTTTTCATAATTCAGAACGTAGATGAAATGTATTCCATGTATTGTTTGAAAGTTGTCTCTACAATTGGTCGGAATTATTGTTGCAGTTATGGAATTTGCAAAATTCATTTTAGCTTGTTGTCATTTGGCTATACTGTGCATTCAACATTGAGATGATAGCAAGTATTTGTGCTTCCTTAGCTTTCTTTGTACTGTGTTAAAATTGATGAATTTAGAAACATCTGATGTCAAATCATTGGACAGAAGATTGGCGCTGCCTATTTCAAATGAGCTCGTCATCTCCACTACAATATTTAACTCCTCCACGCTTGGACCATAGTAAGGAATATTGAAGGATTCTAATTTCTCCTCCTTAATCAAACCCTACCAAAAAAATATTGATAACCTACTAGATGTATTGAAACCTAATTATGAGATAATAATATTGAATGATATAATTTACCTCCTTCACTAGCTCTGTGTATGCATCTTCCAAGTGAAAAGCACAAGCTCCCAACTCGCTTTGTTCCTTTATGTCAATAGAGTAACAGGCCAAGAGAGTGATGAACATGCATCCTCTAGGAATAATCTCTTCCACTCTGGAACCTAAGACTGTTGTCAATTCTTATTTGAATCTGTTGAGATAGGAATCAACTACTGCATCATTGGATATGTAGACATGCCCAGATTTCCAAGTTGGGGAACATATGTCCTCAATTCTAGAAAGATCCTGAAACTGAAAACGATTAATATTCCATATTCATTAGTAATAGGGAAAATTAAATGGAATAACCATGGGGATTAATGTCTTTCTCACTCACTTATTAAAGGCAATGGAGGATGGTGGAGGAATTGAGGAAATGGAGGGTTTTCGTTGGGAAAAAATTTCTATATTGTGATCCTAACACTGCTTATTCGAAGTAATATGTAGTTACCAGAGTCTTATCTTCATTGTGCATTGCTGCTATTGTTGGAAGTCTTAGAAACAATGTATTGAAATCATTCGATGGAAGATTGACGAAGTGAACCTTGATTTTTGGTACATTCATGCAATGGCGAATAAAAATGGGTTTGGCAGTTGTTACGATGGTATCATATGTGAGAAGAACATTCATCTCACTTGGACACCTAAAGTATTCAATGTGAAACACACCATTTACGACCTTTATCAAAGATGTGATGTTCTTTTATATCTGAGCTCCAAAAGGGGATTAATAGCCAGTATAAATTTTAACTGCACATCTATATTGGAATTGGGGTTGAAGAATTTCAATTCTTTGTAAATGAAAACATATTTTGGAATTGGTGTTAAGGAATTCCAATTCTTTATAAATTAAAATTTATTTGGATGGTTGATATTTCATATACTCGGAATATTCTTTCTCCCAGTCACAATTAGAGGAATTAAATTAAAGGTTTGGGAAATAGAAGATCATGATTTTCAATTTCAAATCCAAAAATATAGAATTAAAAATATTTTGGGCCACTTGTTAATAACTTTTTGTTTATCTTCCACTACCTGTGCCAATTCAGATTTCAATTCACAGTTTCAATTTGACTTCAATGCGCGATTGTTTTCAATTCCACTACAATGTTTGATCATTTATTCTGATTTCGTATTCTCTAAGATGGTGTTCATCTTGTTATAGGGTCATAAATTTGTATCTATGATATGTTGTGACATCCTCCCTTGCATCAAGTCCAATTAAAATGTAAAGTTTGAAGAAGTAGATGAAATGTTATCACTTCCATTTGATGACCATATTTTTGTGTATTCATTGTGGCTAGATGTTGTCTCCTAAAAATTAATAATAATATATTTTTATGTATAAACAAAATGTCTTAATATAATATTAAGATTTACAATATTAAGTTTACAATATTAAATATCTAAAATATGAAAGATAATATCGATAAACATATATCAATCATTTTTATTATTATTTATTATTGTAATAGTGCTAGCAAAAAACGATATAACAAAATCATGACGAGTTATGAAATATGAAAGATTATGACTACGATGACATAATATGGGATCATAGAATGACTTTTAAATATTTTAAAAGTTTCTTTTATTTCGAAGACTCTTCTAACTAATAGGTTGATAAATTTAATACTTTTAATGATATTTTTATATCTTTCGTAATTAATAAACAACGTCAATCGTGCAAAATTATACATCATAATGACGTCAACGTATTCTCTAAGCCTTCAAACGTCACGAGGGGGCTGCATTTTGAGATGTTATGGAGAAATTATGTGCTACACTTGGAAAACCTATCGAAAGTGTGAGGTTAAGATCGAATTTTACCAGTAAATTAATATCCACGAGACAATTTAACACTAATTCTACCAGTATTCCACTAGAACCTCTTAGACATGAAAATGCACATAATTTGTTTATAGATGGTGATTGCCGATTTTTTTGCACTAAATTTTTGGACTCTAATTGGAAATATGGACGTGGACAAAAGTGGGTTTCATAATTGGGTGATAAATTAAGAATCGAATCGCTAATGAATTGAAATGTGATGGAAAAGTGTATGACCACGATAAATAATATTGTAAAAATGTCAAACGTAGGTGTCATTTCATCAAACTTTACCATTGGACCCTCAAACTTTATTTTTATTCCATCTTCAAAAAGTCATCGGGAAATGGAGAAAGTTGTCCATAATACACAACGACATTGTTGGCAAATGGAAAAAACTGCCCTTCTTGGAGGTGGAAAAAGTTATCAACAAAATATATATATATATATATATATATATATATATATATATATATATAATACAAAATATTTAAAATGTTGAGGGTGGAAAAAGTTCTTGATAATAATATAAAATAAAAAATAATGGGAGACACGAGAAACCTTCCAGATAAGTTATTGAGGATAGACAAATAAGAACATTTAATCAATTAAATAATTAATAATTAAAACATAATGTTATATATGTTACATATATAAATTGTTGGATAACTGTAATTTCAACTTACCAAGTTACCAATAGTAGCATTAAATGCACTAGGAAGTTTGTCCTATGGTTTTTGAAAAATTCACTTATCTTCTTGAAGAAGTTTTTGGAGAGTTTAACTATCTTATTGAAGAAGCTATCCCCACTGACAATGTATACACTCCAGAATCTCCCTCGTAATGTATTAAAGTCTTTCTTTGGCGATGGAGAGAATGATTCTAGTGAGAATTTTGTTGTAAGTGGAGTTGTTGAGAATGTACAGTCTATGTGAAGTTCGAGTATGTCTAAGGGTGTATCGGTGAAGAGTTGTGCATTTGTCTGTGACGGGAATTTGGCCCTAAGCATCTCAAATCCAAAGAAAATATCGATTATTTCTTCCATTTGTTGGGCATGGAACTCAACAAGATGTTTTACTGGTATTCTTGACATTGCATTTGGTGGTAATTTGAGAAAAATCCAATTTTTTAAGGCAACAAAGTCACATGAATTATGCTTTGTATTTTTCATTTACTCTTGGTTCATTGATTCGAGAAGCTCATCTGTTTTTTCCACCAAGGCCCTATTAAATAGATTTATATAAACCATTTGCAACCATAGTTTGCCTGCAATTGCTGCATAATTAAAACTTGTTTAATTCAGGGCACTCTGAAATGAGTTTTGGTTAATTTCGAATGAAGTTGAGCATTCAATATTTTAAAAGTGGGATATTTTAAAAACTAGGGTTATTAATGAAAAAAAGATTTTTTATGAACCTCAACCTCTTTATTGTTAATACACTACTCAAAGTTCAAACTAAGTGAAATAAGATTGTGGTCGTTTTTATGTGTCGCTAAGTTCATCGAAATTTCTAAGTAAAAAGTAAATTATGGCCGTGAAATCAGTTTGTGGTATTTTCTTTTTTTCTTTCTTTTTTCTTTTCTTTCTTTGTTTCTTTGTTTCTTTTTTTTCTTTTTGGTCGTTTTCAATATTTTAAATAATAGGAGCGGCTAGTTTTGGAGTACGGTTTTCTTTTGGTGCTAGAAAAAAAAAAAGGTGAGAGAGTGCCGTATTATCCAATGATTTTTGAGTTGTGAAGTTTAATATAATTTTATGACTTGTGCTTGTAGGTGTTATTATTTGTGAGTAAGGAGCCATTAAAGTTATTGGTAAGAAAATGTTATTATTTAGCTATTAAAGCTATAAATTGGTACTTGAGGATTCATAAGTTTAGTACAATGGATAACATATTCAGGGAATTTTATTTATCTGACTCTAACAACTTAGATAGTGAAAACTATGAAAATTGGAAGTTTAAGCTGCAAAATTTGATGAAAGGCTACAATATATGGATGATCGGGTCTTGAGCTAAAGTCAAGCCAAAGCCCCCTGAAGCCACAACTGCTGCAATTCAAGATTGGGAGTTACGGGAGAACAAAGAAAAAGTTATTTTGCAGATGTTCGTTAAGGACAACATTATTGCACATATTACAAAGTGCAAAAAATCCAAGGGGACATAGGACACCCTCAAAAATTTGTATGAGACGAAGACTGCAAATTGAATGTTATATTTAAAGAGTAAACTTCTTTCAATTAAGATGGAAGAAAATGAAAGTATGAGTAATTTTATTTCTTGAATTAAGGATCTAAAAGATAAATTTGGTGACATTGGTGAAACAATATATAATACATATGGTGAAAAAATATCTAATACATATTTGGTTGCTATGATATTAAATGGAATTCTTAATGAATATCCAAAGTTTATCACTGGTCTTATAGCTAGAGAGAAGGCTACCATGTTTGATCAGTTGGCATGTACTCTTATGCAGGAAGTACAGTGAAGAAGAAGTCTTAATAAGAAGTCTACCGATTCAGATTTAGAGTTGATGGCTAAAGGGAGGCAGCCCTTCAAGGGAAAACACTGGGAGAAAAATAAAAACAAAAGGACACAATAAAATTATTTCTACTTACAACTTTACCAAAGTCAAATGCCAAATCAAGTAGAGATGATGTATTTTATTATTGTGGAAAACCTGTTCATTTTGCTAAGAATGGCACGAAAAGAAGGTCTAATCAATTTAAGAAAAGAAGGCATACACAAAACCATGTTGATAGAGATGAGGAAATCAATCATGATTTTAGCAATCTTAAATTATTTGTGTCTAATGCTGCTTTATCAACATAAACAAATGATGATAATGTTTTTTTTATAGATTTTGCTGCATCAATCCACATGTCATGCAAAAGAGATTGTTTTTATACTTATTATGAAGTTAATAATGGTGCACACATCTATTTAGGAGATAACAGATCATACGAAATTAAAGGATATGGTGATATAAGTGTTATGATACTTAATGGACAAGAAAAACAAATTCAAAATGTCGTGTATCTTTGAGGATTAAAGAATAACTTAATTTTTGTCTCTACTATTACAAATCAACATTTAAAATTTAAATTTGTGAAACCACATTGTTTGATAAAGGATATGTAGGACAACTACAACGTTGTTGCAAAAGGAATGAGAGTTGGAGGATTATACAATTTGAATGTAAAAAAGAATGGGGATCAAGATTTGGCATGAATGGGCATGTCAAATATAGACCTTTGGCATCAAAGGTATGTAAAATTAAATCATAATGACCTAATGTTACTACAAAATAAAATGATGGTAGAAGGCATTCTAAATATTAAGAGTGAACACTTTTAATGTGAAGGTTGTGAACTAGGAAAACAACATAGGGAAGATTTTCTTGTACATCAAGAGATAATAAAATGTGAAACACTTGAATTAGTGCATAATGACATATGTGGTCCTATGCAGTCTAGGTCACTTGGTGGAGCATATTACTTTTTTATATTTATTGATGATAACACTAGATACACTTGGGTGTAATTTATAATAAATAAAAGTGCTTTATTGAATAATTGAAAGAATTCAAGAATATCGTTGAAAAGAAAACAAGAAATAACACTAAAATTCTTCGATCATATAAAGGTGGTGAGTACACTTCAGGAATTTTTTTCAAAAATTGTAAATAAAATGGAATTATGAAACAATTTACACTAACACATAAACCTCAAAAAAATGGAGTAGGTGAGAGAAAGGATAAAACCTTAGATGAATGTTTTCGTAGTATGTCAAAAATTAAAGGAGTTTCTAATAGTTTTCGACTGAAGTCATTAATACAGTTTTATACGTCAAACATAGAAGCCCTACAGAATATCTTGAGCATAAAATACCATTTGAAGAATTTTATGGTTTTAAACCTAAATTTAGTCATTTAAGGATATTTGGATGCAATGCCTTTGCTCATAATCCTAAAGAGGATAGGATAAAATTAGATGCTAACGCTATCAAATTCATTTGTATTGGATATTGTACTGATAAAAAAACATATAAAATGTACAATCCAAGTACTCACAAGGTATTTTCAATTAGAGATGTTATACTTCATGAGTATGTAGATAAAAAAATAAAAGAAGATGAACATAACATATGGCATTATATTTATTAAATCTTTAAAGAAGAAGAAGAAGTTTTGGAATCATCTAAAGCTAAGGAAAGCATGGACATTCCAGAAGACATTTCAAGAATTTAAATTCCACAAATAAGTAATGAAGGCACTCCACACAGAAGAAAGAGAGGAGAATGTACTCCACAGTGTAGTGATGTAAACACGAGAAATTCAAACCCATATCAGGTATAAATATTATGCTTTAATGTCTCAAGTAATGATTTTTTTAGCCTTTAAATTATAAACAAGCCAAAAATCATAAAGAATTGATGGAAGTAATTATAGAATAATATGACTCGATAATGAAAAATGAAGCCTGGGAATTAACATAATTAACTAAAAATAAACTCCCTATAGGATCAAAATGGTTTTACAAGAAAAAATAAATGTTGATAATAGCATAGGCAAGTACACATTAATATTTGTTGCAAAATGTTATTCAACAATGGAAGGTATATATTATGAAGATACGTTTGCTCTAGTTTCAAAAATGATTACAATCAAAATAATGATAGAAATGGACACTAAATATGATTGAAAACTACATAAATTAGTTGTGAAGTCAAATTTTATAAATGGGGAATTGAAAGAGGATATTTGTATTGTAAACTAGAAGGATTTTTAAATAAGGGACAATAATATCCTATATGCAAGTTAAAAAAGGCCTTATATGGACTAAAACAGGCACCCAAATCTTGTTATGATAGAATCTATAAATTCTTCTTTCAGCAAGGATTTAACAAATTTAGGAAAAATGATCCTAATTTGTATATTAATTCATATAGAAATTTAGATGTAACATTAATCTCTATATATGTTGATGATCTAATATAACAAAGAGTGCTCCTAAATTGATTAAAGATATAATAAGGAAGTTATCACAATAATTGTAGATGAAGGATATTGGACAAATTCACTATTTTATAGGTCTTGAACTATGGAGAGATAATGGAAGGACATTAACCACACAAATAAAATACATAAACAAAGTACTAAAGAGATTTCAAGTGAAAGGATGTAAAGAACTAAGTACTCCATTGGAACACAATATCAAATTGAGAAATGATGATGGAACAAAATAGGTGAATGGAGCATTGCATCGAAAATTAGTGGGAAACCAACATTATCTCACTACCACTAGACCAAACATTGCTTATGCAGTAAGCATGCTTAGTTAATTCATGGATAAGCCTGATGAAAGCCATTGGATAGCTACAAAAACAGTCCTTCAATATTTAAAGGGAACTATCAATTTCGGTATTGAATATACTAAAGATTGTAATGTTGAATTGGAATGTCATTTTGATTTCGACTCGGCTGGAAATCCTCCACTAGATACGTGTTCAATATAGGATCAAGAACTATATCATGGAGTAGTAAGAAACAAATAAAAATTTCCTTATCATCAACTAAAGTAGAGTATAAATCATTATGTAGTGTCACTCGCAAAGAAATATGTCTCATAAGGATACTTGAAGGTGCTCGAGAACCTCAACAAGAACCTACAGTGATTATATTTGATAATCAAATCACCATCAAATTGGCGAACAATAATGTATTTCATGGAAGGTCCAAGCATATTGACGCATAACCTCATTTTGTAAGGGGAAAAGTACAATGAAAAGAAATTGACTTAATATATTATAATACAACTGAAAATGTGATTGAAATATTCGCTAAGACTCTTGGGAAGGTTACATTTGAGATTTGTAGAGGTTATGTGTTGTACAAAATCAAGATTATGTTGTAAGCCTAGATGAGACTTAGACGAGTAGGCATGTCAAAAAAAAGTATATTTGTGTCTTATGCATTGTGTTATAGCACATTTTGTGTTTTTTTCATATGGTTGGAATTATGGAGTGTTGGATAATATTAATTCCAACCTACGAAGCTACCAACCACATTAAATGCAACAAGAATTTTGTCTCGTGGTTTCTGGAGATTTCACCTAGCTTCTTGAAGCAGTTAATCTAGATGCCTCCTCATCATGTATAAAATTACTTCTTCGGCAATGGAAAGTTAAATTTGTGATTGAGTGTTCAAAGTGTGATTTAAATAACATGGAACAAGATTTATGGGAATTTATATCCACTTTGTTATAGATATTCTTAGACTTTATTACCATATGCCTAAAAAAACCATAACTCACTTGATATAGCACTTTTTCATATGATTTTTTATTTTGAAATTAATAAAATTAACCTCCCTCATATAATTATAATTAATCAAATTTATATTCATTATTTACACATTTTGTTGGGTGGAATGGTCCAGGTCGAAAATTCCTTTTCCTTACATTTTTTCTAGTATTATGCCTAATTATTCTGTTATTACAGGTGTAGTGTAAATATGAAATGTTGGATATCGTAAATGTAAACACACCGTACAATTACACTAAGTGACTTTCGAAACCTACGTACCCAAATAATTTTTATTAAATTTTAACATATTATATATATTTCCTATTTAAAATCATAGATCCACCTTAACTTTGGATCTACCAAGCCCCTACAGTGATCAAATCCCACAAGATGCAAACCTCTTAATAAGTGAAAAACTTTAGAAAAGGTTTTCACTTTGAGAGATTTGATTCCTCTTCGTGCTTGGTAGACTAGGAGTTAATGTCTCTGTTATTTCTTAATAATAATATTTATATCTATATAAATTTCACATGAGACACTGCTATTTTTTATTTTATTAACAATTGATAATACATATAGCCATATAAAGATGCACTTCGCATTTTTTTATAGTGTATTTAATATATTTTCAGTTTAATTTTAAATAGTGTGTTTAATATAATTTCAATTTAACTTTCAAATGTATTATACATCATTTTTGCTTTTGTAAGCTTGGTAGGACTATATATTCATCATGTCCAATATATCACCCCAATCGGGGCGGGGAATTGAGCTAGTGACTTCACCTCGAGGAGTACGTTAACAGATCACTGGATCACCATCTATCCAAGACCCTACATCATATTGGTTATATAAAGAATTGAAAAATATCATGGTTACTAATATGAATTATCATTATTTTAATTTAGATGGTAAAAATTATATATATATATATATATATATATATATATATATATATATATATATATATAGAGAGAGAGAGAGAGAGAGAGAGAGAGAGAGAGAGAGAGAGAGAGAGAGAGAGAGAGAGAGAGAGAGAGAGAGAGAGAGATATTTTTAATTTTATTAATAATAAAATAAAAATATAATATAACAATTTGAAGGAATAAAATTATTACTTTTATCATTTTTTTGGTGGGTAAATATTTCGTTTTGTCTATTATTTGATCTAACTCTTTAGAGAAACAATTTATCTAATGTATATCCTTCCATAATTGATTGTAGAACACTTATTGACACAATAAAGCATGCACATACTATATATAATAAATTATTTTCTCTATTTATTTAATAAAAAATAGTTTATTGTGGTTTTATCAATCTAACATGTAATTGGAGATGCACAAAGAAGACTTGTGCTACTCACTTCAATATACGTCTCCATAAAATGTGATAATATAAGTTGGTATATGCAGGTATACTAGTCTACATCCATCTTAAGTCCGGATATACCATGTGCCACGAGGGATCAAAACTCCTTTCACTATAAAATAAGTTTGGTAGATCCAAAGGTAAGATAGGTAGTTTAATTTCCCTCTTTAAATAGCATATATTCCTTATGAATACTATGGGTCAATAACCATGGGTTCTCATAAACTTGACCTTCAAGACTATCACTAACTTGACAAAGTCAAATTTAGCTTGACTACTTAACATAAATTAATAAAAATAATAATTTTATACTACAATTTTTGTTTTTATTCTTTTATTTTGAAGTTATTTTTATTTAAAGTATGCTTACTTTTATTTTATATTTATTTAGTCAAAATTTTTACAGAGCATTAAATTACATTACAACATATCTACAATACTTAGCTAGACAGGATGTAGTGGTGCAATTATTTTTTTTATTATTTTATTTTATTTAGTTTTATTTTATTTTATTTTATTTTTATTTTGATGTAACTTAAGTGAGTCAAAATGTTTACATAACATAGAAATATAGGATATGATAAAACATTATAACATCTCTTGTATAGTGAGCTATAGAACATCTCTAAGCCCAATAATATATTTAAAAAGTGATATAATATTATTTATATTGAATTTTAAGACAATTAAAGTGTTAGTTTTAATTAGATTGAATATAAAGACTTTTAACTAATACATTAAGTTCTATGAGTTAAATATATTCTAAATTTTGAATTATTAGGTACGTTTATTAAAATATATATTAAAATTTAAATATTAATATTATTTATAATAAAACTTAATTTGTCTTATAAATAAACATTTTTTTCTATATTTTGTTATTAATAAATATTGAAAATAAAATATATATTAAATTTAAAAATAAATTATATTAATAAAATATAATTTATTTTTTAATATCATTAACATCTAAATATATTTTAATTTAAACATAATTTAAATTTAAAATGATTCCCAATTCATATCTTCCATCATATCATCTCTTTAATCATTTAGGATTATCTTTCCAAATAGGAACAAGCTTGTTGACAATGTTTCTTCTATTAAGAAGACCACGTGGGGGAGAAGCTTAGTTCGGGGATAGTTTCTATTTGCTTGTTTCTTGGAAAGAGCAACTAAATTAAGTTCTTAGTTAGGTGTGGGGATAATTCCTTCGTTAAGTTGAGACTCAAGATACAGACGTTTCAACTTATACTCCCACTAATCTAATTTTCCATTGTCAATCGAAATATATTTTCATTGGCTAATCTATTCAATGTTTGGATTGAACTTACTATTAATGTGGTGTTTTTTAATATCCAGAATAGGATCCATGGCTCTAATAAAATCTATGAAAATTTAGTTGGAAACCTAAAATTAGATGCATCTCAATTTGCATAGTTGGAATCTTTTTCAATATTTACTTTCGACCTTGATAAAGATACTCAAGATCAGTTGAAAATGGGCCAATGATTATAATTTTTTTTGTTTAGTTACGTGCGTATTTAATAAAGAATAAACTTCAATTTGAATAAATTATACATTATATTGGTAAATTTATGGAAGAAGTAAAATCGTTTCTGAAAGAGACTTTCAAGAAACATATTAAACTTTTTGTAATGTGATTATTTTATCAGCGGCATTATTTAGAATAGGAAAACGAAAACAATTATTTATTCCAATAAATTACACAACGATTTAAAACAATTGAAGATAATTGCATCTAATAAGATTTGAACCCACACCAAACGTTTGGAACACACATGTCTTATCAATTAGAGGATGGATCATATTTCTCTCTTCCATTTTTCATTTTCAATCTCTTCGACATACATTGTCCCGATCCAACTTTTTATTAGCAATGCGGTTATAGGATAGGAAAAGAGTGGAATCATTTTCACATTGCAAAGGAAAATCGAGTTCAACTTAATTGTGAAATTATATTATATACTTAATCACTTTATATATACCTATTTTGTCGATATAAATAAGTATAGAATAGGTGGATATATATTAGCGAGTAGCAAGAATCGAACCCACATTGTTAGCTTATAAGAATATGAGTTATGATCGACATTGAATATTCAATGCTTTTGATTTAGAACCAAACATGAGAATTTCAAGCCATTTTGTTTCTTCATGGGGATAAAGAGTGGTATAAGGGAAGAAGAATAATATTTATACCAAATCCTTGTGAAAGGATAATTAAATTCTTTTTTTTCTCATTATTAATAAAACCCTGATTTCTTATCATACCCATGGAATCTATGTTAGTTCTTCTATTTTCTCATTTTCTCTCTTTTAGTGAAGGGCTCCAAATTATAGAATACTTACTCACATCCTACAAAATCTCGATGGAAAGAGAAATTTTAAAAGCTTCAAATAATAAAAAATATTTCTAGTTACTTTGTTCATTGCTTCTATTGAATTTGATCCCTAACAAAACAAATTCCATGAAGCTCCAACAAAATGCCGATAAAATTTGATATTGGAGAGGAATAAATATAGTAATTCATTTTTTGTAACTTAATTATTCAAATGATTCCATAGGGGTATTTTAATTGGTGATTGTTCTGTTATGAAATATGATGTAAACCATGAGATTCAATGTTCAAAACCCAATCGATAAACCCCAAAAAATTTCAACTATTCAAAATGAAGAGATCATAAAAGAGGTTTAATTTTTATTATTTTTTTTTCTTGGTTTTACAACAAGTATTTTAGCTCTCAAATTAGGCAAAGCATTGTATGAATGACTTTTCACTTTTTTTTGGTTTGGTTGATGACTAGGCTAAGCAAATTAGAAAAAATAGAGGAAAATAAATAAATATTTTAAATTAAATGAGAATTAACCATATTTGTTTTTATCCAACTAAATCATTTTAATATTCATTATATTATTGTTACCATCTTGTTACCAGATGTATATGCTATTGTGTACACCTTTACTCCACCATTCATTTTGTTACATGAACTCTTCCATCTTGGAGAGATGGCTGAGTAGAGAAAATTAGTGGATTGTTAATATGTAGTGTGTATCATCCATATCAATGGCTCGAATCCCTCTCTTTGTTAATCCACTTATAATCACATTTAAATTTATATTGAAAAGTGATTAGTTGAACTAGATTGTTGAGGTCATTTTGTGATGAAAATATGTGGAAGAATTTATACTTATGTTTCATATCTAAAAAAATGCATAATTATCATCTCCTTAGTCTGTGTAATTTTAAAACACTTTAGAAGTGAGAAGTAATGTATTTGCTACCCATTTATTATTAATGTAGACTTAATGTTAGAACTTGGAGTCCAGAAGAAAGAATCTCACTGTAAACGTTAACAATAATAAATGCACAAGTAGAAGGAAAAGCATGTGAGATAAAGTTAAGATAGTCATCAAATAGACAGATACTACCATTAAAGAAGGTTACTACAGTCGTTTGAAAAGGAGTATGTAATATTATACAAATTCCTTGAACCTCAGAAGTAAAGGAAAGCATTAATAATATAAGAGAATTCATATCAAAATGTGATTAATTCCATGATAATAGTCATCTCTATAAGTATTTATTTTCTTCTATTTACATATCTTTGCTTCAGTCAAGTAATTGTCTAACTAGTATCCTCTATAAAAAAACTTGCAAGGAGCGGAATATATTGTTATCTACGATTTTTTTTATAAATTTTCCTTATTTATCTATAGTTTTTTATAAAAGGATAAGTGTTCATTGGTGTCAAACCTCCATCTTGACCATCACTGATTGTATAATCATGCAACAATCATGGCTAAATTTCTATTTTTTACTTTGGGAGATTTCCAACATCAATAATAAATAATTAGAGCATATATATATTATGTTAGGGTAATTTTGACTCTATTATTGGTAGTTTATGGGATTGATATTTCGATAGTTGATGGTTCTCTTGTGGTATTCTAATGTTAACTCGACTGTTTGTTGCATTGGTTGTTCCCATGGTATCTTGATGTAACTCCATCATTTTCTTTCGTTGGATCATTATGTTGAAGAGTTTGTTTATGACATAATAAAAAACCTAGAAACTACTCACTATTTCTTGGCGAAGTTAGCCCAAACTAGGTGAACACCATTAATTTTGTCTCTGATTAGTTTTTCATGATTTTTATATATTTGTGTGCCTATTATATCTATGCAAGTATGTGTGTATATTTCGGAATAATATTTCCCCAACTTTAATTAAATTATCAATATTTATTATGTGGATTGTAGGGATTTAACCTCCATGAAAAAAATTAGAATATTCTTAGTAGTAATTACAGGTCAAAGGTTAAGATTTATCTCAAAAAAAATTATGCTATTTTTTCTTTTAATTAAATTTATTAATTAAAAAATTCCATATGAACATATTTAATATGAATATGAGCTATATTCATGTGGTATATATAGCACAATATTGCCCCATGATATTGTGACAAAACCTATTTACAAGTTAACAATCTCGATGGTAAAGTGGGAGCGAATCTCCATGGTTAAGAATCTTGTGACATGTTTATTTAAATGTATATATATTTAACTAATATATTAATTTTATTTATAAATAATAATAATAGTAATTTAAAATAAAACTATAATTCAGTTAATTTTAGGATTTATTTTAATCCTGGCAATGTGAGATGTATCATGATGTAAGTGTTTTGATGCCTATAATTTCCATCCAATTTATATAGTTTCATTCATTTATGTATCTCTCATTTTTTATAACAATTAGTATGATAGCTGGTAAGCACTTATTGAATGATATATAGTGAGTTCCTATCAATGGTATTGGGAGATTTACTACTTGGACATCCAAATATGCAAAGAGATGCATATATTAGAATAGTTGGGTAGATTTACTAGCTAGATATTTTGACCATATCGAGGAAGAACAACCCCCTATGTGAGTAAAGGAAATGAGTTTGATATGTTGTTTGATTTACAATGGTGATAAAGCATAATGTGCTAATGGGCGACTAGGTTGATATCTCCTTTGAAAATTAGGTCTGAAGGTCACATCAAGGTGAGAAGAGCTTAATAACACATCTCACATGATGTCTCTCTCTCTCAAACATAGAAGGGATAGACAATGAAATTGATGAATGAACTAATTAAATACATAGAAGTGTGGAAAATGTACTCATATAGTAACTTAAAATTAGTTTGTTGTAACACTTATTTTTGTAGCATACATTTTGTAGTGCAATGGTGCATGTAATTATGTATGATCTGTTGAGAAATGTAGGGAAACTTATTTAGGGATTCTTATTAATTTGATTTCTCCATTATTTGAAAATTTCTTGTGATTATTTATTAATTTTTATTCTTTTTTATTTCATTTTCATCCTCAAGGAAATTTCCAAAGATTCAAAGACAAAAATATGACATGAAATGTAGGTACTCAACCATGGAAAACCCCCTATGAAGGGGAAAACCCAATAAAACTCTTACACTAGTAGGTTCAAATCAAATTTCAGACAACCAGGACCCAAGACCAAAATTAATGACCTCCTTCACTCTATCAGGTCATCCTTTCATGAATAAGTCACACTTTAAAGGAGAGAGTCAAGGATCATATCATGTTTACTAGGGTTCCAATCCCTCTATTCCTTCTTCTTCAATTTCTCGGTCTCCTACACCTTTTTGGTCTTGTAACATTTCATAAAATTGATTTTGAGTCATAGGAAACCTTCTTTGGGATTGGTTTTCTTCTTGGCATAGTATATGTTCTTCTTTTAACATTTATTACTTCATATATACTTCTTAATTGGAGATCGAATCACATGTGTGTATATTTCAATAGGTCGAATGTATGATTATAAATATTATTTCAAAGCTTCATTTATCAAGGCTGGCATATCTTATTTGAGGCCGACATGAAGGAGACTAGGTTGACTTGACGGAGCAGGGACAATACACTATAACAAAATTTATCATTCTTGCTACAAACATCTCGAGAAGGATTTAGAATATAATAATGATGGGAATGACTCAATACATAACCCTAGAAGCCTAAAATGGGGGCTTTACCTATTAACCATTCACCCAGGCATAAAACCAATTCCCTAATAAGTTAATTTATTTCAATAAAAAAATTATTTTTCTTTCTTATTACAAATACATTACATCATGACTTAAGTACAATTATGAATACCAACACTAGTTACATTTTTTAACACTCCCTCTTAACCAACGAGGTATTCATAATTACATATAGACAAAAGTACATGGAAAATATCTAATGATATTATCTGTTAAGAGTCACAACACACACAGTGCTACAAATTAGATACCTTTCCAGGGTGTTTTAATATTGTGCGAATAAGGTGTGTTCCAAGCTTTAGCCACTCTAATCACCATTATGCTTTAGATTTAACACCAACCCAGGGATACATGTGTGTATTCAAGGTTATAACTATAATACCAATGAAACCCTAACTAATTTGGGATCTATACATCATCACAGGTCATCTAGATGTCCTCTCAAGCATTGTGTCACCCTAATAAGATTCATCTCTCCTTATCAACTAAATCAGATATATCAATAAGTCCAAGTATGATTCAAACACTCAACATTTTCACAGAAAGATAATGCACAATCACAACCCCAATTAGTAATAAAATTTCAATATGGTTAACTCAAACCTCTGGGGTTCTCAAATATAGTTATGCTACTTAGGTCATCATCAACCACATCTTCGTTGGAAAAATTCTTCTTTAAATTCTATAACAACACCCTATTCAACCTTAGCACTGCTTCCATATCATCTTGTTTACAACTTTTTCATTCACAAGTATCTAGCTATAATGCTTCAGCCATGATATTTATTCTTTTTTCAAGGCTTTTATTTTAGTTTTCACATCATGGCATCCCTCTAAGCTATGGATATGTACACTTCCTTTCGTCCAAGATCGATCTCAACCTAGGGAGATCAACAACTTCATTCTTACATATTATTTATCATAACAATATAGAAATTTAAACCTTCAAAGCTTCATTTCTGCAAGAACATCATTGAAACAATGCTCTCTTTATTTGACGTCATCATCAATCCTGTATCTTCCATCATCCATCATGCTCATCATTATTATCATGTCATCTTCAACTATGAACATCTTCAACATCTTCACGATTATGTATGTACAAATAGAAAGTACAACCAAGTACAAATATATAGAAGCATGAAGTGAACTATATCAAAATAGGGTTATCATAATGGAAACATCAAAGTAATAAAGCTTTAGGCTTCAAAAATTTAAACATAGATAGGTTCGCAATCAACAACAGTCGTGTTCTTTTATGCACATCAAACACTTTTCTAGGGTTTTGTCATAAACCCTAGATTCCATCATCGATACTTAAAGCCTTTAGATATTAAGCTAGAAATATCATTTTACATCTCAGGCTTCAATATTATTCTGCAGAATTTCATATCAAACTCCATTAGGGTTTTTTCACAAACCTTATATTAATATATTATTAATTTTTTTTATCATAAACACTATATACTAACGTCAAACTCCAAAATTAGATATACAAAAATTTTGACTAGACTAGGGTTTCAATTGTGCAAAATTTCATACACCTAGGATGTCATTCCTAGGATTGACTATTGCAAGGGTTTTTTCATAAGCCTTAATTTACCAAACCTGAAAATCTAGTGTTTTATCATATAATCCAAACATTAGCAAAAAACCCTAAAATTTTAGGGTTTCATAACACGAACAAACCTTAAACCTAAAGAGAGTAGTATTTCATCATAGGTTCTAAACTTCATCAAAAAACCCTAATTAGACCAGGGTTTCATCATTAGCATACTCTAAGCATTGAAAGCCTAGGGTTTTATAGTGAACCCTATAGATTACAGTTTCACCCAACATGAAAAAAAATGGCAAGAGATATTGTGATAAGGGTAGATTGAATCTAGAGATTAATCACCCTAAAAAGAATCTTTATGATTCAAAACCCTAGACATGAAAAAGTTAGCAATATAAATTTCAAATGAAGAATATTTATACATTTTGAATAAGATTTGTAGGAAATTGAGTGCAACATACCTTAAGTTGTTCTTTTAACAAATCTTAACTAAATTTCTTTCTCCTTTTGAATCAATCCATAGTTTTGTTGTAAGCTCCCACTTAACCTACATACTTTTCCTTCCAAAGAATAGTTTCAAGCAACAATATTGAGGAAAAATAAAATACCAATCTCTTGTAAGAAGGGTTTTCCTTTTGCATAATATCATTTTTATGAACAAAATTTTCTTGGCAAGGATCATTAATAACCTATGTTTTTTCATTATTTACACAATCTAAAAATAAATATGTCAAAGTTATTGCGAATGCTTGTTATAAACCTACAACCCTAGATAGCATGAGTGTGGGATCCTTTAAAGAAAACAAGAGAAATAATATCATTATAATGAAATACTTATCCAATTCAAAAACCAAATAACTTAAAACCTAGTCATTTTATGTTGGAATCAAATGAAGAGTCATACATACCTCATACGTTTGTCTTTTATTTATTTTACTACTCTCCTTGAAATATAAAGTCATATTGTTAAAATTTGAGATATAAGTAACAAAACAAAGTAATACTTACCTTCTGACTTCAAGTTGGTTTCCTTTCTCTTGAATTTTCACTGTAGTTTTTCTTTTGTAACAAGAATCATTCCAACAAGATTCTAAATTGGACTATTGATCATATATTTATTGGATGACTGAATTTTTGATATAGGAGAGTTGCTGCATGTATGCCTTTTTCTTTAATGTGACATCCTTTGAAAGAGAAGAGACTTCCAAAAACAATATTTACGTTTTTCTTTTCCATTTTTCAATCACTATGGAGACTTCATAGGTTCACATTTTATCTTACTATTCAGGATTGAATTATCAGTCTCATGATCGTGTCCTCTTATCATGACCTTTAAGCTTTTACACCATTGTATATTAAAGGTACAAGACTGTGAAATTGTTCTAAATATGGTGACTATAAAATATCTTCAAAATTCCATCTTGGTCTTACATCTACATATATATGCAGAGGTATTTGTGACTGAAACATCAAGTTGTTCCTTCTTGCTAGTTTTCTAGCCTTCAAATATATTTATGTTCTTGATGTCACAATTGAAAAAAAGTGCATAGATTTCTGAAGATTTCGGATTTTTGAGGAGACAAAGTACTCATATTAGAAAGGTTATTCTAGACCGTAATATTTTTCCTAGAACTTCGCGCTTTCTACCAAACAATTTGACCTTCATTGGGCTATTAATCTAGCCTTTGAGGCTTTAATAACAATTCTTCTATATTCTTCAAGATATTTTACTTGTATCTCTGAAATCTATGGTTTAATCACAGGGTTTCTATACTTTTTATATATGCTTGGAATGTCAACTTGCTTGCTCAGAATTTTCTTCTAGGAGATGTCTCTAAGGCAACTAACCCTCTATTACTCTTGTAATATTGTAACTGGCCTTCTGCAAATGAACCACGATTTGATACCATGTTGAGAGATCTAGGACATCTTTTTTTGGGATTCTTATTAATTCATTTCTCCTTTACTTGACAATTTCTTGCGATTAGTTATTACTTTTATTATTTTTTATTACATTTTCATGATCAAGAAAATTTCCAAAACTTAAAAGAGAATACGGGAATTACAAAATGTAGGCACTTATTCACTAAAAAACATTCATGAAGGGGAAAACTCTGTGAAACTCTTCCACTAGTAAATTCAAATCAAATTTGAGACAACCATGACTCGAGACCAAGAAAAATGACTTCCTTCACTCCATCAAATCAACCTTCCATGAATAAGTCGCACTTTGGCATATCAAGTCAAGGATAATAGCAAGCTGACTAGGGTGTTGGTCCCTCTATTCATTCTTCTGCAATTTCTTGGTCTCCTGCACCTTTTTGGTCATGTAACATTTTAAAAACTCACATCTAATCTTAGGAATACAAAATTGATACCTTCCCTGGGCTTTCTTCACTTCTTGACATAGTATAAATTTTCCTTCTATCATTTTGTCCTTCATAAATACTTATTAACAACAAATTGAATCATGCATGTATGTTTTAGTAGATTGAGTGTATTATTATAAATAATAGTTCGAAGCTTCCTATCTTGAGGCTGACATATCTTCTTTGAGGCCAACTTGAAGGAGGCTAGATAGACTTAATGGAGGAGGGACAATGCACTATAATAATATTTTTCTTTCCTAATACAAATATCCCAAGTAGGATCTAGAATAGAATAATGATGACAATGACTGAGGACATAATCCTAGAAGCCTATAATGGAGGCTTTACCTATTAACCATTGTTCCAAGCATGAAACTCGTGCTTTAATAATTCAATTTATTTTAATAAAAAATTATTATTATTTCTTTTGACAAATACATTACATCGTGAATCAAGTAAAATTTTGAAGACTAACACTAGTTACATTTTTCAACATGATTTAAGTTGTGGAATTGATCATTTATGTACAAGGATGGTAGGTCTAGACTTATACTACATTTAAGGGGGAGGAAAGGAGGGGGGATGGGGGAAGGGCACATAAAAGTGATATTTGAGGATGTGAAATGGTTATTGAATCATATGAGAGAAAGAAGGCTATAAAATTGATATATACTTATCCATATTTTCTTGTGGATTGTAAGCCATGTTTAGGAGGGGATTTTTAGATTAATTAGGGTAACCTTGACTTAGTTAAATCCTAATGTAAAATAGCCTATTTAAGTTTATGTTGGCTCTATTGCTAGTGTATTTTTAGCATTGTGAGTGCATGGTAAAAGAGGAGTAGAGTGTAAAAACATTCAGAAGTATTCCCTTGACATATAAAAGGCCTAGCCATTTCTTTGTGGACATAACCTTAATTAGATTCACCACTTAAATTTTGTCTCCTATAAATTTTTCATGATTAGGACCATCTACTTCTAGAATTTTAATTTAATTATCAATAATTATTGGATGGATAATACTGATTTAACCTCTAGTGAATATTCTAAAATATTATTAGTGCTAGTTGCATATCAAATGTTGAGATTTGTTTCAAAAATAGTTTTACCTTTCATGTAATTTTAGTATTTTACCATATATATATATATATATATATATATATATATATATAAAGAAGCATCACATGAAATGAGTTACATTTTTTTTAACATGTCGCTACAATATTGTAACAAAACATATTTATTAATGTGTAAATATAATTTGTTACAACACCATGGGATATTATGATGGCTTATCAATACCACATGCACAAGCATCATATTCTTATGAAACTATTTTTAATTTATTAAGTTAATTAAAAAAATAAAAGAAAACATAGCTACCTTGAAAATAAATTAAAATCTTTAATTTGTGAATAATATTTTAAAGTATTATAAATAAATAAATTATATACCATCTTAATTAAATTAAAATTATAATAACTCTATTACAAAATAAACATATGCACATGACACATGTAATGATTTAAATATCTTGAAATTTTTTCTTAACACACACATGGAACTCTAAAGTGTTAATTTTTCTGAGTTTCTATCTCTCATAATAATAAAATAGTTTTAAAACTGATAGAAATTTTGAGGGGTTATTTACTACAAAAAATCAACCATCCCTCCCATTGATTACTTTAAAGGGTAGCAGCTTAGGAAATAATATATGTAACCCACCCTAACTGGATAAAAGGTTCTTTCTCTTTCAATTTTATAATGCAAAAATTTGAATGAATTAAATAATTTAGCGATCTGAACTCTGTCCCCTTAAATAGTATACATTTAATAACTTGAATATTCAGTGATGGGAAGCTTGAAATGATATTCTCAATAGAAACGTGAAACTGGTAGAAAACAGATAATATTTTATTCAATGACTATTACATTTTGGGCTTCCCAGAAAAAATTCCAAGAAAAATGCTACCCCTAATGTATGTTACACCATGCTCAACTAATCACGACCACAGGGTTCTATGTCTCACCATTTATGTTCTTATTGAGTTATACAGCATGAATGTATGTAACCATGATTGAAGAAGCTATTAAAGTGTATCATTTGCGAAGGAGAAACATAATCACCAGGTGAAGTGCATTGTGCAAGTACTCTCCATATTTGGCAGCGGCTCTTTTCTCAATCCTAGAGAAAAAATAATCTATCAGATATTCATTCCATCCCAAGTGGGCTCCCACAATATTCTCGAACTAGGCTCTGTAATTATTTCCTACTATTCTCCCAAACATATCCTCCTCCCCTTTTCCAACCTCTAACAATGGATGCAAAGGAAACCCACTCAGAGTCCTCTCGCTATCTATTTCAAAAGAGTTCTCTGTCTCCACCACTATCTTTAGCTTCTCCATACTTGGTTATCCAGAGTTATGCAGTGACACAACATAATACACATGTAACCATAAATAAAAAGATGCAGCGGAAATAACACTTCATTTCATTAATATCAAAGAACTAAAATTTGCTTATAGATAGAATTGAAATAAATTAGCTAGGGCACTAGTAGCCTATCTCTCAGAAGAGATGTGGTGGCTACAGGCCTATGAACTAATTTAGAATTATGCTCAAGGGCATATTTATTATTTATAAACAATGGAAAACCCTAAATATCTAAAACCCTAACCCTAAGAGACGAAGCGCCAAAACTATGGACCCTATTTCGGTAAGTTGGTGTTTCAACTTCCCAAGGACGTAACTGAAAAACTCAAAGATACAATGGTGGTGCCCCAAGTGGAATAGGCAGGTGGCCACCAATATCCACTTATATCATTCCTCCCCACTTAGGAAGCAATGGTCCCCATTGTGTTGAGTTCCTCCATGAGATGAGGAAACTTCTGCTGAACTAGGTCCCTAGAGAACCACTTGCCTTGGTGAAGGAGTTAGTTACCTTTAACAACTCGATACCATTGGATCTTCTGTTGGTGAGTGTTCTTGATTTGCATTTCCATGATACGATCTCTGGTGGCATGTTCCATGCAATCTAGTTTTAACTCTTTTGGTGTGATTTCTTCTGCAATGTCAAAGGTGTCTAGTAGAGATAAGAAGTAGGGAGGAACGTGCTCCACATAGAATATTGCGTGCAGACCAAGGAATGGTGGAATAATGAGCTCAAAGGAATTATTCCCTGTAGACTTGGTGATGGTGTATAGCCCATATCGGAGTGGGCGAAGCTTGCGGTGGGGTCTAGTGAGACACTCCTTCTGCAAATGTAGCCACACTTTATCACCCACCTGGAATTTTTGTGGCACCTGATGTTGATCATGTTGTTGCTTGTACTTAACATTGGTTCTCTCCAATATGTCATGAACTTGTTGGCCTGAGTAGCCACAAATGGCATGGCTACATCAATGGGACATAGTGGCCGAAATCCTAAGCCCACCTGAAAGGGTTTGTGACTGGTTGAGTTGTGGAGAGCCCGATTATAACTGTGTTGTACATAGGGGAGGCTCTCATCCCATGTGTGTGGAAGATTTGAATTTTACATGCACATAATGTGCACAGTCATCCTTTTGACAATCTCTGTGTGGCCATCAGTTTGGGGATGGAAAGTTGTTGACTTGGTGAGTTTTTTGTCCAACATTGATGAGAGGCTGGACCAAAATGTGCTGAGGAACCTATTGTCGCAATCTGATATGATAGACTGTGGGATACCAAAGTGCACTGACACTAATTCAAAGAAGAGTTTAGCATTGGCTTATGTTGTGATATTCTTCTTGCAAGCTTCCATAGTGGCCATCTTCGAGAATTTTTTGACGACCATGAAAACACAGTCGTTTCGATGCTTAGTAGAAGGAAGGCTTGACATGTAATCGATGGAGATGGATTCCCAAGGTCGACTAGGGGTAGGTAGCGAAGTATAGAGGCATTTCTTATTGATGGTCGATTTGGTAATGGTGTGAGCAGTGCACGATCTTATGTACTTCCCAACATCCTGTCAAAGGTTTAGCCAATAGAAATACTTCTACAGTACTATCAATGTTTTCTCAACCCCGAAATACCCAGTGACTTGAGTGTAGTGTGCTTCCCATATCATCTTGGCACGCCCACTTGAAGGAACACAAAGGTGTCCCACGTGACATAATAGTGCATCTTGGAGGTGAAAATTTGAAACTTGTGTACCCCCCAAGAGTGCCATGTATGTGTGGCTGAATATTGGATTTCTCTTGTAGAGAGGCAGCCAATAATAAGTCTCGTGCCCAGAAGGGTTGAGAATGGTGGTTACGCCACGATTGGTGGTCGGCTGAGGCAGTCTACAACATTATTGGTGCTACCCTTCTTATACTTGATGTTGAAATGAAACTGTTGTAGTGATGTGGAACACTTCTGATGGAAATTGTTATGCAACTTCCCTTGTGTCTGTATGAACTACAAGGGTCGGCGATCTGTGTGGATGATTGTTTCCTTTCCGAAAATGTAATTCTTCCATTGTCGACAGGCCTGGACAATGGAATACATTTCTTTGGCATAAGTGGGATACTTGCAATCTGTGTCAGACAATGTCTTACTATGATATGCCACTGGATGCCCTTGTTGAGTAAGAACTGGCCCAATAGCATAGTCAGAGGCATTTGTCTCGATCTCTAATGGTTGTTGCAAGTTTGGTAATGTGAGCACTGGGGCATAATAAAGGCAATGTTTCAATTCTACAAATGCCTTCTGTTGAGATTCTAACCAAAATAATTTTCCTTTTTCTCCTCCCTTGGTGACTTAAGTTAAGGGCCAAGTGATATGAGAGAATCCCAGCACGAACGTGCGGTAGAAAATTGCAAAACCCAGAAAGTTGCGAAGCTCTATTAGAGTGGTTGGGGCTGGCCAATCCTGAATGACTTAGATCTTATTTGGATCCACATGCACTCCCGTTTCATCAATAATGTATCCCAGATATTGAACCTGGGTCATGCCAAAAGTGCACTTCTCCAAATTGGCACACAGCTTGAGTTGTCGTAGTGTTTGGAGGACTTGTCGGATGTGGTGGAGGTGCTCTTCCCAAGTCTAGTTGAAGATCATAATGTCATCCAAGTAAACCACTACAAATGATTTGGTGAATGGCTGCAAAATTTCATCCATCAACCTCATGAAGGTTGTGGGAGTATTCGTCAACCCGAAAGGCATGACCAACCATTCGAAAAGGCCCTCCTTGGCTTTGAAGAGAGTCTTCCACACATCGAAGGGTTTGATTGGTACCTGGTGATACCCAGACTTCAATTCAATCTTGCTAAATTATTTTTCCCCTTTGAGTTGGTCCAGAAGGTCATCAATCCATGGGATCAGGGACCTATTCTAGACAGTGATCTTGTTCAGTACTCGATATTCAATACAGATTCTCCAAGTCCCATCCTTCTTCTGTACCAACACGATTGGGTTCCCACAGGTCGATGAACTAGGCCGGATGTGACCTTTTTGCAATATCTCCTGAATCTCCCTCTTAATTTCATCATTCTCCATAACAGAGTGTTGATAGATCAGTCCATTGCGTAGCAATGCACCTGGGGTCAGATCAATGGTGTGCTTGACCTGATAGTGCAAAGGCACCCCTGTGGGTGAGGTGAAGATGTCCCTATACTCCTCCACAACCTTATCCATTTGTTTTTGTCATGCAGAGAAGCAATATCTAGAGGTCGTGGCCATAGTCTTCTTCTTTCCCTGGGGGTGGATCATCAGGAAAACAAATTTCCTGGTTTGGGAAATGAGCTTATTACTTTATTTTGCAGTAAAAAAAGAGATAGTGTTAGGTGGTGGTACCTCTGATATCCTCTGTAGCTTATTTCCCAAAGTAACAATAATAGCGCGAAGCCGGGACTCATACATAGCATGTAGCTTCCGCAAGTATGGCTGGCCTAATAATACATCAGAAACAACAATATGAGAAATTTCACATAATACCTCATCCATGAAGGGCTTGATGCCATAGGTAAGGTGGCACTGTTGGCTGATGTGGAGATCTCCTCCTTGGTGAGGCCACCCGATGGTGTATGGATGTGGGTGCGTTGTGGTCAGCAAGCCCAACCACTTCATGAAATTTGCTAAAATGAGGTTCTTTTGGCTCCCATTGTCAACAATGAACTGTAGTGGGGAACCCTTTACCCACATATGGGAGTGAAAAGGCGCTCTGCCTCCTCTAGATCTTCTTGTTCCTCCTTCTAGATTTTCATAGTAGCAATAGTGGCATTGGGCTCTGTATCAATAATTTGCTGCCCTTTTTCATTACCCTTGTGAGGTTCTGATTCAGAGTCGGAGCATGCATCTGATTCAGAAGCCCTCATATCAGACACCAGTGACTGATTGACCCGACACTCACTTGTGTTGTGAGTGGAGCTCTTATGGAACTCACACCACTTTCCCATGTCCTTCTTTGGCTTTGCAATGTTGTTCTTTGTTCGTGGCTTTGGCATGTTGTCTTGGGCCGCCATTCCTTGGCTTTTTCCTTTGTTCTGTAGTTTGGGAGCACCTTTCCCTTACTTTCTATTCACAAATCCAAAGTCTTGCTTCTTTTATTTGAATTTCTGATCAATCTTGGCAACATACTGGTATTCTGTACCAAGCGAAGAGATGTCGAGGAACTCCATGTCCTCCTAAATGTATCTCTGCAAACAAAAGCGATATGTTAGAACCAAATGTTTCTATGAATCTTTAATATCCAACTTTGTGCGCATGGTATGGAACATATTTGTTAGTTCATGCACATCTTGATCCCTTGGTTGCCGCAGTGTGGTCCATTGTATGTACTTGTACTCATAGCTCCCCACAAGATAGTATTGTTCCTTGATGGTGTCTTGAAAAAAATTCCAAGTGGGTACAACTAAGAACAGAGAGGGTTCTGTATCATTCTTTTTCCCATACTAGGTTTCCCACCAATCCTTGACATGGGAGGTAGCTTTGAGGAGTGCAAAAATAATATTCTCCCAGTCGGAAAAGTCATGAATCGAGAAATATACTTCTAATAGATTCAACCATATATCTACAACATTTGTATCTATTTGACCCTCAAATATGGGAATGTCATAGTTTACTTGTACCTTAAAGGGAGTCGGGCCTCTAGAGTGGCTGTTGGATGCAGATGCACCGCTGGTGGGCAGTCATTGAAGGATATTGCAAAATTTATCCATCATCATGTTCCTTTTTTTTTAAAGGGCCTTCTGAAGCAATATTTTGATAGGATCTCCTACTCCCTCATCTCTCTTTTTGTCCCCCATGGGAAGCCGTCAGGGTTTGCGAGGTTGATCTTGCAACTCCTTATACCCTGACCTCGTTCGGGACATGTAAAGAAGGATCGAGAAAAAGCAGACTGCTCTTATACCACTGATCTAGGTTTATGCATGAACACAACATAATACACATGTAACCATAAATATAAATATGCAGTGAAAATAACACTTCATTTCATTAATATCAAAGAACTGAAATTTGCTTATAAACATAATGGAAATAAACTAGCTAGGGTGATGGTAGCTTATCTCTGAGAAGAGATGTGGCAGCTACAAGCCTTTCAACTGAGTTACAATGAGGCTCGGGGGCCTATTTATTATTTAGAAACAATGGAAAACCCTAAACATCCAAAACCCTAACCCTAGGAGATGAAGCGCCAAAACTATGGGCCCCGTTTGGGTAAATTTATGTTTCAACTTCCTGTGGACGCAACTAAAAAATTGAAAGAGACAATGGTGGGGCCCCAAGTGTAATAGGCATGTGGCCACCAATATCCACCTAGATCACTTGGACCATAGTAAGGAATGTTGAAGGAGTCTATTTTTTCCTCCTCAATCAAACCCTGCCATCAAAATCTCGATCACATACTGAATGTATTCAAACCTAATTATGAGATACCAATATTTAATTATCTATTTTACCTCCTTCACTAGCTCGAGAGAATCATCTTCGAAGTGAAAAGCATAGGCTCCCAACCCACTTTTTTCCTTTATCTCCACAAAAGTACGCGCCAACAAAGCGATGAACAGCATCCTCAAGGAATAATCTCTTTTTCTCTTGCACCTGAAAATGCTTAAAAACCTTGTTTGAACTGATTGAGATAGGCATCGACCACTACATCACTGGATATGTAGACATGCCCACTATTCCAAGCAGGAGAACTTATGTCCTTGATGGTACGAGGAAACTGAAATTGAAAATGATTAATATACCATCTTCATGAGTAACAAACTACATTTGGTCTTATGGGAAGATTAAATAATTATAGGGCTTTCTCACATACTTGTAAAAGCCAATGGAGGCTAGTGGAGGAATGGTAGAAATGGAGGGTTTTCCATGGGAAATTTCGTCTATAGTGTGATACCGACACCGCTGATGTGAAGTAAGAACTGGTCGCTAGAGGCTTATCTTCACTGTGCATCACTGGTGTTGGTAGTCCTATTCTTCTATCTCTAGATACAATTTCGAATGCACCTTGAAATGGAGGCAATGTTCGAAACAATGTATTGAAATCATTTGATGGAAGATCGACGAAGTGAACCTAGAATTCTGGTACGTCGAGGCAATTGCAAATAAAAATTGATTTGATAGTTGTTACGATGGTGTCGGTTGTGAGAAAAGTATTCATCCCAATTGCACACCCAATGTCTACAATACGAACACCCCATATACGGCCTTTATGAAAGATCTGATGTTCTGGTAGATCCCGTGGTCAAAAGAGGCTTAAGGGCCAGAACAATCTTCAACTGCAAAAACACCAATTTGATGATATGATCTTGTACAATAAAATATGGGAACTAATATTTAAGAAGCAGGGATTGATTAGGCTAATAGAAATACCTGCACAGATGGAGAATGGTAGGCATAACTTGAATCTCGATTTCCTCCCTTCATGCTCAGCACATTCTTCATGGTGTTTACCGTTTCCATCGGATTAAGTAGTCCCGATCAAGCAATTATTCCGCAACAATGCAAAAATCTTGGAGCAGAATTGTCACTCTGAAATCTGAGCACTCAAGCATGTAGCCCTGATATTTAAATTTTATAGCGAAAGGAAGATATAACCAGATCAATATAAAAGATTATGTCAGACTCCTGACGTCATATGACGTGAACCTATTCTATGTCAGCACTATAATGCCATGTGGAGACATGTGATTCTGAAAAGATGTGCTACATTAAAACACTCGCAGCATTCTAACGTCATGTGGAGACATGTGATTAAGAAAATATGTACTACATTAAAAAATTTGATTGGAAGTGTGACGTTGAGATCGAATTTGACGGTGAATACTATGAATATTCCACCCTCGTTCAGCGTACAATATTCCCTCCTCGGCCTTACATGTCATCTTAGACACGAAAATGAACCTACTTGTTTTTGGATGGTGCGTGCCGATTTTTTCGCACTACAATTTGAAATACCGATCTGGACAAAACTGGGTCTCATAATTGGGTTGGAAATACCGATGTGGACAAAACTGGGTCTCATAATTCGGTGCTAAACTAAGATTCCTATCTCTTCTGTATTGAAATGTGAGAGTGAAATGTATAACCACACGATAAAAACGTAAACCTCACGTGTCATTTCATCACCTTCGTCATAGTGTTTTATTGGACACTCAAACATAGAGTTTTATTGGAAACTCAAGCATTATATTTATGGAGTTGTCCACTGACACAACAGAATAGTTTGAATGGTAGTTTCTTTGCTTGAAATTAGTAAAACAAATTTCAAGAAATCATGTAGTTGGAGTGTTTGAATTGTGTTTTTGATGGTGGAAATACCCAAAATAGTGAAGTTTAACCACCGTAACCAGATTTTCAAAAACATTTGCCGGATTTTTTCATAATTTTACCGGAATTCCTTGGTAGTGCTTCATGAGATGAGATAAGCACTACATCCACCCTTCATGTTATGATATCAACCTAGAAATTTATTGTATTTTTATAGCAACCCCTCCCCCCATGTCTAATTAGCTAGGAATTCTCAGAAAAATCATTTCTAGCTTTTGCATGCCAACAAAATCAAACAAAACAAAGTCCATATAATCAAATAAAAAATATGAGTTAATTCCTATAAATATCTGTAAAAACTTAAATGAATAAAGAATGATGGAAGGCCTATTTTAGTTTTGAGAAAATTGTGTATGATCAAATGCTTGCTTTGAGGAGAAAGCGAAACTCTTCTTTCACACCCAGAATTCTCTAGTCATCTTATATGGATGCGAAGTGTAGGGTTGTAGCATCTATAGAGAATTATAGACAAATTGAAAAAAGAAGAAGTGTTTTATAACTTATAATCTTGATATTAAAATCAATATGCCATATCTCATCCCGTTAATAAAACTTGGTATTTACTCCATTAAGAGTATGGTTGTGACTAGGAACATTATGTACAGTCAAAATACAATTAACATGAGAAATAAGAACTTTATTAAGATTGCTTCAAAATTTAGTCACACCAGGGTGAGCACAAAGCTACTAAGCCTATGTTAAACTATTTTGAATAAATGAAGTAGTCATTTCATAGAATAATGATGTCATTAAGGATATTCATGAAAAGTACAAAGATTGAGGAAAACTTCCCACCAACATTTATGAGCATACAAACAAATTTCTAAAACAAAGAGCAAATTTTTTTTGGAATTGACAAGGGAAATATATTATCATTATAAAAAAAATGGAACTAACAAGGGAAACATATTCTATAAAAATCAAAAGAGGAATCAAAATATCATTTATTCCAATTAATACTAGAACGATTTTTTTTATCAATAGGGCATTGCAAAAGTATTATTACATGGAAATCTAAACAACTAGTGATCAAATTGTATTCCAAGATAGAAAAAATTCCTTTCCATACAAATAGTTCGTAAAAAGGACATCTCATTATGAATGAATTTAAAAATCATTAAAAATCAAGAGATCAAGAATTAAGATGAGTTTAGATATTCGTGAATAAAAAATTTGATTTTAACGATGTCTAGATATATAGGAGCTGAGGAAAATATTATTTTTTAATTAGAATAATTTTATTTCCTCTAAATATTTTTTGTGGATTAATTGACTAATGATAAATCTAAATTGTTTACTTTCCATTTCGTTCTTATATCAACATTAATTAAGACCAATTTAGATATTTGTGTTGTAAATACAAGTCATTCCAATGGTCTCTCCATGCACTAGTTAAGTACTATGTGAGAAGGGAATTATAATAGATTAGGGTTTTTTGAGGCATGGAGAAGGAAGGGTTATCATAGAACCTTGTGTTTAAGGAGCCCTCCCCTTTAAAAGTTTTATACTTAAGCGAATTCAAGGACTAATCATTCTACAAGGCCATCATGGTCAAATTCCTAGCTATGATTTTTTTTGTATGTACCATTTCCATGCAGAGCAACGAGAGGAATCTGATTGGTGGGGTGGGCATCTTGGGAATTGCTTAGTTTTTCAGAGGAATGATCTTCGTTTTCATAAATTTCACATAAGGAATCTCACGTTCCCATTTATCCTTGCTTAATATACACTCCCATGTTATGCTCATATAATCTCCTCACTAATTATTCAATTTGATAATGCAGGTGGATGCATAAACCTTGCAGTAACTTTAGGCTTGTTTATTATTGGGAAAGTGACTCTCAACCGAGTGTTACTATTTATGATGGCACTATGTGTGGGTGCAGTATGTGCGGCGGGGATTGTGAAAGGATTGCAGAAGAATTACTACATGGGGGACCTCATCAAGAAGGAATTTTCAATCTGCAACACAAATCGAGCACACAATTCACTCATTTTTTTTTTTGGAAATCATAAAAATAGTATATCTAAAGCTTTTTCTTACTTATTTGGTGGTAGAATTGTGGATATTGTTTTCGTCATCAATATCCCATTTCATGAAGACTTATAGCTTCATAATATAATATATATCTTCCTTTTGTAGATGGGTGCTCCATCAAGAATATGACGGCACTACACAAGTCCTCAATGTGGACTAATACAATAGATCCCATAAGTCATTGCAACTCCTTATTGTTGGTGTAAGAGAAGGTCTAGCAACGAGGGATGGAGCTATTGTCTCCACATAAATTCCATGATCTGAACCATACTAAAGCATTTCTTGCTCTATTAATGTCTTGGCTACATAATACATCTAAAAACCAAATATTTCAATTCCTTCTTAATTTTATATTTGAAGATGTGAGTGTGAGAATCTACTAAGACTAGGAAAATAAACAAAACTAAGAAGGAAGAAGGAAATAATAATAGTAAAATAATTAAAAAACATATTCAGATTTATGAGTAAGGAAGGATGTTTATGAATAGGGAAGGGATTTACCATAATAGGGAAGGGATTGATGATAGTAGGATTGAGGTTGGAAGTTATGAATAGGGAAGCGATCAATCATAGTAGGATTGAGATTGGAAGTTATTTTGGGGTGAATTAAATTATTTGAGCAAGATCAAAGTTCAAACAACAACATCCATCCCTAGAAAATAATTTAAAAAACAATGAGGATGAGTAAAAAAGGGATTGAAGATAAGTTAAACCAACCTAGATCCATCTTAAATCAAAATCAATCAAGCACCGAGAGGGATCAAATCTCTCAAGGTGGAAACCTCTTTTTTAATGCAAAACTTGAGAAAATGTTTACACCTTGAGATATTTGTTCCATCTCGGTGTTTGATAGATTTAGAGTTAAGATGGATCTAGGCTGGTTTCAGTCGTGTGTCCAAGGAAAATATTTCCAACATATGATTAATTTTATAAGTAATATGTTAGTACATCTAATATTAATATAATCATTTTATATAGGTTAAATATGTTTGAGTCATTTTAATTTTAAATTTTTTTAGTTGCATGAATTTGTTGATATGATAAATATTGTTAATAACTTTAATGATGAAAATTGATGAAATAAAAATTTTGAATGAAAAGTGACAGTGTGATAGCGTTGAATGTTATAAAATTGAATAATAAGAATGTAGTTGATTACAAATAGTCTTCATTGTGATCAATATCAAACTATTTTCTTCTACTATTCTTATTGTCACACTTGTTAGTTTTTTCATATTTTCCTATCTATTATATGAAAAATAAAGTTGAAATCATAAATCATTTAAATATTTAGCTCAAGTTGTTGTAGTAAAAATCATGCATTATCTCTCTTTCTCTCCAATATTAATAGGTTGAATTACTATAAAACAAAAATAAATGTACATTGCTAATATTTTTTGTGCTTACACTAAAATCAATGCACATTATTAACCCAATCACTTTAAAATTAATGTACCATCATACATCCAGTTACATTAAATCATAAATCAACATATACACTGAAATCAATCCATCTAATGCAAGAAATCAGATAAAATTAAAAAACAATATCAACATTGAAATCAATGCATCTACTGCAAGTAATCAAATAAGATTAGATATCAACATCTAAACTCAAATCAATGCATCTAGTGTGAATAAGAAAATAGGATTAGAAACCAACATCTACATAGAAATCAATGCATCTTAGCGCAAGTAATCAACTGGGATTAGAAATCACCATCTACACTAGAATCAAATTTCAATGCTTGTAGTGCATGAAATGAAATACGATTAAAAATAATCTAGATTGAAATCAATAAATCTAGTGTAAGAAATCAAATATAATTAGAAATAAACATCTACATTGAACTCAATGCATCTAGTGCAAGCAATCAAATAGGATTATAAATCACCATCTACACTGAAAGAAAACGATTTAGTGCAAGTAATAAAATAGGATTAGAAATCGTCTACATTGAAATCAATGCATCTAGTGCAAGTAATCAAATAGTATTAGAAATTAACATCTACACTAAAATCAATGACTCTAGTGCAAGCAATCAAATAGGATTAGAAATCACCATCTACACTGAAATCGATGCATCTAGTGAAATAACTATTCTTCCCTCTCCCCCCCTCCATCTACAGATATATCTATATCTCCGTTAATTTATCCTTCTTTATCTCTTTATCTCACCCCCCCAAACACACATCGTTCATCACTCCATATCTATCAATCTCACTATCCCTCCCTCTTTGCCTCCCTATATCTCTTATTTATTATCACCTTCCATCTATATCTATATCTCCCTCTCTCTCTCTATATCAACCCAAAAAAATACACTCTCTATATTCAATCTATTTGTCTATCAATCCCTCCTCCTCTCCCTCTCTCTCTCTCTTACCCTTCTTTCCCTCTCCATCACTTTTATCAATGTTCCCTCATGTTTCTCTCTCTAACTCTCTCTCCATATTCCTTATCACCTCCCCCCTCTCTCTCTCTCCACCTTTCTCTTTCTATGTCTTTCGCCTTACCTCCCTCTGTCTACCCCCCCACCCCCATATCCATCTCTCTTTCCCTACTCTCTCCACTCTCTCACATCGTTTTTCACTCCATATCTATCAATCTATATGTCCCTCCATCCCTGTCTCCATCTCTCTCTTATTTATTCTCACCTTCCATCTATATCTATATCTCCCTACGCCTCTCTATTTCACCCCAAAAGCATGCACTCTATTTCTCCAATCTATCTATCTATCACTCCCTCATCATCTCCCTCTCTCTCTATTTTCCCCTACTCTCCCTCTCCCCCACTTTTATCTCTCATCCCTCATTTTTTTCACTCTCGCTCTCTATCCATCTTCCTCATCACTCCCCGCTCTCTCTCTCTCTCTCTCCACCTTTCTCTCTATGTTTGTTTCTTCTTACCTCCCTCTCTTTCCCCCTCCATCTCCATCTCTCTTTCCCTACCTCTCTCCACCCTCTCACATCATCTCTCTCTTCCTTTCTCTCTCGCCTCTCTGTCTCTCTCTCTCTCTTCACCTTCCAATTATGTTACTATATGCCTCTCTCTCTCCTTATCTCCCCCCTTATCTCCATCTCTCCATCTCTCTCTCTTTGTCTCTTTATCTCACCCCCAAACATATAGAATTTCTCTCCATCTCTCCATTATCACTCCCTCTCTCTCTCCATTTCTCACTGTCTATGTCTTTCTTCTTCCTTCGCGCTCTCCCCCTCCAACTCCATTTCTACATCCCTCCCTCTCCCCTCCTGTCTCCCTCTCTCTCTCCTCCTGTCTCTCTCAAGTCCTCTCTCTCATCCTGCCTCTATCTCTATTTCTCTCATACCTCCCTCTCTAGTCCCCTGTCTCTCTCTCTCTCATGCAATCCTCTCTCTTCCCCCATCACTCTCTTACTCTCTCTCCCTTTCTCTCTACTCTCTCTCTCTCTCTCTCTCTCTCTCTCTCTCTCTCTCTCCAATCCTCTCCCTTCACCCATAACTATCTCTCTCTCCAACTATGTTAATATATCCATCCCTTTCACCTTCTCTCCCCCCTTGTCTCCTTCTATGTCTCTTTATCTCACCCCTAAGCATACAGACTCTCTCTCCATCTCTCCCTTGTCACTCCCTGTCTCTCCACTTCTCACTCTCTTTTTCTTTCTTTTATCGTCTCTCTTTCCCCCTCCAAAACCATCTCTATGTCCCTCCCTCTCTCTTCCTCTTTATCAAGTCCTCTCTCTCCCTTCCTCTCCTACCTCCCTCTCCCTTCCCCCATACATCTCTCTCTCATCCCTCCAATCCTCTCTCCTTCTCCATCCCTCTCTCCCACCTTCATATTTATGTCTCCCTCTCCCTCTCTTACCCTTCTCTACCTCTCTCACTCCCCCCCCGCACCTCTCTCTCTCCTCCCTCCCTCTCTCTTCATTCCTTCTTTCCCATCTCCTTCATTTTATCTCCATATATCCCTTTCTACTCCTTCTATTTCTCCACCTATATCACTCTATGTCTTTGTTCTTCCCTCCCATATATATGTAGAGTTATTATATATATATCGTGATATATTAATATATATTATAATAAAAAAAATCAATGTTGTATTAATTCAAATTTATTAAATTTAATAATATTAATAGTAATATTTTAATATTAATATTAGGGTTAATAATGTTTTTTTAATGGTATTAATAATAATTTAGTCCATGGTATTTGGCGCATAGGCTTAATATATAATTAGATGTTGATTTCTAATCATATTTGATATATTTTTTATTTTTTAACATATTTCTTTATACCGCTTTTATATTTATTATTTTTTCCATGGTATTAATAATAATTTGTCCGATGGTATTTGGCACATAGGTTTCACCTGAAAAAAAAAAAATTGGGTTTTTTCTAAATATAAAGAGGTTTATGGAGAAAACATAAAATGAGGTTTTATGTATTTATCTTTTTTGTTCTAAACTTAGTAGATCCTTTCTATTTTCTATTCATCAAACAAAATGCAAGTCATAAAACTTTACAACTTTTAGCCTCACATGCCCATAGGAAACTAGGTTTGTTGGTCATCTTAAAGAGTTATAGGCCATCCATAACTTAAACAACTTAAAGCGGTCTCTTATTGTCTTTACGGGACTATTATATATCTTTTATTCCATAAACATATAAGAAAAGCAAATGTTATCTGTTATCGTAACAAAAAACATAATATAGAAAGTAAATTATTAGATGACTCTATAGGAGTCATGTTTTTTACACTTGATCTTGGCATGTCAACCTGGTGCATGATTTTTAGTTTCCTATCAATTCGCCCCATTCAGATACTCTTGTGATGATGTTCCATGTTGGTCTCCTGGATGTCTCTGCGAATGTCCGCTCGAGTTGAGGCTGCATGCGGGTTACCCACTATCTCTTGGACAGAGACATTTTCCTTCACCAAGAGGCATTTCTATATCCAATAATTGCAGATCAAGTAATGGAACAAAGAAATTTTTTTGTGGGTATTACCGTGGTCAGTTACCATAGGGTTCAATTCTTCTTCAACCAGTTCATCTTCCACTTCTTCCTTAGCCCTTGCATCCTATTCCCACCCGTGAATCAAAGACTTGATATAACAAGGTGTACCATCCGAATAGGCCTAGAAAAAGTTATCCATTACCTCTTTGCCATACTTCCAACCTCGTTTTGCTGGGGAGGTTTTGGGAGCTTTGGCTTTCCCCTTATCCTTTCCCTTCTTCTTAGTCGACTGGTATTTCACCATTGTCTTCAGTTCTCGATCTTCCAACAACCTTCTTTGTGGGTGATAATTGCTAGGAAGAATTTCAATAGTAAAAATCATGGCGAGACTAAAGCTACCTAAGAAATTAAGCTAAGCACAGTGTTGTCTGGTAGTAAATGAAGACTAGTTGTCTTTACTGACTTGCACTGGACCAATCATTGACAGATAGGGAGGAATCCACCTTAAAAAAATTAACAACTCATTAACAAACCAACAAGATGCATCAGAAATCTTCAATTTATTGCCATACACCAAACGTAATGGTCCAGACTCCTCATTTCCATGGTAACCTCGACTGTAGAGAAAACTCCCCTACTTACCCAAATAATCCCATTATAGCTACTAACAATAGTACATATAACCCCATCCGTGAAAAATTTAATAAAATTAATGAAACAACAGACATAGCTAACCCACTAACCACCCAAGCCATTGCTGCTAACCTTTACAGACTCACCACCCACATTAAAATTATTGGAGGCCATATGGTCAATTTCCCAAAGCTAGTGACTACAGTACGAATTAGAGCCATGCAGAGAGGAGGATAAAAAGGGATACCCAAATTAGTCAGAATACAAACCGACCAAAGCAGGAGACGGAGAGTTAGGATCATATCGATGCCATGAAAGGCCAATACTGCGCCATGCAGAACCAAGAAAACACTAATACAACCACGCAAACCCTAAACTGAAATCAAAACCAACAAAAGCAATATAGACGACTGCAACATGAAGAAGGTGAGTCTGAATTAATCCCTTTGGGGGAAGGTAAATGGATGCAAATCTGAGCAAAACCCCATCACTGAAATATCGAACACAAAACCCACTATCTTCTTCAAAAAACAATTAACACAAAGCTATACATTGTATAAGAAATAGGTAATCCAAAAACACTAGGACCTTCTTTTCCACATAATGAAAACCAAAAACACGTTTCATGGCAGATGTCAGAGAAGAATTTGATACATACCCTCTCAGACGACATGATGAAGGTGGCAAATATCTCCCTCGACCGCTTAATTGCTTGCTATTGGTCTGCGCTCGACCGAATACTAACCACCAAAAAATGGCAAGGAGGATGTACATATGTCATTTCCTCGTCGCACGTTAGCTCTTTCGCCCAAACATTCCTGACAACCCACCTGATGTTCCTTGTTGTTTTTCATTCCTCCTTTCTAGTTTATTTATATTTATATTTATTTATCATACATTTGGAGTAAGTATAAAAAGAATATTTTCATTTATTTACCATATCTATTTTTTGAATGTTCGTAAACCTCTTCATATTTTAAATTTATATAGTTTTCTTTATGAAAATAAGAATTTACCAATCTAGCTTGTGCCATACATATAGAAAGAATTTTGTTTTAAAACTATATTAAGCTTTAACTGTAATTCATCCTTGTTTGCATTTAAAGTTGCCAAATCTTCATGCTTTTGAAAAACATCCGCTAATGATAAAATACATGCCTGGAACTGGAATAATGGGAAGTATATAGATTAATTGGTGTTCTTAAGAAGGGAAATGATCATTGTCATGTATATGGACAAGATCAGGAAAATCAGAGAGCACACATTTTCTTTATTTTGAAGTCCTCCAGACAATGGATGTGCACATTGAAATATTTTGTTTTCTTGGAAATCTATCATGTCTAATCAGAACAAGTGTCATGTAAGTAGGTTGTCATTTATTTAGTGTGTGGTATTGATAAGTCATGGTATTGTAACAAATTATATTTACAAAGCAAGGGTATTATAACAAAGCGTATTTACAAAGTAAGAATATATATAGTAAAGTAAGACTAAATCTCCATAATTAAAAATTTCATGTTCTTGTAAATATATGTTTTGATGCGTATTACGGATTTATGACCCTAAAAATTACCAACTATTTAATTTATATGGCTGCACTAGAATAAATATATTTAACAAAGAGATAAAAAGGAGATAAAAAAATTTGGATATCATTCAAAATGACTTTAGAAACTGAGGTTGATTCCTTCTGCGAATTACATCTATAATGTTGAAATCCATAACACTACTAAAGTCCATTTAGATTCATATATGGATCTTCCTCAACATTCCCCCAAGGTGATGGGTTGTCATGTTGTCTATAGACAAGAGGATTTTGATATACAATATTGTAACCTTACTCTTTTGTGGGACGTTAATTTCGGTGAGTTATCCATTCTCCAATAAATGTTTTGGGTTCCATAATAGGGAAGCCTTGCAATTTTTGAAAGATAAATATGTGGGCCCTACATCTGGGTATTTTTCCACCGGTACAAATGTATGTTTTCACGATTCACTCATCATTGTAGACGTGGTAATGATGCAAGAGATTATTTAGTGTTTTTTGTTAAATTTTGATGCTAAACTTAACGTCAATGGTAGTAACAGAAATGTATTAATGTGTACGGGGTTGAATAGAATCCCAATGAAGACATATGTTAGTGTCGAAACTTGACTTCAAAATTTTGACAACAAGATTAAGTGTAAAAACAATTAACATACATATTTAAGTTCGAAAAATATTAAAGAAGCTATTAAGGATAGGTTAAATAAGTAGGGATCAAGGTTGAAGTCATTTTTGACCTAATTAAACTATCTCATTAAATATCCAAAATTCTTATAATAACACCACTACAAATGGATCGTTATTCCCTCCATTCGACCTGAACTCAACCTAATTAAATTAAAACAAATTCCACTACTATTTTTTTTTCAAAAAGGAAAATTTACCCAGAAAAGGAGCTTTTCATGCCTGATTGACATTGATCTAGAAAGATTCATCAATGAAGCCCTTGAATTTGCCCTTGTCTTTCAGTTGAGACATTGCGACTATTTAGGAAGTGTAAATTATAAGCCTAATGGAATTTTCCTTTGTGCAGGCCCTCAGAATATCCAAAGTCTGATATAAAAAAAGGTGAAAAAGTTTTTAAAAGGAGAAACTAAAATAGTCAAAACCACATAATAACAAAGATGAATGGGGAACCCTAAAAAATTCTTTACCTCTAGATCTTTGGTGTAATCCATGGGAGTGGCCATTTGAACCACAAAGTCACAACCATGAATGACAGAATCGAAGCTTCCATGTTCATTAATGCCAGCCTTGAAGAGTGTAAACCTCTCTCTAGCTCCTAAGAGCAACAAAATATGGCGACTTTTTTTCTCATTTGTTGCAGAATCAGTTGGAGTGCAGTTTGCTGGGAAGTTGACTAGTTGTTGGTAATGGTGATGGTAATGTGTTAGGCAAGCAGTTAATATAAATAGAATATAACGAATGTAGAATCCTGTGTGCATAAGATCTCTCACAAGCCGGTGATACAAACTCTATAGTTTTGTCTGTCCTCATCATTGATCTCCGATTTTCACTTCACTAACCACATCATGATTTTGCGGTTTTTAGAATGGATATTGATGTCAGCAGTGAAAAAAAATTGTACTCTACACTGTCAGAGTTTAAGACAGCGGAAAACATTAAGCACATAACACACAGCAGAAAACCATGCACAGAAGACGCAGAGTTTTACCGTGGTTCACCCAACCATTATGGGCTACGTCCACACAACAGGGCATTGGCAATCTTTATTATTCAAACAGGAGATTACAAACTCTCACACTTCACACACACCAAACAATCCGTATGGATGCCTGTTATATAGCAAAGAGAATCTAACTGCCTCATAAGTCCTCTCACATCAAATTTAGGATGCATTAACTCTCTCCCAACAACCTGGAGCTAATCTAGGAACTAATTCCTAATTTTTGTCACCTACTGAGATTTTTCCTATTTTATTTAAAACAGAAAATCTCAACAATCTCCACCTTGACAACAATTAGCCTGATGCCCTGTTCTTTATTATTTTATCTTTTCTGCAAGCCAAGAGAAGCCAAGCACCAACGCAGCTTCTCCAACAAAACTGGTTTCGTGAACATGTCTGCACAGTTTTCCTTTGTATGCACCTTTTCAAGAGACTCCCCTTTTAGTGATAACCTGTCTTACAAAATGGTACTTAATTGGAATATGCTTTGATTTACTATGATAGGTCGGATTCTTAGCCAAATGTATTGCACTTTGACTATCACAAAGTAACCTGATGTTGTCCTGTAACCTACCAAACTCACCAAGCAAACCTTTCAACCAAACCGCCTCTTTGCAAGCATGAGAAGAAGCAATGTATTCTGCTTCAGTAGTGGATAAAGCAACAATGTTCTGTAGCTTTGACATCCAGCTGATAGCTCCACCTGCAAGAGTAAAGACGTACCCTGAAGTTGACCTTCTCTTATCCAAATCACCTGCAAAATCAGAATCAACATACCCGCAAACAAATTCACTACTCTTATTGTAAGTGATACAATAACTACTTATGCCTCTCAAATACCGAAGCACCCATTTCACTGCTGACCAGTGTTCTTTACCCGGATTTGCCATATACCTGCTGACAACCCCAACTGCATGTGAAATATCTGGTCGAGTACAAACCATCGCATACATAAAACATCCTACTACATTGGCATATGGAATTCGAGACATATAATCCTTTTCTTCATCTGTATTAGGACATAAACCCGAAGAAAGCTTGAAATGGGAAGCGAAAGGGACTAACACAGGCTTCACATTATTCATACCAAATCTCAAAAGTATTTTCTCAATATACTTTTGTTGTGATAGCCATAGCTTACCATTGCTCCTGTCTCTGAAAATCTCCATGCCCAAAATCTGTCTTGCTGCTCCTAGATCTTTCATATCAAATGTCCTTGCCAACTGAGCCTTCAACCTATTGATTTCTTCTATGCTTTTGCTTGCTAAAAGCATATCGTCAACATACAATACTAAGATAATGAATATGCCATTTTTCAATTGCTTAAAATACACACAATGATCATATTCACTTCTAACATATTTCTGACTCAACATGAAAGAATCAAACTTCTTATACCACTGCCGAGGTGACTGCTTCAGGCCATATAATGAATTCTTGAGCCTGCAGAAAAATTTCTTATTGCGATGCTGAACAAACCCTTCCGGTTGTTCCATATAAATTTCGTCATCTAAATCTCCATGTAGAAAAGCAGTCTTAACATCTAGTTGCTGTAACTCTAAATCAAACAAAGCAACTAAAGCTAACACAATTCGAATTAAAACAATTTTAACCACTGGTGAAAAAATCTCATGAAAGTCAATACCGGCTTTCTGAGAAAACCCTTTTGCAACCAGTCGCGCTTTGTACCTGTCCTCCGTATCATTCACACCCCGTTTCAGCTTGAAAACCCATTTGCATCCCACAGTTTTCCTGTCTTTCGGAAGCTCAACCAGATCCCATGTGCCGTTCTTACTCAAGGCCATCATTTCGTCCTTCATGGCTACTTTCCACTTGTCACTATTCGAACCTTCTATTGCTTCCTGATAGCACAGAGGTTCATTGTCATTAGCGGTCAAAGCAACTGAAGTAACATAATCATCATACCTTCTCGGTGGCCGTTTGATTCTTGTCGACCTCCTTAAGAATGTTTCTGGCTGACTACCATCTGTAGGAACTTCTTGCCGATCAGTATCTGAGACCTGTTCATGATCTAAACCTGAACCCTGTTCATGTTCTGAAACCTGTTCATGACTAGTATCTGAACTATGGTCATCATGACTATCATTAGAAGTGTTGTCAAACTGAATGTGCTGAAAATAAAATACATCATCCTGTTTCAATTTACTATCTACATCTAACTATACAAGAGAGGATTCATCAAACTTTACATCTCTGTTGATGATGATTTTGCGGGTAGTAGGATCCCACAATCTATATCCCTTTGTTCCAACACCATACCCAAAAAAGATATACCTTTTAGACTTTGGATCTAACTTAGTTTGCTGATGTTTAGGCACTAGAGCATATGCATCACAACCAAACACTCTGAGTTTAGAATAGTCACAAGGGTGTCCTTTCCATACCTCTTGCGGAATCTTGCAGTCTATCGCTGTCGATGGAGATCGGTTTATCACATAACAAGTTGTTGCCACAGCTTCCGTCCACAACTCCTTTTGCAACCCGGCGTTACTCAGCATACTCCTTGCTCTCTCTAGAAGAGTCATGTTCATGCATTCAGCAACTCCATTTTGCTGAGGAGTATAAACCGTGGTCTTATGTCTCTCGATCCCTGCATCCTTGCAATAGCTGTCAAACTCCTTGGAAGTAAACTCACCACCATTGTCAGCTCTTAAACACTTTATTGTTCTACCAGTGCTGTTTTCTACCAATGCTCTAAACTGTTTGAAAACTGAAAAAACATCAGACTTCCTTTTCAACATGTAGACCCACACTTTCCTAGAAAAGTCATCAATAAATGATACAAAATACGACGAACCACCATATGAAGCTGTAGGGGCTGGACCCCAAACATCTGAATGAATATAATCAAGTATCCCTTTACTAGTATGTTTGCCTGTTTTAAATTTGTGTTTACTTTGTTTTCCAAACAAGCAATGCTTACAGAAATCTAACTTTCCAGACCTTAGATTAGGAAGTAACTTGCGATCAGCCAAAATTTTCAACCCTCTTTCACTCATATGCCCTAATCTTTGATGCCATAAGTGAATGGAACTACTGTCATGTTCAGACACAGTAGACACAAAATCTGACCCTGTACTTCCTTCTAACTGAAACAGATTTCCTACTTTCTTAGCTTTCATTACTAGTAAGATACCTTTATATATTTTCATAACTCCACCTTGAATTACAGTTTTATATCCATTTGTGTCAAGTGCTCCCAGTGAAATTAGATTTTTTCTTAAGTCTGGAACATGTCTCACATATGTTAACAATTTAGTTGTGCCATCAAACATTTGCAGTTGTATGCTTCCTATCCCAACAATATTAGATGTGACATCATTACCCATGTACACGACTCCATCATTAACTGATCTATATGTCTTAAACCATTCTCTATGAATACACATGTGGTTTGATGCACCGGAATCTAACAACCAATGTTGACCATGATTTGACATATTAACAGACAACACTTCGTCGCTCATACCTGAACCAGATGTTGAACCTGTATCTGTCGCATTTGCCTCCTTCTTCTCTGTCGAAGAGTCTCCTTTCTTCTCTGTTTGTTGTCTCTTCCAACAGTCTTTCTTCAAGTGCCCCGATTTGCCACAAAACCAGCACTTCACTTTGCTCTTCTTCCCTTTCGACTTTGAACGTGAATCGCTGCGCTTACCAGAGCATCTTTCTCTAGAACGACCTCTAGCCATCATTGCCTCTGATGTAGAGGTGTCAGCATTCGATTTCTTCCTCGTCTCCTCAGACAACATGGCTCCAACCACATCGTCAAACTCAAGGACAACTGCATTACTGAAGCTTATGGAAGTAACAAAGTGATCCCACGATTCAGGCAATGTACACAATATAGTTATTGCCTTATCCTCTGAATCAAATTTTACATCTAGACTTTGTAATTGTACCAATAGAGTATTGAAAACATTCAGATGGTCAGTAATCGAGGTACCTTCCTTCATCCGCAAACCATAAAGCTGCCGCTTCAGGAGAATCCGATTTGTCAAAGATTTCATCATGTAGAGCTTTTCAAGCTTGATCCACAAGCCTGCGGCGGTCTTCTCTGACACAATGTTGAACATAACGTCATCTGCCAGACATAACCGAATTGCGCTCAGAGCTCTGTTATCCAACTCATCCCATTCATCCTCCGTCATGGAAGAAGGCCTTTTGCTCCTCCCCAACAGTGCTTTCGCCACTCCTTGTTGAATTAGCATATCGTGCATCTTAAGCTTCCAGATCTCGAAGTTGTTTTTGCCATTGAACTTCTCAATTTCAAACCGGGCATTTTGAGTTTTTTCCATCTTGTTTAAAAAAAAAAGAATCTCCAAAATCAACTTTTTAAATGAAGTTAATCTCAAAACAATGCCTATGCCTTTAAAAACAAACTACCCTTCACCTTCCTTGAAAGTGCCTCTCACTTCCTTTTAAAAAAAAAACCTTCACCTTATAAAAAAAGGCCTTTCACCAAATGGCATATTACAACTTTATAAACCCTCTTTTAAATCGATGAACAAACTATCGATTTAACATATTTACCAGATGCACCTAAAAAAAAATTACCATTCGATTTTTATAAATGCACTTCCTTTTATACCATATGCAAATGGTATTATTAAAAGTCAAATCGATTTTAATGTATATCGATTTTAAAAGTCAAATGGCATTATTGTATTTCAATGTATATCGATTTAATAATATCGATTTAAATAAAATTCAAATTCAAATCGATTTAAAAAGGTGTATTGATACAAATCGATACCAATGGTTCCGCGCCAATTCAACGCATCCATTCAACGCTGTTCAGACTTTCAAAGTCGGCTAACCGGTCCACGGCAGTCACCAAGGTCACACGCAGCAGCACCTCCAAGCCACTCCACCGCTGCGCGCTCCTCCAACACGCTTTCACACAGCACGCAGGTAATTATCCATGCAATTTTGGTAAACGACCTATACGTTGATCTTCACCAGCATATTTCAGCGTTTCTTCATCATGCAACGCTGCAGGCACACCAAAAATGCAGCGACGGCTCAGACCCACGGTTCCTCCAGCAAGTTAACGAAAAAACTCAACAGCCCACAGCATTGCAACAGGGATTCGATAGTTCTTTGACATAAATCGACCGCTCGGCAGCCTATACAGCTTTGACACAGCTCACAGTCTCTCCACGCAGTTGAACAACATTACCAGCGCTGCCTCAGTAACCCTACGCATCAACCATTATGCTCTGATACCACTTGTCAGAGTTTAAGACAGCGGAAAACATTAAACACATAACACACAGCAGAAAACCATGCACAGAAGACGCAGAGTTTTACCGTGGTTCACCCAACCATTATGGGCTACGTCCACACAACAGGGCATTGGCAATCTTTATTATTCAAACAGGAGATTACAAACTCTCACACTTCACACACACCAAACAATCCGTATGGATGCCTGTTATATAGCAAAGAGAATCTAACTGCCTCATAAATCCTCTCACATCAAATTTAGGATGCATTAACTCTCTCCCAACAACCTGGAGCTAATATAGGAACTAATTCCTAATTTTTGTCACCTACTGAGATTTTTCGTATTTTATTTAAAATAGAAAATCTCAACATACACTCACTTACCGATCCAATCCTAGGACTCGTTTAGTAGTGCATCCAACCAACGAAGAAAACATACAATCATTTACTGTCCAGTTTTAACCAATCAAGGAGGTAAGTCGATTTTGAAGGTTTGTAGATTTCATTGGAAGGGTTGTATGTAGTTTTTTTCTTTAACTATTAATGCCCATTAACTGTTTCTTGTAACTACTAATATGATGGCACACAAATCCTCAATCGTATAACATTCAATCTCATGTTGCATATGTGTACATAGTCATAGTTGGGGGAGTTTTTTTCAAAGAGGGACGTCTTACGACAGTTTTTGCCTTAACTATTGATGTCTATTAATTTTTTTTTAACTACTAATCTAATGACACATCAATATTCAAGTGTCTAACATTCAATCTGATGTTGCATAGATGCATACAGTGACAACTAGGGGAGCTGCTTTCAAAGAGAAATGCCTTACCACATAATTAGGTAATTTTGATTTATATTTATTAACAATTTATTATATAAATCTTTGTATTTTATTTGATCTAATAAAAATTCAATTATTTGAATGTTTTTCTCTTATATACTTTTCATTTTTTTTTTAATTAAAAGTTATATAGAGTTATTTTGATTTAAAATTATTTGGAGACTCGTTAATGTAAACAATTCAATTCTTAAAATAAAATTGGTTTAAAATTTATATAATTAATTAAAAATTAAAATAATTAAGTTTGAAATAATTAAAATTCGTATATAAAACCTACATGAAAAATTTACACTTAAAACATTTAACATTATATATATATATATATATATATATATATATATATATATACTTTCCAAAAATGGAATATAATCTTGAAATATATATGAATTTGGAATTTTTTTTATAATTTAGTATTTTAATATAAATTCATATAAGAAAAGTAGTATTAATTTTTAATATATTTATTAATTAAATTTAGATATGTATTTTTAAAATATATTAATTAGAAATATGAATTTCAGTTTAATTGATTCACTGAGAAATGTTAATTTAAATATATTTATTTTAAATTATATTTTTAAATACCTAAATAAAATATATAGGTTATATGTTTTTTTAATTAAAATTTAAATAATTTTTTTTTCCTCTTTGTAATTTAATTTAATTTTTGATTATTTATATAATAATTTTATTTATTATTCTAGCTTTCCTTTGTTTTTTAATTAAAAATTCAATATAAATTACAATTTGGACTTAAAATAATAGTTATTACACATATGGGGCTTAGAATAGATGGTGATCTGGCGTATTGTTAAGGCACTATGTGATATGAAGATTACTGGTTTGAAACTCTTTAGACAAGAATAAAGCGATAACTAGCAATTGAACCAAATGTTGCAAAGGAAACATTGTAAGGCGATTGCATATAGTACTAATAATGCTTATTTGAGAACTATTGAAAGATAGAAAAATATCGACAACAGGCAAAGACTATGCTACAATAAAATATTACTACAATACTACTTCCTTGAGCCTTACAAATCATGAGGCCTATGTTCAAGTTAAAGACCTTGTCCACGAAAGACTATAACAATTTTGTAAATAAATTTTGAATTTATATGCGAATTAAGATATACCCAATAAAAATACACATATATCGAATCTGAAAACTGAACTCAAGAATAGCATCAACTCCATGACTTATTGAGAAAATTTCTTGTGTTTCTCTTCTAAGTGTTGAATCACCTCTGTATTATTTCCTATATGATCCTTGTAACTATTCAAAATGTCACATTTCCCTTTACCACTAATCTCCTTGGCGTCTTCCATGTTCATGTTTTAAATCTAACACATGATATGATGTCGAAACTAATGTAGAGGTAATTCAACAACATTTTAACTATTTTATCCTTAAAATCAAGTGTGATCCATAAGAAGCACAATGTCAATACTTCTTTCTTAGATCAAAATATGACACCTTATGTTGGTTTTAAAATAGTGGCACCAATATTTATATAACTTGTCTATTTGAATGTTAAAAGCATGGAAGAGTTATTATATGGATTCCAAGTAGATTGAAAATTTACCCAGTAAATCACAGGTGACAATACAAAGATGCTAAAAAAATAAAACTGGTTCCAGTTGCTTAATCCTCAGAACCCAAGTAAGGTCAAGAATTTTTATTTTTTCTCTATTGCATGTTAATAAAATGGAATTTGAGTGGTAAATGTGTTTGATCATTAAAGAAACTAGGGATAAATCCCTTATTTGAAAACCCCTTTAATCACAGTCATGGTGGAAAGACTCAAGAGCAATACAAAAATACCCTCGAGTTAGTGCATGGATTCAATCATTCATCTGAATGGGCATTGGGTTAAAGTGAGAATATATGTTTTTGAATGTAATTTAAATTATGGAAAGTTCATTTATAATCTATTTCATGTGAATAAAATGTGATTTGAGTGGTAAATGCATTCTATATTTAAAACAATGAGGGAGAAAGTCCTCATTGCAAAAATTGTTATTTAACTTCATAGCTGAAAGAGTCTTTGATTTTATGGCTATATACATATCGTCTCTTCCATTTTCTTGCATATATTAAAGCTATTAAATATGATCATGTGTAGATTCATTTGTTTTTCTTGTCACTAGTGCCTCTTTTATAATACAATGTGGTTTTTATTTTTGTTCCACACTAACACTGACGATTATGTCATGGATGTGTGAATGTATGATCCAAGGAATAATAAGTGGACAAGGATGGAATTCATGTCAACTCCTCATTTTGGTTGTGTTTTAAGAGTAATTGACAACAAAATATATGTATGTTAAGGGTATGGTATGTGCCATCTCACAAGTTATTCCCTCCGTTACTTGGAATTTTGTGATCCCATTGCAAACACATGGAGGTATGTAGCAAGTGCATGTGATTCCGTTGTTGAAAATACTTCTAATCCTCTTAAATATGTAGCAATGGTATATGGGAATCTATGTGTAGTAGGACCACAAAGCATTAGAGGTTGGATGAATGGGGGCATGTACAATCTTGTTACATATACATGGTCTAAAACAAAGTTGGGCTTAGATGAAGGATGGGGTAAACCAAGCACAGTTATGGATGGTGAGCTATATATTGTTGATATTAGTGGATATAAGAAATATATTACAAAATATTATCGTTGGGTTCCTGTAAAGTGTCATCCTGAAGGTTTTCTCTTGGCTTAGGCTCCAAGATTGTTTTCAGGAATGTCAAGAAACAAAGAAAGATCTACTTGGTGGGTAGTATGGGGTCTACACTAATTGCCATGATTTTTCCTCTAAATAATGGGAAGACCACTAAAAATATCATATGTCATACAATGAAGCTTCCAAATGGTATAGATTTTTAGGTATATTGGGGACTTGTACCTTCCATATTCTTTGTTATTAATCCAAACCAGATGAAATATTTATTATTACGTGCATACCCATATGTAATAATTTTAAATTAATTTTGTAGGTACTCGTTTGGTAATAGTAAAAATGCTCTGTCTCTCAACCCCCTCTTTCTCATTTTTTTCCCATTGTTTATTTGTAAATAAAGTGCCCTTCACAATTGAAGAGAGAAACTCTTAATTTGTAAGTAATATTTCAAATTCACTTGGCCAACAAGGCCAATTAAATAAAGAAAGGGAAGGTTAACCATATAGAAACTCTGAAGAGAATTCCCATGTTGCCCAATTCTAATCATTGGCATGCCATTAAAATTTTCAAACATAAAAAATCTTTCACAATTGAACAGAGCAACTCTTAATTTGTAAGTCACATTTCAAATTCACTTGGCCAACAAGGTCCATTGAATCAAAACAAGAGAAGATTAACCATGTAAAAACTCTGAAGAGAATTCCCATGTTGCCCAATTATAAGCATTGACATGCCATTAAAATTTTCAAAATCAAACATGTTTTGTTGCCCCACTAAATTCCAATCCCTCACAATATCCATGGAAATTGCATATGAATCATATCATTTCTATTTCTCTTGAGAAATATAATCTAAATAAACACTAGTATGGTCACACACTACTTTACTCATGGGTGAAAATGTGAAGCTGGGTTACACTTTTTGCCCTTTTTTGAGAAAAAAATTTCATTTTTTTCGGTTCTTCAACTTTTTGCAAACTATAACAATTTTTCTGTGTAGAATTTCATTTTGCGGTAAAAATAAAAGTTGTGAGAAGTTTTGTTAGCTTTCTATTACTTATTTTTTGAAATTTTTTTATGCAGATTTGATATGTCAACTTAGCGTTTCTTTGAGTGTGTGTTTCTTAACAATCAAAGAATTCATAAGAATTCATGTTATGTGGCAACGTTGTATTCATTGAAAATTTGTGTTTTTGAAAAAACAAAATGTGTTACAACAATCTAGACAGAGTCTACTTTGGTTTCGTCATATTTACAAAGCCAATGGATGCATATCATAATTACTAGAATTTTTTGAACTGTTCCAATACGAGAATCTGTGTATTTTTGATATGTTTCGCGTGGCAACAAATTTCTTAAGATATAAGTTATAAAATAAAAATCTAAAAGCTACCCATTAGAGTCAACGGACCAATGTAATGCCCCATAATTTTTTCAATTTTTTTTACAATGTATTTTGGGAGACACAAAATTTTGATTTCACTGAATCACGATGACCCTCAAAAATTGTTTGCACTCATTTTATTAGAAAAATAATTAAAATTAATAAACGTTTACGAAATTCCATAAAATTTATATTTCATGAAAGTAGATTCAATTCTGAAAATGCTTGTCTTGGTTCCGATAGTTAATTAACAAGTTTTCATGGAGTTTAATCAGTCCAAAGTTGCAGAAGCGTTTTCAGAGCTTGGTTCTGCGTAATTGGTGACGCGTTAGTTCGGCCAAACTATTAGTGAAAGTTCGGCCGAACTATGTTTTCCGCTTACGAGCCGCTAAAACTAACGTCTTAATAGTTCGGCCGAACTTCTTATCAAAATTTCGGCCGAACTATTGTGCAATTCTCCGTCGGCCGGAAATTTTTGTGGAGCCCCCTACAAAACACATATTTCGCGTCAATATAAATTGCAGTGAAATGATTCACAATTTTCGCACATTTCGCACTTCATTTCATTTTACAACTTGGTTTGAATTCAAAAACTTTTCTTCAAAGTTTGGTTTAAAAAAAATTTTTTTGAAGACATTTTCTGGAGGCCGCGTGATTTTTCTTGGAGGTTCAAAGTTTGAGTTTAAAGAACTTTTTTGGAAGACATTTTTTGGAGGCGACTTGATTTTTCTTGGAGGTATGTACGTGTTTTGTGTTGAAATAAATCTTTTGAGCTTTTTTGTTCAAATTTTTTTCTTCACATTTTGGATTTAAAGATTTTTTTTGGAAGACATTTCTTGAAGGCGGTGTGATTTTTCTTAGAGATATGTACATGTTTTGGATTGGATTACGTATTTTTTAGAAAATATTTTTTTAAATTAAATCTTTTGTGATATTGTTTGTAATTGAGTTATTGTCTAATTTTTTGAAGGAAATTTTTTGAACCTCATACCCTATTATCATGGGAAATCGAAGAACTTGTGTGAGAAAATATGATCGAAAAAGAAAGCCTGAGGAACATAGAGAAGAGACGAGACAATATCGCAAAACAAAGATAGAAGCTCTCTCAAATATTGAAGAGGAAAACCAACCTCAAGTAGAAATTGAAGCAGGTATGTAAATGTAAATATTACATGATCTATTGATATATATTTAAAATTTTCCTAATGTAAAATGTGAAGCTTAATTTTTATTTGACGAACTAGTTTGAAAAATATTTTGTTTGATGTAAACAGACATAGATATTCCTCAAAATATTGAAGAAGAAAATCAACCTCAAGCAGAAATTGAAGCAGGTATGTAAATGTAAATATTATGATCTATTGATATATTTTTAAAGTTTTCCCAATGTACAATGTGAAGCTTAATTTTTATTTGATGAACTAGTTTGAAAAACATTTTGTTTAATGTAAACAGACAGAGATACTCCTCAAAATATTGAAGAAGAAAATCAACCTCAAGCAGAAATTGAATCGGGTATGTAAATGTAAATATTATGATCTATTGATATATTTAAAATTTTCCTAATATTTATCGACATATTTATTAATTTAGTTATTTATTGAATATGTACTATTTTTTCGAATATGTACAGATGAAATCACTATCGATAATGAGATGTTAGAAAATGTCGACACTCACACATATGGAGATAAAAAACTTGACTATATTATACAATATCGTGTCGAGAAAATTTTGGAAACGTTTTTCAAAACTGAGCAAGTGACAGTTCAAGCTCAAATGTTGAAAGGTCTCCTATCATCAAGGAAATTAAAAGAAGTGACGACACTATTGGGTATTCGAAAATCAACCAAAGATAAAAAAATGAAAGAAGAGGTGATAAAAAATATGAGTAGTGCTATAGAGTCAATTAAGAGATCTAGAGATAAAGATGGTTCAAATATACGTAGAGGACTACAAATGGAAATGGTTTCACCAAGTACTCAAGAGAATCGTTTGAATCTAACATCTATGGCACAAGCACTGGGAACCTCGCGAAAAAATCTGCACAAACATCGAAAATTTCAACTGCAAATAGACGTAAATGATGAACTCGCTTGTTGGAGAGCTATTTGTAGGCAACCATACAAAGATAGACTTGGAGAAGATGTTAAAAAAATAATATATGAATATTGGAAGAACAATTCGCGTGTTTCACCCATTGCAAGAGATGTGATGCGAAGAAGAATAGCACGAAATCAATACGAAGAACATGAAAAACATCTCTTGGAAACCATTGAAATAGAGTTATTCAACAAGTTCAAAGAAGAGAATCGTCAAATTCAAGTTTCACTCAGTGCTTTTGTTCAACAAAAACCATGGTATGTAAAACCTATCACCGTACGCGACACTTGTTGTTGCCGTTATCATGAATTTGAGTTATATTATGACACATTCCTTGATTTCGGTAGAACATTATGGAAGGATTCACCTCCTCCTTCCACTATCCGTGAATTCGTATCTCAAATTCTATGTGAAAGAGAAAGCGACGAACTATTTTACAAAAAGAAATGTGTTGGTGGTAAAATGCGATGATTGTGGAAATTTGACTAAATTTCAAAACAAATATCGCATTGATATAAATGATCAATCATTGTCCAACATGAAAGTGAAATGGAAGAGATATGAATATACTAGTACATCGATTCAAGGTGCAGATAGTGTTAAAAGAATCGAATTACGAGAAGACAAAATTTTTCTAATAGAATTTTTGAGAAAGTTTGAAGCAGAAATTTACAAATACACCATGCATTCCCATAGAGCTCGATGGCAAGACTTGCAATTCAAAAAATCTCGTGAATTTTTTCCACCAGGGACCATTTTTTCAGTGATTGATTTTGCAAAAAACTACACATTTGTTCCACAAAAAGAAATTCAGAGTGAATACTATCATTCTGACCAAGTCTCCATGCTCGTCCATATTCTATATAGACATGCTGAACAAAATGTCGATCATATAGAAAGCACGAGTGAAAATCGGCATATCATTAAAGAATATCACTTTTATATCAGTGACGATCGTACACATGATACATGTTTTGTACAACATTGTTTTGGAAAAATTTATGATTCATTGAAAAATCGTGGAATAACATTCAATGAACATTGGATATGGTCAGACGGATGCGCAGGTCAATTCAAATCTGCACGATCATTTTTTTTGGTTGTGTCGTCTTCATAAGAAAACCTCCATTAAACATTGTTGGAATTTCTTTGAGACTGGCCATGGAAAAGGAGAACATGACGGTGCAGGAGCATGCATAAAACGAGTACTTCGAAGATATCAAATGAACCACTTTGCACGCCGACTTGCAAACGCCGAAGAAGTTGTTCAATGGTGCAAAAATGCTCTAAGCCATGAGATTAACCCATCACGAGAAGTGCAAAGGTACATTCAATTTAATTTATATTGGTAATCTAATTTTAAACATTGTAAATTTATCATGCAATGATTATTTTTAATTGTATTTTGATATCATATTTACAAATTCTTTTTCTAATTTTCCATATAAAGGTTTTTCTGGCATATTGGAATCGGAGACGTAAATAGATCAATTGGAAATAGCGTTGGAACAATAAAAGGGACTCGAAAATTTCATTCAATTCAAACAAAATTGTCCACAAATGTGTTTGCATTGGATAAAGGAAAATATTCTTGTTTTTGTGATGTTTGCATAGACAACACAAAATCCAATGACGTCTATGAAAACAAAATGTATGTGAATGATTGGAAACATACAGAGCTAAATACAAAGGGAAAAATGTCTGTTGCAATGTTTGAAGAAATGGAATCAGATGAAACTACAATATCATCCGATGGTGATCGAGTTTCTGATCTTGTTAGAGAAGGTAACATTTGAATTACTTTTTAATGATTTAAAGATCTACAAATAAATTTAAATATGCATAATTAAATGTTAAGTTTATTTTATTGTGCAGGAGATGTTTTTGCTGTAATTGCACATATTGACAACGATGAAAATGTGAAGTATTATTTGATGCGTTGCACTGAACAAAAAATGAAATTATTACAAGACTATAATGATCACGGATTTCAGTATGACAAAGGGTCTATTATACTGAAAGGTTATTTTTTCAAAAAAACTCGTCAAAGTGGAGACTTTGTTTACTTCGAAGACTATGACCCTGATTGCATAAGTTGTCAATATAGTCACTTGGTGTGTGCAGCATGCATAAAGTTGATAGAAGTTCAATCAAAGAAAAAATCAAAAATTAAGAAATGGAAAATGTCAAAATCCGATCATGAACGGATTATTGAGGATGGAATTCCATTAGAATTTTTTGAGTGAAGTGTCAGGACAACAATTTATTATCTTTTAAACCTTTCAGTACTCAACTAAAAATTGAACTGCTTATGTTATTTGTGGTTTGCAGATGTTACAAATTGTTTGGGTACAAGCACGTGCTCTAGTATCCACTGAAAGTAGTTTTTCTATACATGTGCATTGATTAAAAATGTTAAATATGTATTAGATATATATATTCTAGAATGAAATTAATTGTTCTTGTATATTAATTGTTCTTGTATATGTTCTCCGACCATATGGTACAAATTATTTCACTTTATTTTGTAAAGTCAGATTCGGTCCCCATATGGCCTAGCCTCCAAGGGACGAGATAACAAGTGGTTGTCCCCACTTGCCCGAATCTCAGCTTTTAAGTACAATTTTACCGTTTATGTCAAGCATCTTACATGATGTCCTAGCCAAAGATAGATTCTCTTTGTTTCAAGTTTCCAGTAAAAGTTGTCACTGAATGACCTGCTCGAACTCTTGTAGTAAACACCATACCTCATCTCTCTTGCTCTCCAATATTATTAGGTTTAATTATTATAACACAAAAATCGTTCTACATTGTTAATAATTTTTTGCGCTTACACTAAAATCAATGAACACTATTAATCCAATGTCTTTACAAGTAATGTACCATCATACATGCAATTATATCAAATTAGAAATCAACATATACAATGAAATCAATGAGGATTGTCTTGTTACAAGTAACATAATTTCAATTTACCATATGTGCAAATCTAGGTTGAAACCATCCAAAACTTTAAGTTGTAAATTGAAACCATCCAAAATTTTAAGTTTTAAAACCCTTTTGATTATATATTGTGCATCATTAAAACATTTAACATTTAAAGTTCATTAAATATCACATGCAAAAGTCAAGAACATGGAAGATAAAATCAAGAGGGACTTTCTTGATCCGGAACCTATTGGTTTTAAGAAATAAAATGCAAGTGTTGGCACACTAGGATATTATAAATACTAACTTTGTAAGATCATTTGGCATTCGGAAAAATTCGAAAGTCTTAGACTGTCAATCAATTTAAAGTATCATTCACCCTAGGGAGTGTAAAATATTCAATGTACGTTGGTGACGATGCTCACTCCTAGCTTGAAGCAGCGCCAATGACCAATTCTTTAATGAATTCCAATGCACTTGACCAAAGTTGGTTCAACCTACTTGGTTTTTCACGCAAGAAATTCCAAGGATGGACTTTCTAGACAAACTGCTGAAATTGAAAAGCTTGACATGGAGATACGACAAGGTGAACAAAGACTTCAGGAACTCTTTATGGAAAGGGCTCACTTGAAGGAAAGAAGCACCACGTTGCAGGCTAAAGTCAAGAACATGGAAGATAAGATCAAGAGGGACTTTCTTGATCCGAAACCTATTGGTTTGAACAAATAAAATGCATGTGTTGGCACACTTGGAAAAGAAGATGACCACACTAAGAGGATTGGTGCACTTCGTTTGGAAGGAGTCAATATATGTCATATTGGAGCAATTAGACAGAATTCGAAAAGGAAAGAGCTTGAACCAATTCAAGCAGACCTAGGATCGAATTGTTCTATGGAGCTTCATGAGAAGAGATATGTGAAAAGCACTGTTAAGCCAAGGGCTAGTTCGAAAGACATATTGGAAGAGGAAATGTTGAAGAAGATTGCAAAAGTAAGGCACAAGACAAGGAGGAATGATGATGAAAGTTCCTTGGACTTGAGATTCATGTCTACAACCGTACATGGGAAAAAGTTCTCTGCTTTGATAGACACGGGGGCTACCCATAGCTTCCTAAGTCGAAAGGCAGCTTCATCTCTTAGAAAGAGGAAGGCTAGCATCGAGAAAGAGTTGAGTTCTTTCAAGGCAGTCAACTCAAAGATGAAAGCAGTGTCTGGTGTCATGAAAGGCACACGTGAGAGTAGGGTCATGGTTTGGAAAGATATACTTAAGAGTAATTGACATGGATGATCATTCTATTATGGACCATACCAATGATGGACCGAGACATTCTCTTAATTCTTGTGATCAATCTTAAACTATTTTATGAAAGATAGATAAACCATTTAAATATTTAGCTCAAACACTTGTAGTAAACACCATACCTCAAGTCTCTCTTGCTCTCCAATATTATTAGGTTTAATTATTATAACACAAAAATCATTCTACATTGTCAATAATTTTTTGCGCTTACACTGAAATCAATGAACACTATTAATCTAATGACTTTACAAGTAATGTACCATCATACATGCAATTATATCAAATCAGAAATCAACATATACTGTAATGAAATCAATGGGGCTTGTCTTGTTACAAGTAACATTTCAATTTACCACATGTGCAAATGTAGGTTCACATTCTATCATTCATGTAGTTTTAAAAACTTCAGATACCATGCCAATTATAATTCAACTATCCAACAAACACATTTAACATTAAATATCACATGCCATGCCAATTATAATTCAACTATCCAACAAAAATATTTAACATTAAATATCACATGTCAAATGTAATTCAGATGACAACATTACTTCACATTCACATGCCAAAAGTACTAAAACCATCCAAAGAACACTAAAATCAATGAACACTATTAATCCAATGACTTTACAAGTAATGTACCATCATACATGCAATTATATAAAATCAGAAATCAACATATACTGTAATGAAATCAATGGGAATTGTCTTGTTACAAGGAACATTTCAATTTACCACATGTGCAAATGTAAGTTCACATTCCATCATTCATGTAGTTTTAAAAACTTCAGATGGCATGCCAATTATAATTCAACTAGATCCAACAAAAACATTTAACATTAAATATCACATGCCATGCCAATTATAATTCAACTATCCAACAAAAACATTTAACATTAAATATCACACATCAAATGTAATTCAAATGACAACATTACTTCACATTCACATGCCAAAAGTACTAAAACCATCCAAAGAACACTGAAATCAATGAACACTATTAATCCAATGACTTCACAAGTAATGTTCCATCATATGTATGCAATTATATCAAATCAGAAATCAACATATACTGTAATGAAATCAATGGGGATTGTCTTGTTACAAGTAACATTTCAATTTACCACATGTGCAAATGTAGGCTCACATTCTATCAATCATGTAGTTTTAAAAACTTCAGATGCCATGCCAATTATAATTCAACTATGTAACAAAAATATTTAACATTAAATATCACATGCCATGCCAATTATAATTCAACTATCCAACAAAAACATTTAACATATGTCCAAAAATATGTCCAAAAAACATATTGTAATAAAATATGTCCAAAAATTGTAAATCTCACTCAAGTATCAAACTGTATCAAGTTTAACAAATTTTAAAACCATCTAAATTTTGAAATCATATCAAATCTACTATATATATTGTCCATCAAATGGAGGATCTAGCCTCTGGGTCTCGGTTATTTCCCTATCCTGTAAATAGGAAACCGACATACACAATGCACATGAACATTAAAATTTGAAGTTTTAAAAATGAATGAGAATATATATATCTAGAACTTCATGTAAAAAACAAAATATAACAAAAAAATCACGCAATACCTCGTAAGGTTGCCTCTCCATTTGATGAATAGGATCTGCCATAGAAACATCTCCAGTGGTAACCTGTACAATATACGTGTACAGTTAAATATAAATATATATATATATACATAAATAATTTATATAAATTAAAAACTTTCAAATGAAAATGCACGTGTACATATATAAACTTATTTGAAAAATAATATTAAAAAAAAGAACTAAAGACAACTTCTTCAAATGCTGTGGATGTTCCTATCTCCGTCGCTAAAGTCCTCGGATTAAAAAAATCTTCTATACGAACCGAAATTCAAAATTTTTTAAATAACTCAAAATATAGATCTCTCTCTATATATCTCAATTTTTAATGGAACTTTTTGAGGTAACATAAATTTTGAACTTGTGAAAAATTGTCCATACTTGTACATCTCCCAATGAAGTAGAAGGTATATCTCCTAAAGAAGAAGAAGGTATCGGCATCCCAAAAACATCAGACGGAATCGGTACCTGTTAAAACATTTTATCGAATTATATATATACATACATGTACATGTGTGGCAACAATTATTTATTTTAGAGTCACTTAAAAAACACTAACATACATGTGCCAACATATCATGATGGTCAGACCCAGCTGCATCGTTTGAGCCAGAGGTCCCGAACGTAATATTAACATTTTCATCATGCATCATGCCTGAGAACTGCAAATGGTGTTTTAACATATAATCATAAATTTTTGTTAGATTAATGTACACATACAAATAAATGTATACATGTGTACATACACATGTATTTATTACAAATTGTACACATGTATATGTAAATATAATTTCAAACCTTAAGGTCACTAACACATACCGTTCTGGTGCCCTCTTCCTCACGAAAAATTAGGTCTTGCAGACCATTGCGACAATTTATTGCGTATGTTCGGAGATCTTCAACATTCATGTTGTAAATCTCCTCATCTGTATGATAAACAAAATTGGCACGTGCATTTTCACGTGCTCTTTGTCGATTTAAGCCAAGATCGACTCCACTCAATCCGTTATGAACATTTTCGATCATAACATCTCTTGCTTCACGACTTATTTGAGAAGTCGCATCCATATCTGATCGCAGGGTTTCGACTCGAGACGGTCGACTCACCAATGGCGGCTCAGGGCGAGGCAACTCCACATCTCGCTTAGCGCCCTTACGTTGATATAATCAACCTCTCCCCGGGCCAAAAAATTCTGAAGGAAGGTCATTGTAGTCTGGTTTCATATCCAAAAAAAATTCTGCATAAAACATTTGTGAAAAATAAAGAGGAACCTCATCGTTCCATGGAAGCCTTCCAAAGGCCGCAAGATGTCGACTATACAAATATTGTGCTTTGTCTGGTTGCTTGAAATACTGCACCTTCAACATCTTTCTTTTTGGCCCTTCCTTATAATTAAACATTGACTTAGCCTGCGCTCTTGAAACTCTTTTTTTTATGTCCTGCCATTTATCGGGACCTGTCACTGTTTCTCTTCTCTTTCTCATCACTTCTACAAACGAATCAGTGGTTGGCCCCAAATATTTGTACACTTTTACCATTTCACTCAATGAATGTGTAACTATTTCTAGGCTTTGTCTACTCTCAACAGGTAGAGACAAATCCTGGAGATCTCTTTGCAATTTTGCATAAAGGCTTTGACACCTTTGTAAGGTGCATTCCGCCATGTTCGTTTCCCATGGTATATCAGTAATCTCAGCCGGATAAGTTGTGCTAGGTTGACAGCCTTCTTCTTCAATGAAGCGCGCTGCCCTGCGTCTTTTTTGACCACTGGCTCGAACATTTTCAGCCTCTGCATCAATATATATAAAATTTCATATATTAGAAAAAACACGTGTAAAAAAAGTTGTACAAATTTAATGAAAAAATATTGAAATTGATGGCAACCTTGATGTTGTTGGTTAACATCATCTCCAACATGACCCTACTGAGAACCAACCCTAGAATGATGCTGCTGAGAACCAGACCCACAGTGACCCTATTGAGAACCAGCAGCCGTTGATTGCTGGCCTTCGGGGGAATAAATATCACCCCCTTCCCGCAACCTGCTACCTCGACCGGTTGAACCTTGGCCACGCTCCATGGATGGAGTAGAAAGCCTTCTCCTCTTGCCTCCTAAAAATTAAAATATGAAACTTATTAACAACTAATTTCACTCACAAATTTAATAAAAAAATCAATTCCATATGTACACACATGTATGGAGATTTAAGATTATATTTAAATACCGTGAACATCCTCCAATCCCTGAGCCTCCATATGGTATTCGGCTGATCTTCGTCTTTCATCCTCCATGATATATATCTATTGGTCGACATTCACAAAATAGATTTCAAAAAATCAATACCTCAGAGTAAAATCCAGTTTGGGGCTGTTAAATCCAGTATGTTCTATATTTCTTACATTTCATCCCTCCTATTTTTCTTTCCAACCAAGGTTTATAAAATAACATGAGAAGCAACATGAGACTTAGAACAATCATTTTCATTATCTATATGGAAGGCAAGAATGATTATATCCCCTTGAGCTTAAGCTTATGTAGTTTGTCAATTTTTATCATATATTTTTTGGTAAGTGTAAATGCTTTTTTTATCTATAGTACAAGTCATGAGTTCCCCAATTTTACCTTATGTAAAGCATGATTCTAGAATTACTAAAATTTGTACTTGGTTTTTTAAGAATATATCAAATAAAGTTTTTGAGAAGCAAATATGGCTTGTTCCTTAGAATTTGGCACTTTGAATTTCCTTCCCCATATTTCTTGTTAATGATTATAACCTTAAAATGGCTAATATTGATTTGTCATCATCATCTAAAAATGACTTGGCAGATGAAAATTTACCATGTCAATCATCATCACTTCACACCATCTCATACATGACCCCTTCTACATATTATATGCATGAATTTTTGGAATGTCATCCTCTCTACCTATCCTATGAATGATTGTGACAACAGGTGAATAAAATACAATTTATAAGCAGAAGATAGTTTCTAGTTTGTCCTCCTCCATCCGCCCCATAGCTAGTGATTTCTCAATTTTCCACTTCCAACTTTCTATTCTCGAAATTCATTAGCAGCTAATTTTATCGATAGCCACACCACTATACATATAATTATCATATAAACTACTACATTAATGAACTCTACGTTGTTTGTTATTGTAAAGTCCAATAACAAACAATGTTAATTGAGTTTAGTAGTGTATATAACAATTTCTTTGACTTCCAGGTGTGTTGTGACTATTAGTAGAATTAACTACCAAAATGAATTTCCAAAATAAAATGTTGAAGAGAAAAAATAGGCAATCACTGGATATGGAGTGCGTGGAGGAGGACAAACTTATACTGATCCCTTCCTTATCAAATTTCCTTTATTCACCTAATGTCACAATCAATCATGGTCTAGATAGAAGGGATGACCTACCATAAATTCAATCATATAATGTGTCGAAGGGTCATATGTAGATGGTGTGAAACGATGATTACAAACATGATAATTTTTCATCTACTAGGTCATTTTGAGATGATGATTACAAACCAGTGCTAGCCTATTAAAGGTTATAATCATTGGTGCCTAATGTGGGGTGGACAATTTAAATCAAGTTCGTATCAAAGTACAATTTAGCTCATTTTAGTCAAGGTTAGTTAGAAGAATTAGCTATTGGTTTCTACCTTCAATTTCCTCTGAAAATGAATGTGTACGTGCTTTTGAGAGACATTAGAGACATTATAGTACCTTCAATTTCCTCTGAAAATGAATGTGTACGTGCTTTTGAGAGACATTAGAGACATTAGAGGAACAAGGTCCAAATTTTTGATGAAAATGTGCTATGAAAGTAAAGGGTTTTAAAGGCAAGCATGTACAAGGCATAGTTGAGCCAAATGTTCTTCAAGAAGGGCCTAATTATTTAGGTCTTGGTTATGGAAAACATGGAAAATGCTCCAAAGCCAAGGAGGCTTGTGAGGTTTGTGTTCATGATGAATGGAACATGTACATAGTTTACCTTAAAGTTGTTGTGTTTTACGGATATTAAAATGTAGAACTTCTATTTAGATCCATTCCAGAGATTGACTACAGGGGCATTTACTAGATATGTCACCTTTCATAAAAGATGAGATCCAGAGGCTACTTGGCCCTTTACAGACTCTGCCTATAGAACTTGTAGAAGTAAACACTAGAGGCATTAACAATATCAAAGAACATTTTCATGCTCAGACATGGGAATGTGTCTCTTTCCCTACGCAAAAAATAGTTCTTGAGGTAGTTAATCTTCATAGACATGTCATCAAGCAAGTCAATGTGATCATCCCTCCTTCCCTCCCTTCTAAAATAATTATGTTTTTTGGGGTCAGAAAGCCAAAATATGGAGACAATTATCACCAAATCCAACGTACAATTATGCATGATGGAGAATATCTAGCGCTTTCCCTTGTTAAATATATTAACAAGGGAAAGCACTAGAGATTCTCCATCATGCATAATCGTACGTTGATGCTTATAGAGTGAAAAAACTGAAAGAATAAACTTGTAGGGTCATTTTAATGGGGGGTGGAGAATTCAGGTCTTTGCAAATTCAAAGTATGGTGCATGTTGCATGAAGCAAGATGTTGAAAGTAGAGTTATGGTAGACACACTTAAATGCAACAAATATGGAAATTCGTACATGAGCTCTATTATTTGACTTAAGAGTCAGTTGTTTGAAAAGGCATGTTTTGTCAACTTGTGTTTGGTTGATGGTTTTGAACACCAATATGTAAGAGTACATGGACATATTCACATGATGTGAATTTTTTTTTTCTTTAAGGAGAAAAATGATGTGTTTTCAGTTTGATGGTTTTGTTTGTGACAAGACGTCACAAGATTTTGCGAAGGTCCACTCTTTAGCGAGAGCCTCATGATTACAACCTATCCGTGATCAAATGGGAGTGCATCCTTATTTTGAAAACAAGTAGGATTCTAAGCTACCTAGGACTCAAACCATCATTTTTAAATTTGAAATATAATGGTGTTGTTTCAATGCCTGAATCCACAACCCTAACACATGAAATCAATAATATAATTACACATGAAATAAATAGTTATTTTCTCCAAAATTAAAAATATAACTTAAAACTAAATTCAACATAGTTGAAAGAAAAAGAAGCGCCATTGAAATGGTTTGCTGACAAATGGTTAGATTTCTCATCCAATTAAGGCCTAGCATGTATTTTGATGTTTCATTAATTTCTTTGCAAATCAAAGTATGGTGCATGTTGCATGAAGCAAGATGTTGAAAGTACATGAGCTCTATTATTTGACTTAAGAGTCAGTTGTTTGAAGAGGCATGTTTTGTCAACTTGTGTTTGGTTGATGGTTTTGTACACCAATATGTAAGAGTACATGGACATATTCACATGATGTGAATTTTTTTCTTCTTTGAAGGAGAAAAATGATGTGTTTTCAGTTTGATGGTTTTGTTTGTGACAAGACGTCACAAGATTTTGCGAAGGTCCACTCTTGAGCGAGAGCCTCATGATTACAACCTATCCGTGAGAATCAAATGGGAGTGCATCCTTATTTTGAAGGAGAAATTTCAATAGGTTTTAGGAAATTTAATTTCAAGTCATTTAATTTCACTAGAAATAATTCAGAGGTACATGAAATGAATAGTATTTAGGAAGAACAATAGTCCCTCATGGAATATGAAGAAAGTAGCCACTTCATTTTGCATATATGCATGCTTTGAGTTACTCCTCAAAAAATTTCAAAACATGTGTATTTATTACTCTACCCATCCCGATTTTCATAGGATCCATAGCACATACATTTCTATATGCCCTAGTTGTTGTAAGGCCTAATTATTTCATCACTTTCAAAGGAATTACATCGGTGGTTTCTCCTAAATCTAGCATATAGTTGTGTCATAATATTTTATTTATTAGTAGGAATATATGAAAATGTTTATGAATTACATTTTTATTCCCTTGGTTCATCTTTTATAACTCTATAGGATAATCCTCAAAAGTAGGGTCATCTACTTCATCAAATTTTAAGAACTTCTTAACCTTGTATCTTTATTTCATATTTACATAACTTCCACAAATGGGATAGAAACAAGATATTTTCCAAGTGTTGAAGTAAACCAACATTAATTTCATTGTACACTCTTTATATAGGTATGGTTGAATGTTGTACATCTGGTACATAGATCAATTTGTTGTTTTCATCGTTTACTCTTAAAAATAATTTGAAGTGGGAGCGAAGAGTTGGTTTCTTCCTAGGTTGGCTTACATTTCCTTTAATATGTGATCCATCCCTTTCTCTAATTCATATTTTTATCTCTTATATTAATTATGTTATTCTTTCTATGTATTGTTAGTACAAGGGGGTGAAATAATTTCTTATCATTTTCTAAGTGGTGAGGTCGTTTGAATCTCCAATAGTTGTGTTGGTGTGGTGGGAACCATGCTAGGAGTTGGGTATTCCATTGATATGGTCAAGGTACTTAGTGTATGAGGAGCATCCAAAATTAGGCGGATTGGGATCTTGATGAGGGCGATATGTCACTTGATGCATGCAGTGATGATGGTATTTGATGAGTAAAGGACACATATAGATGAGATGAGTGTCTTTAACATAGAGCACTCAAGGGCATGCCATATACTAATTAACCGAGTTCGTGACATAATAAATGGTGGAAGAGGAATCATCAACATATGAGGTTGGTGTAAGTGGTGGTGCTACTATTGAGGCATGATGTATGGTGACCAACACATCTTGATATCGTCGGAGATTGAGACAATGTTGTGTATAATGTTTGTGTTTCACGTAAATAGACAAGAGGTCGTCGGTTCTTAAACCCTTATTACGTGATGAGGTGGAAACATCACATGATGGAGTGGGGAGAAATGGGGGTGCTTAAGGGGTATGAAGGATACCCTTCAACTCATGAAGCATGGGGCATGAATTCGTGGGATGACCTAATGTGTCTCAAAGGGCACACGGGGGACTAACCTTAGGGGTATTTTTTGTTGAAGGTTCTTTCTAAAATAAAAATTATAAATAACTATGGAAACTTGCATTAACATGTGTGTGTGTGTGTGTGTGATCCTAAAAATACTTAGTCCAACAAGAATAAATATACAAGTGGAAAATATAACCAAATATATAATCAAAATTAATTTGTGAAATACAACCAACCATGTAATTGAAATTACAGGTATGAGAATTTTTATTATAAAAATAAAAATAAAAGTAAACTATGAAAATGATATTGTATAACAAATTATCCCACAAAAATTATTGTAGAAAATTTTCAAAATTGAAATGCAACCTTAAATTCCTTCCATTCTTTCATCAACTTTGTTAATAATTGAATAGTCTACTAGTTGACTATATTACCAACTGCAATGAATATTGTCTTTTCCTAATGTTCATTGTGAAAATGGATCCTCGCGTTAATGTGATAGGATCTTTTTCATCTCTCAAGTTATTGATCACTAGGTCAAAGAATCCTAATGGGTAAATTAATTGTGAGATAAATTACTTGCATTAAATGTCAATCCAGGTTCTTATACTTCTGAAGTACACTTGCACAATATATGCTAAGCAATTAACTCAATCAAAAATGGAAATTAACCTATGGAAATGATTGCAATACCCAAAGAAAACCAATTAATGAAAATATCTAAATGAGCACAAACACGTTATTTATCAAATACTACATATATCAAAGCATCGAATTCAGAACTTGAAACAAATTATTCTAATTCTATACTATGAAAGCTTTTTGAAATTTGATTCTATCAAACATAAAGGTAAATCCTATTCTATTGGACTTGGAAATTAATTTGATCTATTGAACTTGAAAGCAATTCTAAGCTCTTGAATTTGAAAGAAATTCTAATCTAGTGAAATTAAATGACTTGAAATTAAATTTCCTAAAGCCTATTGAAATTTAATTTTTTTTCTTTGAAGGAGAAAAATGATGTGTTTTCAGTTTGATGGCATAATATACCAAGACATGTGTTTTTTTTTTCTTTGAAGGAGAAAAATGATGTGTTTTCAGTTTGATGGCATAATATACCAAGACATGTGTTTTTTTTTTCTTTGAAGGAAAAAAATGATGTGTTTTCAGTTTGATGCCATAATATACCAAGATGTGTTTTCAGTTTGATGGCATAACTAGCCAGGAAAACTTCCTCCTAAAACCATAATATACCAACACATGTCCACAATTAAGAAGAGTATTAAAAGGTTAATTCAATAGCAATGTGGAAACAATAAATGTGAATAAAAACATAATATTACAAGATTTTTTTTTCAAGAGAAAAAAACACTGTTTTCAGTATATTAAAAGGGGAAAACAGTCTATATACCGATTACATATGTCCACCCACAGAGGGAGAGCCCATGTTTATCCAAACAGGATAAAAGGAAGACTCAGCCCTGGCCAATTGTGGTAAAAAACCCCATATCAAACAGATACAGAATCAACAGAAATATACAGTATGACCCTCATATCGGATATGACGAAATATGTAAAGTCAAAAGCAGAATACAGGAATGATGCATATAACTCGAGGGTAGGATGATACAGAAAAAGACATCAGACACCCTGATGATCAGTTCCATCAGAGCAGAATGTACTGAAAACTGAGCAGAATGTACAGAAAATACTATACAGAAAATACATGAGAGCAGAATGTACTGAAAACTGAGCAGAATGTACAGAAAATACTATACAGAAAATAATATAAGAAAATAATGTACTGAGCAGAATGTACAGAAAATAATATAAGAAAATAATGTACATAAAATAATATAAGAATGCATGATCACATTCGTAAAAACCTGAACATAATGTACTGGGAAGACTCAAATTGAGAGCAGAATGTAGAATTTGTATTTTTGCCTTTAACCTTATCGAAAACTGACAGTAATTGGTAAAAAACCCCATATCAAACAGATACAGAATCAACAGAAATATACAGTATGACCCTCATATGGGATATGACGAAATCTGTAAAGTCAAAAGCAGAATACAGGAATGATGCATATAACTCGAGGGTAGGATGATACAGAAAAAGACATCAGACACCCTGATGATCAGTTCCATCAGAGCAGAATATACTGAAAACTGAGCAGAATGTACAGAAAATATTATACAGAAAATACATGAGAGCAGAATGTACTGAAAACTGAGCAGAATGTACTGAAAGCTTAGATCACAGGTAGGTTGACTTGACATCTTGTGGTGTCTAAAATCGAAACTTAAAAGTTAAATTTCTCACTTTTGAAAAGATCATGAAGAACATGTCTTATAAAATATTTTGTTGACAGATTAATAAATAATTTTTTTTTTATAACAAGTATAATTTATATTTTATCATTATGAGCACAAATTTTACATAATGAATACCAACCAACTTCCAATTACCAACTACAAAAGACAAACTGACAGTAAGTTTTTAATTTTGGATGCAGAATAAAGAATGGGAATAAAGTTGTGCGATGCATGGACACATCATGCATTATCGGCCCAAACACATAGTGGCTTGGGAATAAAGTTGTGCGATGCATGGACACACTATGCTACGTTGGTGAAGGAAGGATCTGACATTAGTTTAGCTCTCCATAGGCTTGGCCAACTAATCTTTACAGGTGGAGGTACTCCAATTGCTAGACACATGGCTCATTTTATTGGTTCGATTACAATGCTTTGCTTCCACGACAGAGGTTATCACGCATCGTCTGTAACTCAGTGCTTGCACACATGTTGAGATATTCAAGGGAAATCCACTCCATAAAACGTTGTTATAAATGTATACGACTTATGGTGATTAGAAATTTAGAACAGCCTGCATGTAGCTACTAAATCAGGCATTGACGAGAGTCTATACTACCTATTTCTTGACCAGTATTGCAGTATCAACTCTGAGAAGTGCCTCATGTTTTATTTAAAATTCGTAATCAAGGAAGTTATCATCAACACCAGAAACATTCCCCTAGACTAGCTGGTGATGAATGAATAAGAAGCCACCATTTCATACTCGTCCTTGTCTTTGTTCAAGTTGGAAGCGTAAAATTAAATTAAAAACAAACTGACAGTAAGTGGAAGCTACAAAATTCAAAACAAACTTACAGTAAGTGGTTTGCGTTTAAAACTAAGAAGCAATTGGTTTCGTCGGATTTTCTTGTTTCAGCGGGTACCGAAGTTCGCTGAGAACGAAGGGGATGTGCAAAAAAATCTGTGTAAAAAAACCAGTAAAAAAGTTATCAAATCATTTACGTAAAAACCTGAAATCATTATCAAATTATCAAATCATTTACGTAAAATCAGTAAAAAAATTATCAAATAATTTACGTAAAAATTATCAAATCATTTACGTAAAATTATCAAATCATTTACGTAAATTATCAAATCATTTACATATCAGTAACATACGATGACAGAATTCATAAAATACCCGGCGCGGCGACGAGGACGATGAGAAGAATTCGTAACAACGCGGCGACGAGGACGACGAGCAGAATTCGTAACAGCGCGGCGACGAGGACAAACAGCGACGACGACAAACAGCGATAGCACCAGAACAGAGAAATAGCGACAGCACCAGAACAGAGAAACAGTGACAGGGAAATAGCGGGAACAATAAACCGAATAACTTCGCGGGCGATTTATTTATAGAAAATAGTTCGGCCGAACTATTTTAAATGTAAAAGTTCGGCCGAACTCTATGTTTGGCCGAACTTTTATGTAAGTTCGGCCGAACTTTGATAGCCGGTTTTCCAATATCCGGCAAAAATTATGTTTGCCCGCGCCGTCAGTGGGCCGTCAGGCTTAACGGAATCATGAGTTCGACCGAACGTTAAAAACAAGTTCGGCCGAACTAATTCATAGTTCGGCCGAACTCGATAAAATGTTCGGCCGAACTAATTCCGAAAAAAAATTTCAACGCGCAATTCTCACAAAAGTGTAACCCAGGTTCTGGTTTCCGCCCTCATCTAAAACCAAATTGTAGCCATTTCGAGTTAGTCAATATCCAACAAAACCCATTGCAAAAAAAAAAAAACTACCAAAAATTTCCATAATTTGTACTATGCTTTTCCTTTTCATATGTATTGTTCCCAGTTGCACCTTGTGAATAGCATGAAATGAACCAAGTCTGGAATCTCAACCACTTTTCACCACATCAAGCTTTGCAGGAGAAGCGGGTTCAAATTTAGTGAGTCTTTGAGGCAAAGGATACCAACAAAGCATGTCTAAGACGAATCAGATCTGTGTGCATCATACAAATAAGTTCAAATCATTTCAAAATTTTAAATCAAATCCTCATGCATTATACAAATAATTTTAATCCTTTCAAAATTTTCACTCTTTCGACTAATTTATTATTGTATGAATCAAATCTTCATGCATTACACAAACATGTTCTAGTACTTTCAAAAAATTTAATCAAATCGTCATGCATCATAGAGAGAATTTGAATCCTTTAAACTTTTTCATCCTCCATACTAATTTATTATTGTTAATCATTTTCATTTAAGTAGGTTGGTTCTAGTTTCATCCATCTATGTAGAATTCAAAATATACATAGAAATAGCATCCTTTTATCTATCTATCTATATAACAGGTTTTATATGAGATATATATATTAAATATCTTTCTTTTATGTGCTTAGAGATATCTTTGATTACAATTTGTATCTATATTTCTTAAAATTTAGTTTTATTACTACCATTATGAATTGTCTACCTAAAATAATTTTTTGCAAGCATAATTGTGATAGTTATTTGGAGAACTAAATAGCCAATCCATCAAAAATGAAAAAACGAAGACACTAGTTAACAAGGACTAGGACTTTCACGAAAACTTTGTGTTTAACTTTTAATAATTAATTTCATTGAGAATTAGGGTTCTACGTAGCACCATTTATGTGTTTGTTGAGTTATACAGCATGAATGTAGGTAACCAAGATTAAGTGTATCATTTGCGAAGGAGAAACGCAATCACAAGGTCAAGTGCATTGGGCAAGTACTCTCCATATTTGGCAGCGGCTCTTTTCTCAATCCTGGAGAAAAATTCATGTGTCAGATATTCATTCCATCCAAAGTGGGCTCCCACAATACTCTCGAACAGGGCTCTGTAATGCTTTCCTACTATTCTCCCAAACATTTCCTCCTCCCCCTCTCTGACCTCCAACAATGGATGCAAAGGAAACCCACTCAGATTCCTCACGCTGTCTATTTTAAAAGAGTTCTCCGTCTCCACCACGATCTTTAGCTCCTCCACACTTGGACCATAGTACGAAATGTTGAAGGAGTCTAGCTTCTCCTCCTCAATCAAACCCTGCCAGCAAAATGCTGATCACATACTGAATATATTCAAACCTAATAATGAGAAAATAATATTGAATTTTCTAATTTACCTCCTTCACCATCTCTAGAAATGCAACTTCCAAGTGAAAAGCACAGGCTCCCAACCCACTTTGTTCCTTTATGTCCACAGAATTATGCACCAAGAGAGCGATGAACAGGCATCCTCCAGGGATAATCTCCTCTGCTCTCGCACCTAAGAATGCTGCAAAATCTTGTTTGAACTGATTGAGATACGCATCGGCCACTGCATCACTTGATATGTACACATGCCCACCATTCCAAGCAGGAGAAATTTTGTCCTCGATGCTACCAGGAACCTGAAATTGAAAACGATTAATATACCATCTTCATCAGTAACAAACTAGTTTGGTCAGATGGGCAGATTAAATAATTATAGGGCTTAACGTTTTTCTCACATACTTGTGAAATCCAATGGAGGCTGGTGGAGGAATGGCAGAAATGGAGGGTTTGCTGTGGGAAAAGTCGTTTGTAGTGCGATCCCGACCA